>JAOXJJ010000001.1:4498241-4521337 GCA_025769935.1 Phoenix roebelenii
AGCCATAGTATAATTGCTCTAGCTTAATTTTCCACTGCTTTACTTGTAATTGCCTAGAGCTTAAGTAAGTAACATCTAATCATCCCGCTGCATTCAATTCAAAGCAAAAATTAGAGAATATAATTTTTAGAAAACTTAATTCACCCCCCTCTTAGGTTGTCACTTTGGGCAACAACCCTTATGCTTATTTCCTAACTAACATTTCAATCATTAGATTTATCTAACAAAATGGTATTTGCTTCCATATGAAAGCCCTATGGTCCTCATGCTCTACCTAATTCCTTAAAAATATCAACAGCTCAAATTCAGCATGACATCTTCTCTCATGCAGAGTATCTAGTTCCAAATGTGCATGATCCATGTGGAGCAAAATGACTCAATCTACACATTAAATTGCTCAAGAAAAGATTTAAACAACAGGGAAAAAAGGAAAGATCTGAAAAAATAGAATGAGAAAAGAATGAAAGTAGGGAGAACAGCAAGGAAAAAAAGAAGAGTTTGTGCCCTTGGCTTTTGAGACCTGCACCGTTTTTATATAGAGGGCCTCCTCTTCAATAGACACTTGGTGTGCTCCCAAACAACCATATTAAAACAACATTTACCTCATGAGCTACTAGCCGTTACTAAATCGATGGGCCATAATTACCTGCTGTAATAGAATTTAATAGGTAAAGCAACAGTGTTTATGAAAGAGAAAACCATATTAGAAACAACCAAATACCTCATACATTACCAGACATTACTAAATTGATGGGCCATAATTACCTGCTCTAATAGGCTTTAATAGGTAAAGCAACAGTGCTTACGAAAGAGAAAACCGTATTAGAAACAACTAAATACCTCATACATTACTAGCCGTTACTAAATTGAAGGGCCATAATAGGGTACGAGATGTGACATAACTTAACAGGTAAAGCAACAACATTTATGGAATAGAAAACCATATGAGAAACAACTAAATGCCTCATGCATTACTAGCCGTTACTAAATGGGTGGAACATAAAACGATATTTAATACAATAGAATTTAATAGAAAAAACGACAACAGTTGTGAAAGAGTAAACTCAAAAAAAGCTTGCAATTTCGCTGAGCATTTTATATAGCTGGCCTCCAATAATAACCATCGCAGCCACTTCACGAATTTCACTTTATGCAATTTGCCACCTCATTGTTGGGCCTTAATTGTCTTCTTAAACCGGAATTATCAAATAATGGGCCATAAAGGGAAACCCATTAAATGGGCAAAGGAACTATAATTGGGAAATCTAGAGGGAGAAAAAAAAAGACCTAAAACAAGAAAACACAGACTTCCAACGTGTCTTCTAGTTGCATTCAAGATATAGATTAAATTAAAAATCTCCATTATTATTATGATGCAATTAGTTTCAAGTAATTATACTAGGATAATTATAGTAATATAAGTTTGTAGAAAACAACCATTTTAACAATAAACACTGGGCATATCTCACGCTAAAATAAACATATATTTATTCCGTATGTAAAGATTTAAGGCTTGCAACTTGTACATGTATATTTAATATTTTCAGTATAAAGTTTCCTCTCACATGAATTAGGGATGTTCCTGGTGCTTCCTGCATCAAAAATTCCCTTTGTAGGAATTAGGATAAGAAAATGAAATGATTCAAATGGCCAACAATTTATTGTTTGTATTTCTAGGATAATCAAAATTCACTAGTAGTAACCATCAAAGTCCTCAATTCTTAAATGAATAGCCAGAAATTATATATTCTATGGATCTAATTAGTATTACATGTATTATGTTTTATATCTATTTTGAGGTTTTTTTGCAAGTTTTTGGAGAGAAAGTGATGCTGGGAAAATAAAAAGTGGGGAAAACAAACATAACGAGCAAACCAAAATCATCCAAAAATCTAAGAATAATGGTGAACCCAAATTTCCAAGAACAAGAATAATGGATAGATAAAAACTCACCATCCAAAAAAATCCACCCAAGGGATACAGAGTTTGATGGAAAAGAAAACTCACTACCCAAAGAAATCTACCCTAGAGATACAGAGTTCCAGTGATCACCACTCAAAGATAATCTTTCTGAGATACAGAGCAAGAATATACTCACTACTCAAAGAAATGCCTAGAGATATTGAACACTCAAAAGAAGGAACTCGTCAAGCTAAAGGCTTAATCCTTAATTCACTCAAACTTGAAATTAAATTCTAAAAACATAACATAGGGTATGCCTTTATACAGGCACATTTGAAATGCTTTTCAAGCAATTACAATCTATAATCCTAAACGTGAAGTGAAAGAAAAACACCATAAGAAAAAAAGACTATTAAAAAACATGAGGAAAAGCATCATAAACTTGGAAAAAAATACCATAAATAGACGTTTCGAAATTTGTCTTTGTTTAGGCATAAACTAAAAATAAATTGCAATAGAAAAATTTTCTTTTTGGTTCCCTCGGTTAAAAAGAACTCTCCTTATGTACCCGTGTCAAAATCGCCATAGACAAAATTTCTTTTTAGCTCCTCCATTTGAAAAGGACTCTCCTTAAGCACCCGTGTCATGCTTCCCCGGTTGAAAAAGACTTATCCTCCAGTCTAGACCAGCTTCATCTTCATCTCCATGATAAGAGGGCAAGTCAGATACATTGAATGTAGCTGAAACACCATAGTCTCTTGGAAGTTTAACCTTGTAAGCATTCTCTCCAACACATCGCAACACTTTGAATGGACCATCAGCTTGTGGCATCAGCTTCCCATACTTTCTAGTTGGAAAACGCTCTTTTCGAAGATGAATCCACACCAAATCTCCTTCCTCGAAAGCCATCGGCTTACGATGTTTATTGGCACTAGCACGATACTTCTCGTTTTGTTTGACAATTTTCTCTCTAATTTGCTCATGCATTTTCTTAATAGCCTTACGATACTTCCCGTTTTGTTGTGTTGAAGGAATACGAGCCAAATCCAAGCGACTAATTAGAATAAGGCCATACACTATTTCAAAAGGAATGCAACTAGTAGTTTGAGTTGCGAAACGGTTGTAGGCAAACTCCGCCTGAGCTAATACAAGATCCTAGTAACGAATATTTTTATCCACAAGACTCCTCAATAAATTTTCCAAGCTTCGGCTAACAACTTTAGTTTGACCATCCATTTAAGGATGATGCGACGTGCTGAAAAGTAACTTCGCTCCAAGCTTTCTCCACAAGGTGCATCAAAAATGACTCGTAAACTTGGTATCTCTATCCGAGACAATCATTTTTGATACGCCATGAAGTCACACAATCTTCCAAAAGTACAAGTCAGCTATATGTGAAGCATCCACGGTTTTGCTACATGGAACAACATGCGCTATCTTCAAAAAATGATCAACAACGACCATGATAGAATACTTTTTCCTTTGTGTTTGCGGAAGCCCCATCATAAAGTCAATGCTAATTTCCTCTCATGGTGAATTTGGAATTGGTAATGGGGTATACAAGCCTGTATTTTGCCCATGACTCTTGGCATATGACAAATCTTACATTGCTCCAAGTGCCTTGTAATGTCTCGCTCCATTCTAGGCCAATAGAAATGAGACGCCACCATCGAAAGAGTCTTGTCTCGCCCAAAATGTCCAGCTAGGTCACCTCCATGAGCTTCTAGAATAATTGTCTCCCACAATGAGCATTGAGGAATACATAATCGATTATCTTTGAAAAGAAATCCATTCTACAAGACAAAATGATTAAATAGCCCTTTCATGCATTCAGTTAGAATAGTACCGAAATATGGATCATTTGGATACAGCTTTTTGAGAACCTAAAAGCCTAAGACCTTCACTTGCATAGTAGACAGCAAGAAATATCTTCGACTTAGGGCATCAACCACCTTATTCTAATGTTCAGACTTATGCTTAATGGTGAATGAAAAGGTCTGCAAAAATTTCACCCATTGAGCATATCGTTAGTTCAACTTGTGTTGCCCATTGATATACTTTAGTGCTTCATGATCAAAAAAGAGAACAAATTTCTTGGGCAAAAGATAATGGCTCCAGTAATGTAAGGCTCGCACGATGGCATAGAATTTCTTATCATAAGTCCAGTATCACCTCCAAGACTCACTCAACTTCTCCCTGAAATAGGCAATAAGCTTACCTTCTTGACTAAGGACAGCACCAATCCCCACATTAGAATCATCACAATCTATGTCAAAGAAGCCTTCAAAATTCGATTATGCTAAGATAGGAGCTTTAGTTACCTTCCTCTTCAAAACCTAAAAATTCTTCTGAGTTTCTTCAGTTCGCTTAAAGACTCCCCCATTCAAGCAATTAGTGATAGGAGAAATAATAGTACTGAAATTTTTCATAAATTGACGATAAAATAAAGCTAACCCATGAAAACTTCAAATATCATGAACATACTTCGGAACATGCCAGCTTGTGATCGCCTCCACCTTGCTTGGATCCATCTTGATTCCATCTCTTGAGACCACAAAGCCTAAGAAGATGAGGCTAGTAGTGAAAAAGTGACACTTCTTCAAGTTCGCATACAACTTTTGCTCCTAAAGCTTCTCAAAAATTTGACGAAGATGCAACAAGTATTGATCCATGTGCTTGATATATACTAAAATATCATCAAAGTAAACCACAACAAATAAACCAATAAAAGGTTTAAGCATATGATTCACAAGGCGCATAAAAGTGTTCAGGGCATTTAACATTCCGAATGGCATAACCATCCACTCATACAATCCATCTCCTATCTTGAGTACAGTCTTCCACTCGTCTCTCGGCCTCATTCGGATTTGATGATAACTACTCCTAAGATCAATCTTCGAAAATATAGAAGCACTATATAATTGATCAAGTAGGTCATCAAGACGTGGAGTTGGAAATCGGTACTTGATTGTGATGATATTCACTACTCTACTATCAACACACATACGCCAAGAACCATCCTTTTTAGACACAAGAAGAGCTGAAACTGCATACTTTTCCTTACTAACCCCTTAGCAATCAACTCGTCTACTAGCCTTTGTAACTCTTCTTGCTCCTTAGGATTTATCGTATATGCTACCTTGTTGGGAGACTAGCACCGGAAATGAAATCAATGCAATGTTGTATGTCACTCATAGGTAGTAATCCAGGTGGAATTTCATCGGAAATAATGTCAGAAAATTTATGAAGCAAAGTATTCATGATAGGAGGCGACTACGCTTCTCCTCACTCTCTTCTAGAACAACAAGGACATAGATTCTATAAGATTCTACAATGGCCTTTTCAAGTTTTGGACAAAAGATTATTTTCCTCTCCTTTAGAAGGCTTGGGACTGCTCTCTATCTTAGTAGGCCCTAACACAATCTTCATCCCATCCTTCACAAAGAAATACATATTTTTGAACCCATCATGTATCACTTTTCTATCATATTGCCATGGACGACCAAGTAATAGATGACATGTGTCCATAGGTATAACATCACAAAGAAACTCATCAAAATATTTCTTGCCAATAGAAAATTGAACAAGGTAATGCTTGTGAACCTTTACCTTATTACCTTGTGAAGCTAAAAAAGCTTGTATGGTTGATGATGATCTTCCGTTTTAGTTTCAATTTCTCCACCATTGATGATGCCACGACATTCTCATAACTCCCCCCATCAATGATCACATCACTGACTTTGCCATGGGAAGTATGTCGTGTATGGAAAATGTTGTTGCGAAGTCACTCGTCATTTTCTACATGTGCCGCGCTCAAGCTCCTACAAACCACCAGAGATTCTCCTTGATCGGCATAAACCACTTCCTCTTCTTCTACCTTCTCATCATATGTTGGTTCACCTAAATCTTCAGTTTCACTTTTGTCTTCCTCCACAAGAGAAATAATTTTACGGTTTGGACAATCAGATGCAATATGGCATATACCTTGGCATTTGAAGCATCGATGACCGGTAGGAGGTAGGGAACGATTAGAACCAACTGATGAACTTTTTGCTTTTGGAGGATTTTTGGACAAGGATGCCTCGGTGGAATTACCTTAAAAGTTCTGGCACTCCCCTGGTTAAAAAGAGTGTCATGACTTGTAGAGCAAAAAACTCTCCTACGAGGCTCTTTCAATTGCTTCTCCACCTTAGCTGCAGCTTGCATACATCGTTAAAAGTCCAATAAGGTTGCAATTGTATCATGTCACAAATTTCACCACATAACCCGCTAAGATAATAGGTTATGGTTTGCTCCTCATGCTCTGCAACATCATACTGCAACATTAGATACTCAAATTCGGCAGTATAATCTTCCACATATAAATTTTTTTGCTTAAAATTGTGAAACTTGAGAAAAGAATCTTGCCTGTAATTATTTGGAAGAAATTTCTGTCTTAGCACCTTTCTCATCCTTTTTCATGTCATAATTCACCTTTTTCCTTCATGTGCCCTTTGCTTCTTAAGATGCTCCCACCACATAGAGGTGTGTTTCTTCAATTTGACGGCTACAATTTTTACTTTGCAGTCTTCTGGTACATCTTTGTATTCAAAGATGCGCTCCACCGTATGCAACTAATCAATGAACTCATCAGAATGCGCCCTTCCTTCAAAATCAGAAATATTAACTTTGATGTTGAACTCTCATTGAAACTCGCGACTCCTTCATGAATGTTTAGATGTCGAGCTATGATCACGATGAAAAGATTGGTCTCTTCTTTCTCATCATGTGAATCTTCTTCCTCTAATTCATGATTTGGGATATTATGTCTTAGTTTGAAGACGCGCCAAATTTTGTTGAAGCCACTGCACTTCTCTCCGCAATTCTTCATTCGCAGCATCATGAAGATCCCGCTCGCGGTTTGGTCCTTCAACTTCCTGCCCTTTTCGACCACAACCTCGAGTAGCCATGAGGCTCTGATACCAATCTTATGTCAGAAAAGTAAAAAGGGGGGAAGACAAACACAACGAGCAAACCAAAATCATCCAAAAATATGAGAATAATGGTAAACCCAAATCTCCAAGGACAAGAACAATGGAGAGATAAAAACTCACCACTCAAAGAAATCTATCCAAAGGATACAAAGTTTGATGGAAAAGAAACTCACTATCCAAAAAAATTCACCCTAGGGATACAGAGTTCTAGTGATCATCACTCAAAGACAATCTTCTTGAGATACAGAGCAAGAATACGCTCACCACCCAAAGAAACGTCTAGAGATATAGAACACTCAAAATAAGGAACTCATCAAGCCAAATGCTTAATCCATAATTTACTCAAACTTGAAATTAAATTTTCTGAAAAAATAGCATAAGGCATGTCTTTATATAGGCACGTTTGGAATGCTTTTCAAGCAATTACAATCAATAAACCTAAATGTGAGAAGAAAGAAAATACCACAAGAAAAAAGACTATAACAAAAAATATAAGGAAAAGCATTCTAAATTTAGAGGAAAAAAAACCACCATAAATAGACTTTCCAAAATTTGTCTTTGCTTAGGCATAAACCAAAAATAAATTACCATAGAAATATTTCCTTTGTAGCTTCCCCTGTTGAAAAGAACTCTTCTAAGCACCCGGGTCAAAATCATCATAGAAAAAAATTTCTTTTTAGCTCCTCCATGTGAAAAGGACTTTACTTGAGCACCCATGTCAGAAAGGGAAGGAGATGCACTCATACCATAATTATCCAGGTCAGATACTTGGCAATATACTATCCAAGTTTCGAATTTTGAACCTCTAACCGCTAGGCAAGGAGGTTTGACCACTATTTCTTACACCTAAATATTTGTATCAATGCATCAGAATGAAATATTTGAAACAAACTACGTCTAGGACTTAAACCTTTATATGATTCCTCTACCTTATAGTCATAAGTCCTTGTAAAATAGTCATGAAATTTCTCAATTACTTACTTTGATATTGTGTATACTTTACCAATACTGAAGTTTCTAATAATGGTTAACTGCAAAGGTTATCAATAGAGATTTGACATGATGGGGGTTTCCATGAATAATAGAAGACTTTTTGTAAAACGCTAACATATGTATGTATTTGAGACACTAAACACTAACATTTAATTGTATATCAGCATAATTTTCAATTTTTATTTGGTATTCAAGTTTTACAAGAGGCTTGCTTGTATTTACCTCTTGCAGGGGTTACGAGTAAATGTTTTTCCTTGGTTGAGATATGAACTTGAGAAGAAGAAGAGTGGTGTAACTGGGCTTTTACAATGTGCAGAGACTCATCGCTCTGATAACAATATCTAATAGGGAGTGGTGTATCTAATAGGGCTTTTACAATGTGCTTTTACAATTGGTTCAAACTTTATATAGTGGAGTTATATGTAATATTTTATGAAATATGAAACTGCTGGGACTGGTTCAAAGTTCAAACCGGATGCAAACAACTGCAAATAAGACCCTCAATAAACTTAATATTTCGTCCGGAATTTTTAAAACTCGATGCCTCCCCCAGTACCCAATTATACTCCTGACTCCATTGCGGACCTAAACAAACCTCCCAGTCCCTGAGGTTGGTAATTTCTCACTTTCTTCTTAGAGATAGAGGACCGAAACCTAGTTAGGGACCAAGAGGAGAATTCGACGTCTCGAGGTAAAACTCTTAGAAATTTGAGAATTAAGCATCGCAGTAACTCTAAATGATGTGCTCTCTCCTCAGTCTGATTCTGACAAAAGGGTGAAATCTTTTTATTTTTTGAGCATGGGGTCTAATCAAAATGGAGCCCTGTGTTTGATATTATAACTAGGTTGGTAAAATACTAGATGAAACCATGAGCAATTGAGATTAAAACTAGATGGTTTATGCCAATGTCTTGTCGGGGCTCCATTGACGAGAGGTGGCTCTAGTGGATTGTCTGGATGTTTTGTATGTTTCTCTCCCACTGAATTCTGCTTCTGAATTGGAGCTGTTTTTGTATCACCATTTGCAATCAGTTTACAGCCTGCATAAACTGTGATATAAAGAAGAGTGTACCTCAGCAGTTAGATCATAATATAGCAGCCCCTATGCTTACTTGCTAACCAACATTTCAAACATTATATTTGCATCTAAGAAAATGTTATTAAAGTTCAGCTCAAATTTTATCCAGCCAAGTTCAAATTCAACATTATTATTGGAACATCAGTGCCAAGGTTCAGCATGGCCTTCCTACCCAATGCTTGGCTTGTTAAAAACTTGATGGGGAAATAAAGAAGCTTCAGTAAGATTCCTCCTTTCCCTCCTTTCTCCACCACCAGCCTAAAGACTACCACCAGCTGCCACAATGAGGTGCTCGAGCTGCAAGTCATTAAAGGTAAAGATGAAGAAGATCTAGCAAGATTGAAACTTTCATTAATGAAGATTCGAGAAAATATCTCCGGACCTGGAAGATACATGCAAGCTTGTTTCTTAAAAAAGCCATGTCATCCTTAAATTGTTGTAGATTCCTTATACATCTGCAGAAATCCAAACTTATTTTCAAAAGGGGTAATTTGTATGGAGAATCAAAATAGGATAGGATACATGGAATTGATTTTTTTTTTCAATGAGATGAGTCTATACCGTACACCAAATGAAGCAAGTAGCTAAAAGAATATAAAAGATTAGTATTCACCCTTCCCTGTTACCATTCCTGCAGCAGCTTAGAAATGCTATGCATATGTTGTGAAGTCTTCTAAAACCAATGCTGTTCAAAGAAAAACACCGTTTTAAAGTGATTCAGATTAGCAGCTGTGTGGAAGAGAAAGGAATTGGAAGAGAGAGTTTGATAATGGAGGTATATTAAGCTCCCTTAACTACAGAGGGACATAAGGAGACAACATAAAGTACAGAGATGCAACTCCAGAAAAGTTTGAAAATAAAGAGTGCGCAACTCTTTTTGGTTCTGAAGTCAGTGTTTAATCTAGTTTATACAACCTAAGTACCCCATAGCACTATCAATACGCATATAGAAGCTGGTACACATAAAGAATATCCTGTAAACATAATAACCACACATGTATGTACTCACACTTCATCATTACCAATAGCAACTTATACAACTCTTATAAGAAACTTGTGGCCTCCATGAATGTTTTCAACATGAAAAATGATTTATTTGAGTCTATATCTCTCCTTTCTCTATTTTCCATATATAAATGCACTAATGCTCCAAATGTGCAAGGAGGACATATAACAAAAAGAATATATATATAAATTCTCTTTTGGAAAGAAAATTAAAAAATCGGAGCATTAGCTTGGTGAAATATTGTAAGTTGTAACATGCAATTAGCATCATAGGGTATCAAACCTGTACCAATATACAAGCATTGATGGAATAACCTGGCAGCAAGTAGGAAATATAATATTTAGAGTGATAGCAAATATGGTCTGAAAAAAAAAGTGATAGCAAGGATCAAGTTTTATCAGGCCTGACATTGACATGCATATTTGCTGAGTGCAAGATTGTGCTCAAACTTTGACATAATAATTACTAATAAATTGTTACAATACTAACATAAATTTTTATTGTTAAAAAAGTTAAGGTTATGAAATATTAGGTTATGTTAGCAACTTATATGCTCGCTATGACAAGTTTGTATTACATAGATCGTAATTAAAATATCTCCAAACTATGACTACATAAGCTGCTCTTCAGATGGAAGTGCACTTGTTTAGTTGCAAGTTCTTTTGACACTCAAAATGCTTCAAATGAAATTTTAGTAATATTGGTTAGAAGGCTATTTATGCCTCTGAAGACTGTGTTCTATCCAAAGCATGTCATCAATGCGAGCCACATAAGCACGTGAATCTTAGCGGAAAAACAACTCAATTCTGCAGACTCTTGGGACTTGGTAGAACCACCCTCCCCTCCTTCCCCCAAGAACTGAACCCTATTTCCGCCTTTTGAAATCCTTACCTAACAAGTGCAGAAATATGCTTAAGAAGAGAAAAAGTCCTCTAGAGTTCGTCCATTCCATAGCATCTAAGAATCTCAATATCACAGACGTTCAGTTTTTCCCTTCAGAAAATTTCTTGTGATAACATGGTAATATCTTAATGTCCACCTTTGATGGTAGGTTGCCAAGAGGATTTTATCACATTCCCATTCCTTTCTATTAGGAATAGAACATTCGTGACCGAGCATACTAAATGTGATTGGTAAAGATAGAAGCAAATCAAGTACCAATAATAAAAGGAGATTGTACTTATCAATTTTCACAAGCTTACATGTTTCCTGAAGGAGAAAATGAAGAATTAAATAAGAGTATAGCTCTCTTATGGTCATTGAGTCACGAAGAACCAATTAGTTGTCTGTAGATTGCCCAAGCTTGCACACAAAATCTATCATATTACTATAACTGACTAGAAGACATCGATTAGCTTTTATAGTTTATAGCAAACATGTGCTCAATTATGATTCATCATGACCATAAGGATGTTGTTGATGCTTAGATTGGCCCTGAGCCAAAAAATCACCAAGGCCCGCACACATCATGCTTGGGAGATTGTCCAAGGCCTAGGCCAGTGCGCAAGGATAGAAAATGGATAGACTACTCTAGGTATTTTTAGATTGTCTCATCGCAAAGGACCTCGCATTCCCATAAGGAAATAGGAGAAAAAACTTGCAATTAAGCTAACAACAATGAGATTGACGGACATGTTTGGTTGGGGGCAGTTGGACTCTAAAATGGGAATAGGAATGAGTTACTCTCATTCCAACCTTTTGGTTGGAGGAAGTCTCATTCCCATTTTGATTCCAGGGAGGAATGAAAGTCCCCCGATCCTCCCAAACCCAAGTCCTACTCTCCCCTAGTATTCAACTTCCATTCCGATTCCAATCACAAACCAAACATGTCGAGGAATATGGCCATTCTGATTTCCATTCCAATCCATTCCAATTCCAATCGCGAACCAAATGCATGCTGCCTTCATTATCTTTCATTGATAAGATAGCACAATGGTATTCATCTGGTTAGGTAGGATAAGCCTCTCCACTTGCTACTTCAAAGTTGTGCGTTAAGGAGTAATGTCCACTTGTTGCTTCTTCAGCCAGCCTTCACTCGAGCTAACATGTGGTTTGAGTGTTGGACACCTTATTCCCACAGTCGCCTGACCTCCCACGTATCTGTTGTCCTGGCAACACTCGATCACAACCCAAGGTGGCCACTTGGCAGCACAGTGGCTTGACACTTGGTTGTGCTCGATTGACTTGTCAACAAAAATGTATGGAAAGGTTTAAACCACACCCTTGTGATTGCTAATGATCGCACAGTACTTGCTGATTCAATATTGCCACAAGAAAGAGTCCCACCTCTCATACATCTGGGCATTCTTTGTTTCTAATTATTGCTATTCTTTGTCGTATTGATCGTATTTTTCTTGGTATCCAGGTGAAGACATCCGAAAACTACCCCATAAACTACGAGTTGTTTTATTGTCACAAAAAAATATGATCCATAGTTTTCCATTTTAGGACAATAATAATAATAATTATAACCACCACCAACAGGTAACTTACTTCACAAGCTCTACATTTCTACAAGTGACTTATTTTTCTTAGGAGCTACCGCCCTTTGTTTCCTCAAGGTCAACTTTGACAGGAGCGTGCAAGAAAGGTATTTTTGATGGAGCAGGCTTCGTTATCGGAAGTGCCAGCAGTGCTCTAATAGCTCCAGGTGGAGTCAAGGCCTTTGATACTACAATTCTGATAGCGGCATTGTGTGCTGCATAAGAAGCGTTGACTTATGCTATGAAAAACTTGAGAACATCCCATATCCTTCTAGAAAGGGATTACTTCACAGCCGTTAGGAGGCTGTCAACATCGCCATCTGTCAAGGCCAGTCCTCATCCCTTGGTACAGGATTGCTAATGAATGGTGGATTTCCTGCTTTCTTTTGAGGCGACACATATTTATAGAAAAACCAACAATTCTGCTGATCGGGTGGCAGCATATGTGGCCAATCATATTGGAACTACATTGTGGAACTCCGTGCCAATCATATTGGAACTATATTGTGGAACTCCGCAATAGATGCTTGTGCTCGATTTTTGAATATTCTATATTCCGACTCCCATGGATGTATCTATACAAAGATTGTATAATATATCCAAGTTACCAAAAAAATAAAAGAATTAAATCCCTCTTTCTTGGGAGCAAATGAATTTATTTTAAACAAACCAGCCCTAGAGACTCCTATGAGGCTACATAAAAATAATTTTTATATAGAAACTAATAATTTCAATCGGGGTCAAATTCCTAAATATCACAAAATTAGGCAAGAATGGGCTTTCCATGAAACTTGTATGAGAAGTTGGCAAGGAAGGAGACCTATCTTATTGGTTCCAGCTGAGTTGATGCAACCAAATAGCACCATGCCAAAATTCTCCTAAATTTTTGAAGAGCATGAATGAAGGGGTCTGACTATATCATTTGAGATAAGGTGCTATGTTCATCTCAAAGGTATGCAGTAAAATAAAACGAAACCGTCTCAACTTCATAGAAAATAAATGAACCAACAAAAGGGAAGATACTTATTTTTTTAAGAAAAGAATTGGGTAAAGAGCAATCAGAATCATTCATTAAGATAATAAAGTACAAAGGAACAGAAAAAGAAAGAGGAAAGAAAGAGAAAAAGGAAAGAAAGAGAAATGAAAGGAAAAGGAAGCTCCTACATATAGGAGGCTGCCCAAACAAATAAACCAAAGCTGCAAGAGGTTATGAAAGCAAATCAGAATAGGTAGAATTTTCTACCAACATTTTCCCCAAATTGGTCCGGACCAGTCCTCGAGTAGGAAGGTCATGTTCCACTCTAGCTTGACGTACCAACAAATAGCATTAGCCAGAAAATTCCATCCAACTCCATGTTCGCTTTAATTTCCACCAATCTCCATCAATCCACAGGAAGGTCAATGAAAAAGGCAAATTTCTAATCTTTAGAAGAGTGACAAAATACTCTTGAACCTTTTAACATCATCAAAAATTAATCAAAAGCTAATCTGTAGTGTCTTCAAATTAGTAACACGAGACAGATTGAAGGACCAACTTCCTAGAAGCTAAAAGAGGGTATCTTGATCTATTGCAAGAATTGGTTAATTGATATTCTTGTTATAATATATGCTATCGCACATACAGTCGTACTCAATTCAATGGAATTGTTTGTAGTTAGTAGTTAAAATTTAGTTGTTAATCGCCGACCAAGAGAAAATCAGTATTTTGATGGGAAGATGGGACTTCCAAAGTTGCCTTGCAAAAGCTGAGAGAATTTACCTTGAGCCCAGGAATCTATAGCAAGATTCCACTGAGAAGCTTCCTTGAGAGTCCCATTTCCATGTAGTAACATCGGTTATACAAGAGTGATAGCAGAACAGAGATAATCTAAAAGAACTAAGTATTCCTATTATTCAATTTGACAGGCCTGGAGATATTGATATGTCATCTCCAAGAGTCTTCAATTAGGATAAAAGATATGTCATGCTCTTATGTTCAGATCTTGCTTGAGACCAAGGTACGCCATGCCAGCTCGAAGAGGGTGGTATGAGACATATTGTACCACACCGGTTTGGTACCGGTACCCAATACAGATGGCATACCGACACTTAGTACATCAAAAAAAATTCGAACCATGTCGTACCAATACTGTGTTAGTATGGCACCGGTACGGAGTTTGGCATTGAGACGGCGAACCTTGCTCGAGACATCTTTGGCAAAAAATTCATTTACTTGAGTTACCACTTGTAAAGGGGCCACTTTTGAAACCATCCATGCCACCATTTAATGCCAATGCTCTTAGATTCAAATAACTCCAATAGAAATATACCTAGACTATCTACTGTAAACCTTCTAAAAGTCCAATATAGCTTATTCATTCAGTAAAAGGTAAAACTATTAAGATAATAGCAAAGCTATTTAAACCATGAAAGGTGAAGACAAATTTTATGCTATCCACTAGTCTCCATCAATAGTTGTACTCATTGAGTAAGAACTTTAGTTACAATCTTCAAAACCCCATTAATGCATAAAACTGGGTAAATAATCTCAAAGTTAGCTTTCATACAAACTAGCTTTGAACCAGTAAGCATGCCCAGACCAACAGTGGTCTTAGATGGGTCGATGGCCATAGCAAGCCCTCCGTGCTCCCATAGGCCTTGAGCACGAGCACGAGAGCCCCACTGCAGAGGCAACTCCCCTATGACCCCAGTAAACTATCCATCCAAAGGTCACTCCGGAAGCTCCAAAGTATCGAGAAGCATTGCAACCCCGATTGCTGGACTTTGATTGCACATACATTGATGTTGGACATCGAAGTCTAAGTAGAAGTCAAGTGAAAATTTGCTTAAATATATGACAATACATGGACAACCATAGTCCTTCTCTATCAATTTGTAGGGAATGGGAGAGTTAGATGCTTTGCCACATTTTTTCGTGGGAGTGAAACATCCTGACTCCTTGGTTCTTTGGAATTGGTGTATTATGTCTTCATAGTTAAAGGGACTAATTAGGCTGAAAATGGATCGGATATTGATGTATCTATATTTGTATCCATATTTTTTAACGAATATGGATACGAATATTAAATGGATATCAAAATTAGCATCCATATTTGTTTTAAATGGATACGGATACGAATCGGATATTAAGCATATCCATATTTTTCTATCTGGATATAAATTGAACGCTATTTTGGATCTAAATTAGATTTTTTGCAAAATTCAATAATAGAAACTAGCAATAATGACATGATCGTAAAACATAGATTTAATTAAAAATTGGAATTTTAGCAAAGCATTTATTGAAGCAACAGGTCATAATGATTACAAAAAAAATATTGAAAGCAAGAATTTAATAGTGAAAATAAATATCAATGACATTCGATGAAAAATTGCAATTCAGCAAGCATTCATCGAAAGCAAGAAGCTATGATATGTAGGATCAAAAGATTCATCATAAATGTAAGCTACATGTTTGAGGAACGGAAAAGATCTACTTAAATCTAGCACTATCCATCTTTTGATCATGTGTGCATTAACAATTCCAAAGAGGCCACATGCATGTGTTTCATGCAATCACATTCTTAAGCCATTTGCGGCGTATATTAGTCTTGCATTTTGGTCAACCTTCATGGCTTCCTAGAAAAATTCAGTGCCCAAGAAGCATGGACCTAGAAGCCTGCCTTGCCCCTTAAAAGCCCTAATCCCCCATTGGCTTCCGTTACAAGAGCTTTGCTCTATGGACACCACCTGGTGAACTCATCTACCACCAAATCCTCACATCACATCTTTGTAATTAATCCCCACTTTAATAAGCTAACACCCAGATCCTAGAAGGTACTAGAAATAATATTTTCTCAAAGCCATCCAAAAAATTAAAAATTGCACTGAATCTTCTTCCACGATCAATACAAATAAATAACCTTTCTTCATCTAGGGCTGGTAAGTGAGTTAGGAATGGGCAAATGGCAATTTTTCCACAAGGCACATCACTGTTTGAGGAAGGTAATGGAGACAAAGGTTCTGTATGCTCGCCAGGGTTTACTGGTTACACCTAAACTTTTGCGAGAGTTGTTGGTATTAGAATTTGGAATCTTGGACTCGGAGGCAAACTCGGCATTCAAGTTAAGCCTGTATAACACCAGAAAAGCGAGGCATAGAGCTTCAGAAAAATATATTTCCTCTGAGGCGGAACTGGAAAACCGATTAATAGAAGCGAAGTAAAGAGGGGGGAAAAGGGAAAACATGTCAGCGACTATGAAGCCTCTAATCTCCAAATTTTCACACTTGTGACACCCAAAACCAAATCAAGAACCCTAGATTTCTCCAAAATCGCCAATTCAAAAAAGCATTTTCGCGCAAAGCACCACCTAAACCTTCCTATGTCGCATCCATCTACGTAGAGATCGTCTTTTCGAGGTTAAAATCGCCAAGAAATCGAAAGGAAGAAAAGAATCCAGAAATCCTGTAAGAAATCTCAGATATCAATGCAAGGAGGGGAGGAGATTGGAAGCAGGACTCACCATAAGAAGCGATTTAGAGAAAGAGGGAGAGCGATGTTGAAGATTTGGAGCAGCGGGAGCCAGTCCCTGCGTCTAAGAAATTATTGGAAATGGGCTCGTTGCCGTCGCCATCACCGTCTCCGATCAATGATGCTTGCCTCCCGGCCGCTCGTCGCCGGTCACCCGTCGGGAAAGAGGGATGACCGGGAAGTCAGAACGGAACCCGATCCGGCATCGAAGACTCCCGAAGGAAATAGGCAAATGGCAGTAAACCCGAAGGGCCAAATCGGGTTAAAAGGGTCCGGGTTAGGCACCCGTTAAACTGATATCCGGATCCGAAACACGGAAAAATCAAAGAAATCTCCAACCCCCGAATTGGATATGGATGCGGATACGGTCGGATTATATCCGACCTAATTCCGGTCCTAATCGGATACCATGTCACAACATGGCTTCACTTCACATGCCATCACATGGACTCAATTGAACAACCAAAATAGGAATGTTCAGAGTTATCCTTGGCATGAAATGAGAGTGAACGAAAAGTAATTCAATAAATAGGTGTAGATTTAATGGTTCATGCAATATAATCCATCAAATCAATAAAATTTTATTTGCATGTCGTTTGACATTGCGTGCCAACATATTACGAGCAAAATATAGAAATGTTTCGATCATGAATAAAGAAGAAAGTGGAAAAATGACAAGATTGATGTTTTGTTGTTACATCAAGTGTGCACTTTATCCTTTTCTTTTTTAGCCACTCAAATATTTGACAACTTCTCTCCACCATCTTGCTATCATCCACTTTTTTCTTTATGTGGTATTTGATCAAGCAAAACTAACTTGGAAAAATAGAAATAATGAAAAATAGAATCATGCCTAAGTATGAAACCTCAACGGTCCAGCTCTTTGACGATTCAATATGAAAATATATAACAAAAACACTAGATTTCAAGCATTGTTATATTCCAAATAGGCCCTAAATGAAGAACTTCCAACCATTGATCCACAACCAACCATGGCCAAGGCTCACCCTTCCTTTTGTGCGTTGCCTGCCCTTTCATCTTCCACAATGATCTTCCTTTCCTTCACCCACAACATATGAGGAAGATGGCAGCTAGGTCATAAAGGAAGTTATATGGATCCAAGTGGCTACCAAGAGCTAGGCAAAGGGCCTAATAAAGAGGAATACTATAAGTTAGAAGTGATAGAACAATCTTCATTTTCTTCTCAAGACGAGATGAACATTTTTCCATCTCGACTGTGGATCCTTTGTTATCAAGAGATAGCTAATACAACAGACAGTAGACTTGGTAGACTACTAGCTCCATAGTCCATTGAATGTGCATCATAAATAAATAGACAAGCAAATATTAGTTGATATTTTTTAATGATCTCAAGCCAAACTTACTTGGGCCAAAAAAAAAACAAAAAAACTTGTCAACCAAGGCCTGGTTTAGCTTGAGTGTAGCATCATAACCAATAACTTATTGCTAATAATGCTATGATATTATGACCATTATTGATGAAATATGACATCAAAAAATTAGGCCTTTTTGTGTTATATATCAACATTACTCAAATTTCTAGGATATATTTATTTTAATGTATTTGCTTTCCTATCCTTTTTTCCTAGTCCGAACATATTAAGCAAATGGCTCAAATTTCTCTATGTTAAATGGTACCTTTGGTTGTTTTTTTTTATCCACCAATAAGAAAAAAAATAGTTGTAAATAAATTTAGGACCAAGACCAATTTAGTTAGTGATAAGACAACCTAATATTTGGAGTTAGCACCAGGGAACTAGAATACCCTCCCCTACTAACTCACTTGATTATGTATGTATGTATATAAATATATGAATATAAGGAAAATTAGCCACATGATTTTATCTGTTAATTTCTTTTCTTCATTTTCGGATGTACACTTTCACATGCATCCTCTCCTTTAACTCTTACTAGTTGCTATTCTATTACAACATCCCAACTAATATTTAGATTTTGATCATGTTCCAATCAAACTAAACACAACAGAAATTTAAATCTAATTTCATGAGTGATTTTTTTTTTTCATGCAAAACCGATCATTCACTTTCTCTGTCATGCTCCTTTCATGTTGTAATCTATCATAGACTATTATGACAAGAGTTCCATTAGTTTTGGAAGTTGTTAACCTTTGAGCTACTTGATTCACTAAAATCATGTGCTGAATTGAACCTCAAAAGAGCTCGAATTTCATTATTGATCAAGTTTGAACATGTGTTTGAAGTTTACTCATTTGATGGATTCAAACATGAATCCAAACTTGATTTTTTTTTTCTTTTTTATAATCAAATTTGGATGCAAATGTAGCATGAATCCAACCTATTTACAATCCTAGACCCGATTCATATCTCAATATAGCCCTTCTTAAATTGGTCTAGAGATTGAGATTGACACCTTGCTTCAATTATCCTTACCACGAGATCATGTGCATCTCTTTAGAGAGCCTCTATCGGATTTCCAAGAGGGGACAAACCTCAAGATTTGTGTCCCATGGAATCAGTCTTGAGTTGAAAGTCTTGAAAGATGCTCCAAGAGCATCTTAGATGATGAACC
Source organism: Phoenix roebelenii (assembly GCA_025769935.1). NCBI lineage: Eukaryota > Viridiplantae > Streptophyta > Magnoliopsida > Arecales > Arecaceae > Phoenix > Phoenix roebelenii. The sequence continues at coordinate 4,517,758 of JAOXJJ010000001.1, forward strand.
TTAAAAAGAAAGTACTATAAATGCTCAATTGATTTGATTCTATAACCCCCATCTTTTCTTTCTTCTCATCCTTCTCTCCTCTCTTACTTCTAGAAAGGGATATCAACCAGAAGGATTGATAAGAAAGTGAGGTGCATTGACTAAGAAGATGCAATAATCCTTGAATAGATAAAATCTTAAGGTAGCTATTTTATCCTTTTACAAACCAATAGCTAGGATTTTAGTTTCAAACATTGAAAATTAAAATAACAATGTACTGAAGTAAACCTCTTGTCATGAGAGGAAAAATGAAATAAAAATCTAGATATCAAAAATAACAAATACAGAGGTTTTTCTCTTTTTATCAACATAGAGTGTCTTCTTAAATAGAATGTGCAACATAAGCTACATATAATACCAAAAAGAAGTTGATGTGCATACCATCCTGTGCCCCCTTTCAACTTCATGATAATGTCATCAATTTTTGCAAAATCCACAGCTGGCTCACCCCTTCATTAAGATGCAAAACCCATATATTAGCTATATATCATCTCATGTAGAAGATAAATAAAGGAGAGATTTCGAATGAAAACTCACAAAAGCTTGCTCATCAGATTAATTTTTGTCTCAGTTTCCTTAAAGTACTCTGTCGTTACGAAATTTGCAAAACCTCGACCATCCTCTGAGCCTTGTACTTGTCTAAAATAATCATCTAGGAACTCCTTTCCAATAAGAAGGACCAAATACAAATTAAAGAAGAATATCATGGACACAAATGAATAGAAAACATAGTGATCATAAAACTCAAAATATGTAGCTTATCATCTTTCAGACTCACCTCATGAAACAGTTCCCTGAGAAGGCCTTTGTGCTGCTTCTTAAGCTGTTGGACATCCATAGCTTCTCCTCTTCTCCACAACCCAAGTTCTCTCTTTGATTTGAAAGTTTTAAGAAACTATTTGTAGATTAGGATCTTGATTTATAGTGGAAACTAGAAAGAGATAATAATTGAAAGAAGAGTAACAACCAAGTTTTTAAGAACATTTGATGTTTCCAAGAGGAACAGACTAACAATATTTGTCTATTTCTAAAATGAATACATATATTAATGAGAAATGAATGGCAAAAATCTGTGCTAGAAAGTTGTAATGGCTTTATTACATGACTTCACAAATTCGTTGGAGCTACTAGGACCCACAAGAAGGCTTTCGGGGAAGGAGCAAAGCTACTCTTGTGTGAGTAAATTAGATGCCTCCATAGGAAACAAACTAACGTACTTGCCTATTTCAGGAGCCTATAATTATTAATTGATTCGAGATAAGCTTAAGAGTTTGTGCTAGAAAGTTGTAATGGCTTTGAAATTACATGACTCCACAATTAATTGGAACTTGTAGGACTCACAGAAAGAATTTTGAGAAAGGAGTAAATGTGCCACTATAAGACAAAATAATAAGCATTGATAGGATAAAGATAGGCTTTGAAAGTTATAACGGTTCTAACATTATTGGCTTCATGGATTGGTGGTAGTAAGTAATAAATGTTAAAGAAGTTAATGGAAGGAACAAAGCTGCCATCATTTATGTGTCGATTTAAATAAGAGATTCAAAATATCTTGAAAAGAACTTCTACAACATGAGTTCAAAGAACATAGAGGTAATTAGAGTTTTTTTTTTTAACCTTTTCTAGGAATATTCTCTGTTAATACAATGTGAGACATTGTAACATGACGGGTTATAAAAATTATTTTTTTTTAACAAAATAAACTATGGTTTAGGGTCCTAATATAGTGGCACTACATTGAGGATGAACTCCACATATTTTTATTGATACATCCTTTTGACATTCAATGTTCTTAAGAGTATGAAATTAATGCTTTCCCATTAATTCAAGAAGAGATTGAACATACTATTGATATAATTAAATATATTCTATGAAGTGTTTGAAAAAAATTGGTGTTCCTAAAGGCAATAAGTTAGTAGCACTTATCAATTTTAGAAGTGACCAAATAGGCAAAAGCATATGATTAAAAATGTAACGGCTTTGACATCACTTATCTCCATGGATTTCTAAAAGTTTAGTGGGGTTTATAAAAGAAGTTTCAGCAAGGAGTAAAGCTACTAGTATGCATATAATATTCAAATTAGAATATTAAAATTTTTGAAGAAGGATGCTACCACATTAAATTAAAAAAATATAAATTTAATTAAGGTTTTTTACTTTTCTAGGAATTATCTTTTCTACTATGATGATAAAAACTTTGTAACTTGATAAGATTAAGATTGCAAGATATGATATGTATTTAATATTCGTACCTTTTACCATTCTAAAGTGATCTCTTTGTTTTAATGTCCTTTCAAGGAGGACCTATACTTTTATGGAGACATCCTTTTGATATTTAACATCTCTAACAGGACAAATTATCAGTACTTATCCATCCATTCAAAAAGACACTACAATTACTAGTAATGAATACTAGCATGAAGTCTATAGAGCCTCAATTTATAATAAAGGATTAGAAAGAGAAATACTTAAGAAGAAAGTATTGAAGCAAAAAAATAATCAAAGAGTATCTAATAAAGTGTTACAACAAACTTATTTCAAATTCTTTCTAAAGTTCAATGTATACAACAAACTTTCTAGGAAAATTCAACATTTCCAAGGCATGCTGACTAAGGATACATGCCAATTTCAAAAGCAGATACAATTTATTGATCATAAATGTAAGGCAAAATTCTCTACTGGAAACCATTGAGGGCTTTGGCATTGCATAACTCCAGAATTGGTGGGTGTTGGTGGGGCCTAAAAAGAATTTGAAGAAAGGAGTAAAACTACTAGTTAGCTCTAAAAGAATTTAGAGCTAACTAAACCCTTCTACGTTTTCTAAAATGCTTTATAAAGGAGTTCTAGCACATGAGCTAAAAGAATGTAAAGCTAATAATCTCTACTACTAAGATGTGAATAGCTTTGGAACCCAATTAGATTATGAGATATAGTGCTTTTAGTTGCTATTTTTACAATCCTAGCATGGTGTTTTTCCTAGAAAGTTTCATGGCAATACATTGAGGATGAACTCCACATATGCAGATACATCCTTTTGACATTTGATGTTTCTAAGAGAACTAGAATATTAACATTTTCCCATTCAAGAATAGACTACAATTACTAAACGAAGAATGATACTATGAAAGTACTAATTATAGGCAACAAAAAGAATTCAATGAAATTTAATTTTACAACTCCGAGAAATGCAATTGTTGGGGGAAAATCGTAACCAAGCGCCCCACCGAGCAGAGGGCCACCGAGCACCCCGCCGAGCAGAGGGCCACCGAGCGCCCCGCCGAGCAGAGAGCACCCCGGCAAGCAGAAAGAGCGCCCCGCCGAGCAGAGGGCCACCGAGCGCCCCGTCGAGCAGAGAGCGCCCCGCCAAGCAGAAAGAGCGCCCCGCCGAGCGGAAGTCTGCCAAGCGCCCCGCCGAGCGGAAGCCTACCGAGCGCTCTCCTTGCATCCTCGTACTATAAGCACCACCGTTCTCAGCGACCATTATGACGGATGTTTTGCCCACGCAACAATTAAAGCGCGCGGCTCTCCCAGACGCCAAGTC
>JAOXJJ010000001.1:4521437-4534021 GCA_025769935.1 Phoenix roebelenii
CTCTCCGCTGGCCAAAAAGAAATACTACTCATATTCTTCTGGCCGCCTCTGACTTAAGCATCGGAGGGCCGGCGCCGAAAAATCCGGCCACCGGCTTCAGTGCAGGTCTCCCGGAGAACGCCGCTCGCCGACGGATCACCGCCCGCCTTCTCGCACTGGAGCTCCACCGCCTCGGCCGAGTGATCGCCTCCGGGTCCAGTTTCCAGCAACAACAATGTTCCCAAGGGAGACGTACTAACAATTCTTGCCAAATTCAAAAGTGACTGTTAATATTAATGAGAAACGAAAGGCAAAAGTGTATACTAAAAAGTTTTATTTGCTCAAAGATTGCACGAACCACAAATTGTAAGATATAGGAAGATCCATAAAAAAAAATAGATATTTTTCAAAAAATTTCTACCGCATGAATTCAAATGGTAGATTATATCTTACATGATATAAACCATATAGCCGTGTACGCTGATAACTATAGCCACTTATTTCTATAGTAATACATCAGGATAAGTGTTTGATAAATAGAGTCTATAATTAGTGGTGTGCAGTGTCATGAGGTGCCCAGGTATAATTTTTTAAATTAAAATAATTTAACTATATGTAAATAAGATTAATAATAAAAAATTATTGCCTATGCTGTACACCATGCGGCCGGTACATATATTGCAGTTTCTATGGACCTCATCCATCGAGCACATAGTTTGATGCACAATCATAAAACGAACGGCCATGATTGTCCGTTGGTGCATGCAGATAATTTTTCCAAACAACCTAAAAAAGCCGGCCGTTCCGCCATGCCCGGTGCTAGTGATAATTGCAAATAAGACCCTCAACAAACCTAATATCTCATGAACACTCGATTTCTTCCCCTAGGTCCCAATTGTTCTCCCGACTCCACGGCCGACCTCGAAAAACCCTCGATACCAACCCTAGGGCTCGGAGATTTCCCACTTCTTCTCGGATAAAAAAAATTCGAACTTGTTGGTAATCAAGAGGAGTCTTGTCTTCTCGAGCACCTCCAACTGAGGTAACAATCTCTCCTTTGCCGTATTTTCCGTTGGTTTTTGTTCTCTCTCTATTCCTTTGTTATGAATCGTGGTAACTCTAGATGATGTGCTCTGTCTTCCGGATTCGAGATTGTCACTTAATTTGTTGGCAAAATATTGTTAGGAACCATGAGGATATGAACTGTTAAATTCGTATAGATATGATGGCATGATTTTATTTGTAGAAGGTAACTCTGCTGGATTGTGTGGATGACTTATATGTTTCTCTGCCATTGGATTCTACTTTGAATTAGAGCTGCTTTACTATCCCCATTGGTATGCTTGAAATGTAAATAAATAAAAATGATATTTATTATAGCTATGATTTTTCACAAAATAAACTGTGATATGAATGAAAATGGTGTATCTCAGTTGTTAGATGTTAACATAATGGCCCTTATGATTACTTTCTAACAAGCATTTTAATCTTAGATGTACATCTAACAAAAGGACAATAGCTTTCATATGAAACCCTGAGGTTCTCATGCTCTACCTAATCCCTTAAACAAGATCCTCCTCAAACTTGCTGAGCTAAGCTCAAACTCAACACCATTCTAAGATGAGCCAATCTTTAGCAGGGCGGTCCCTACACGAAGCTTCGCTTATTTAAACCTTTATGGAGAAATAAGGAAGCTTCAGTAATCTAGCGATGCATCAACAGTCTTGGACATAAAACAATAGCATTCTAGAGGGTATCTCCAGGTCCCTCCTACAAGGACCGGTACCAACAACTTATAGGGTTTGCTTGGCCTATTTCGGAAAACTCTCTGACATTGTCAACATAAAAAGAAGTATCTCATGCGGTATTTATTGCTTAAAATGAAAACTTAGGGAAAAAACAGAGGGCATAAATGCACGCTTAACACAAGCCATAGAAACACAAGTCTAAAGGCTTTTGTTTGCTTCTTCTACTTATAGTCTATATATTTACTAACATGTTCTTTTACACATAACTTGAATAACATTAGTACAAACCGCACGATTATCTTGTACTTCCAAATGTGGCAAAACAAATAAGGTGATTGTATCTTTAGACAAAAAAAAAAGATCGACCCCCGACACAAAAAAATAAGAAAAAGAAAAAAGGATCCAATATATAAGAAAATATAGGAATAGCTTCAAAGGCATCCCTTTTCCCCACCTTTCTCCAGTATCACTGTCCTATAGACTCCCACCAGCTGCCACAATGAGGTGCTTCAGCTACAAGTAGTAAAAGGTAAGCATGAATATGATTTAGCGAGAGTCAAACTCTCATTGCCGATTTTTTTAAGAGAAATATCTAGATATCTGGTGTAAACTTGTAGTTTGTTTCTTAAAAGAGATTTTTCTTGCTTAGATTGTTGCAGATTCATTTGCAATCTGCACGAATCTAAACTTATTTTCAGAATGGAAATTTCTATGATGAATCAGAAGAGGATAGGAGATAAAATCCATGAATTTAATTTGTTAATGAGATAAGCGTATAATGCACACCAAGTGGAGTAAGTGCTAAGTAGCTAATGATATTGTAAACTATTAGTGCTCACCCCTCTTAGTTGCCATTTCTGCAACAATTTTGGAATGCCCCACATATATTGAAAAGTCTTCTAAGACCAGTCATATTCGGAAAACCCATTTTAGACTGATTTAGATTAAAAGATGTGTCTGCGTGTGAGAGAGGAGGTGGAAGAGAGTTTTATAAATGGACGTATATTAAGCTCCCTGAACTATAAACAGCGTAAAGGACATAAAAGAAGAGTTGCAACTCCAGAAAAGTTTGAAAATAAAGACTGCATACCTCGTTTTGGTTTTGGAGTTAGGCAAGTGTTTAATCTAGCTTATATAACCAAAGGATCCCACGGCACTATAGTATGCAGGGACAAGCTTGCACATAGAATGGCCATCGTATAAATATATTAGACACGTTGGTGCTCAATTCTTCACTATTGTAGCATCTTATACAATTCTTGTAACAAAATTGTGATCTCCCTATATGTTTAAGTTTAAACAATGATTTAGTTAAATCTATCTCTTTCCTTTTCCTATCTTCCATATGTCATGCAAATGCACTCATGTTCCAACAGTTAAAGGAGAAATTACTTTAGAAAAGTTGATGATAAAGGAATTACCAGTGTTCTAGAAGTTATTCTTCTCATGGGATCATTTGTTTTGAAGGATCTTATGCAATGGCGTATTCCAGTATTATTTCTTAAGAGATTTACTATAGAAAAGTTGTTCCATTAGAGGACCAGTTCCCACTGAGGGGTGATATTTTGAGGAGTTTCTAGTTGAATTAGTTGCCTTATAGCAGAATTTGTGTGTATCCTTGGACTGTGATGTTTCAAGTTATTTTTCCTAGTTAAGCCCCTCATGTTGCTTCTACCATTAATTGGAGGAATAATGAATTGAAAACAAGACTAGTCAAGGCGACAAGCAGGTCAGGAAATAAATGATACAGAAGCGATTTGGACCACGACCTCTAGCAATTTTAGCTCTAAAACCACATTAACTAACCACTTGATCCAAAAGCTTTTGTTGTTAAGGAATGGTACGCATAAAAGGCTAATAGCCCAGTTTACTAATTAAATTTTCTTTGCTGACAACTTGAGTACAATATCTATTGCCAATTCAAAACCATGATGTATTAAGACTATTTATATAGAAACAAGGATACATTGATAGATATTTCACCACTCTCTACAGATAATGCTAAAGATTTGGATTTCAACATGCGTATTGGACTCGAAAGCTTTCTTCATAAAATCTTTGTTAATAGTATTTTATGAGTTTCGAATATGCATTAGTTTGGTGTAATAAAATATAGTGTAGTATGTGGACTTCTCCATGTTGTCTCCATGTATTTGAACTCCATGAAAATTAGAAATCATAGCCATCCAAACTTTTCTCATGTGCATTGCATATATTAAGATTTATGATATAGAAACAAGGATACCTTGACAGCTTTCTTCATAAAATCTTTGCGTATTGGACTCAAAAGCTTTCTTCATAAAATCTTTGTTAATAATATTTTGTGAGTTTCAAATATTCTCTAGGTTGGTATAACAAAATATAGTGCAGTATGTAGACTTCTCCATGTTGTCTCCCTTCATTTGAACTCTATGAAAATTAGAAATCATAGCCATCTTAACTTTTCTCATGTGCATTGCATATGCTAAATATTAAGATTTATGATATAGAAACAAGGATACCTTGACAGAAAGGTATCTCACGTGATGCTAACCATGTCACTCTTTTTTTTTTTCCTTTAGGACTGACATTTGGTGCATTCGACATGACTTTCTACTTACAAATGCTATTGAGTTGCTGTGTAATCCAAGTCACACATTTGAAACACTACAGAATCTGAGTTTCCATGATACTGACATTGCATAGAGCCACCAACAGATGGGTCTCTAATGGTTTATAAATCCAGAGCAAGCTTCTTATGTTGAGTAAGAGCGTTCAGATATCTTGTTGCATTGTACTCTTCTGCATCAAAGAGTTCCTCTGAATATGTCCTCCGGATAAGTGGCTTGTGAATCCCTTTCATGGACTCAGACCGCATTTGTTCACCTTCTAGTAGCTTTAATACCTGCACCGACATAAAATGCTAATCATTTGAGGTCCAGACTTATATCTTGCAAATTAAGATGTATCTGGATTCAGAGTTATGTGCATGCCTGACTCATCTGAGGTCGCAAAACCGATGAATGCTGAATGCACATATAAGCTGTTTGTGCTACACATCTCACTTGCTTCAGGTCGTAAGCATCATTTAGGAAAGAATCAACAAGCTCCTTGATTTCATTCTTTTCAAGTAATGGCTTTGCCTGTTACAGTATGTTGGAAAATTCTATCATTGTAGATGTTGTGCTGTATCACCAAGAGATGTTGACATATAAATAAGTGACACATACCCACATTACTAAACTTTGTTGTGATGCATTTATTGCTCTGCGTCCGGTAATAAGCTCTAGCAATAGAACCCCGAAAGCATATACATCAGTTTTCTCATCAACTATCCCATGAGTGCAGTACTCAGGGGCGAGATAGCTGCTCAATAAGAAGGCAAAATGGCAAGAAGTAAATGACCAACCTCACAATAGATCAATGATGACAAGAACAGAAGTAAAAGGAGAAGTAATTATTCACCGACCCAAATGTGCCTTCGAAATTTGATACTGTATGGTGAGTCAACTTGTCAGGCAGCCACATAGCAAGGCCAAAGTCACATATCTGGATCAGAATAAAATAAGTAACTGTGTCATGTTTCTTTAGAAAAAAGTGTCTGAATTACTTATGCTGAAAGCGTTTATTTAATCAATGTTTTTTTAAAGCGTCATATGAAGTTGTGAATTCTAATAACAAAGCACAGAACCTAATCAATTGGTTGGATATGAATTTTAGTAATGCAAACTACAGACTGTATGAATCCATCATATCTGCACTTAATATAACAATGGAAGCAGTAAACCAGTAAACCTTTACTTTTCTGGACAAAATATTTGTAATTATCCTATTTCTTCTTCATATTCTTTTAAGATTTAACTGATTGGCAAAATTTTCATCTCATTAGTTTGTTACAATTGGATCAAGGTTTTCTTTTTGCTTTCTTCGTTTTTACCCTCCATGCTTATCAATGGCAAAAATTTGCAATCTAGACAGACACGTTCTTCCGAACTTTCTCTCACAACTTGCACCCTCATGTTAAGACTTTTACCCAGATTGTGCCTTTCTATACTATCCACTGCACATTATTTGTAAGGAAAATTAAATCTTCTTCCTATTAATTGCAATCCCTTAGCTTTGCTTCATATATGCATTTTAAAGTCCTCCTTTTTCTTCTACCTACCGACAGAGCTTTTCTCGATCTTCCTGAAGTTCCATGAAAACAATTCATTTTTCATGGGACTATTTAATTACATGGGAATTTCAACAACTTCAACACAATGGTTCTCAAATAATCCCTGTCTAATAAAAGAAGAAATTTAGATTATAGGATTTTTCCAAAAGTCTCACAATATGCTGCACATACAGATCACAGCAGAATTACTAGAATATCGGTAGTAAATCTAGTAGACAATGCCTGAACAAACTTGATCTACATGAATGATACCTGTGGTTCGAAGTCATCAGTAAGCAACACATTAGCAGCCTTGATGTCTCGATGAATGATGCGCTTCTGACACCTCTCATGAAGATACTCAAGACCTGTTGCTGTCCCTGTGGCAATCTTGTATCTCACATCCCAGTTTAGCTTATCCTTTGAACCTAACAAAGGATTAAAAAGATTAAAAACCGCAACAGAGGGAAAATGATTTGAAAAGATTTTATGTTGACATAACTACCATGAAGAAGAGTTTCCAAGCTCCCATGAGAGGACAGCTGTAAAACAAGATACATGCCTCCTTCAGTCCCAACTCCAATCAATTTGGCAGTGTTTGGATGATTTAGATGGACTATGATTCCCAATTCAGACAAGAAATTTTTTGTTCTTTCATCTGCTGTTCCTTGGGTAAGTTTTTTAATTGCTACAAGCTGTCCATCTTCTAGGCTTCCTTTGTAAACCTCAGCATAACCGCCTTTCCCTATGATGTTCTCTACAATTGAAAAGAGGAATGGAGATTTTTTACACTAGACTTGATACGCAGGCATATGAAAATAACCTGGTATTGTAGCTTAACATGCAAAGAAAGAAATGCGACTTCGAAATGTCCTCTTGATCTAAACATTGTCCAACTTAGCATTGAAGTATGAGAAGACATGCAAACCATATCTTATTGGTTATTTGATTACCATTTCTGAATCATTACAGCAGATCTTTATGAAGTTTATTTTTCACCATTGCAGCAGTCCAATTTGAACACCAGGTCAATTGAACAGCAAAACTTTGTCATTCCAATGTCAAAATTTTAGGACCTTTGGACTCACATTTACCACAGAGTTACTGAATTAGCACCCTCAAATTAAGAAAAATATGACACTATTTAAAATAAAGCACAGACATATGTTTAAGAAAATGCAAACAGAAGCAGGAAAAAGAAAAGTACATGTTAAGATACAATTATAAACAAATCAAAAATTACCAGGATCTTTGTCATCTATGGAACACAGTCAAGGAGGGTTTAGCAAATTCTGTGATCACCTAGGCATTTGATCTCAGCTCTCAAAGTATGGATCCAGAATTCCTATTTGGGCAACTTGAGACAAGTGAAAACCTTGGCATATTGCCAATGGAACCTACTTTAGAAGTGCAAACCAGTGGGCAGCTACCTTTAAGTCACAGTTTGGGCTTATGAAGATGACAATGTTCTGAGGCCAAACTGGAATGCAGCAACAGGATTGCTCTTCCACAGATTAACAAACAACATAAAAATAAAAGGGAATAGTAATAACTGCTAAAGACTCACCATAAGGATGACTTCACAGCATAATTTAAGTACCACTAGAAATCTACTAGAAAGGATAGGTTATTCAGAGAAAAGATCATGCTAGGATGAGCCAACCTGGCCTGAAGTTATTGGTGGCTTTCTGGAGCTCTGAGAGTGTGAAGTTCTTCCAAGAAGGTTTGAAGCAGCAATTGTCATAATCAGTGGTGGTGTCTGATCTGGGGCCATGAGTCTCCCTATTGCTCTTCCTTCTTGATAGCTTTGGGACTCCGAGCGGAGGAAAACTGGATAATCTCCTCATTGATTTCTGCTTCCAGAAACGAAAGAATCCCTTCCATAGGGAAGGGCTGTTCGAGAGCAATTGTGTTTCAGAGCAGGATGTGCTGGCCTTCGAAGAACTTGTCTCCGAATCCGAACACCTCAAGCCATCTTCGAGGACTCCTCTAGGAGATGATACCTCTGTCGCTTCTAGGGTGTCCTTCTCCATGTCTAGTGACCTCAAATCTATGAAGTGGAAGGGAGAATTCAGACATGAACATGATGAAAATTATATGAAAGAAAGAATGGAAGATAAAGCTGGCAAATTACCTTGAGCAGAAACAGAGACAGATAACAAGCTGGTTGTATCTTTATCACGGCCTGAAAAAAATCCTCCTATTCGAGGGGGCTTTCCACTGCACTCTCTGGATATATTGGCATTTTCTCTGAGAAGGGAAAGAAGAACATATGTTGGACTAAATAGAAGAAATCTGTGCATATACGGAAAAAAAAGCAAAATATGTGCTGAAATTAAAACCCATATAATAAAACAGTGAGCATACTGGCATTAAGATCAGGTACAGAGAAATCCAATTTTTATGTTTGTGCCTGTGTGTGAGTGTCTTGGTCAGGAAAGGCATGGAAATAAGAACGTCTTCTTTCTTTAGAAAAAGAAACAATAATAAAAGGGAACATTTCTTCAATGCAAAACAATTGATGACTTAAGAAATAAAATAACAAAGTCCCAGAAGAATAGAAGGGTAAAACAAAAGAACATAAGAGAGGAACAAAAACCAAAGAGAAAGGTAAATTGGAGTTTTTTCTTGAGGAAAAGATGGGCACTTAAGAGGGGCCCATCAGAAGATTCGTTCATTGATAAGAAAGGAAAAATTGGAGTTCATGGAAAGAAAAACTGAGGCAAAGGAGGAGAACCAAACATCATGGAACAGAGATAATAAGAAAAAATCCATGCCTAACAATGAAATTTTATTTTATTTTTTTGTTTTATAAAAATCATGGGGGGATGAGCCATTTTCAATGAAGTTGGAGCATGGAATGTTCCAAAATGAAACTTTGCACAGAAGAAACCAAGAATATATTTTGAACCCAATAGATTTTGTTTGATAAAAGGAAACCAAGATCTCCAAGACTGCAAATTATATGAACCTTTTGCAGATGAACAAAAGAAAAATACAACCCAAAATGAAAACTTAGAGACACAAAATGCATAAAAACGACGAAGTGGGTGAAGAGATGATACCCCGGAGGGGAGTCACCAATTTCTTCTATGAGATCATCCATTTGATCACTGCTGCAAAATAACCAGAGGCACATATAAGACAAGAATGGAGACTAGCTGCCCTCAAGAACTTGAATCCTCTCCTTCTCTTGTGCTCCCAAAGCCAAGCTTTTCTTCTTCTCCTACATGAAATCTTCTTCCTGTCATCAATGCAAGAAGAATTAGTAGTTGAAGAAGAAATGCTTCGCTGTGTGGATAGAGCTCATGGATTCCGGCGACCGTTAGCCTTACCCCACCGTTCGGGGATGCATATCCTGGGCGCGGGTTTTGCTCTCGTCCACTCATTTTTAATAATAATAATAATAATAATAATAATAATAATAATAATAATAACAGCTTTACATAAAAAAAAAGAAATATAACAAATGATTTTTTTTTTTGAATCCGACTATAATCTTTAAACCTTGTTTCCTCAAACCATGGTGGTCGATCTCTCCTTTTCTTTGCTCTTTAAATTGCCTCACCCAACCACTACATCTAAAAAAAATAAAAAAGTGCATTTTATTGCACTAGCCATCATTAAATTTGGAAAGGATCAGATATATACAACCATATCCCTGTATATGGAGAAAATTGTAATACCTAGAATCATTTCATCTTAGAACAAACTACAAAATTGTACTAGTATAGAAATATCTATTCTACTGTATAATCAGAAGAACTACGCTCATGAAACCCAAAATTTTTGCATTTCCACCACCTCCTGCGATATTATTGTTATCTATATTATGTCACATGTATATGCGCCATAATTTAGTTTCTCTAAAGCAGCTCATAACTCTACCAAATTTCAAAAATTTTCTTATCCATTAACCATCCTCCATTTTGCATCAGGATTCTTCTTTTCTCCTCAAGATATCAGAAAGAGTCATGATTGCTCCATCCAGCTTCTCTCCCATTCCTGCTATCTCCATCCATCAAGGACAACTTGCTTATATTCCCTACTAGGAAAATTTCACTTGCCTTCTAATCCTCACCCATACGCTTGCCCAAGCTGGTCTACGTCCATTACATTATGTCGAAGTAGCAAGTGACTTGCCATATTTACAACAAAGAAAAGAAAACAAAAGAACAAAAATTAGCATGCGACCGACACTTAAGAGTCATTTTCTTGCGTTAGGTGCTGATTTCTCTAAAAGAGTGATACCAAAGCATGCATCAACGCTGTAGTACAGTGTTAATTACTACCAAACAAAAACACTATAAAACATTTTTGAAAAGCAATCCTAACTGTTATACTTTTGATAATTTGATTCACTGCATGCATACTTATTGCATGAGGGCTCGACAGAGACCAAACAATATTCTAGGAGATGATGTTGATGTGTAGGACCAATAATTTGCACTTTGTAACTAATAAATTATAGATTTCTATGTAGATGTCTTTCTCTGTCTTTCCTGTTAGGTATGAGTCCAAAAGAAATTAATTAGAATCTCTGGTTAGTAGTCATGGAAAGTAATGCTATGGTTTACCCTCTATTCACCTAGATCTGACCATGGCTCTGGAACCGCCGGTTCCAGTTCCACAAAAACCTAGAACCTTAATCGTAACCGAAAATAGTCGGGTTCGGTTCCGGTTCTAGAACCGCCGGTTCCAGTTTCGGTTGTAGACAGTTTCGGTGCGGTTTTTCAACATAAATTATAAAATTTTGAAAAAAAATAGATTGTGTGATTAATACAAAATGATAATTTATACCTTATTTTATTATTAACTATCAAAGTAAATTTTAATAATACAACTAGATAATATTATAAAAAAATAATAAGTTACATTAAATAAATTTGGAACTAATTTATTTTATTATAAATAGTAAAAAAAAAAAAATTAGGCTCCGGTTCTGGTTCCGGTTTCGGTTTGGTTCCATCAAACCTAGAACCTTAACCGAACCATATTCCTCCAGGTTCCGGTTCGGTTAAGAACCATGAGATACGGTTCCGGTTCCGGTTCCGGTCTGGTTCTTTCCGGTTCGGTTCCGATCTGATTTTTCGATTAGAATCGGACCATGGTCAGATTTATATTTACCTCTCTATTCTCCATCCAACATGGCAGGAGGCAATTGGTGTGATACGTGAGAGGTTGGGCTAAGTGCAATGTTACACATGAGATGGGAAATGGAGCAGTGAATTGAGTTGCTCTGCTTAGAATTTTTCTTGATTGAAAAAAGATTAACTACATGCATATTTTTACCAGCATGCAGGAACAAAGATCAGTTCTTTGCAGAGAACTCAACTAAATGAATTGAACACTCAACTAATCCCTCAACTTAAAGTGACAAATCTGATCAAATCGTCTTGCTTACTGACAGTCTGATAGAGAGCTAACAAAAGGAAAGATCAGCATTACCACATAAATTCAATGGACAGGACTGAATTCCGATAGCACCAAAACAAGTACTTTATGAATTCCTATTTTGCCGGACTATATAATGAATTAATTCCATCATGGTGAGAAGTCTATTTGGGAAACTCAAGCGACTCGATGGGATATTCAAACCAGTTGTCATCCCTTCAGCTAATCGAACATTGCTCCTCAACTTGGTTTGTAGAGGATCAGCTGCTGATTTTATGATATTCATGTAACTTAGGCCAAAAAAGACATCTTATATTAGACTTCCTTTTCTCTAAGAAATTATATCCTATATGGCGTACACCATTTGGCCACGTGACCGTGCACGCCAATTATCACTGCTCATTTCTATGGGCCCTATTTATCAAGCATTCATCTCGGTCCAGTGCTATCGGAACAAGCGGCTGTGATTGGCAGCGTGCATGGCCATATAGTGCACACCGTGTAAGACATAATTTCTCCTTTTCTTTGGCTTCCCTACCAACACATTATCTTATATTGGTCATAAGCACATCAATTATGCAAAGCTCTTGGGCTATAGATTGAGTTGGGTATTTTACCTTCATATAAGCTCATTTGGTTCTCAGCCTTATTTTTATGAAAATACTTCTCTCCTCCAAAACCTCTCCGAAAACTTTTTCAGCGGATCCAGAAAGATCACTAGATTCAATGTGGACCATTTTGACCACTACATATATTCAGAAGGATAACCAAATTCAATGTAGATCACTTTGGCCACTACGAGTATCCAAGGAGATCACTAAACTCGATGTGGAATAATTTGACCACAACGAGTATTCCGAAAAATCACCAAACTGGATGTGGACTACTTTGACTACTACGAGCAGGAACAAGATCCATTACATTGGAAAGTTGAGTCGCATATCAAACTTCTAGAGGCCATAACTTGGTCATACGATACCCGATTGAGATGATTTTTTTTTTAATTAAGTAATTTTTCAAAATCTACATCTAGAAGGTTGAATTGGGATGACATTCAACTGTTTAGGCTCTAAAACAGGCTAGTCAAATTATTTTTTTTATGTAAAATTTTGACCGAGCATAGCTCTCTATCTGAGAAAAATCAGGTAGAATGATAGAGACAAAGTTGATGCAGAAGTTAAAATCTACCTTCTCAAAAATTTTAGTTTTTTTTAAAATATTTCTAAATTTTAGCTTTTCTATAATATTTCTATTATTTTTTTTATGTAAAATTTTGACCGAGCATAGCTCTCTATCTGAGAAAAATCAGGTAGAATGATAGAGACAAA
>JAOXJJ010000001.1:4541229-4561449 GCA_025769935.1 Phoenix roebelenii
GCCGGGCTTAGCTTTTAGGCTAAGCGGGCCGTGCCTGGCATGGCCCGTTTAGTAACAGGGCCGGGCCAGGCACGGCCTGTTTAATCTGGGGCCGATGGGACCCGGCCTGGCCTGATGCCCATCTCTAATCCGATGCCCATCTCTAATCCGATAAGGATCGCTACGGCAGCCTGGCTTCTCGCCCTGTGGCTGCGGGCAGCGTTCGCCGGTCGCACAATTCCCCTCCCCTCGCGCCAAGCCCGCCGCCAAACAAGATAATTCCACTCTCTCTCCTCTCTTTTCTCTCTACCCCTCCTTCCTCGAACTCTCCTGCTCTCTCTCTTCGTTTTCTTCCAGCTCCTGCAAACCTCTCCCCATCCGCCGCCTCTATGACTGCAGCAAGACAAATTATAATAAAATAGAATGCCCTCAACCCCTCGTCACCACCTAAACAACTAAAAACTCAGCATCTCGCAGGCTCCATCCATCAATAATGGGGAGAAAAAGAAGAACTTCTCCAGCACCCATAGTAACAGAGAGAAGCAGGAAAGAGTACTCATTCATTTCTCCTTCATCAATGACGTCTCTTCCTATCTCCGTCTTCTTCCTCTCTTGGTGTCTCCTCCTTGGCTTGGTCCGCTCTCAGAACTCTTCATGCCCTCTAGACTTCTCGATCCTCCAGAAGTTCATCCCCAACGCGGATGCCGGCTCGGACACCAGCTCCCGGTGCACCTTCGCCGTCGTGGCCTTCCATCTGGTCCAGGCCGAGTACCTCCGCACCGCCGGCCTCTTCGTCCCGCCCGTCGCCTCCGCCGACGCCTGCTGGTCCTCCTTGAACTCTATCCTCCGCCCCCTCGTACCCTCCTCCTTCTCCCTCCCCTCCTCCTGCGGCTTCCAGCCCTCCTGGATCTCCGAGGGCTGCATGAACCTTACCTCCCGCGCCGCCTTCGAGGCCGTCGTGCCGGCCTCCGGCCTCCGCGACATGGACCAGAACTGCAACCAGTCCCTCCTCCCCGTCCCCGCCTGCACCGCCTGCACCACCAGCCTCAATCGCGTCAAGGCCAACTACCTCCTCGGCCCCGACTACGGCAACGTCACCGACTGCACCGCCTACACCTTCATCTACGCCGCCGGCGTCGCCAACCGCTTCGGCCCCACCGATAACGACACCGCCTACTGCATCTTCCTCTTGAATTCTCAGTCATCCTCCTCCGGCGGCAGTTCGAACGCCTGGATCTTCGGCGTCGCCGCCGGCTGCCTCGTCGTCGTGCTGCTAGCCGTGCTGGCCGCTTGGTGGCTTCGAAGACGGCGCCGGGAGCGGCTGCGCAGGCGGAGGAGGAAATCGATGAGGCCGGAGAGCGGGCCGTCGAAGGCGATGGAGTCGATCGGTGCGAGCACGACGCTGATCAAGTTCACCTTCGACGAGATCAAGGAGGCGACCAAGAACTTCTCGCGGGACAGCATAATCGGGCGGGGTGGGTACGGGAATGTCTACAAGGGGACGCTGCCGGACGGGTCCGAGGTCGCGCTGAAGCGGTTCAAGAACTGCTCGGCTGCCGGGGACGCCAGCTTCGCCCATGAGGTCGAGGTGATTGCAAGTGTTCGACATGTGAACCTGGTCGCGTTGAGGGGCTACTGCACGGCGACCACCCCCTTGGAGGGCCACCAGAGGATCATTGTCTGCGATTTGATGCGGAACGGGAGCCTCCATGACCATCTCTTCGGCTCGGGCGTTGCTCGGCTGAGCTGGCCCGCGAGGCAGAGGATTGCTGTCGGGACGGCGCGGGGATTGGCATATCTCCATTACGGAGCTCAGCCGGCAATAATTCACAGGGACATCAAGGCGAGCAACATTCTGCTGGACGAGAGCTTCGAGCCGAAGGTCGCCGACTTTGGCCTGGCGAGGTTTGCGCCGGAGGGGATGTCGCATGTGAGCACCATGGTCGCCGGGACTCTCGGTTATGTGTCTCCCGAGTATGCTCTGTACGGCCAATTGACCGAGAAGAGTGATGTTTTCAGCTTTGGAGTTGTGCTGCTCGAGCTGTTGAGTGGGAAGAAGGCGTTTGTTTCATTGGGCGAGGGGCAGGCTTTTCTTGTCACCGACTGGGCTTGGTCCCTCGTGCGGAAAGGGAGGACATTGGATGTCATCGAGGAAGGCATGGAGGAATTGAGCTCCAAGGAGGTGTTGGAGAAGTATGTCCTTGTTGCTGTCCTCTCTACCCATCCTCAGTTGCATGCGAGGCCTACAATGGATCAGATTGTCAAGATCTTGGAAACTGATCTGGATGTTCCTTCGATACCGGACCGCCCGATTTCCATTATGGCAAGCAGGGAGGACATCGAGAAATCGGCGAGCAGCAGCGGCTCGGGTCAGCTATCAACTTTTGCTGGCTACCAGACGTTTAACTCCGCGAATGATGATGCAAATTCTGATGGTTCAGAGGTGGTGTGATCGCTGCTCGCATTGATAGAGGAGGATGCTGCGAGCTTGATGAAAGGAGGCCATTTCTGCTCGCCGAAGGGGCTTCCCGGTATGCATGCCCTGCATTGCCTCTGGATATGAATTTTTCGGTTTCTGATTTCAGGTTGTGGCTTTCTGTTGTAAATAGGATGGCAATCTGAATCTTTAGTCCCCCCACATTTGAGAGAGAGTTTAGTGTACCATATTTTTTTTATTTGCTTCCGACGAGAATTGCCTTTCTATTTTTCCACATTCCATCTACATGACTAAATGTAACACTTCAAAGCATTAAACCAACAGTGTAATTTTTGAGGGAATTTGTGAATTTGTCTCGCTGTAGATCAGTTTCTCATTTTGTTTACATTCTTCAGTTTGCAGCTCGGAGTTTGATTTAATGCAATTGCTGTTTGCTCAAATTACAAAAACTTGTGTTGAATCCAGAAAGATCTTGGGTTTACGGTGCTCTGTTTGCTTAATTATCTATTGGCTGATTATTATCATTGCAGTCTAAAGAGTACTCTTTTCCTTACAAAACAACATATGAAGTGTTCTACTGAAATTGGAAGTGGAATGGTATAAAATGGCTTTGTACAATAGGACTATATTTTTTACTATGGTTTCTCGAATCTCAGTCCTCAATCATCTTGGATATGCACATATCTTATTTACAAGAAACCTTGTAGGTTCGACTCTGAAAATTTTCCTCTGATGTAAAGTTCCCCTAATGTTCCGATCTTGATCTCTCGACTCCCATTTTAGCCTTAAGGCTGTGAAGAATAGGTAGAAAGAAGAGAGCGGACAAAGGAGGAAGAACGAGAGAAATGATTGAAGGGGAAAAGTTGATAGAAATGATCTAGCTGTGCGCCTTTCTTTTTTTAACGAAATGCTACCTATCCTCCTGAAGTGTCCAACTGACAAAATTAAACATGAGCCAGTGCTAGTTACTCATGTTACCTTCAACTGTATTTGGAGTTACTCATGTTACCTTCAATTGTATTTGGAGTGAGCCATTATAATAGAATGCTAAAAATGTAATATTACTTTGCTTTTATTTACATTTCATAGATCAAACTCAATAATCCCTTGCAACTGCGAGCATGTTGGTTTGGATTATGGCATGCAAGTTTGGACGAGCACTTAGCTTATTATTTTTAGTTCAGGTCTCCTTTAAATAAGTTATATGGAAAGGTTTTCAGATTCGATGTCAGAATGAACAGCCTCTTTGCAGTCACCTTCTTCTGGATGAAATGAATGGCAACCTCACTATATTTTGGTTATCCATAATATGTAGGATTTTTTGTTGTGTGATCTACAGAGTGTTTGTCACTGCATGGTTTCAATGCAACCTTAGCAATGAGCTCTCTCATTTTGAAGAAACTTCAATCTCAAAATCCCACATATTTATATGCCACATAATGCCTAGTCTCTACATTGGACATTACCAAAATACTTCATTTCTCACTTATTAGTTTGTTACAAGATATCACCCATCTGAGTTACCTTATTAGTTGGCTTTCTGTCCACTAGGGATGTTGCCCAATCTAAACTTGATGGTGCTTCAGTTTGCAGATAAATTGTTTATATGGTACGCACTAATTTGGTGCTCCTTTCAATCATTGAAGAATATGCATCATTGCATCTAGATCAGTTGTTTTGTAATATCGTCAATTGGTTGACATCACTAATGGTTATTGTAATATTCATATCACTTTGCCAACCAGAAATGATCTCTCTCTTTATACTATTGAAGCTCATATTGGTCCTAACATTGCTCTAGGATTTGTATGAAACGTCAAATCTTAGTAAATCCATTTCAATGTTGGCTCATCATGCACTTTAACATAGATGTAGTTCTTAATTTATTTTTTTTGGGTAAACGCGATATAGTTCTTAATTGAAGCCTGTAATTTCAACGGTACAGAAATGCTTCACGGCATCGAGATCCTTAATGCAAAATATTCTGTGGCCCAAACTTGTATTTTGATCATTAATTATCATTACCTTTGGTTACTAGATCCATCATGCATGCAATAAGAAAGTTATCCTATATATATATATATATATTCATGGAGCCTAAATGGCCAGCTCTACGTTAGAGATCATATGACATGTTTTTTTTAAAAAATCTTATTAGTGAGGTGGAAAGAGAGTATCTTTTCAGTCAATTCACTTCTAAAAATGAGAACTAATTCCTAGGGTGCCAGGAAAGATAGTTGCAGCAGTCATGGACAGATTGCAGTTAAGTGTTCCCTCTGCCTTAATCTTGTAGATGGTATGTCAATCACAAATTCTTTTCACCGATTCTGTCTTCTTAGGCTACATAATGCATAGAAAGTTCATGGTGAAAGTAAAACTTGATGTATGAGTTTTATTTGATTATAGTTTATTGGCAAATATAATACAGGAACTGGTTGCTGTTCCTTCACTTTTATTTGAGAAATCTAGCTGATTTCACATCTTCTCGGTCAGCTGAAGGGAGCACGGTGATCATTTCCTGGATGCTATGGAGATTTCTTCTCAACTATGGTGCTTTTTGACATAATATACTTGAGAATGTCAGGTTTTCAGCTTTTTCATTGTATTCATGACATAACTGTGCTTCTCTTCTACTCTCTCCTTCTGGAATCTGCATAATAATATTCCTTCAGTACTCTCTCTACGCCTTCATCTTCGATTACTTTATGGTCACGTTAAATGTTGTTCACTTGTTGCTAGAAACTCTCATCGATAGGAAAATGTTAGACTCATTCACAAGACTAGCCTAATAACTATCTTTTGTCATGAGCTCCTATTGCCATTGCTAGTTTGGGAATAGATTAGTCTTCTTCTAGTCATCATTTTCCAGTTCTCATGATTTTCTTCCTTTTGTTGATAATTGTCTTAAGATCTGAATATCAGGAATAATGTTTACTGATTTTCTTTTTATGGAACACAATATTACCTGGCATAATCTACATCCACTGGGTTCTGTGTTCGGATTTTAATTCCTCGATGCTATTTATGTGTGCTCCCTGGCATTCTCTCGTTCAACTGCAGTTTTACTGGCACAATTTTTTATGCTTTAAGTCTTTCATCTTTTTAGCAAGATTATACATCTTATCCTGTTTTATCAGGACTTGTGATTTCATCCTTTCAGCTGTTCAAATTTTATCGAGGTTATTTATAAGGATATTTTGCCATCCAATTATTCTTTTAGATTTGTTGATGACTGTATTCCTGGTGCATGTTTTTTTTTTCAGTGTGATGATCTTATCATTATTAAAAAATCATACAATATGACTTCTGCATAGCAGGGTGGACATGTCAAATAAATCATAGCATCTTTGTACTGAATTACAGGGTTTTTTAATTCAATCATTAGTATTCATCCTACTATTGGAATCCAAAGTGTATGAGCTGAATATCTAAGTTTCAAAAGGATTTAGGTAGTTGATTCTTTTATTAGTTATATACAACATCTTTTGGATATATCTGTCACAATGGCTTGAAATTTTTGAATCTTTTCTTTTTACTATTTTTCTAATTGTCTATATTGTAATAATCATGCCATGTATATAGAGAGCTTGAAAGCAATCATATGTTTTTTTTTTCTTTGAGTACAACGGTTGCGCACACAGCTCTTGCATGAGTACAACCAACAAAGTCAAGAGTAAGGAGATGGCGTAAAGGTGGAGGGGCAAATGCATATATGTCCAAATAACATTTTCCGAATGCTGAGCAACAAATAAGGCGACCCAGTCTGCGGCCCTGTTCACCTTTCGTTATACATGAATGGCTTGAAAGGAACCGCAATCTCTCACCTGCCTGCAAATGTCACTGAATAACGGGTGTCCATGCTCCCATTGGTCCTCGTCCTATATTTTTCTCGATCACCATAGCTGAGTCCCCTTCAAGACAGATCCTATCAACCCCTAGAAAGCAATCATATGTTTCAAGATGTCTAAAAGCTCCTACAAAATATTGCTCTCTATCATGAATTTTGAGATAATTTGTGTTGTCAGTGTGTGTGTGTGTGTAACTTTAGCTTGTAACAAATTACTCTGAAACCATGTGATATACATGTATAAAACTCTATGATGCTTTACAATCATAGACTTTTAACAAGATATTGAAATCTACATTCATTTGTTTAAGATATACACTAATATTGAACAACTAAAACTGGATTAATGTTAGAAAGGATAAATAAAGCAGCATATATTAGTGTGACAATTAAGAATTTTCTTTTCAAACTTATATACCATTTTGTTCTTTTGCATGACAAGTTGTGACAAAATGTGGCATGGTGTCTTACCATGCCAACCCTTGACAGGCACAAGCACAACTTGCAATTCTTTGTGCTACACCTATAGGTACCTCAGAAAATTGGTGAGTGATTGTTGCTCAGTGGTTAGAAATTATGCCATCATGGGACCAAACTTAGGATTCCGGACCAACTTGATGGGCCTTAAATTTTCCCTTGTAGTCTTGCCCTCATCTAATTCTAGCTAATAGAAGGATATTATTCGGCATTGATAAAGGGATATCTCATAAAGAATATCTTAATTATAGAATTTGCAGAAAGGGACCATATTTTTAGTTATGACAATCCATTTTGAATTTTATTGGACCATTATGCTTCTGCTACTGCAACAACTTGTTTGACCATTTAGAAGTATGCATTGGCTTCTATCATATGTGCATCTGTCAACTAGGATAAATTTGGGCATTTACCTGATAGTTGGGGCATAAAAGTCTTGCAAGGTCTGAAGTGGACTATTTCTGTTAAAAAGAATATAGATCCTTTTGAAATTTTCATAATTAAGTTGAATGATTCTTAAATCTAGGATTTCAAACTATGCTCATATCCAATTTATGTTTATTTTTTCTTGTGAACTGCCCATTTGAATCATTTAAGAACTTCCTCTTTATTTGCAATGGGCTTGGTACTTAGATACTTTCTACAGCCATCCACTTCTTCACTAGCTAGCTTATATCATCAGCACAAGGTCTGGTGTGCTGTTGTCTGAGAGGCTGGTTTTGGTTTTGAGTTCTACTGAAGTTCATTTGATTAATGATAAATCTATCTTTGCTTCCATTTTTTAACAAAATGTTTCTTAGATCCTCTTTTAGGATTTTTAGCTTCAGTTAAGACTTCTTTTGGTGTTGCTTCTCTTAGGATCTCTATAACATTTTGGCTGTCCTTTCCTTTTTCAATTACGCTTTCTTTGTGGTTTTAACTGTTCCTATTATTTTTCCTATTGTTTTTCAATTCAAATGAGTTCATTTGATTGGCATACATATCAGAATTGACCTCAAGTATGCTCCTTTCGGCCCTCCCAGGAAGTTAAAGCTATTCCTCCTCTGTTTTTGCCGAACCACATCTTTGATAGTTCACCTTCTTAGGGTTTATCGTCTATTCAGTTTGAAAGATCATTTCATGAAAATGACCATTTACCCAATTTGTTTGTTCTCGAAGTTCTTCAGTTCAAGCAGAAGTTATTCTGAGTTGAATTCACCCCATTTTTTGATGTATTTTTATGCCTTTGATATTTATCCATTATATTCTTATATATCCACATTTTGTTTCATGGTTCATCATTCTTGTATGCTTGAGGTCCTTCCTTGATATTCTGGTTTTTTGGTTTCCCTGCCCATTGTCATTTATGGTTAATGCACTAACTTCACTAAATTGTTCTTATTGCTTATCATATTGGTGACATCCTACACACCCAAGTATTTCAAATTTCCCATATTGACCCATTTCTTCTATTTAAGGCTCACTCAACTTCTTTTTAATGTTACCTTCCTAGTTCTAACACTGGTCAATTGTTCCTCAACTTAATGGAAGTTAATAGTCCATCTTCCAATCTTGTATTATTGTGGCTTTCTGCCTCCCATTATTAAGGTTGGTCGTTCTCTAATATTTATTGGGAAAGTTGGTCATCCTCTAATATTTATTGGATTGTTTGGCTAGATTGATTGACACATCTGAAAGTTTTAACACATTTTACTTCTTCATCAGTCCCTCATTATTCTCTTTTCTTTTCAAACTTGGTGACTTGTTGCTTCTTAATCTGAACACGCTAATTTATTTCCTAATCATCCATGCACCAGCTATTTGACCTGGGATGCCAGTAAGCAGCAATCTTATTTCTAGGCTGCTTCGAAAACCTTGCATTCTCAAAGACCAACCTGTGCTACCACCTCTTCTCAAGGTTCTTTTGCTGAGGCTTTAACCATTTCATGGCATTTCAACTCTATGGTCATTGCCTTTTTACAAATCCTTGGCACTGATTTCATATTCATCTCTTCATTGCTTCACACCTCACACAACAATGTTCTCCTACTACCATCGACCAATCCCTTAGAGTGCCAATAAGCTTTAACCAATTCGACCTCCTCGCAATGCGACTTGCGTCTCCTAACCAGCTTGCAGATCAGTTCTACTAGTGCATGAGCCTCTGATATTTTTGTTGCCATTGGCATTGCTTCTCTAGGTTTCTCATGAAACACTAACCTCACTTTCGAATTATAGTTTTCCTACAGTTTCACTGTGGCATTTCCAGAATGAAAGTGAATTTAAGCATGGCATTTACAGAATGGAATCTGCAATATTATGTCCCCTTCTCAATCTTCTCTTCTTAGTGGAAGAAAATATTTCTTCCTCTGCATCAGATTCAAGAATGTAATCTTTGGAAGCAGAAACATGAAGGACATGGTAACCAGAAACATCAAGCAGAAGCACAAATAAATTGCATAGAACTAACTTTTTATGATTTTCTGAGAG
This sequence comes from Phoenix roebelenii, assembly GCA_025769935.1. Taxonomy (NCBI): domain Eukaryota; kingdom Viridiplantae; phylum Streptophyta; class Magnoliopsida; order Arecales; family Arecaceae; genus Phoenix; species Phoenix roebelenii. The sequence continues at coordinate 4,550,439 of JAOXJJ010000001.1, forward strand.
GACAATGGCATTGTCAAGATAGGTTACCTTGGGATGATGCTGTTGTTGGAAGATGATAAACGCAGAAGAAAACCCTCCCCTATTTCTCTTCTGTTCCTCTTTCTATGTTTCTGTTTAATTCTTTATAAAAATTCCACAAGAATTGCATCTTCTACAGTCTGATGTGGAAAAGAGATGGACAAAAAAAAAAAAAGAAACCCATCGTTTTAACATGAACCTAAAAAAACAAAAGAAAGAATGAAGAAGGTAACAGGAGAAAGCTTCACCATGCTAGTAGTACGTCATAAAACGTACTGACTAAATCTTATTTCAAGGAATATATTAAAAGATAGATTTTTGTATTAAAAGAAATATTTTAAGAACCATGTTTTAGTTAACGCTTTACTCATCATGTATGCCAAACTAAAGGACGTCAATGGGTCAAGTTGGAGATATCGGCTAGAGGATCAAACTCAAAGGCTCTAATAGCTCTAAATGTTGGGCCTTGACATAGACACTCGAAGAACAAATTTAGGACAAAGGTTATAGGAAATTGCAGCTAGACCTAATAATCGTGGACCAATTTTGGGATGAATTTAGACTAGAAAGGCTAGCCGGCTAAGCCCCACACTAAATGCCGACTCAACAGAAAAGCTAATTTTAAAAATCTAAACATTTAAAATCCAATTAGTAATATTTTCTTTTTATTTCATTTAACTTTGTTAGCAAAAGTTGGTATGTACACGATCCACATTGCATAATTTAGTGCACAATTAGAAATAAATTCCTATCATTAGCGAGGAGGCTATGAAATTGAATCCTATTGTTGATGAGGCTATCATGATGAGTGTCACAGCCCAAGATCTCACCCAAAATAGCTAGCCGAAAGATATTATTTGGGTTCCTTGATCTTATATAAATATCTAAGATCTATCTAGCAAATAGTCATTGTAGTACTAAACACACGTCCGCACGGATCCTCACATACTCTCCCCGTTTAAGCTTTGACATCCTTGTCGGGCTAAGGGTTCAAATCTAATCACAAGCACCACAATTGACCCGTGGTTAGCCCCAATAGATATATGCTGCAGTGTCTCCTAGTCCATATAGGTTATGGGTCGGATTCGCTCAGATACCATTTGTCATAACTCATAATCTCATTCAAAATGGCAAACTAGAAGGTATTATTTAGGTTTTTTGGTTTTATATAAGTACCCAAGATCTATCTAGCGAATAACCGATATTAGACAAACACACGCCCGCACGGGTCCTCACACTAGGTCCTAGGTTAGTTGTTCAAGGTGTTAACTATCATTTTATGTCCATTTTCCTTTTTGCATCATCAAACAAGGCTTTTTGGGGACTAATTCAATTGGAATGGAAGCCATTCCTTGGGTTATAATGCATGAGGTAATTAAGAGAATGACGGTTTTATATTTTCTTTTCTTTTTTCTTTTTGTTTAGCGAAGAAAGAATATTGATGCCTATTTTCCTATTTGGCGACTCAATTTCTCTATTACTTTTAAGATCCTGGAAGGCAGGCTGTAGGATGCTGCATTGAAATTGGATTGGTTGCAGGTATTCCCATTCAACATAAAAGGACTGGAAGCTTAGTGACTCCCCCCTGAACTGATTTAGTTTGTGAGCTGTTTCATATTCTTTCAATTTTCTCATGGCCTGGAGTTCTTCAGGTAAGATGCTAAAAGATCCAAAATTTTCCACTGAGTGTTTCTAAACAGAACAAAATTATGTTCCGCGACAAGTATTGCTCAGTTTTCCATTCAAGATTTAGCAGTAATTTTCAAGGGAAATAGTTAAGTTTCATATTAACTTTGTTCATTGCTTGTCAGGAATGTACTAAATGGTTGATACTAAGAAGTAAGAACCACATGATATTAGATTCAACATTGGCCTCTAATGATTCATATGTTGCATCCGATCTTTGCTTTGATGCATACCATTGGCACAGCAGATTTTGAGGCAATAACCATCCATAGAAAGAAACTAGCATCCAATGCTAATTCCTATGCAGGCTTGCTTCATGTAGTTTTCTATGGGTCGCCATATATGCAGTTTTTCCCTCAAAAACTCCATTAGCATTTCAGTATGAGTGTTAGGAAGATTAGGTCATGTCTGCATTCCTGATAAATGTTCTCAATCTCCATCAAAAATTATATTTTTTTGATATCGAATGTGAAAGTTCAAATCTTTCTAAACAAAAAAAAGAGAGGAGAGTGCCAAAATTTCAGAACTAATTTCGCTATTGTTTAATCCTATTAACTTAAGGAAACTGCTCTTTTCTTCCAAAGAAAAAAAGTAGACAATCAGTCACTTTTGCTAACAGTTTAGAAAATCTAGCAATCAATGATTTCTTTGATCCAAACTAACCAAGGGATAAGACAAGTTATTTTAGAACTTTATCTAAAAATTACTCAAATTTCATTTGTATGATACGTTATTTTGCTTTCAGGTAACTTTTTCTTGGCTTTTCTGCAATTTGTGTGGCATCTATTCTGTTTGTTGCAAAAGTAGTACCAGAAACTAAAGGTAGGAGCTTGGAAGAGTTGCAAGCATCCATGAATTCCTACAGATGAACATTTTTAGGAACAACCAATTTGTTGTTGTAAGCAATTCAGCAAGCTTTAGGGCAATCTTTGAAACCAATTTCTCCAAATAGTCGATCTATGTCAAATGACATCTCAATCAAGCAATCATCGATGGTGATTATTGTGATTTTGTGACAGTATTTCCGAAAGATTATTGTGAGGTTTGATGTTCCTGCAAGGAAACTTCTGCTTTAGAGAGTGAAATGAGAGAAGAAACTTGCATACGTTGTAGGCCGGGGTGATTTTTTGCATTTATATAACACAAAGTCTCTTGCTTCTATTAATATTGATAGATGCGATGGAAATAAGTAACATTAGTTTCCAATCCATCCTTCAATTGGACTTTTCCTGAGAAGAAAATATTCTAATATATATTAAGCCAGTATAGCAAACGACAACAACATAAAACAACATTATTGGATAGTATCATTGTTCAAAATTATAATAATATATTCTCAGTTCGATACCTCTGTAACATTTATCATAAAACTTGTTGCGGGGATAGCATTCTGCTGGAGCCTCACACAACAGCATAGCCCATATTAAGCTAGCAGAGAAAGAGGACTGCATTCCTCCCGAGGTATTGTCCACTTTGGGCACTCCGGCCCGCGCGTCCAGCGCAGACTGGGGGAGACTGGTGCCCTCACGGTTTTGTCCCACGAAAGAACCCTCAAGAGGAAAGGATTTCCACCCACAATTTAAGGCACAGAACCTTTCCACTACTAGCCGATGTGGGACTAAATTCAAGGCCCCCTCCTCCCGCAACATAGCCCCCCAACGGGAAGGTCCTGTGTCGGATTTTACCCGTGACAGACTCCAAGCAACCTGAGGGGTAGTCAACGGTGGGAGGAGACGCCCCTACTTGGCGCGCCATCTGTTGCGGGGACGGCATTCTGCCGGAGCCTCATACAACAGCATATCCCACATTAAGTTAGCAGAGAAAGAGGACTGCGTTTCTCTCGAGGTATTGTCCTCTTTGGGTGCTTCGGCCCGCGCAACATAGCTCCCCAGCGGGAAGGTCCTGTATCGGATTTTACCCGTGACAGCCCTCCAGGCAACCTGAGGGGTAGTCAACTATGGGAGAAGGCGCCCCTACCTGGTGCGCCATCTGTTGCAGGGACGGCATTCTGCCGAAGCCTCACACAACAGCATAGCCCACATTAAGCTAGCACAGAAAGAGGACTGCGTTCCTTTCGAGGTATTGTCCGCTTTGGGCGCTCGGATCCGCGCATCCAGCGCAGACGGGGGGAGATTGGTGCCCTCACGGTTTTGTTCCACAAAAGGGCCCTCAAGAGGAAAGAATTTCCATCTCCTATTTAAGGCATAGAACCTCTCTGCTACTAGCCGATGTGGGACAAAATTCAAGGCCCCTCCCCCCGGCAACAAAACTCATGGTGAAAAGATCAAATAACATTTGATATCTGAAGCCAAAGGCTGCTCATTTCTTCCAAAGTGGTCAAAAAAAAAATTAGTCTGCAGTCTATTACCTGCCTACCAGGGAGATATCAGACTCTTATAGTGGATTTTATGAATATGTTATCATAAAAAATATAGTGAGAACATCACATAAGCTGATATGACATCTACTGACGCAACAGAAGAACCACCAAGAGTTGGTGTACCCTAAAACCGATGGGCGCCCATGGTTTGGCAAGGGGAAAAAAAAAAAAAAAGGAAAACCTTAGTCTGTCATAAAGTTGCCATCTAAGCCTGTTACATATATTAAACGACAGATGGTCATAAGAAGCCAATCCACAATTTGAAAGACCCACCCCTAATCTACATACTGTAACATCCATAACTCCACCTAAAAGAAGGAAAAAAAAAAAAGAAAAAAAAAAAGCCTACATGGTCCTCCTCCCATACTCTTCGAGCCTCGTATGCTCCCCCAAATCTATATAGATCATAGATCGATCCAATTCGGATTTATATCATAATTCAAAACATTACTCAAAAAAAAAAAATTGAAAGTGATATTTTGATTTTTTAATTCTTTATACTTACCAAGATATATAACTAATATGAGACTAAGATTTACTTGTTAATAAAAAAGAGTTTGGTAATGTTAAAATATTTACAGAAGAAGAAAAAAAAAAACAAATGAAAGAGAGATATAATTTTATTTTTTTATTTTATTATATTTGGTACATTTTAGAAGTTATATTAATTTGTATACAAATTCTATACATGAAAAATAATATAAGCTAATATACATTTATGCTAACAAAAAAAATGATATTTACTGATAGAGGTTGTTATGTGATTCTTGAAATCATTTTAACAAAAAAAAATAATATTAATAATATAAAATTATATTAATAAAAAAATAATATAAATTAATATGAATTATTATGCTATGTTTAAAATTATGCTAAAAAGTAATTCTAGCTGAGCACACGAGAATCTTTTGCATATAAAAAGAAAATCGTCGAGCACTTATACCTCCAGTCCGATCCACACGAAATGAATAAATACAGCTGTACACCGCACCTTGGAATAGCCTCTTTTTGAGACTTGGTCTCCCCTTTTGCTTTCTCGGTGGGAATAAACACGCTTTTCGAGAGCTTTTCATTTCTCTTTATTCATTTCTTTGTCCCGTAGCAAGGATGGGAGCTTTTTTTTTTTTTTTTTCACCCTTACCCTCACTTTCTTTTGGTCCACGGCGTGATCTCGACAACCGCTTTGGCCATCTACATAACATCCATTGCATCTTATCATGAGAAGGGCTAAACATAATAATTTCTTTTGTCCTGACAAAAGAGCCCAAATAACAGCTGTTTGACGGTGTTCATGTCATAGCTCAACGAGCTTGTAAAAAATTATAAAATATATAAATAAATTTATTTTATTTTTATTAATTTAAGTTTTTAAAATAAATAGTGATTTCAATATGGTATTAAAGTAGAGGTTCTGAGTTCAAACCTTATCTCCGCACTCTTTAATCCTATTATTAAAGAATTTCATATATTAGGCTCATTCATTAAAAAAAAGTTCGATCCACATGTGAAGAAGAGTGTAAAAAAATATAAAATATATAAATAAATCTATCTCATCCTATTAGCTTAAGGGCTCGTTTGGTTCGCGAGAAGTATTTTTCCTCCTAGGAATATAATTCCTGAAAAGCAGATTCTTAGGAAGAGGATGCCTAGGAAAGTATTTTTGGCATGTTTGATTGATCATGAAAAAGTGACAGATTTTTAAAGTGCTTATATTTGGTTGACCATCCACTTTCTTGGAAAAGTTATGTATAATTTTTATAAAATTATGCTTCTTTAATGCTTCTTTAATGCTGACGGGTCTTTTTGGAAAAAAATTAAAATTGAGTGATTCCTGCCTCATGGGAAAGTAACTTTCCCATGTTTCTCATGGGAAAGACTTTTCCATGAAACGTGGGAATCATATTTTCATGGAAATACAACTTTTCCATCTTTTTCCTTTGAAAACTTCAACCAAATAAGAGGTATATCATTACTTTCTCGTTGATCACACTTTCTTCCATTCTTTTCCAGTGAATCAAATGAACCCTAAACTTTTAGGACAATTGATGATTTCAATAGAGCTTATAAATGAGAGGCCCAATTGGCTTGTTGTTGGGGACCATTAGCTGCCTTAGATCCTTCACGTGACCAGTGGCTCCCAGTTTAACCATCCATCTTCCCTCGGCTAAATATGAACAATGGAACAGGATGAATATATATGAAGCTTTTTTATTTTGTTATAAACATATGTGGATTTCTTGCACAATTACTTTCCATTAATTGATGGATAGATGATTGAACGGAATCCTCCATTTCATGTACAAGATAGAGAATTTTAATTTAGCTGAATTCCACCATGATAGATATTGACTGTACATAACCACCTAGCGTGGCTTATGGATTTAAATACGAGAGAGGAAGGAGTGGGGGAGGGGGGAGGGGTTTGGTTGTTCCCTCTCCTAGAAATTGAAGAGAAACAAGTCCTCTAAATTATTTTGACTACTCTTAACTTTTGCTTTTGCCATAAACAACTCTTTTCCTTAATCTGTAATACATTTCATAATCTTTTCATTTCTTTTGTTTCATACAAATGGTGAACACACTTCCATGATTGAAATGGAATAGGTGGCAATCAAAATAATAATAAAAATAATAAATTATGTATATAATTTTCTCACCTCATCTCTGCATGTACATTGCGTCTACTATAATTGATACGCTTGCATTGCATCTACTATAATCGATACACTTTGGAACCGACTACTGTTGATGTGAAATATCAGCCAATTAGACCCTCCCACAAAGCCTCCATCCTATCAATGGAAGTCTGCTACGTAGCCAGTCCAGAAGTGCATGGAGAGTCCTTCAAATTTCAAAATATCCCCCTAAGTAGCAGCAATACCTCGGTCATGATCGCAAATAGTTTCTCTAAATCACGCCTCGAGATATGTAGGGCATGATGCGTGAGACATAATGCACGCATGAAACAACTATAAGTAATCCTCAGAACATAAGGGGGCTTGCCAAAGACAGCCGATCTGCATGCTTGAATCCTTTAGTGATAGGTACTGGCCCTTACCTATATAATCTAATTCCAAGAGACCCTTCAGGTAAGTACTTTTGAGCTTTCACACATCTTTATGTTATTGTTCTGCCACTCTTATAATCTTTACTGTTCCTAAGAGTTCTTATAACTTACACATTGAAGGATCGCTTACCGGACACTTTCTAGCAAAAGAATTTCTTCGTTTTTGCTATTTTAGGTCAAGCCTAATGTTGAAGCATGGATCCGATTACAATCTTTGCTTCCTACCACTATCTCAAGCACGCTTTAACTTTTTGTTGATCTTTACAGCATGAGCAGTCGATGGTCGAGCCCTTCGATGACTTTATTAGCTTAATGCCTCAATCATATCGATCGTCAACGGCAACTTATTTGGCCTAGGTGATAACTAAATATCTCCACTAACTATTATATTGTAGAAATAGATATCCACTCATTGGTTCAACTCCATCTCTCTAGAGGAGGAAAACCAACTAAAAAAGAGAGTATTGGTCTAATTAGGTAATAAAAAAATGTAATTATGCTATCATTTTTTTTTAACTTAATGGTGTGAACATTATCCATTACAATTACTTGGATCAAATAGTTGAAGTTCAACACTGATGAGATTCTAATCCATAACCCCCTCTCATATAGAGAAGGGGTAAATTACTAGACTAGAGCGGCCATCACTTGATTATATCTCCCCATACATTTTCGCATATATGATACATGCATTTGAACCTAGTCTTTTATATTGAAGATGAACTCCAGGGATGACAACTCCATTCTAATCTTTGGCATTTTTCATTTCAATCGAGATGTTAGTTTGTGTTGATATCATATATATCGGCCAATATAAATTAATAAAAATATGAGAAATGGGTTGAGACGACATATTCATGCTGATCAATATCTTCAAATCACTTTTCTGCTTTTAAATCAAAATTTTAATTAATATATTCCAAATCAATACCCAAATATAATTTTTAATATTAGTCAAAATTTCAATATTTTTATCAAAAATATAGATAAAGATCTGGAAAAATACCAGTTATATTTAAATTTTTGCTAAAATAAACTGCGATCTTGGTTCATCTCGCCCTCAACCACCAATAGATGGAGATCCAAAAATCTTACCTTTTGCATAATATGTGCCAAGCAACAGCAAACTTTCAAAAAGCATTATGTAATGAAAAAAATTTCCATCCGAACAAAATCCCAATCATAAATCTCATGAATCAATGGCAACAACCCTTTGTTTGATATCTTGCTGTTTTTCTTTTTTTTTTTGGTACAACGGGCTGAATCAAAAAAAGATAATACAACAAAGCACTGGACGTACGAGTGACTATGGGCATAAATAGCAACCTAATCGATAATTTTCTTCATGCTTCGGTATATATGCATAGCTTGAAAAGTGCTGCACTCTTCCCGCATCGATCGGATATCACAACACAATGGGGTCCCTTTCAGGTGAGTCACGTTCATCGCACCACACTATTAATTGCCATAGACCCAAGCTTACATCCAACAACTCCCAATATTTTGTAGAATACCGTAACGCTACTACTATTAAATTATCATTTTTATAAACAATTGGCCCCTTAGCACGGGTGGTTGATCATAATGTTGGATGCTGGCGCTGTATAAGATATTCCCTGAATTATTATACATCTATTAACACAAAAATTATTAATATTCTATGACAATAATTGGACGCACTTCTTTCCACAAGTAGGGACCACATACAAGTACACGAACGCTGCAAGATGCGATGCTCATAATCAAAAGGTTTTTTTTTTATTTTTTCTTTTTAAAAAAATCGTTGTTCTCTTTTTACGCGTCGATGACCCGGTAGTGGCAGACATCGTTTCGGTGGGTCCCACTTTTAGGGAAAGAAAGAAGGAAGAGTTGGACGACCGGGACAAAACGACGTCAAGAAACGTTTTCTTTTCCGTTAGAGGAATCTCTGACCGACCCGGCCGGCGAAGACCGGTTCAAGATGTACACGCGTCAACCATCCACCGGGGATTCCAGGCCTTATCCTCGCCAACCTACTACGCCTTTCTCTCCATAAATTAAAGCTGGAAGCAACCGCGAAACCCTCACACCGCCCTCGCCATCTCTCTTATGAGGAGTGGAAAAAAGAAAAAAAAAAAAATGGAAGCCCGTTAGATTTAGAGATCGAAGAACCCACGCCGAAATCTCTTCTTTTCTTTATAAACCCTCGCTCTTCGATCCTGAAGCCATCGAAATTTGTTGACTTGAATCATTTCTTCTCTCTTCTTTCTTCTTCTTCGCCATGGCAACGGAAGTCTTGCGGCCGCACGACGTCCTCATGGCCCAGCGGATGCGGCCCCTACCGGCCTTTCTCCCCCGCCGGAAACCTAACCCCAAGCCGTCGAGGAAGACACCCTCGCCCCGGCCGGAGGCCAGAAAGAGGCGGGAGGGCTCCCCCAAGCCGGCAAAGTCCGGCGGAGCCGCCGCCGAGGCTGGAGGAAGCCGCCTGGTGGCGGGGCAGGTGAAGATCCTGAAGCGGGGCGAGTCGCCCGACGCGTTTAAAAAGCCGGAGATGGCGGCGGTGTTCGGAACGGGGAGGCTGGGGCCGGACCCGGAGATGGTCCCGAAGCAGATCAGGTTTGGGGATCCGAAGACCGCTGCCGTGGCCGCGGCGGCGACGGCGGATATGTACGCGGGCTCGGCGTTCGCGGTCTCGCCGTCGCCGAGCTCGCTGCCGCTGCCGAGTTTCTCCTTGAAGAAGGATGTGTCGGCGATCGTGGACTCTGCAAGTAAGGATCTCAGGCGTTTGCTCCGGCTGGAGTAGAGATCAAATAAATTAGAAAATAGAAAATGTTTCTTTTTTTTTTGGTATCCTCTTCGGCTTTTCGTTCTTCTTGACTCTCTCCGTTTGCGTTTTAGGACAAACGGGATTTGGGGATGGAATGAGAGGTGCGATGGGGTGTTATATACGAATAATCAGGGTGTAATTTTTTTTTTCTTCTGTATATTTGTATCTGTTCTTGTGGAAGGTAGGAGGAAAAAAGAGGAGGATGGGTTAAAAGTATGATCGAAGATGGAGTGGAATCAGCAATAATGTATTATTAATATATATATATATTTTATGACGTTAACTGTCCTCTCCACCCCGGTGGATGCGAAAATACAAGGTGCTTCAACTTTGTTTGATATTCCATATGAAGAAGCTTATGGGTGAGCTGCCGTTGTAACACACATAGACCAAAAAAAATATTGGGTTGTGAAGCATGATTCATTTTCTTTTTTAAGATCCTTATGTGCACTATGATGGTGAAGGATCAAGGGAAGACAAGCTGAAAAGAGTTCGAGAAGATTCAGCAAAGAAAAAATCTTCAACAAGGTCCGGAGTCGACTCCAGCAGACTTAGAATCGACTCTAGCATGCAGGTAGATTTGGCACAGTCTTGGAGTCGACTCCAGATCCACAGGAGTCGACTTTCCAGTGTTGGAGTCCACTCGAGAACTCCAGGAGTCGACTCTCACATGCAGACAGAGAGGCGTTTTCTGTGGACTGTTTCGAGTTGACTCGCAGAATTGCGGGAGTCGACTCGAGCGCGATTTTTACGTGATGCTGAGTCATAAATCGGGTCCAAGTCAAGGTTTTTTGTGCCCTAATCAAAGTAAGAGATTTGAGGGTATATATAGACTTCTTGAGAAACACAAGAGTAGGGCGGCAACCTAGAGAAACCCTAGAACTCATACACGAGAGGCTTCAGAAGGAGATCCTTAGTGGGTATCAGGAAGACAACGTGCTGCTCGTCTTGAGAGAGATTATTTGCTATGAAAAAAGGAGTTTGTTCTCTTCTCTTAAATCTCTGTAACTTCCTTTTTGATCATATAGTGAAATATTGATCTGTGCGGCTATGG
>JAOXJJ010000001.1:4561781-4572703 GCA_025769935.1 Phoenix roebelenii
TTGCTATCTTCTTTGTTGTGTTCTTCTTTCTCCTACTATTCTATATATTCCGCAAACGTAGGGTTGATCCCTAACAAAAAAAAGCTTATAGGTTCAGACTGTATTTTTTTTTTCTTTTGCCCCCTCTTTGAAAAAAAAAAAAATAATTGAGGACACAATTTTTATAAGAGGGAAGGATGTGAGATCTAGGGCTTGTTTGGTTCACAGAAAGCATTTTTTTTAAGAATATGATTTTTGGAAAATAGATTTTTAGAAAGAATATGTTTGAAAAAGTATTTTGTTTCGCAATGGAAAAGTAATAGATTTTCAGAGCACTTATGTTTGGTTGATCATCCATTTTTTTTAAAAAGTTATTTGTAATTTTTATTACATCTTTATTAAAAATTAGATTTTTAATGTTGAAGGGTTTTTAAAGAAAAAATAAAAATAGAGTGATTTTCGGCTTATGGAAAAGTAACTTTTTCATGTTTCTTATGGAAAATATTTTCTCATGAAATGTGGGAATCATATTTTTATGAAAATATAATTTTTTAATCTCTCATCTTTGAAAATTCAAATCAAACAAGAGATATATCATTACTTTTTCATTGACTATACTTTTTTTTTCCTTCTTTTTCCGTGAACCAAACGAGCCCCTAGTTTCATTGGCCGGTCTATTGGTTTGGCTCAGCATCCAAATGCATTTTGAATGTCCGTCGAAATCAGAACTAGGGTAGAGCTCCTCTTTTTTGGACACTGGAGATTCTATGTAAGCTCTTCTCGATCCTTCCCCATTGGAAAGTCCCTCCTCTCCTCCACCAAGAAGTTAACTTCAATTGGAGTTTGGTCGCCAGATTTTTTGGCAATCATCTACCGTGTCAACACTAGCCACATGATTTTGTTGGAGGTGGCATGCTTGAGCTTATCTTTAATCAGCTTATAACTGATTAAAGATCGGAAACAGAATAATAAAAATCACAATTATACTTAACAACAACAAAATTGATCGGAAACAGAATAATAAAAATCACAATTATGTTTAACAACAACAAGATCAAAAGGAAAGGAGCACGGTGATTTACATCCATGTCCATTAATAAGGAAAATAGAGGAAATATAAGGTCTCAATCTAGCATTTGCATGACTTGTTGGTGCACGAAAGTGTTGAATGACTAGTTGGGCCATTTAACATAAACAATTTTATTTATTTTGAAGTAACTTTTTAGATTTGTATTCTTATATTTTTGGGATATGGGAGGATATTGAATGAAGGTTTGTGAATTATTATCTTTATTCTAGCATAAATAATATTTTTTCCAATGCTTTTATACTTTTTTTTTCTAGAGTATTTAATATAATGTCACGGATTCTTTCAAAATGGTGGAGGTCATGACTCAGCTATACAAGTTGATAGTTTGTAGCTTATGGTAGAGGTATAGATATAAAATTGTTGAAAATTGAGATGAGACTTCTAAACTTCTTTTACCACATGGATGGATTTAAAGTGATACGATATATAGTAAAATGAAAATTGGAGGAAAAATCACTATGTTTTTTTTTTTTCAACCAAGAATATGAAAAACTCTATTCTTGCCCATTGTTGGACGGGTGTAAACCCATACTAATATGATAAGTAATAAAATAACCGCTTATACCTAAGAGGTACACAGTTGTTGGATATTTTAGTTTTGAAATGTTCTAATTTAACATTTGGTGTAGACTTTGTCCATATTTCCAGCTATATTTGAGTTTCTTGGATCTCGTGAAGCTAATATATTGTTAAGTGAATGTTGCCCCCATGTAATGATTCTTAGGTAACATCCAGACTAACATATATGACAATATATCCCTAACATTATTGGATAGCTTTTTATTTCGGTACTTGATTCAAGAATACCAGCCGTGCATGTATTCAGAAAGACGAATAGGGCTACGAACTAGGTCGCCTCCTTTGCTGCTTGATACTTCATTTTTTCACAAACTGCCATTATATATTTAAATGGGATGGACTCCATTTGGATTCCTAGGGCCACAAATTGCGGACAACCGGACATGGAAAAAGCATTCTCATGCTTCCACTATTTTATCCATGAAGATTATATTTAATAATGAAGGTGATTAGTATTCATCTGTGCATAAATACTCACAATAGAAAAGTTCCCGTGCACTAGATTTTTTTTTTTTTTTTTTTTACATTGGTTGCTCACACTAATCTTTCGTGAGCACAGCCAGCAATGAAGAATCATCCAACAACGAGCTTTAACCTATCAGAATTAAGAGAAAGAAAGACAACTCAATGGTAAAGGAACATCGGCCTATTGAGTCTAGAGAATTTCTCTAGAGTGATGGGCAGCATAGATAATTTCCATTTGGTGCCTCTGGAAGCTATTATTATCACATAATCAACAAAAACAAGAAATATTATAAGTTATGGTGCATTTCGAGGAGAAGAACACAGCCCACAGGGGTGAGGTTTCTCCCTCAACCAAAAGATGTACAAGAATTCCTTCCTATTTTCAGTGGTATATGGGAATTTTACGTTCAATTAGCTTCCACGCTTGCTGTTACCACAATAGATGCTTTCAACAGATCAACAAGGCCACGGTTCCGGATGACCTTCGGAGGCTTATATTGGTTGGCTGGTGCTCCACTTTCCATGGCCAATTTTGCTAGACCATCAAAACTACCAGGCTCTACTATAGATATCTGCAGAGGACCAAGATCTCCATCACCTCTCTTCTCCCTATAAACACTCCCCAAACAACCTTCAATGGATGAGCAGCACCTTCTGAGATAAGCAATGGACTCCTCCAAATTCTCCCTCTGCAGAAACATGCAATCTTTGCTCGCTTCCACAAAAATGATGACATGTTTCAGGCCTGAACCAGAATCCAAAAATCCAGCAAACTCTACAACCTCCCCTTTGTGCCCATCTCTAAGCATAAGCAGAAAGTTTTCCATTCCACACATCAATTCTCTCTCAGTAAAGATTTCTGAAGCCTCCTTTGGGGCTCTTGTAATGAACTGAACTTGAGGAGATGAATTATAAAATCCTACCACCTTGACAACATCGCCCAAACGGTACCGGTACAACCCCCTGTAAGTAGTCGCCACCACCTCATACATCTTCCCAACCTCCACCCCACTGATATCCACGGTCTCCTTCGCCTCGGAGGAAGCTCCCATGTCGAAAGGAAGGAACTCGAAGTAAGCCGCGTTCGGGAGAATCACAAAGCTCGTCTCCTCCGGCGGCCGCATCCTGTCCATGTTCATACCAACAGGACACTCAGAAGCGAAGTAGTCCCCACACAGCAATGGCACTTTCTCGCCGGCATAGTACTTGAGCATCGGATAGTATTGCTCCATGCTGCCGGTAGTAACACAAGCAACGTACCGCACTTCCGGCCACAACTCGCCAAGGATTCCACCCCAATTCAGCTTCCCACAAACTTCTCGAAGCCTCCTCGCCATCTCCGGCTGCGGCCCACCGAGCAACTCCTGCACCGCGTCTCGCATCGCGAAGTCCGTGATCTCCGGGTTAACCGATCCAGATTCTATGTCATCGCAGAGCTGCTTCCATTTGGACTCCAAGAGACGAACTGCTCGCGCCAGACCTGCCGCATATGGTGCTCGAATGCAGTCTATGGATGCCGACTTCCGGAGGCCGCTGAGAAGGTGGCAGTACGTTTGCTGATGATTGTCGGACCCGAGAAGGACTTCTGGCGGGCTGACGAGCATCGACAGCAGCGGGTTCGGGCCCTTGCGGTGAAAGGGGTAAGCCGAGGCCGCCATTACCTTGAATCCACCTTTGGTCTCGGTGACATTTCCGGCGTACAAGAACCATAGAATCTTATTTACTGATTGTCTTGGGGGAAATAATCTTAATTCATGGAGAATAACATCAATTAAATGAAGAAAATTAGAAGCTTTACATGAGATGAAATTTGGTAATAAAAGCAGATCACCTCCGAAGAAAGGCGGAGCTGGCTTGGTGGGCTAGATTGGAGGCGGATTTGGCGTGGCTGGAATCGAAGAAAGGTATCAGCTTTGGCCTCAAATTGCTGGTTCCCGAACTGGAGACCGCAAAAATTTCAGAAACAAGTCAATAAAAAAAAGGTAGAAATCAGCAAATCAGGAGGAAAAGATGGCTTTTTTCCGAGAGGGAATTGAAGAGAACCTGTTGAAGAAGCAGAGGAGGGGATCGAGGGAGAGGGCGGTGGGGGGCTCGACGCCCTCCGCGATGCGGGCGATGAGGTCGGCGTAGTCGTCGTAGGAGGAGAGGGGGACGAGGCGGCGGAAGGTGGCGGCGTCGAGGGCGTCCGGGACGTAGCCGGCGAGGTGGCGGCGCAGATAGGAGGTGCCGGTGTTGGCCTCGAGGATCGACCGGAGGGTCTCGAGCTGGAGACGCCGGGCGTCGCCGGTGGACTCGTCCAGCTGTCGAAGGATTTCGCTCTCCGCCATCGCGGTCGTCGCAGAGGTTCGGCTCGCGTGTCCGAAGCTAAGATTGTGACATTAGTGGACGAGAATGCCCTTACATTGCTTTGGCAGGACGCGTTCGATTTTTTGTGATTCTTGGGTTCTATTGTGGTGTTATCGTCATTTCCCTTATATGGTTTCTTTTTGGATTCTGGTTAAGAGATTAGCTCTCCGGTCCCATACAGCAGGGAAGCTTATGCGCTCATACTTGGTTGAGATGGTTGTGAGAAATTATACCTTACATGATATGCACCAATTGCATGCTATTGGTCATATAGGGGTGCATCAAGGTGAGCACTTTATAAATAGAGTCTATAAAAATAAGCCGCTGTAATTGATAGCGTGTATGATCATATGGTGCACCTAGTATAGGATATAATTTTTTTTTGGATGTGTAGGTGGATCTTAGGGCATGCATCAACGAATGTTGTTTATGTCCAGCTAAAGGATAATGGACCAGGTCAGGTCAGAGTCAAGTTCGATGAAATAAAGATACCAATATTTAGAATCAAGAAGGCTTGTTTTACTCCAATGGATTCAAATTTCAAAATAAGAAAGGTGATAGTAAAACTCTTCAATTTTATTGGAAGTTTTTGGTACCTTATCAACGAACATTGCTCTAGTGGTTGGAGTAGCGAGCCGGCATATGCAAGTGCCAAGAAAGTATTATTTGGATGCGGCGAAAAGGATTCTCAAATATGTCAAATTCCTTTCTTGATTTTGGTTCTTTTTATGAGAAAGTTCGAGATTGGAACTTCTTGGATCCATAAATATTGATTGGATAGATGATTTAGATGAGATGAAGTCTGCTTCGGGCTAAATTTTTGGCTTGGGTTTTACTTATGCTTCATGGTATAGCAAGAAACAAGATATCATTGCACTTTCTAGAGGTGGAGTGTTAGGCAGCAACTTTGGCAGCTCAAGGTCTTCTTGGTTGCGAAGATTGGCTGGTGATCTTCTTCAAGAAATTGACTACCTGGTGGATATTGGTTGCGACGGCCAAAGCACAACCAAGTTAGCTTTAAATCCTATTTTTCATGCTAGAACGAAGCATATTGAGGTGGAGCATCACTTATTCGTGACAAGATTCTTGGGGATGAAATCAAGCTCGTGGAAATGCAGTCTCATGGCAACTTGGTGGATATCTTCATTAAGGCTCTTCCAAAAACATGGCTCCAAGGTCTTCAAGCAAAGCTCTGTTTGGTGGATCACGCCTTTGCAGCAAGGGAGAGTATGAAAAATTAGTGCTATCCTTGCTTTCTTCGGATATGCTATTTTACATATGCAATGGGTGTGTAGCTACAAGGATATACTTGAGGTTCTAGACTCATGGGGGCATTAGGAAATAGCAAGTAATTTTTGTCTTGTTGATAGGCACTAACTAGTTACGTTGTGCTAGGAGTCTACCTTACTGTAAATACTTATCTGAAGCCATGGAAGTCGCATGAGAGAGTCCATTCATGTGAGGAGAGAAGAGAGGACAAAAAGAAGGTGCCATCATAGAAGGTCTCTCATAATTTTTTTAGTGGGGAAAGTTGGTAGCTTGGCTTTCTTCTTCTCATGTAAGCTTTCCTTTTGCAATCGTTTCTTTCAAGCCTATATTGGTTAGTGGTGATTAATGGTGCATGAAACTCTTGTTGGGCTCTACGTTTCTTGTTGTTATTATGGTTTTGTTTGATTTTTTGTTGTGAGCATGCTCTCTTGATACTGTTTGGTCTTGGGCATGTAGGTGATCTTAGGTTCCTATGCTAGTTGGAGAAGGGAATATGGCTGTTGTAGATAATTCGATCGGAGAGAAGGAAGATTTTCTTCAATCCGCTCTACTCGAATCTCTCAAAAGAAAATTAGAAGAAGATGAATCTTGAAAGTAGAACTTTAAGTCTTCTTATCTTTCATTGTTGATTTACATACCTCTTAAACTAAGGTAGATAGACCCTATTTATATTACTAGTGAGATTTCCCTTTTCACAATTTGCGTTGGATTCCTCTCTTGGTTTGAATAAGAGTAGATATTCTAAAATACATATGATTAATAAAAATATTCTACAAAAAATTAAAATTTTTTGAGGAGAAAGATCTCGACTTTTACATCAACTCTGCATACTGTCATTCCACCTGATTCTTCTCAGATAGAGAGTTACGTCCGGTCAAATTCTTACCCGAAAATAAAACTTTTGGTTTGACCAGTCTGTTTCGAGGCCTAAATGATGGAATTTCGGGCCGATTTCAAATCGGGCTCAAAGTTGTAATCTCAAAAAGATATCCATTTTTTTTTAAAAAAAATCATTTCAATCGGATATCATGCGATCAAGTTATGGCCTCCAGAAGTTTGGCGTGCGACTCGACTTTCTGATGCTGCGGATCTCGCTTTTGAGCCTTGTTCAGTCCTTTCCGTAGTAGTCAAAGTGTTCGATATTGATTCTGGTGATCCTCCTGAATATTTCTAGTGGCCAAAGTATTTTACATCGAGTCTAGTAATCCTCCTAAATACTCGCAATGGCCAAAGTATTCCACATTGAGTTTAGTAATCCTTTTAAATACTTGTAGTGGCCAAATTGATCTATATCAAATCCGGTGATCCTCTTGGATCAGCAAAAAGCTTCCATATCTGATTCTCCTACAAGGTACTTTGATGTTTTCAGAAACTAAACGATAGTAGTCGGTTTGATTGTCCTTGACCATTGATATAATAATTGTTAACAATATATCACCTAAATAAGCAAATACTAATAATTGCAATTAATAAAAAATCTTAAAAGGAATAATATATTTATGTATATTATTCAGCATCAAAATAAATCTATTATAATACAAAAAAAATCTATTCCAGTACAAAATAAATCTATTTATTTAATAAATTTAAATTACAAAATTGCAAATCCTATAGATCTACTAATATTAAATTAAAAATAAAAGTTAGAGAAAATAACATGATTGAAGGCAGATCGAAGGGCGTAGACACTATCCCAAAAAAGTGTTTGCCCTAACGTGCAGGTCTCCTGACAATCCTCCTCAAAGACACGATGATCCTAAACTTCTTCTTCGGTACGTCTCGAAAGAAACCAAATCGAACCAGATCGGACTTGCAGATCCAATGAAGAACGAAATAAAAAGAATAAAATAAACTAAATATAGTTGCAAAAATAAAAATTAGAAGTGGCTAAGAGAAAGAACTTTTCGCCATAATTTTTTTGATATTTTTCTCTAATTTTTTCGTGTCCCGAAGGAGATGAAATCAAGGGATATTTAGAGGGCCTTTTTGGTCTTTTTGTGGATGCTTCTGCAATGATTTCGCGAACGCATTTTGCGAAATTCAAATGCACACAAGGCTGAATCTCGGGCCGTGTGCGCATTTAAATTATTCCAACAATCCTCTACAAAAAATTAAATAATTTTAAAATCAAAATAAAATGCTGGATATCTTATATTATGTAATATGTGTAGGTACCTTTTGGTTTGAACCTTCACTTAGTGACAATTGATTACATCTATAGAGTCAAGATGGTCTTAACCTTGAACCTTGATCCATGACTCAGATTAAATCAACAGCACACATAATATAGCCCGATCTAGGTTTTAAGTGGGTTGCGCTAATATGGTAATGCTTAGATATCTTTCATGTGCTTTTTAGAAAATCGGCCATTTTTCATAATCGCGGCCTCACGACTGCACTTATAGGTGAGTCCTAATAAGCAAACTAGTAAGAAAGCTCATACTCTTGGGTTTCGGACTCATTAAGAGTTATACAAACAAACTCATCCTACCACTTGCTTTTATGAGCCCTAGCACCATAGGGATGAGGAAAACATAAAACAGTGCTCCTCTTAGTCACACTCCGGTTTGTTTCTACCCATTGAACCTTTTAAGGTTGGGTTCCCACCATGGTGATCTATCTTTATGGGCTAAGTCCCATCCCCCTCGACGACTCTAAAACTACTGTTCTAGATAAATCTTTTGTAAGCTGATCAACCAAATTATTTTCTAATTTTATAAAATTCAAAGCAACAACGTTATTTTTTAATTTATATTTTAATGATTTATGACGTACTTTTAAGTGCATGTTCATTTTTACATTGGCATTTTCATGGTTGCACTTATCTATTGCAGATTTATAGTCACAATGTAAGAAAATAGGTGGTAAAGATGACTCATCTACAGGAAGGTCTATAAGTAGATCTCTGAGCCACTCAACCTCAGTACTAGTGGTGTCTAAAGCTATCAGTTCAGACTCTATGGTACTCCTAGATATCAAGATTTGTTTGGTAGATTTCCAAGACGTAGCAGCACCTTATAGGAGAAAGACATATTCTATGGTGGATTTAACATCTAAAGTATCGTTGATCCAGTTGGCATTACTATAGCCTTCTAGAATAACAGAAAACTTACTAAAGTGCAAACTATAGGATTTGGTACCTTTAAGATACCTAAGGATTCTCTCTAATGCTGTCCAGTGATCTCTATTTAGATTAATAGTATATCTGTTAAGTCTATTAGGCCTTAAATTTATCTACAGACCCATTAAGCCTAAGTTTCTTCTTAAAGATCCATTTATACCCTATAGTTTTACAACCAGAAGGAAGATCGGTCAGTTCCCAAGTATGATTTTGGATAATTGACTGCATCTCATTTTCCACAGCTTTTCTCCAAAAGGGTGAACCTAAGAATTTTATTGCGTCCTTAAAAGTATTTGGAGAGTCCTCTATAAGAAAGGTATAAAAGTTATCTCCAAATATTTTCTCTACCCAACATCTCTTACTTCTCCAAGGTTCTGCTTCTACTTCTATTTCTCTTGTCCTTATTCTACTAGAGCTACTAGCTATACCACTATCTACTCCAGTCCTAAGTGAAAAGGTATCTTCAAAATATGTTGCATCTCTGGCTTCTATGATAGTATTGTTACTAATATCACTTTCTTCTGAATTAATCACCAGAAATCAATTGGCATTACTATTGGCTATATATCCTATGAATATGGCATCCACTATTTTAGGCCCTATTTTTTCTCTTAAAATCAGGTATTTTCACTTTTGCCAAGCACCCCCACACTTTCAAATAGCTAAGATTAGGTTTTCTATGTTTCCAAACTTCATATAGGGTTAGATTATTATTTTTGGAAGGGATTCTATTGAGAATATAATAGGCTGAAACTAGAGCTTCCCCCCATAAATTCTCTAGTACTCCTAAGCTTATAAGCATTGAGTTAACCATATCCATTAAAGTTTTATTCTTTCTTTCTGCTACTCCATTTGATTGGGGAGAATAGGGAGCAGTCACTTCATGAATGATTCCATAATCTTCACAAAATTGAGTTATATCATTAAATGTATATTCACCTCCCTGATCTGATCTAAGAATTTTAATTTTCTTTTCCTATTGTTTCTCAGTTTCGATCTTAAAAAAACTTAAATTTGTTGAGCACCACATTCTTGATTTTAATTAGATAGATGTAACAGAACTTGGATAGATTATCTATGAAGGTTACAAAGTATCTGTTACCTCTCCTAGAGGATCTACCAGAGTCACAAACATTACTATGGATCAACTCTAATAGATTCAAATCCCCATTAACTTATTTAAAAAGCTTCCTAGGGAGTTTGGCTTCTGCACAAGTTTCATATTTTTCATGGTTCTTAAGATCACTTTTTGGTATTAAATTTAGGTTCATAAGTTGCTTAATTATATTATACTTTACATGACCTAATCTACCATGCCAAATAGAAGGAGGTTCAATGTGGGAGGAGGATGAACTCCAGTTTGGGTTTGTATTTTGGTGAGTAGTAGGTCGTGAAGT
Source organism: Phoenix roebelenii (assembly GCA_025769935.1). Lineage (NCBI taxonomy): Eukaryota > Viridiplantae > Streptophyta > Magnoliopsida > Arecales > Arecaceae > Phoenix > Phoenix roebelenii. Next base: position 4,572,028 of record JAOXJJ010000001.1, read on the forward strand.
AGTTGGGTTGGATCCGTTATCTTCAGTAGTACTTTCACCTATGGATGAGATCGATCCTAATGTGGTGAGCCAATAATATCTCACTAATATTTATATTGAACTTTAGATGCCTAGTTGATATATTCAAAAAATAATAGCCAGATCAGCTCCAGATCGGTGGTGGAGCACTTGGCTCATTTAAGTACCAGCCTTTCTTAGGCACGCCACATGTATGCCTTTTTGACAAGCTTTTCTTTGACACTATTAGTTAGTGGATATAATTACTAGATATCACACAAATTCAATTTTTAAAAAAATCTAAGTGCAAATTTAAATTGGTCATTATGTATCAATCAATTTCCAAATTTTTGGTTTGAATTTTTTGAATTAGTAATAATTGATTACTAATTTATTGCTAGCAAATCAATTATTGTAATTGAAATCTAAAATATCAATTCAATGAATTATATAATTTATTATCTTATTAGAATAATTGATTACTAATTTTATGCTAGTAAATCAATTATTGTAATTGAGATCTAAAATGTCAATTCAATGAATTATATAATTTATTACTTTATTAGAATAATTGATTACTAATTTTGTGCTAGCAAATCAATTATTATAATTAAGATTTAAAATATCAATTCAATGAATTATATAATTTATTATCTTATTAGAATAATTGATTACTAAT
>JAOXJJ010000001.1:4579962-4609312 GCA_025769935.1 Phoenix roebelenii
TACACGAGAGGAGTTCCAGCGCATTGACCCAGATCTCTTGGAGTACTACCAGAGTCATTCGTCGAGGTCGACTTCTTACACGGGGGGAGTTGGTGCGGATAGAAGTACTGGACTGATTATTATGCGGGATCACGGTCGCCGCAAGAGGACAGTCCAGCCACTTTCATTGTAGCTAGATTGATTTATATTAATTTTATTTTATGTCGGTAGGATTAATTTGCATATTGCCATTTAGGGCCTTCTTCCGAATTGTTTTCTTCGTAGGGACCTATTTGTTATTTTGTGGCCCTATATATGTATGGGGCATGCATTTGTTTAGGGATGAACAATGAATGGACATTAATCTTCCTTCTTCCTCTTCTCTCTTCTCCTCTCCTTTTCTTCCCCACTGCCTCATCTTCCCAACCTCCGTTCTACATCATATGGGCTAAATGCATGGTTATCAGTATTGCTTCTTGTATCAGTTCATTTTCATTTCCATTTCATTTTTTTGGGCATAAATGCAATACATGTTTCATGCATTTTGATGCTAGTAATCTCCTTAAATTATATGTCTGATAGAACTATCAATAACTCAATTAATTCTGATCATAATTTTAAAAAACCACATGCAGGAATCAATCATCTTGAAGTATACAAATTAATGAATCCTACTGCAGGAGTTTGAGAATTGTTAGATGTGGGCATCAGTTCCTAGTAGAGAAAAAAAGATGAATCTGAAACCTGATGCATATTGCTTTATTTTAATTAAGCATGACCAAATCAAATAGTTTTGGGCATAAAAAAGTATATTGATAAGAGGAAAGCAAAAGCAGGCAAAAAGCAAATTTGCTTTATGGTGCTCCCAAACCCTCATACCAAAATGAATATTTTCTGATAGCCCCAATTGACATATGTGTCAATGGTTTTATCCAGCATTAACATGAAGAGCTAATAACCGAAGTCAGGCAATGGAAAGACCACTTGGTCCAATCACTTCTGTAATAGCAAGTTAAAAAACCATATTTTCTTGCAGCAGAAAGCAGTCAGATAATGAACAAAGTATTTTTCAGCAACTTTCAACTTGTGAAACGGAGGGATCCATGAACTGAAAGATTACCTGAATCGCGATAGTTATTTGCAAGCTTCAGTGAAAATTTGTTGGCAAACTTTTAAACATCTGCAACAAGTACTTTTATGGTAATCATGGCTTTCCCCTCTTTCTCCCTGAATTCAAGACGCCTAGCATAAAGTTTGATGATAGAAATGATGCTTTTAATAGAAGAACGAAAACACACTCCATATATAGCTATCTACATGTTCTCCTGTAGGGCAAAAGGTCTAGGGATTTCTAGCATGTCCCGTTCTTATTAAAATCTCTGAACATAATCATTGCTTCCATCTATTTGACTTGGATAATAAACGTAATTTAAAGCATTGAATGATTATATTTTCTCTCCCCTTGTTTGTCCTGATCCTATTTCTTTTTTGCTACATCGATTGGATTAGGCGTATATTCAATTTTTTAAAAAACCGATTCTAATGTGGAATGAATTAGGCATGTGCCAGTCCATGATCAAACCTGACCCAACTTGAAGCCTTGTGATTCATAGAGGACAAGTAATAAAATTCCAATAAATATACATGCATAAGATCCAAAACAATGAATAGCTTTAAAGCATAGATAAATGATTTACAAACTATTTTGTTGGTAAGAACAAAAACATATACATATACACCACTGGATGGTAAGATATTCTATATGATATATAGCAATATGTCTTGATTATCTCACAATCATCAAGAACAAGCACGAAGAAAAAAAAAATCTACAAGGATGAGGAGAGATTTGGAAAGATATAACGTTAATAATTTGATTCTTGACCTACCATCTATAGGCATTCAGCTCTCTATAAGCATAATTAAAAGGTATTGTTTATTTAAACCTAATGGAATACGTACAAAAACCTGACCTCATATGTTTCCATAATATCCAGAAATGAGCATCAATGTGTATAGGTCTATAGATCTGACACAAACATGGGGATGCATATATTAATCGCAATATTAATTCCTATAGTTTGACAATAAAAGATATTAAAATGTTATCTGGATACAATTGTTGCTGATGTCATATACACAAATTCAAATACAGACAAATATATCTGTCTATTCAAATTGTAGTACTTTTCTACACTTACTGATGCATGGGGATTTATTTAACACAGCCAATATCGATATAGGGCCCAGGTGAAATGGGTAGGGGTAGATGTCAGGTGGACATCTAGTTGTGAAAAGCATGTCAAACTATCACATAAATTCTAGATTTATTTTTTTACAATTTCACTAGACTATAGGAATTATTGGAAAATGAGAATCAATTGAGCACTGCCAAATATATTGTTGGACAAGAACTGATGGCCATGTTGTAGTTTTGTAATACTTTTATATAGTTCTTTCTAAAGGCTAACTATTTGGACATAACACTATTTTACAATTTATCCCTTTCTATTTTTTGCATGTTACTTATTTATGTATTTGTTTGAAATTATTTAAACTGCACCCACTGATCCATATTGAAAAAAACTAAAAGGATATTTCATAAGATTCCTATCTACATACCTTAAAGCAATTATGGATGTTACTCTTTTCTGATTTTTATTTATATATGCTTAAAAATGAACATGGATAGTACTAATTTCTATGTTTCATCAATGTTGATCATAGCAATGTGGATGCATGTTTTAATACTGCTCATATCTGCAGAAGAAAAGCCGATTTAAGTATTCAGGATAAGCTCAGCTAGAATATACTCGGCAACATTTTTTATTGATTGTCAACACTTAAAATGTTTCAATTTAGTCCAGCAACTGAAACCTACATAAAACACTTTGGCAATCTTTTATCAGAATTTGGGGCATCCAGTACATCCATTGCATAGTTTCTAGCAAGACTCCAACTGCTAGTTCATAGTGGACATGTCAAATTATCATTTATTTGAAGGGAAAAGGCCTAGAAAAATGAAACAACATAACCCAAATTTGGTGCAACGAACCATGCACTTTATATTACATAAAAATGGGAAACACCTAATATATGCAAGGAGGAATTCAAATAAAAAAATTGCAAAAATATAAACTAAGGAATTACAAAAATATAAACCTCCACAAAAGCAAACATCAAACAAGTGAGCCATTAAAATCAACTGAAATCTATATAATAGTTTGAATAAAGAAAATAAAATGCAGTAAGGAAACCCATGTATGTTACCTAACAAACCCTGGTGGTACTAGTCAGGAATCAACAATGGAGAGTTCTTCCTCGAACTCCATTTTATACAATGAACATTCCCTCTCAAACAACAAAAATTCCTGAAGGAAAAGCATTTTCATCCAGTTATTTTTTTGAGTAAAAACAAAATGATGACAAAGGCACATCAAGCACACCAAATGTGAGAAACTGGTATTGACGATGTGCACAAGAATGAGTAAGCATATGTCCACAAAACTTGTATTTATGAACTGCATACCTGTAATTGGTGCTGACTAAACAAATTCAACATTCCTGACTGCGAAGATGCAACTAATTCAGTTAGCTCATTGCGATAGTCTTGCGAATCGCCTGATTCAGCAAGAGAAACAGACACCTACCAACATACCAAAAACAATTTCAAGAAAAGCCAGCCACATGCAGAATATTTTATTTTTACAGCATAAAACTAAGAGCAAAACTCTCAGCCAAATTGACAAATTTGCTTCATCATTAAGCTCACCTGCATGCATCGAAGAACGATTTCTGGCAGGCAGCACCTACGGCAGAGACCTCTGACAACATAATTTGCAGGACCTCTCAGTGTACCATCCACATCTGAATACCAAGCATCTAGCCTGGATATTTCCATTGTGACTCCAGCTTGAAACCGATTAAGCTCCCCTGCTTCAAAGGTTCAATACCAATCCTATGCAAAGAAAAGAATAAACCGACCTTAAGCTGGCAGTTCATGATAATACCTTTAAAGCCAGCTGCGACAACAGTAGCAAGAAGACCTCCATCATTCCCTTCATGAAGTCCTAACCCATCACCATTCACTGCTAAGCAGCGAAGTGCCACTTCAATACAGTAGTTATCTCTTGAAGAAATGGAGACATTGACCTGCACATTTATAAGTAATGATAGTTCACAAGAAAAGAGAAATTCAACTTCCCCATAAAAGGTCAGATGAATTAAAACACTCAGAAAGCGCAATCTCCAGTAATCTAAAAGCAAGAGGCTGTGAAGGCTCATAGTTGCAAGCAATACATAAAAAAATAAAGGAAAAACTACTTGAAATATAAAAACTGATTTTTTCATTCTAATAACCTGTGCAGAATCAGACGATATACATATTCAATAATAAAATGTCCAAAAAAAGAAATTATACTCTCACGTCTCACCTATTACTAAGAAAATTTGTTCGCAATGCCAAGCTAATGAAATTTGAGAAACTAAAATAAAAGAATGCATTATGTCAGTTGTGAGGTTAGAAACTTAAGGATTCTAATGATGCAAGTATAATGGTGATGGAAGGTTGCCAGATGTTTAGCTCTGAGTTTGAAATATGAATTTCCCTTTTTCTTGCAGATGAGTTAATTAAACCTCAGACATTGTTAAAATTATATAATATACCTACAATTTAAAGGTAAAGTACTTAACACAGTCCGGCATGATTTATAAAATTAGAACAACACTCAAATTTCACTGATGATCAAAGGACGCAAAGAAACTCGCTAATGTTATGATGTCTGACTAATTAATAGATAACCTGCTGCACATTCATATGGAATATTTGGAAGTCTTTACCAGATGTTTACCAGCCTCACAAATCAAAAATCATAAGAATACGGTACCTGGTGAACTTTGATATTGCAAAACATGAAAATGAAAAATTTATATACCAGCGCAAACTATAGACATGTTTAACACCATTATGATTTGGCTTTGCACAAATTCTTCTGAAAGTTTGCATTGAATATTCTAAGCAACATGGGATTGTAAATGCTGTTACCTAATCAAGCGGCTGCACTTGCAGTTCAAAATATGCAAGCTTCTGATGATACAATAGCAGAAAGGTATATAAAGGCAAGTAAAAAGGAACTTACCATCAACTGGCGTTTTAACACATCTTCTTCACTGACTGAGGAGTAGAGTGCACTTGTCAAAGTAGTACATGAGGTTGCATCTGGGCACATGCATTCACCAGAAGGTAGACAGAGCATTGCAGTGGCATGCAACTCAAGATACATATGCTCTGTCGAGTCATATAGACTACTTTGAACTGAATCCAGCCATGGACTTCCTTCTCCTAAAAAAAGATATGATTGTTAAACCTTAAAGTACAATGGCACATTCTTCATGCATCAAGATTCGATTTTAAACTAGGGATGGCATTTGGGTCGGGTCGGGTCGGGTCGGATATGGATCGAATCAAAAATTGTCAACTCAAACCCAACCTATTGATTAAATAGGTCAAAAATCTAAATCCAAACCCGACCTTTTTATCGAACAGGCAGCCCAACCCGACCTGTCCTGCATAACATGTTTATTAAATGAGTCAAAGTAGGTTAAACATGTTTAACAGGTTAGTTGGATTTTTTACGGGTTAAATAGGATTATGGGTTAAACAGGTTAAACAGGTTTGAAATAGGTTAAATAGGTTTCAGAATAGCTAAACATGTCCAATGGGTTAAACGGGTCAGGTCACAAGCTGATTGTGTAAATTACATAGTTCATATGTCATCGGATTTATTATATGAATACACGACAATGTGAAGTCGAATACATGCGAGGATCTTACTTAGTGATAGAGAGGTGAGATTCCTATCCGTCTGTGAAACAGAGAGATTAAGTACATCATGCAGCCCACAACCCAGTTGCATGCATGCTAAGAAGTGAACTTACTCTGTAGTAGTAACAATGAAGACTTCAAGGTTTCTCTTGCCGCAGCAATAGCTTTCTCTTTTTCCTCTGAAGAAAGCTCAGCAGGAGGAACAGCCACATTCTCCAGCTCAATTTTAAGCCAGTTTCGATACGTCGCATCACACGAGTAATATTCTTGCTGTACGATACGATACAACAAAATGAACTAGAATACACTTGCATAGTAGCAATATCTAAAAGTACCCAATCCTAACAGCCAAAAGAAGAAGAGAGCAACAAGAGAAGCATACCCAGTCTTCAAACTCATGTAGATTCTCAGAAACATCAAGGTCCTCAAAAGAAAGAAGAGTGTCCTTAGGCTGTTTTAAATGTTCTGCAAGGAAACTGAGTAACATGTGTGCTCCTATTGGCATTTTAGGAACTCTCCACATAGATATTAAAGCAAACTCCCTGAAGAGTGTGTTGCTGTACCATTATAAAAATGATGAAAAGAAGTTAGGGGAGTACAAATCAACTCCATTACTTGGCAAACAACTGTCACTGAAGACATTTTCAAACACTTAATACTATACAACATAATGTAAAAGAGATCAGTCAAGACTGCTACAAATTACCAAAGAATGAAACAGAAAGTTGATTACCTATGAACCAATGCCCTCATGAGAAGCTTAGCACTGATAATCTCAAAATCACTTATTGTAGAAGGTGGTGTGAAACAAAGCCACTGAATAACCATAGCCTTTTGAAGAGATTGCAATCGATGCTGCTCTGCAACATCAGATAATTTCCCATCATATTTGCTGATTTTGGTTTCTCTAGACCTTGAGAGTACCCTGTTTAAGCAATTTTGACATGTAAATGACTTGCAGCAAAGCTCATTGTCAAACCCACAGAAATAATTCAACAATTTTCGATGTTCATAATCCATCTTGCATATGAACAAACCTTTCCATAATATCTTCGAAACTTGCTTTAGTGTCATCTCCGGAAGAGAAAGGCAAGTACTCCATAGCCGAAAGGAAGAGCTTGTATTTAACATGCATGCTATTATCCGGACAAAGAAAAAAGATAAGAACTGTCAAAGAGGCATATTTATAGAAACAAGAGTCGAGCACAGAAAAAGAAAATTTGATGGTGAAAAATAATGCAAAATCTTATCATGAAGTCATTCATGACAAATTTGATATGCATTTGTCTGATATATAATATGTTAGATGTATAAAAATGGTCAATATTTGATCAATCTGGCACATGGAGAGATAAATATGTATGATGGATGCCAAATTTCTAAAATCCAAAATACAGTGATACAGGAGACATATTAGTGCATAGATGTGAGTACGCACACTTTAATTAAGATTCTAAATATTCAATTTTAATTTGACAAGAGAAGAAAAGAAGAGTTATAGATGCCGATCCTTTAATGCATAGAAAGCAAATTTCTCGACATCATCTTACTAAAACTAATTTATTGATGGGTTACCATAAAAGGAAGGGCACCATGGTAAATATCTTGGGAGAGTTAGATGGACGGCATTTTGGGGAGAAAAATAACAGACAGAATCAAAAGGGGATATCCTCAATTGCAAACTCCCTTCCTATAGCATAATACGTATATTGATATAGGATAGGCTATGTAAATGAACAAACTAGGGTTCTGGAAGGTAGATGGAAGACAAATATGGACTTATATTGATAAGGAATGAGGACGGTTGCTTTAGAAAGCCAAAGGATGAACTTAAAGATCACAAAAATAACTGATATGTTTCAAATATTGTAAATATAATGTTATTCCAACAGATAAACTTAATTAATATGCTTAGATGTTCACAGGTAGGCTATATAGGATTTTAATTGGGAATTTTTGATTGGAACTATAACAACAATCTGTGGCATAAAGCCTGCAGCAGACAGGAATTGTGGGAAAAAAAGGTTTACGCGAGCCTGATTGGTTCTTATCAGTTTTGGTCGGGTGCTATTGGCTGCAAATGGGAAGTACAGCAAAAGAAGATGAATCTTATGTAGAAAAATAAATAACAATAAGAAGAAAACACAAAAAGGCACAGGAAAAACTCAAGGGAAATGAAAGGATAGAAGTATAGAACCATACTCACTGCAGAAACCTAGAAAGTACACCTAGTGCTGCAAGCCCTAGGAATCACACCTAGTGCTGCAAGCCTTATGCTTGTTCTATGACATCACACATTAAGCGAAAGAAAACTCTGAATTTCCATTCAATGATTTTGCATTCCAAGTGAATTAGGTAAGTCAATTTCCACAGAAAAAGAAAACACTAGCAAGGTTTTTGGACTCCCTAAATACCCCTCATAACACAGTGTTACTGTTCATAGTTACTGTCGCAAGAATAATGCTGTGAACACTAATCATTACTAATCAGGCCCATAAAGCTGTCAAAAAAAAAACGAAGGACTTTAAATCTCCGCCCTTGATTCGAACCTAACCAACTAAAACGGAAATAAAAGAGAAATAGAAGGAAAAAACAACAAATTAACAGCTAAAATTTCATCGATATAAAAAGGAAACTCTTAAGTTGCAGCCTCTGAATGCACAATGACATGATCTTGCATGTCGTGATTAAGGCTGCAAATGGGTCGGGTTGACCCGTGACCTGACCTGACTCGACCCGTTTTGGAGGACCCGTGGGGCCGGGTCGGGTTCTAAAATTGAACCGATTCCATTTTTCGGATCGGGTCTGGGTTTACTGAATTCAGGCCCGACCCAACCCATTTGAATTTTGGATAATTTTAGATTTTCAATCCTACAATCCGACCCGACCCAACCCATTTGAATTTTGGATAATTTTAGATTTTCAACATTATTTGGGCCCGCACAACCCAAACTTGTAACATTATTTGGGCCCGCGCACTGCAGCCCACGAGGGTGCAAACACAAGTTCTGAAACCATGGATGAGTTGGCCAGAATCGGACCCGACTTGGATCCGAACCGGACCCGAAAAATTATAGCGGTGGACCCGACCTGACCCGACCCGATCTTCTATCGGGTCAAGTCTAAGTCCAAAATTAAGACCCGAACAAGAAACCAAATTGGGTCGGGGTTCCTCATGACCTGAGCCGACCCGACCCATTTGCACCCCTAATCATGATGGTTGTCATCATCTTCAAGACCACCCCAGATCATCATGATCAAATTTCTATGAACTAAACCAACAATCAACTGAAAGCGCTACATTAGCTATGTAATTACTATAGCTAAATAAATGATAAAAAGGTATCTCCATAAAAAATCACATCAATTTAACAGCATATTTAGACTGCAGAGCATCCATGGAATCATTTTATATTTGACTATGCTTAGGAATACAAAATTCATTAAAAGCCTAAAGAGCAATTGATCGAGAAAGATTTGCACTCCAATGATGGCAATCACAGTAATCAGAAACATTATAGAATTAATAGTTAATAAAATGTCGACCTTACCTGCTATTTAATCGTAGTTCCATCATATGAACGAAGAGATCAATGCAAAGGTGACGTGCAAGCTGAGAGGCATAAATACCAACCAACTCCTCGTGCTGCTTTGAAAATAAAAACATTGCATACCTGAAATTACATTAATCAACATAAGCCAATATTTCAGATATAAATATATTGATTATAAACCATATATTCCAAGTTAATTGAGAGTGGTTATCCAAATAAATGTTTTTTTTAGGAATGGTAGGATTTTTCATAGGTTGCACCAAGTGGGTGCAAATGCAAGAGTTGGAGCAAGGAGTGCCCAACTGAAAAATGCAAATTTTCTGGAGCACCTTGAAACATATGTACAATATCCACATCCATGCAGATAAACATACATGGATTGAGCATCCCACTGATCAAGACCACACCAACTGTCCTGAGACATACCTGGGACACAATCCGCTTAGAAGGGGGGCTGTACCGGATGGGTACCTAGTAGGAAATGATCAGCACCAGCTGGACTGCCCGGTACCAACCAGGACATGATCAAAAAGACACAAGTTTCTCCTTTAATGCTGTTGTTCCTCAAATAGGGCAAGGAAAGAGGAAGGGAGAAAGAAAGAGAAGAGTAGGGCTCAGATTTAGAAAAGAGACCTCAGACCCAGCTTCCCTCAGGTTCAAGTCCTTCCCAAATCAAGCTAGTATGCTCTCCCACCTTTTCTTGCCACCAAAAATGGACAAAATTCAGAAGGGAAAATCATGACATTTCTCCATTTGGCATGAAAATTTGATATTCTGTAGGTTGGGAATTAGCTAACGATACCATGTTTTCTCAACTATTGTAATTTTATGCAATTATGTTAACTTTGGGATAAAAGATTTTTTAAATTCAAAAGATACTAATGTTGGCAAAATACAATAGCATCTTGCACTATAGAATGCATATGGTATCGTATTATTGTGAAATGGCATCAATTTTGAGTGCCTAAAAAAAGCACCCAAAAACTCGCCAAACCTATCAGTGTAGCTTTAACATTTAGCACATGATTGCCATGCTACCTTGTCATCCTCCTAAGTTGGATAGTTTTGCACATTTATTATCCCATGCAAATTAAGAATTTGCTCTCGTAGAGTAGCATAGTTGAAATTGAAGAACCATTAAACAAGAACATCTAATAGAAATTGAAAAATGACAACAAAACTGCTGCCGTACTGATATTGGCATTATCAACCAAATCATGGACCCTAAAATCTCACCAAACCCTAATATGGGACCTAAACAAGAATGAGCAACCCTAGACAACCATAAAACATGGGGGCAAACTAAAAAGAAAAAAAGGACCCTGGGATGGTACTACCATGCCACAGTATACAGTGCATCAGTATGATGGTACCCTGGCATCATACTACTCAGACCCCATCAAATACCAGCACCAGATCAGATCTTTAAATCTTGTGCATATATGATAAAAAAATTAAATGCCAAGTTAGATTGAAAATAATATAATCAAGTAGTAGATTGAAAATTATATAATCAAGTAGCAGATCAATTATTATATAATCAAGTAATATAATCCAGAATGAAATAAAATGTTTGCCATGTTAGATTAATGTATAACATCTTTAAAGGTAAAATCTATTGGTTTTAAATGACTAAGGTATTTATACTTGGGATCAACATTAATATTATCATCTATAACCAACATTAAATGAGAGGCAACCTCAGCAAAAAGCATATATACGAGCCATATTCAATTTCAAACAGTTAAAAAAGCATGTTCTGTCTGCTTGACAACATAAACTATGTGACAGTTCTCAGAAAATAACCTTTTATTTATTTAGAGTTATTAGATTGGTGGAATGTAATTCACGTTTTGATACAACCAAGATTGAAGATTGGTGCTTTATGGAGCAGAATTGGGACTTCGGGCCTAAGGGAAGTTTTATATTGACCCTTCATTTTCAGTTAATAGGGTCTTTTGCTTAAATCCTCGAGAAGGTTAGACATTCAATTTCTAGGAAATTTCGTACTTAATTTTCAGGGTTATTTCTTGTGGTGAGTTTTTGAGTCTTACTTTAAGTAGGAACAACATCTAAAGGTTTTATTTTAGGTCCAGGTTGATTTAGAAAAGTTTTAAATCATTAAGATTGGAATTATAAAAGACTTTGATGACCATTTTTGTGGGTCAGTTTTACCATAATAGGAAAGCTTTTTTGTGGCTGCTCTTTATGTTACCAAAGTGTAAGGAAGAGTCGCTGCTTTTCTACAAGTCCTGCAATAGTTTCAGCATCTGTGCTGAAAACTTAGCAAAATATTTAGATCAACAGACCTGAGATTCATTTGGAGGCTAGGTCCTGCATAGGAGGTATAATCAAGGATTATAGGGAACCAAGTCTTCAAAGTACATTACAGTTATGATATTTCTTTTTTGATATTAGGAGGGGCTACTCCAAGGTCTACTGAACCGGCCCAAACTGCCCTGTTCGGACCATATCGAGCAGAACAACGCGAAACCGAGTCTGTCTGACTATAAAGATGGGACCCGCCCCTAAACCGCTTCGAACCGCGGTCCTGCCCCTAAATCGCAGTTTCGGTTCGGAACAAAACCAGTGCAAAATGGACAATTCGTACTAGTCGAACTGATTCCTCCCTCCCTCCCCCCTCCTTTTTTTAAGTGATGGGAAGGCCATGAGAAGACTTTCCGAGCCATTACAAGCCTTCACATCCTCAAATCCCCCCTAATTTGCCAAAAACATGCCAATTTCAATAATTCAAGGAGGATTCAACCCAAAACAAAGTATGATTGCTCTCCCCTATCTCATTTCCTCCTTTTTTTTCCAACACTGAAAAATGCTGAAAAATTTCAAAATAAGAGGTCATACCAAAATTTTTGATTTTGGCATGATTTCATGATATGTTCTACGCTATGGATAATCTAAACAATTCCACTAAAATCTTTAATTCGTATTAAATATATAATTTTAAAAATAAAAAAATATTTTCGGATTAAAAACTAAATAAATAAATAAAATCCAAAAAATTAGAAGCTTATTTAGGGGCATGCAAGCTATTTTCAACCTAAATTTGGTGTCCATTTATTTAAGTTGTGACACGATCATATGCATGGTGGCGTAAACCTAAATTTAAAAAATTAAAAAATAAATAGCCTTTGATGCATGCCCACGAGCTTAGAAAAATATATGTAGCACCCATGGTAGGATTCTACATGAATCTGAGCTTAAGTTAATTTAATGAAATATTTGTATTTAGAAAATATTTTTTAATTTAAAATTAATTAAAAATATATAATTAATAAAAAACTATGAAAAAGTAGTACTACATATTACATAATTCAGAAGTATTTTCTAAGTAGAAAACATATTTTTTTTGAATTTATGATATTTAAATATATTTTTAAATTTAAAAATATTAAAAATATATATAAACAACCTAAAAAATATGTAAAAATTAGTACTATGTATTAGATATGTCAGAAGTATTTTTTGAAATAGAAAACATTTTTTTCATCATAACAAGATTTTACTATTTTTAAATAATTAATAAACTGACGTGCTTGATAAACTGTAGGAATAGAACCATCAAGAAAAAAAATCTAAAGCATGACATTGATTGAGATCATAAACAAATGCTCTCGGACCAGCACCACTAGAGGCGTAACTAATGCAACACAGAGTTTAAGAGAAGATCCTTGCTGGTGATTATCCAATGTATCTATGCTTGAAATACCCACAGAAAATCCGACAACTGATGAAAAAGCACTTTGCTGATTTTAGAGCAGCGAAGGAGAAAGTTGCTAAGAAGGCAGAGGTTGACTGTCAAGCAGCAAAGCCACCTTATCACTCCAGAATCAGAAAAAGCGTTCGCTCCAGATGACGAGGCACAGATCGAGGCTGCCATTTAGACGAACCTGGATGATTAGTGGCAGCAGGATGAGGTGGCCAAGCATAGGGCTCGATTAGGCCCTCACAGTGCGAGTCGGCTCTGATACTATATTGTATGTATTTTTTTCAATATTTTTGCAGCTAAATAATGAATTGATTTTGGTTTGTCGGCAAAAAATCTTAAGCAGCTAGCTATATCCAGATTCTCTTCCAGGCAATCTCCTTGAGTGGTCGTGAGCACTACTTCACCTTCGTCCTCATCCATAGCAAGTAAATAAATTGTCTGACCCAGAAACGCCTCAACGACCTTCTACATATTCACTACATTCTGAGGTTGAGGCCGAAGTACAATCTGAAGGAAGTGGAGCAGTACAGAGATTCGATCCACAACACCTTTGTTGACAATGAAGATGATCCTATGATCGGATGATTCCACGACGGGTCAGTTTTGTAGCCAGCGAGACTAGTGTGGACGTAGGACAATGGGCAGATCACAATATTCCACGCATCCTTCCAGTTGATCAGCCACAACCATAAAAGTCACCGAAGAGTCGATCATCACATGACTCCTTGTCCCAAACATCCTCCTAAAGATATGATCGAGAGATGCTTAGACGAGGCCACCACACTATCTAGTCGACTCAAATTCAGTGTGAAGTCAGTTCTCTCAAATTCAGAGATCAGAAAGAGCAGCAATAATAGTTCTAGTGATCATGGATCTGATGCCTAGGAGAGATTGGCACAGTGGCTATTCCCTATGCAGCCCGGAGTATCTTGCGGATCAAATTTTGCTGTCAGCACATTCGAATAAGCCCCTCCACGGCTGTATTATCAACTAGAGAATACCTCTCAAAGCCCGAATTTCAATGAGAAATATAAGACCGGTTATAGCCCAGAGTGCGTTCCTTATGGAAAGAACGTACAGGACTACAATGCCGCTTAGTTAAAGAGGTAGACTAACGCCGCTTAGTTAAAGAGGTGGACTGATGTACCTTCTGATTAAGCTAATGATCTGGATATCTACGAGAAATATCGTCATTCAACGAGATTCTAGATTTCGGTATATAAGTTGTACTTTAAATATATATAATTGATTGTACCATTTTATGTTTTGTATCATACTAATTGATTTTATGATATTTCATGTTGCTTCTTCTAGCACGCAAAGCATTCTAAAAACAAAAATTACACTTAAAATCATTTTATATTTTGCATCACTTTAAAAAAAATCAAGAGACATCATTTAGGATGTATCGGAATGATAGAAACATCAAAAACACCATAAATTATACTTAAAATTATTTTAAAAAATAAAAAAATGGATTACAATTAATTCAAATTCAAAAAAATATTTAAAAAAATGATGTGCCATTTCGAAACCGGCACGCCACCTGTAATGTGCATCGGTATAGTACCGTATCGAAGCGATTGCCGACCGGTATGGGTTCTGGCACCGGTTCGACGGACCTTGGGCTACTCCACATTTTTCTACCCTATACCTTTCCCATTATGTAGGGGGAGGGGCACCCCAACTGGAATCGAACCCCCACCCTTTGTCCGATTGGCAAGGGTGACGCCATCTTAAGGGTACATAATAAGCAAAGTCATGTCCACATATACAAAATAAGAGAAGAAATAAACAACTCTATCAAAAAGAAATTTCTAATGAATTAAGGATTCCCCGATAGGTGTTCTTTTTCATCATGGAAAACTTATTTTCTTTTGGATCACTTTCATGAAAATAATCATATGCATTAAAATAATAAACTAATATAGACCACTCACATGTGAAGAATGAGATCACCAATAGTCATAAGCTTCTCCTTAAAAGCATCCTTTACTTCATCTTCAAGTAAATATCTAAGAATAAGAACTACATGTGCTCCAAAGCGGATCATCTGAGGATCCCCATGAGGCCTGAATGCGCAATATTGATTAAAGAGTAGAATATTAACAGAGAAAAATGTTTATGATAATAATAGTTATATTAGGTGAAAATAAGCATACAATGATACCTCAAAATATTCTGATCATCTTCTGAAGGTGAAATCCATGACCATAATAGGTCCAGGAGATGTGCTATGTCTCCTACCATGAGGTTCATCTGCCACCAAATTGATGTAAGAATGACCAGGCAAAACATACACAAAGTAAAAATAAAATTACAATGAATAAAATATATAAAATAATAAAAGTATTACGCATAGTTCCATCTAGAAAACAAAAGGTTAGAACAAGTAGGCTAAGTACTTCTTTTGTTATGCTATGTTCGATCATATGTTTTCTTTAAAGGATGGATAAAAATTATTAGCACTTCTAATTGGCTATGATGGTCAATTTCTAGACACAAGTTTGGGTCTTGCTTGTGACATAACATGCTTCAGTTTATTCTGCATTACGATAATACGACCAATTTTTTGTTCCTTAGTTTGTTACTGTTTGTCAAAACTGCAAGGTCTATAACTGCATAGACATACATAGCACTAATAGCCAAGATCAGAAGTTGTGACTCCGCAAAAACCAACAGCCTTATATCCTCCATATATGATTAACCTTAAATATTTCACTTGCAATTTATTTCCTTCCAACTCATGTTTCTAAGAAAGCATCTCTAATTTCTTACACCACTTCCACAAGCAAAACCTGGGCTTTTCCCTTTTTCAAACTTTCGAATGGCCTGACTTTACCTCACCAGGATTATGTCTAGCTTTTATAACAAAACAACTCTACTATCTCTAGCTTTTATGATGGAATGTCCATCCTTTATGCATCCCATCTCCACTCTGTTCATCCGAAAAACGAGAAAAAAATCATGGTGAAAACCCATGCAAACACAAATTCTCTCTGTCTCCCTCTTGTTGTAGATATCCCATATCCACCAACTTCTCTACATACTCGTCTTTCACAAAAGAACAGTTGTCAAATCCCCTTTAAGAAGATAGAAGTGCACAAGCCAAAAGTGAATGCATATTTAAGAACAAGTAGGTTAAGTACTTCTTTTGCTATGCTGTGTTCGATCATATGTTTTCTACCAAGAATGGATATAAATTATTAGTAATTCTAATTTGCTATGATGGTCAATTTCTAAACACAAGTTTGGGTCCTGCTTGTGACATAACATGCTTCAGTTTATTCTGCATTACGACAATACAACCAGTTTTTTGTTCCTCAGTTTGTTATTGTTCATTCAAAGCTGCAAGGCCTATAACTGCATAGACATATATAGCACTAATAGCCAGGAGCAGAAGTTGTGACGCCACAAAAGCCAACAGGCTTATCTCCTCCATACATAATTAACCTTAAATATTTCACTTGCAATTTATTTCCATCCAACTCATGTTTCTACGAAAGCATCTCTAATTTCTCTTTCACCACTTCCAGAAGCAAAACCTGGGCTTTTCCCTTTCCAAAACTTTGAAATGGCCTGACTATAACTTACCAGGACTGTGTCCACCCTCTATGGATCCCATCTCCACTCAGTTCATCAGAAAAACGAGAAAAAAAAACTCACAGCGAAACCCCTTGCAGACACCAATTGTCTTTGTCTAACTCTTGTTTTAGAAAATCCCATATTCACTGACTTCTCTACATACTCTTCTCTTTCACAAAAGAACAGTTGTCAGATCCCCTTTTAAGAAGAAGTGCACATGCCAAAAGAGGATGCATATTTATTTAGTTACATAATTAAAAAAAAAAAGAGGAGAATCAAATCACAGCCATCCATGCTTCTTAGCACATGAACTAAATCTGCTAAATGCTCGCAAAAAAATATAACAAGCCTTGCCTCCTTTGTTAGAAGGCTTTGTGGATCCAACTTTTAGAAAATAAATAAAAAAAAGTCTTCAAATTACCTCTGCTAAACTACATGTACTTTTTTTCTGATAGTTGAGCCAAGTAGATTTGGATATAATGTCCCGCAGGCGGTACATTAGACATCTGACTTGTAGCCAACTATCAGAAGGACAAGCAGATACCAAAGTATTGCCAATATCGGGAGCCATCTATTACAATACGAGCTGATTTGCTCGTAGTGCCGTCTTTACCAGCTATCCTGTGCATCATTTACCTTCATTGCACACCAAAGAAAAATGATCCATGCTCGTCCATGATATCATACTAATGTACAAAATAACATATTCAAAATCGCCTATTAATCAAAGCCACGATATCACCCAACAGACTACTATTGGCTATCAACTTAATCTGTTCCTCATTACTTTATCAGTTTTTTCTAAAACAACTGAATGGGCACATTGTCACACATACCCTCTAGAATTGTGAAAATTACACCTTCAGTGTTCTTACTGCCTTGCCTCTACACCAAGCTACATGTAGACTTCTCCATGATAACCAGACTGCTCAGCACTTCTTAATGAACACATATCTGATGTGTGCTTCAGAATGAGATCAGAGGACCTTTAGGCTAACTTACAGATCATGTTGAGGTGATTATCTGGTTGCTGCTTGGATGCTATATGGCAACTCGTACTTTATTGTAAAAGTAATATAGAAAATTGCTTCCAACTGTGTATATACTCTATTGTGGAGACATGCTGTCTAGCATCAAGCATTTCTAAGGGGGTGAATTGGTTATAATTGCGTTTCCACGTCATATTCTTAAACTCGGAGGATACAGCGCAAGGTCCACATATTTCAAGCAATTTGCAAAAGATATTTATGCTTAAGTTGGTATAGCTAGACAATCAAATTGACATTGATATATCAAAAGATATTTAATTACATAATCACCTATATCCCTTACCTCAATTTGTCGATGCTGCTCTTTGCAAGCTCGTGAGACAGATACATGTACAATTTCACTGAACCAGAAAGAAAATTTATGAAGTGGACAAAATGTGGGGGCAACAACACATACTGCAGTTTTTTGTACCTTGAATGAAGTTTCTGAAGAAGGGAAGGAAGATCCCGTGCTTGTTGATCAAGAACATGACACGGCCAACCTTCTGGACCAACTGAAGGTAATAATGACTGGCTTCCTTGAATTGAAGAACCACTTATATCATCTCCATATTGTTTTTCTTCCAGTCTACCTTGTTGAAAGTGAGATAATTCTAAGTCCACTTGAACATCAAGCCAGGACTTTGCCATAGCCCAACATGCTGACTGAAACAAAAAAATAATCATACAAATGAGATGCATATGAAAACTAAGTCCGGGCATAAGTTCATAACCATACAGATCTAAATGTTTTTTAAACAGAGTAAATCAACTAACATGACTATGCATCAAATACTAAGTTTACAATCATGATAAGATGCCTATAAACATCTTGAAATCCTCATTAATATGTAAGTAGCATCAATAAATGCAAAAAAACAAAGAAGTATACATATGAACAGAAATGAGAGTACGGTCCAAATGGGTCAAAAAGTGTGATGCCTGACATGGCATATATTGATCAGCACTTCAAGCACCAGACAGTTCTGATGAACCACTTGGCCCATATCGAACCAAGGGCTACCCAGTTTGCTAAGACTTGGTTAGGGGCAAACCGAGCGAACTGCACCCCAAACTAACCAAACCGCTCCAAGATCGAGCCATTCAGATGCACAAGCCTTGGTTTGTGCCCGAACCTGCCAGCTCAGAGGCAGGACCAAGCAGTACCACTCAAGACCCATCTAAGCCCCCCTTCTCCTTCGTTCTCCTCTTCTTTGGGTTTCTACAGAAGCAATGATCAGAGAGCAACACCAGAGGCTTGGGACTAGCTATTTTTCATTATAAATCACAGATTTTGGCCTCACCAAATCGAGACATTCAAGGCATATAAGTTCTTCCATCCCTTTTCCTTCATATTTTCAGAAAACAAGGCCAAAATACCAAAAAAATGCTAAATCTAGGGAAGGCTCCACCAAAATTTCAACAAAGTGATGCAATGCTTGGATTCATAATCTAGAAGATAAATCTAAGATGAAATATTCGATTTTGGGGGTTTTGGGGATAACCGAAAGCTACACCCAAAAATCCATTGAATCCGAAATTAATCCAATCAAATGGGGTTTGTTCAACTTAATTTTTGGCTATGATGTAGGCAATAGGCAATTCTACAAGCATGCCAAATTATTTCTTCTTCTTTTATTTATTTCAAAAAGTTAATGTAACTAAAAATAATTTTAAAAACGATTAATATGTAAAATTAGGAAAAAATGATAACATATTTACGCTTATGATTGCACATGCTACCAAATTTTCACAAATAATAGGGTCGATTTAGGTGTCCTTGGTTTCCACCAAAACCTAGACATAGAAATTAAATAAATTAATAATTGACCCAGCTAAAATACTTCTGTTCAGGTTCATTCTTTGTATGACATATGTACAGGGCAGATCCATAAAAGCCATCAATTAAAAGTATTTCATGATTATTAAATTTTAAAAATTAACTACTGAAATAATTATATATAAATTGTTAGAAATGTTATATTTTTTAAAAAAATTATATATGATGAGCTAGCTAGCCACATGTTTTCTAAGTTAGATAGTATATTTTGTTTCTAATAATTTTTTTCTGTTATTTTTTGAATTTTTAATAGCAAATTTTGAATTAATTATGCATAAATATGTTAAAATTTTGTAAATTTTAAAATATATATACATGAAGTGTTAGATAATAACAAGTCAATTTTTGAGACAGGTGGTGCCTTTTTGAAATAAACCTATTGTTTTATTACTTTCTATATTTAGTTAATAACGTGTGCATATGAATTATAAAGAATTAAATATCCAAAAACAGGAAGGGGAATTGGTGCATCTGTGCACATAATGTGGGTGCACAGTCAAAGTGCATGCAGTCAAAGTGCATGCAGTGAACTCACACTTCCACACCGTCTGCAAAGTATCTCCAATATTTTAAAAAATGGACAGATATTATAAGTTATTACCCGCACTTCACCATAGCCTCGTTTGTTTATCATTTGAATGATGTACATTTTAAGATTTGTAATGGCCATCAAGGGTAGTCAGCCACAGACAAATATTGGGTGGCTGCATGGGCAGATGTTAGGCCAGTGGCGCATGTGGCAATGCAGATATAACGTGTGATGGCGGCGGGGACAATAGGTTGAAGAAGCACCTTGCAGGAGGAACTCAGAAGTAACAAAGTGTAACAAGGTATTGAAGGAGGTTGGAATAAAGATCGTCTATTGCACACAGTGTGCAAGAGAGTAAGAAGATGAAGCACATGAAGTCAGATGCGGGTAGGTGGAAACCCAGTACTCGATGGGCACATATCGGCAATAACAGTATAAGGAGCAGAAGTGCCAACAGTTTTATGAGCAGCAATGTAAGACATGCAGTTAGGATGATGAGGAGACTAATCTTGATAATATGAAGGTGATTGAGACAAGAAAAGCTAGAGAATTATCCAGTGCAGCGCAGTGGGAGGATGAGTAGATGCAGAGGCATAAGGCTCAGTTTGGTCAGTTGAGCATGAGGGTGGCTCCAAATCCTGGATAGCCAGGGACTTCGGCACAAGTGTGGGAAGCTTGTCCAAGAGTCAGTCCACAAGAGTTGCAACGCGATCAAATATATATATGCTTCCTTCAATAAGGGAAAGGAAAGGGGATGAAACACTAGTAGCCTGTCAATGATTGCAGATATGAATCCACATGCTTACCTAGAATGGCTAGCGAAGCAACTGAATGTTGCTAACATGTGGCTCGAGACAAAGAAAGAGATTGGGCATGCCAAATCCAGGTGGTCTTATTTCAGCCACATCCCTTGTTTGTAGCAAGGATATTTATTGCCCGACCAGAGTCAGCACGATTCAAAAGAGACTAGTGTGCCACCTCCTAGACCCTAGAACATCTGCTACAAGCATTGCAAAGGAAGTGTGAAGGATATGAACAATTGGGTCGAATCATCTAAGTACTTCTGGAAGACATGGGTCACAATAACATATGATGAATAGACTAGTCCAACGAGGATGAACCTGATCGACTTCCTTAGTGTAACTTCCAACAAGTTAGTGGATGCTTCTCAGCATAACCTGTACCACTAGTACATCTTGAAGTTTATGGAGAAGGTGGTAACTGATGCGGACGAGAAATTTCTTGTGCAAGTTGAAACATATAATAGGTCAGCCTACTAAAAGGTAGGAGAGGAATTGGCTAGACAGAAGCCACATTTGTATTGGACTCCATGTGCAGCACACTGCCTAGATCTGATATTCAAGAGCATCAAGGACCTCAGGCATGTAAAGGCAGTGGTGGAGAAGGGTCAGACCATCTCGAAGTTCATCTACAACGGTAAATGCATCGTATCACTTACGAGGAGGTATTGTGGTAGGGAGATACCAAGACCATTGGTGATTCGCTATGCTACCAATTACACAACCCTGAAGAACCTGCTTGACAGAAAGAATGGGCTGATATGCATGTTCATTTTTAATAAGTGGGAGACTTCCAGATTTGCTTCTACTGTGGAGGGGATGAACGTGGAGGATTGTCGTGGTCAGTTATTCAGGGAGAGGACACAGGAGCATCCCACCCAACACCCTAAAGGAAGGGGATCGGGAAGATTCCACATATGGTTTGTCTGCATTAGATCATCCAGAACATAAAGAATGCTATCATGGAGCAATGTCCCAGAGATTATAGTACTTGTCTTAATATCACTGACTCGAGAAAGGACACAAAAATGTGTTAGGAGATACATTTGGTAAGTATAGCAAACAACAAACTTGTTTTTTTTTTTATTTCTCAATAGTTTTTGATTTCTCAATGCATAAAAAATCATAAATATGGTAGTTAACTTGTTGCTCGTACCTTCCTTGCAAAAACATAGTATTTAGATAAAAAACATCATAAGAACCCCAAAACCAAACTTTGGGGACCAAAAAACACTATACCTGAATATTTGGGGTGCATCAATGGTACATATTGATACCTTTTATTGATACATCCTAGTTTGGTGCATATCGAACCCACCTTTGGTCGAAATGGTGTCAATCCTCGATAATTCAACCTTAGTATTGATATTTAGGCTCTAATACACAAAAAGTTGGAAAATCAAGGATGTTTTAGCAGACACAGAGTTGTAATAACTGCAATGCGCTTGGGAAGTAACATGTGACAACATATCCCAATGCAATTAGACTTGTAAGGATCAAAATGTTTGGTGATGTTTTAAGTTCTTAATTTCAAAGGTTATAATAGTTGAAAGGTGCAATAGTAAGAGCTTATGAATGCAACCAACAAAACATAAAGTGACTAAGCAAGAAAAGGAAGATCCAAACAATAAAAGCAAACAAGTTTCGCTGCAAGGGATTATTAAAAAAGAGAAAAATGAAGATTAGAGCAGCATCAATGTGACATGGGACTCAATCCTGTCTGTTACAGTGAAGAGTGTTCTAGATAGGAAAGAGTGGAGAATCAAGGTTCATTAATTTGTTAATGATGCCACATGTTTCTCAAGACCACCATTTTAGAACTTAGTGGAAAACAACTATGTAAATACCATATTAAAGCAAGGATAATTTGATAACATTTTAACCCACAAAGTTGTCATACTAACAAGCTGTCCACCAGGTGTTTAATTTCAGTAATAGATATATTGCTCCCTATAAATAAGAAACTAATGGTCAATCGAAGTTACACATAAACAACTGTTTCAAGCCCAAAGAACATATGAAGATGGTTCAATGTCATATGCGGTTAATATCCAATTACAATCATGAGTCCCAAACTACTAGATGAATCATGATTCAAGAGAATGGATGGATTTCTACATGGAATTTTGGATAAAAGGATTATATTTATATTAATCAAGTAGGGAAAAGTCACATAAGGCATAAGAGAGTGCAAAATGGGAGATACAGAATTAGGATACAGTGGAAGCATAAATGGGCTCTAGCAGTGTTGTTAAAGGTGCACCTAAGGCACAAGGCACTGCTATGCAGAACCTTAGTAGTTAGTACCTTGTCCATCAAAAAGTGTGCTTTACATGCGCCTGTTTATGTAATATGCATGTGCATGTTACCATGGCTGATTGCAAATGTATTAGTTGGGTGTTGCGTATGGCAATTGTTTGTGTTTCTTAGTTTGTTGTGTGCGCTGAAATATGCACACATGTATATTTGTAGGCACGGCTGGAACTGGTGAGGTTCTTGTCAAATATATCTAGCATAATGATCATTATATACATACATATAAATATGCACGAATGTACGTACATATGTATGATTATATTTGCTTGCAAATTCATATATACATACATGTGTGTGCACAAACACACATGCAAAAACATGAATGCAACATATGCGCATTATATGCACGCATACACCTTACTTCGCTAAGGCATATGCCTCGCTTTGCACGTTGCACTAATGCTCCAAGAGACTTTGGGTGTTGTAGCACGCATTGAACCTTCAACAACATCTATTCTATATATCAAAAATGGAGGCTTAGCTTGAGCAGAGTTCTCCATTTGCCACGAGGACGCTCGTATAAATGATGCTGATATTTAATGTGCCTGGCATTATTAAAATTGATTGCTTAACATGCAACATATATTAATGACATGATCTTGATGTGCTCGGCTAGTAGAAATTTGGCTATTGAAGCCCGCTATTTATTATAATTTCTTACATTCTTATATTGCATTTCAAGAATAGATGGAAAAAGGAGAAAAAAAACCATACCCCACACATCGTGTGGAGCCAATGTTATTGTGTTGAGATTAATGATGGGGGTTTCCTGCTCGGCAATTATTAAAGTTTATTGCTTAATATGCAACAAAAATTTGGCCATTGAAACCTTCTATTTACTATAGTTTTTTTCATTGTTATATTGCATTTCGAGAATAGTTGGAAAAAGGAGAAAAAATCATACCAGCAAATTGTGCATGGCCAGTACTAATGAGGAGAGTTTCTTCACAGAGACTCGACTTGTGCAAAGTTCTCCGTTCACTATATGCACACCGATATTAATGATGCCGGTATAAATGACAAGAATTTCTACTCGGTCATCCATTAAGTTAATTGCTTAATATGCAACAAAAATTTGGCCATTGAAGCCTTATATTTATTATAATTTGTCACCTTGCTATATTACATTTCAAGAATAGCTGGAAAAGGGGCGGAAAATAGTATCCTGCATCATGCTAATTCTATGCAAATTGGGTGTATCCCGCATCATGATGGTTGTATGCAAATTGGGCCCAAGAGAGCAGACTATATGTGTCATGAATTGGTTGTTTCTCTATCAAGAAAAGTAAAACTGATAATCAAATTTTACATGGTGAATTTTCACATGTTAACATCATAAGCAAAGAGTCAACAGATGGAACTATAGAAGGCCCATGAACAAAGGGGAAGAATCAAAAGGAGAAGGTGTAACTTCATGTCAAGGTAAATTATTGAAAGAGGTATGCTGGAACTTCAAGCTGTAGCAAACACGAAGAAATATGAGAATAAAGCAAGGATGTGTTATAGTAGTCACTTGAGAATATATCATCCAAAATTCATATAAAACTCGACAAAATGTTGAGAGGCAAATGTTGATCTAGGAAATCCCTAGTTCCAGTAATGACAAAGAAATAAAATATGACCTAAATCAGTTCACAAGATACCAAAAAGATGGAGTTAAGAATAAAATATACAATCTATAATGATCTATTCATCTAGTTGGGCTTGCAAGAAAGAGAAAAAAAATCCAAATATTAGCCTAGGAAGAGTAAAGCTACAGGTTGATTAAATACACCA
The DNA here is from genome assembly GCA_025769935.1 of Phoenix roebelenii. Lineage (NCBI taxonomy): Eukaryota > Viridiplantae > Streptophyta > Magnoliopsida > Arecales > Arecaceae > Phoenix > Phoenix roebelenii. Next base: position 4,604,921 of record JAOXJJ010000001.1, read on the forward strand.
ATGGAGATCTGCAAAAGATGGTTATACTATATGGAATGATCATATCCAAAATGTAGCCAATGAGCACATACTTAAGAAGTAGACTGTAAGGGAAACACAACCAAGAAGATGCTTGTGTCTCACCATTTAATTCTGAAAATTAAATCAAGGAAAATTTGAAAACGATGCAAAAAGGTGAAGCCATTAAAATCTGAAGAAAGTTTGTCGAGATTAAAAGTAGGGTCAATTTTAGCCACTAACCAAAAAAGATCTTAAGCATTACAAAGAGACCAAATATTTCGGATGATAAGTAATATGGTAAGCCTTTTCAAAACAAAGGGATACACAATACTGTCATCTCATGTTTAAACTTAAGAGCCCTGCATGGGCCATATCAAGTTATGGGAGAGGCTTATGGGAAATAGATTAAATGGAATGATAAAACTCTTAAAACTAGGCTGGAAGTAATTTATTTTGGTGGACCAGAAAGTAGAACTTACGCATGGCCTGAAAAGAAGACCGGAAGAAAGATAACTTGTCGACAACATGAAAAGACTTAATGCAAACTTATATAAATAGTTATGAAAGACACAGAGTTACATAATGAAACAAACTAGAATAGAGTGCTGATTTGAACTCCAGAAGAATATTGTAAATGATAAGGTTCTAAAATTTTAACATTTAATATATATCTAGTACAACGTTTGTTGAAATACAAAAATTGGTCCAGGATTAGAAACTACATATAAGTCAGGACAGACAGGTAACGAGCATTTCAAGTTACTACACATTGCAACGTATATAAAACATGAAAAAATATATTAGCATATACAAGCAGTTATCACAAGGAAAGGGGATAAAAAATGAGGTAAAACTAGAATTATAGATGAGAAGGTTCTAAAACATAAACATTTAATGTAAGAGTATATATTATACGATGGTTGTTAAAACAGGAAGAAATTGGTCAAGGATTAGAAACTACCTCCCAGTCAGTACAGACAGGCAACAGGCGTTTCAAGTTACTGCACTGTGCAGCATACACAGCCATCTCATATTTCCCACCATCTTGCTCTGCAATTTTCTTCACATAAAGATTAATCAAAGGAGCAGTTAGGTCTCAGAAGATAAGGCATCCATGTGCAACAAATTAGTGATAAAAACACATACGGGAGAGTGTCAGTGTGTATCATGATATTAGCAATTCTTTGTGCCACTAAGAAACCTTTTTAAAGGTTAAATGCAAATTCAAACTTCAGAAGTGAAGAAAATCACAATACGAAGCACTGAATAGAAGGCAGAGGCAGATGTTTAAGCACTTAAACACTCAATGAGGTAAGCCGCAAGCTTCCTCATCCATCAGGGATTCAGGATCACACACATTGTACATCATATGTGCAGAAATGATAATGATAGTGCAAACTTCAACCATATTTTGGTTTGGCATTTTAGTTCAGAATATTTTGGTTTAGCATTTAAACTCAAATGCAACAACACTATCTTCAAACAAAATGCAAAAAGAAAAGCAAAAACATCCCAAAAGTCACAGAAATACCAACCCATGGTATATGCCTGTGCATAAAAACTGTAAGGCACAAGGTGTGCACATAACATGAAGTTTACATAGAAAATACAACTTGTTGTATAAAGGCTCAACCATGTGCCGAGCCTTTTTTAAGAGCTTTACCTCAAGAAATAAAGAAAGACGACCCAGATAAGTTTCTTAACCAGTAGGTTTAGAATTTATAGTAAACCAGTTTTAGCATGTGTTCCTCACATTTATATCTCTTTGAGGTTGCCAGAATGGCTGACATTAAAAAAATTATATATCGTTTTAACTAGATCTCCAAATATTCAAAACAGCTAACAGAAGCTTGGACAGCAAGTCATATAAGTGCAAACACAGTAGTTGATTGGAAGCATGATTTGCAGTACCGGACTGAACAGTCCATACTCAGAGTAGCGATTCATAAGAATAACAAATCAATAGTCAGTATGCCCCCCATAAGAAGTGCTGGTACCAAAATCGGACCACACCAACATGGTACTAGTTGGATATCAGTACCGGTACCAAAAGTTATATACAAATGATCCTGTGTTAATCAACAAACGGAATAAATGTTAAATACAAGAGATCAAGGAATTAAATCTCAAGCCTACCAGCCCCATATTGGCTAAGAGCCGGTAGAATAGCAACCGGTATGCCATGCAAAAGGCTGAATCAGGCAGTATTGAGGCTGATCAAGGCTGAACAAGCCCCAACTCACACAGAATGAGCAATACCACCACCCGATGCCGCTCTAGATGGCCTTAAATTTCTTTTGGTTCTCCACCATTTAAGCTGGGAACAACCAGTGAGAGTGGACTTCTAACAAACGGATAAACTATTACACTTATTTATAAGAAAAATAGTTAAGTAAAATTTACTTGAGATATTGCAAGTAAAAAAATTAAAAAGAAAAACTATCTGACTTCAACAGTCCCAAAAACCAAGTTCCTCTAAAACAAAAGTATTAAATCAAATTCCATATTTTTAGGGTTGGCTCAAAAATGCCAACTTTTAAATGCTCTAGTATTTCTCAAATATTAATGGCCCATAAACTTTTATTTTATGAAAAATTGCTAAAACCCAAAAGAGCAGTAAGAAAAAAGTCTTGCATCTTAGTCTTCAAATCAAAGTTAGCCAAACCACCTTGAACTAGGCAATTCGGTCAAGAAGTGGGACAAATTAGTGCTTTAAATAAATCCCGAGGCCCTCTCTCTGTCCCCCCCTAGCAACCCTTGGAAGGCTTTGAGCTTTTGACTATTCTCCCCCCCTCTCTCCCCACATGCCCCCTCCTCTAGGTTCCGCCATGTTCAACCAACTCCACATTACACGATGAGGGCTCCATCGGTGATGCCTCCTTCTCTCCATGATATCCTCTACACCCCTCAGTTGCGTCATGTCAGAGCTTTGAAATTCTAGAAACGCCTCTCTCTCTTTCTTCCTCCCTCTCCTCCCTCTACCCCCTCTCTCCATCCCTTTTTCTCCCTTCTCTCCCTACCCCCAATTCTTCTAGGGTTAGGGTTAGGGGTTTCTCTCCCTTTCTCCCCCCCCCCTCTCCTCCCTCTGTGATGCCCTCTACCAGTTTCAGTACGTACCAAACGGGCATCGGTAAATACAAGCCCTAGTACCAATCCGAGAAACCTTGCTCCAAAGCATTCACCTAAATAGCACCTAATGCTTCAATAGAAATACTCATGCTAATAATATTAAACAAAGACATCTATTTCTCTATGTATATGAGAGATTATTATAATCAATTAATAATGCACATCTCACCGTCATTGAGGCAAAGGACTCCATATCTATGACAAAACATGACCAATGCTTTTCAAGAATATTAAAAATGTGTTATTTCTTTTTTCCACTTGTCAAATCATGCAAGTATTAGATTATTTATGTTGAATCACCTTGATATCATTAATTAATTCAATCATTCCAATAACCTAATTGAATTTCAGTTGTCAATATGCACAAATGTTTTCAATGGGTTTCAATTTGCAAATCATGCTATTTCATGTAATGTACTAGCAAATATAAAAATACAGCACACATCAAATAGGATCACTAGGACACCTAAATCAATACCCTTGCAATCTTTTTTTCCAAAAAAAGTACTAAAACAATAAAACATAGAAAAATGCAAAACAAATTGGAGGCCAAAATAAACCATACCAAGGGTTTAACGACCATGTCAAAGCATATTTGCTTATATCCTAGGGCAGTATGGCACAAACCACATCGGCTGTCAATCAATTCGGTACTGATATAAAAGATTTAAATCTTTGCAACAGAAAATACTTGCCAAATTTGGAGAAAAGTCTGGATTCCACCTTAAGAAAGCAAGCACCCAAAAGAGTTGAAAACCACCTAGAAGAGAGATTGAAGATTCACTATGTTACTCATGGAAAAGCTACAATGTGCAAATCACATTTGGATTCCCATATCTTGTCCAAGTTCACAATTATTACCTAAATCAATGTCCAATCATGCGTAGCAACTAAATCTATATTTACTTTAGAGAAAAATAACATGATCTAAACAACCATGTGAGATTTGTAGCAAAAAATGAACAATAGATATAAGATGATTCACAAGGCGTATCTGAACCTAGACTTAACCTGAACCAATCCAACTATCTAGAACAATGCTTAAACAGTTGCAATATTACTTTATAGCACTATTCTACTCAACCCCCCCGCCCCCCGCCCCCCTCTCTCCTCTCATGTCCATACCCATTGCTGACCCAAGATTTTGATGATCACAAAACCTTGAAGCATAATTACTAATGTTTGCGTTGCAAGAAGAAAGATAATTTGTTTTGCAAGGAACATAGCAAGTTGGAAAAATACAAGAAGGCCTCAAAAGCTCTC
>JAOXJJ010000001.1:4609412-4635802 GCA_025769935.1 Phoenix roebelenii
ATTTTAGATCAATTGCACCCTAAATCCATAGTATAATTGCTTAGCTTAATTTTCCACTGCTTTACTTGTAATTGCCTAGAGCTTAAGTAAATAACATCTTATCATTCCGCTACATTCAATTCAAAGTAAATTAGGGAACATAATTTTTAGAAAACCCAATTCACCCCCCCCCACCCTATTGGGTTGTTACCTTGGGCAACACCCATCTTCCTGGACTACCACTAAGCTTCCTTGGCCTTCCTCCAGTCCACTACTCCACCCTTAACAATCCCCCTCCCTCATGCACCAACATACACATACCACTACGCTGTCAAGCACCTTTTGGCTGCCACGTCCATCGTTTGGCATTAACCTAACCTGAGAACTAGAATAGATCAGGTAATCAGAAATCCAACTATAAGCAGGTCCAGATTTTGCTTTATTTCAGTTATCATAAATGATCATATAGACTGAATCAGCAGTTTTAGTTTGCAGATCACACTAAAGTCAACCATAATCCAGTAAGAGTCTGATCCATTCAATGGCTTAAATGAGAATCAGCTTAAAGATCAATACGTGAAGCTCTTCACCTGATCTCTTTACTATTAGATGAAAATCAGTCAGTGCACCTTAACCTTGGTGCAGACTAAATCTAATTTATAGCTTGCAACCTATTAGCCAAATGATAAGAAGTCTTCCGGTAGAGTTCATATCCCTTGAAAATGTGTTGGTAAGTTATTCGCAGTATTTGGAATTATCCTCGTTAAGTATATTATAAACCCTACCCATGAAGCACTTACTAATTATGCTACCATGGAAGTGGAGCACCCAGACCAGAACATTTTAGGAAAAGATCGTCGACCATCATAAAATATCATCATGAAGAGGAATTTGATGTCTCTCCAAGTGCAAGAGAAAAATTTCACCCTGTATATTGATAGGATGCAGCTTGGATTTGGAAAATATGGCTATAATTATTCATGTGCTATCCAAACTTGTTAACATACAGATTTACCAACTTCGTGCTTGGGACAGTATGATCATCACTAGCTTATGACCTGGCTCAACATATAGAATTGAAACAACTCCTAGAGACTGAACTAGTGACTCTGCATGTCATTCACAGACAGACTAATGGAGTACTGCTTGTACATACTGCTTGTACACAAGAAAATTTCTCACATGCTTGAGGTGTTGGCTAAACTACTGCCCTTCTGCCCTCAAATAATATATATAATAAACTGGAAGTACATGCACAAGAATGACTTGTAAAAACTTCCAATAATCATAAGGCACAAAACATGTTTTTCAAAGGCAATTTTAAATGGATTGATCCACACCAGAAGACTACTAATTAGGCGTCTAGTATCTTGAGGACCAATTTAAAAACACATCATCAAAATAAATTTTTCCCCTAAAGAGAAGCCCAAATATTACAGTTATAGTATACCCAACTTCCAGTCTCCAAAACTTATAAATATGTTGGAGTTGCATTATATTTATGCATGCTAGTGGATCCGGAACAAAATACAGATTGTACTAATAAACACCAAAGACGTCATCTCTTTAAACCAAGTTAAATATCTTATCATATTAACCAAGAATTGAAAAGATGTGTACTGGCTCTTACCAGTCAAGGACCAATTCAGAGAGGCTCAAAAGTTAAAATGATCCATTTTTTGCAAAACAACACCGAACCACCTCTTATCATGCCTGAGGCATGTCAACCTATATTGAGGTGTACCAAATGTATATCAATTTTTTTTCAAATTTTGCTTGCCACCTTTTTCAATTTTTTTTGGCTCATTCATACCAAGGCTTACCACCCCTGCATCAAGGTATTACCCTACTGACCACTGACTGTTATGGGTCTGTACCTCAATTTAAATCCTTGATTTTTAACATTTAAAATTTAATACTTCCAAAATTTTAGACCATTATATTGCAATCTCCTCCCCCATATCTAAACACAGAACACCCATTGTCTTGAATCTGATAACAGAAATCAAGCTCACCAAAGGTACTTCCAAGTTAATGACAGCCTGTATCCAGGTACTTCCACAATCTCATACAATACTAAAACTAGTTACTGAAGGGACTATAGAATAGTTAATATTACATCAAGGACAAACAACCGGACCACTACCTTAACATCTCTTACAAAACTAGATCCACTTTTTTTAAAAAAAAAATCTATCGAAAGTATTCTAGATGCAGATAAGCATGATGCAGGGAAAAAACGAAACTCCAACCTTACCTAAAGCAACTGTACAAAGTTTGCCAGCTTTGAATGTTTAATTTTTTAACCAGGCATCATGAGTAGCCCTCTTCTAGCCTCATATGCCTCAAAAATGCACTCCATCACACTTCGCAAAGAATTGCAATGGAAATAGTAAGCCAAATGCTTAACTTTTGTTAAGATATCACGATTAGTAAATAGACATGGTTTTAATACAAAAAAAGTTTCTGGCCTGAAACACAAATGCATGCGCACACACATGTGCATACATATGTATATCCACAAGTGGTCCATTACAACAACTAAATCTCAGCCTAGACCATGTGCTTTCTTTGTGATTGTTTTCATATACCGACTTAAGCAAAAAAAAATTTCAATTTTTATACTACAAGTTTACAACAAACCTGAAGAAACATTGTGAAATTGTACTAAATTTTATACCCTCACCCCACAAATTTTTTGCATATTTTGACAACATGGAAGTTTTGTATATTTTAATTTTTGTAGAATTTGCGTTTTTCAAAATTCCAGCCCAAAACCACAGTTGTTTAAATCAAAAACAATTCCTCCAGTCCTCCATGACTAAAACAAGCACTTGGATCAAGATCTTCTTGCTTCGACGACACAAAGTAAAGGACCAAGAGCAGCATGAGGTAGTATCAACGGAATCCAGACGATGACATTAGCTTTAAAATAGGTAAACAAAGAAAAAATGAACAGCAATTGCAGATTAGAACGGCTGAAAATACAGTCATATTTCACCTCTGATGCACAATACGAGGCCCATCTCCAAAGACGCCATTGGTGTGCAATCCCACTTTCCAATTCAATGGCTTGCAATGTTCTTGTCTTTCCATTCTTGATTAAAGATTCAAGAGAAGGAAACTGATCTAACCCTCCAAAAGGGCACAGACTTGCAGCCCTCCATGGCTAAACATTATAGTTGCAGATATAAATTAGTAAAATTAATAGTTTTGCAAATAAACCAATTGGCTAAAAAAAGAACCAAAGTTGGTGAAATGTTGACACACCTGCCCAGCAGAACGGCATAGCTCACATGCCTCTTCTAATCTTCCAGCCCTTAGTAGAGTCCAGATATCTTCAAGAAGTAACTCATCTTGCTTCTGTTTAGCATTTATAAGCCACTCATGTAATTATATTATAGTTAATATAGCACACATGCCAGAAAAAGTAAAGAAATTGAAATCAAGTCTAGGTATGCATTCAAAAAACAGAAATTTTCACATGCCCACAGCTTCATTTTCTAGTTTGTTCGGCATTTTGCTGATAGATCACTAGAGCCATTGGTTCATTTCAAGAGCCTGGTGGTACATGGCAGTTAAACATTACTTGGAATACTAAAGACTCCTAGGCATCATGAGAAGATGTTTGACTTTTGAGGTTTAATTCCAACCTCCTAACAATTTCAAATAGAGAGAATTCCTATTAGTTTTTAATTGTTCCATCTTGATGCAAATCATCCTGTTCAAGGCAAGCTAAAGTAGATTTCTGAATCATCACGTATGGAATGCAAACTGAAAAATGCTAACACTTGACAAATGATTGTGAATCAATTTCCGATAAAGACAATAGGACAGCTTCAAGGATTATGCAGAATAACCACTAATATCAAGGTTTTAAATACTGATACCAAACCCCTACTTTTTATCCATCTGAACAGTTGGTATCGGTACAGTACCAGTATGGCAGTACATACAATAGGTAACATATTCTAAACAATTAAAAAACCATTGATACCGATGGGTATGGCTGATATGGTGCCGCTGGTAGACAATGATCAGGACTAGTACAGCCAGTATGGTGCCAGGATAGCCGTTTTGGCTTGCCAGTTTCACATTGAAACGTTACAGTACAGGTCATATCGTCACATTTCAGCAGTTCTTAAAACCATGACTAATAGTACTATAAATAACAAAACACTAAATTTATAAGGAAAACATAACAAAACAAAGGTCCCACAAACTTTATAGTGTGTTCCAACTGCACTATGTACATTTGCTGACAAAAGATAGCAGCTAGTAGAAGAGTTTTTAAAGTAACAAGAAGAAAATGAAATGAAAGATATGACAATATTATATCCAGTGTGGTTTACAGGTAAATCATTGATTAAAATTGGTTAAGAAGTCTCTAATCATTAAAAACTAAAAAACAAAATCAAACCCCAAAAGCCTTTAAAAAAATAAAATGTTTGACATCGATTTTTTTTAGTGGCAAGAAGGGAAAGACAAAGACAGGCAATACATCATTTTAAAAGGGAACAAATGGTTGCATTTTTACAAACTGGAGCTCAGGTTTGTAAAAGTACTCCCTGGGCATACCTAGCTTTATGGAACATCATTCTATTAAGACTTATTCTTCAAAATACTTGATATAGTCATGCTACGAATGCATGACTCAGATATCTATTTAATCTAAATTTCTCCAAAGAAAATCACTGCATTTTTTTCATAGAAAAGTTAAAATTTTGTCCTTTTTTCTTATGGAATTCTAGAGTTGAAAAGGAATCAAGGAAAGATCGTTGACTTGCAAATGTCTGCTACATTGCACCTCCAATTGGATGTTGATGTCAATCTAGGCTTGATCTTAGTTCAGGTAGCAACCATCCTTGTTCCCATGTCAACAGTTTTCTCGCATTTAGGAACTGAGAAACAGTTGTTGGTGGCTGATGTGGTGCGGTACAGTGGAGATCTAACGATGAACAGTAAGAGGATCAGCACATGATCGGTAAATGATGATTTCAAAGTCAGGTGATGATATATAGGGGGATGTAATTCGATTTTGTGATGGATTTCAGATTCCAAATGGAATGAAAAAAAAATGACAGGATAGTATGGGGTTGACAGGAGAAGCTGGAAATAAGAGGTAAGAGTTGACCTCATTCAAGTCCTCCAGACCTGCTCCAGAGGAACTCAACAGCCTTATACTACCAAGAAACTGATGCAGCAAGAATGTTTTTATTCATTCATCAGTCAATGATCTGAACCTCCATGCATCTTTTGATTTTTTTACATGGGCATCCCATCTAAAAGGGAAACATACAAGTAAAACAGAAAACTAAATAAAGAAAAAAAGAGAAACGAAGGTATAGTGTGCAGAATCTAGAGGGGCACGATTCTCTGAATATTTCATATTTGTGCAAGGTAGCATTTTTCACTGGAATTCACACTTATCATCCACATTGTTAGAATCCTTAATTGTGTACCACGCGTCATCTTCCACAATTAATAGAATCCCTTATTAGAGAACAACTTGCATATAGTGGCTAGCTCAACTTGTTCTTCCGTCTCAAGGTATCTCTATCTTCCTTGCTCCTTAATATACAATCACAGCCATTGATGAAGATGGATATTCAGCTACTATGACTCTATTACCTCAAACAATAAGACATTCCATTGTCATAGGTCAATATACTTACAGAAAAAGTTAAGGACACAAATTAGAATCAATCACAATCAAGGTTTGCAATACCGGTATTGAGTATCATACTGGTGCCTTACAGATACAGTAGGGTACGTCCAGTACAATATGATACAACCCTAGCACCGACACATAATTGAGAGAACCTTTTCTCATGCAAGGCCATGGTACCACCCAAATTTGGGCGGCACGGATTGGCTAGCAAGCACACATGGTTTAAGTTTATAACCGATTGTTATCACGATAAGTTCTCTGTTACAATTCTTCTTAGTTGAATGTTGTGTTACCTTCTCAGTCCCATCTATCAGCGCTCAAGAATGCAAAACATGACAATAAGGTAACAATAGGGCAATAAGGTAACAATAGGGTGAATACGAACAAAATTATATGTAGCTCACTCACCCAATGTATTATATTTCAAAGCGAAAAACTTGTTGAATTAGTCTAGTAGAAGGTTTGAAGTATTTTTATTGTGCATATCAAAGTGATAGAGTCTACATCAGAAAGAAACTTCATGCTCTTTAGGTGTATCATAACGTAGGTTGTCTTTATAGATATTGTACTAGGTGTTGAAGGAATATTGGAATGTATTCATGTTGAAAAATATAAGTGCATTCTTGTGAGATAGTTTGCTTCTTTTAAGCAAAAAGAAGCAAGCCTTGTTTAATTCAAAAGGCCATGAGTTGTAAAAGTTTAATTTCGCTAAAGATTAATGGCCCCTTATACTGTGATTCCATGAATTGAAGTTTAAATTTAGAATGATATGCTTCCGCAACAATTAATTGGACTGAATTCAGGCCATTGATTGGCCGTAATTGTAATCACACTCAATACTTAGTAGAGCTGGGTTCTAGGATGCAACACTTATTTTTTGCATAAGATATTAGGATGCCCACCCATTCCTTGAACATACAGCCTTGTTTAGTGAACTCACCCATTTATGACTTGCATATTACTTTACAAAGAAAACCAAGAAAAACACACATTTTATTCTGGCTTTATAGATCAACTCATATGAATAAATCCCATAATGATCCGACATATACTCCTTGCTCTTAAAACTATGCATGCATCACATGTGCCAAGTGCTAGTTACTAATAAACCAAGGGAAACCCAGCATGTTTGGTGCATTCACCAAATGGTGCCACATTTTGCATTCGTCAATTAGAACTTATAATCTAGGGAATTTGATTTGACAACTTTTGAAGGTTCTAGATGCTTCGGAGCAATTAAATCTTACTGATAAACATACAGAATCAGTATAAAGAAAATGCAATAAATAGATACACATACTTTGTCATCAGAAAGTGGTCGTGCTACTTCACGTGTTGGAGCATCAAAATCCATGTGCTGGATTATAGCTGGATCATCATTCTTCTTCTTTAAGAACCTCTGTGTATGATGCCAAACTCCAGAGCTTGGAAGATAGGAACCAACATGAGACCCTCTCACCTACAAAAACAATTACTATTCCACTTACTAATGGTTAACAGCAAAACAGGTTTATAGCTGTTTGTTACAGTGCTTCATGACAAGGTTCTGCAAGTTAATACTTGATAAAGAAAAAGTTGTGCCTATCAAAACAGATGCTTCAGAGCATGCAAATAAAATTCACAAAAAAAAAAAAAAAAAAGTTAAGCCTATCACACTAATTCCTCCAACTTTACAATAATTCAAGGGTGCAGATGCCTCACCTTCTGGGAACCCTAACCAACCCTCTGTGATACCAAACAGGCCCTGACTAGCATAGTGAGCAAATCTTTGGTAGCTAATCCCATACCATTTCTATATTGAGTCACACAATATTAGCCAGTGACTAGCATAGGTCCGTACCCGGATTTACAAATCCTTGGTACAAACATATACATGCCTACATACAAAGTGTGTGTATATCGATTAAGATATTATGACTATGAAGACAATGTATGAGAAAGTAACGGATTCTGTACTTGAAAACTTAAAATGTATTTAACTAATTCACTAATTTTGGAGTTGACTATTCATAACTACAATTATATATTTTCTGTATACTTCATAAATGTGAAGTTGACCAAAATACATTTCCCCCATTTCATGCTTTGCCATATGTAATCAAATGTGTCAATAGAGAGAATTACAGATTCCAAAATCGATTCACCAAAACATGGTTCCATCTATACCATGGAGGTTTTCCAATACAGGAAAACACAAAGCAATACAGCATGATCTGTAAGTCTAACAGGACCTCAAACTGTGGCCAAACTCCAAGATACTATCCTATTCCTCATCCACCATATCATAAACCTAGGAATTCCTCCATCATAACCAAACAAAATTACAGTATGGGGGAATCATGACCTAGCCAACCCAAAAACCCTATTAACAAAAGTTGTTGCTTTTGTCAAACCCTTAGTAATGGTCATGTCCTATGTAAACATCAGCTTGTTTAAATGCTTTCTAAACATAAATACAAGTTATATGAAGGTTTCCCTTGCTCATTTGGACAATTTTACACAGCCTCAGACTATCTCATGTGATCCTAGCATATTGCTTGTATGTGACCATAAGATCTCAATTACCTCTATTATGGAAATGGTCAAAAAACCTCCTTATGGGTGGGTCCACCCTGATTGTTTATAAATTTCCACATTGGAGTAACACAGTGTTTACACAATTCAAAACACTATCCAATTTTTCGACACTGTTGTAATTCCATTAAATATATATCCTCATATATATCTTCTACCATTTTTACCAATCAGAATTAGTGAAACAATCAATCTCCTCTATCATGGTATAGAAAGATAACAAAAGTAATACACTACTCTATATGTATGTAGGCATCACAATTTAAATAGTACATATATATATACACATATATATATACATATATATATATAAGTAGGCTCGTGCATAGATATGTGTACACAGATCAATATAGAGCAAATACAAAGGTTATAATAGCAGATGTTCACAGATGAAGAGAAGCCCCTCCAAGCAATATATGAAGATACACACTCAATATAGCTAGACTGACTAGATTTTTCTTACTGGCAACAGTACTAGATATGATAACGAATGATGTACACTAGGTCTAAATTATATTTAGTTAATTTACTAGTTTTATTGAGTCTTAAAGAGTAGGTTGAGTATATTAAATTTGTTTCTTCTCATATCTATATTATTTGTAGCACTTAGCCCTAAGAGGCTGCATCAGCAGATACGATAGCGCTAATAATGGATTGATCTTCTTCCTCTATTGTGTTCCTATTCCTTTATCTTATGAAATATTAAACCCTTTCGCACCATTGCCTTCTATTGTTTTACGTTGTTCAACTCCATGTAACTCAAGAAGCTGAACTCTTTGTTTTAATGATCGAGCTTACTTTTCCGTCGAATATTTTTTATTTTAAAACATCTTCTGTAATGGCTTGTTTATTTGCAGTCTTAGATGTTTTGACTCTTTGAAAAACTTTATACGAAAAATACAAATATGACAAAATATAATATTGCTGATATTCACAAGCGGATTTTCTTGCTTGCAGAGCAATAAATTACAGATTGACTATTATGCTCTCTACTACACTCTTCGAATGCTACACATTTCTGAAGGGCAGGATAATCTGTAATTTAGAATTTATTGCTCTGCAAACAATGAAAACACCTCTAGCAATATTTCCACCCATGTACATACATACACACTTATATACACATATTCCCTAGTATGATCCCCAGAATGCATTGTGATAATGGCAAAAAAAATCTAAACATTTTAATGTGTATAATTTCCAAGTTTCATCTAGTGATTGCCTATTTCAGGTGAAAAAAAAGGCATCAAAAAAGAAGTATATATGTATCAATCATCAGGCATCTAGTCAAATAAACAAGAATTATTAGTACTTCATAAAAGCAAGATATGCAAATCAAAGGAAAATCTCAACACCTTTTTCTCCAAATCAAGGGCTTCTGAAGCTAGCCCTTCCAGCCAAAGGATTATCCGAAGACATAATTGTGCAGTATGATCCGTAATAACAAACTGGCACGCCTCCTGATGTGATGTTGTTGGCAACTGTATAGTAATAATTAATGGAATTGAGAGCAGATCTTTATACATCTAAAGGAGAGAAAAAGTGCAACATTTCATGGAAAGTTATAAGGAAGATGAAGACTTCATCAGGCAATACCACAAATAGGTCTTCAGGAAGTTCTTCATTTCCTGCAATATGATGAAAAAAGAATTCAAACCTTGTATTTAAAAAGAAAAAGAAAATCAAACCGAGAAGGCTGTAATATTGATTTAGAAGAAAAAAAAATCCAACAAGTTCCTTATCTAGCTGAGAATTATAGAAACATGGTGCGCAACATGACAAAGCTTACAACTAGAATGCTATGAACATTACGTAAAGCATATAGCGGTAACCATAGTCAGTTAGTGCTGTCCTATCTATTTGGGGTAGCCTTTCCGACCAGACTTGGGACAAGCATCAGTGGTGTTAGCTTATGAGTACAGTACAAGATAAGATGATATCTAAATACACATATACAGTGATTATGTCAAAAACTAGTTGTAATGAAGCAATTTAAGGATGCCGTTGCATACATTTTTACTCTTGATCAGAACAGAGGTGTTAATAGGACATGTTTTCATAGCCAAACCTGGTCGCTGTCCAAAATTTTCCATTTTTTGGCCATCCAAAATGTATTTCTGAGTAGTGAAAATATAATTAGGACAAAACAGTTGCTCAAAATTCCATATAAAAACCTGAGGTGACAGCAGAACTATACTAAAACAAAATGCATTAAGAAATTAGAAAAAGTAATGCATTTACAAGTGTCAGCACTTACTACGGTTTCTTATGTTATATCACTGTACCAGAGGAAATATTTTCTCATGCAAACTAACGAACAAGCTAGACTTTCAAGAAAGCCTTAAGTTTAATTCAGTAACCACAGAGCAAATACACCATCTATATATACCTCTATAATCTTGTTGCGTTATCTTTGGAAGGATGATGATATAAAAATATATCATAACTTTTTTTTCTTTATTAAAAAAAGAAGAATTCATCATATAATTTTATACTTACAACTGCCACCGTCCAAATCCACCATCTGTTCTAACAAAATAACTTCAAGACATAACAAATAATTGGAGGAGGAGTAGGATGAGGAGATTAAAAATAAGATTGCTTATACAGTTAAAAGCTCAAAAGTAGATTGCCTAAATAGTTGCAGAGCGATTACCTTTGCCAAAGAGAAACCAAAGAAGTGACCAAGAAGCTGCCTCCTCAAGCAAGAGTCGAGCTTTTTGCTGTATGAATTTGTCCTCCACCACCCGGTGCCTCCCTGTACTACCATACCTGACAAACGAAACATGAGATCATGCTGAACTGTTACAAAACTTACTAACCTTGTACTAGTAGCCCAAAAGTTATGCATAATAGCAAGAACTTAAAATTCAAGAAAAAGAAACCATCTCAAATCACCAGAACACAAGATTTACTCATGCCAAACATCTTACATTACAGAAAAAGTTTCACTCTTCTTAAGCAAAAATGCATACAATTATATTTACTAAATAATCATCATCATGTTAGAAGTTAAATGCTTAAACCGATCAGCTCAATATTTAATTCAAATAAGGCATCAAGGCCAACACAGTCATCATTAAATAAGTTTTTTTGGCAAATTGGATAAAGGATAATCCATTTCTTTGGTTCCAGGTTTACAACTTCCATTAGGAATTTATTTAGATTTTAGAACCTCACAGAATACATCCAGACTTACAAGCTCCAATAGACATCCGTAAGCTATCTATACTCTATCTGTTTGCTTTGCTAACAAAATAGTTAATTGGTTTTCTTGCAATGTGTATGCAACCATCCTTCAGGAACAGTCATATAGATCCTAGTTTCAAAATGATGCTTCAACTGGCGCTAAAGGGTCACCTTGTTTCCTCCAATACTATATACAGGTTCATCTCGATTCTTATTCTCTTGATTCCTATCTCATCCAGAATTTGATTCCCCAGAGGACTTCTGGCTTCAGCTTCGAACAGACTTGCCCCGGTGATTTTCATCTGGTTAGCGCTAGATTCCCTTGAAAATCACTTACAATGCAACTAATATTAGGCATGCCAATTCTCTTAGTTAATCAATCATATTTCATACAAAGCAATAGCCCAACGGAAGGATGCCTAATGATGGCTTTCTATCAGATCCAAAATCCCTCCCTTACAACAAAAGTTTAAAGACACAGTCCATCCTGCAGTAACATACCAGACCACAGAGAGATTCGGTCCTGGGATGAATCCAGGGACCCAAGTCCCTCCAGGCAAGTTCGTCCCAGTCCGTCTCAACCAGGATAAAATGGGACAGTTGCACATCTCAACACTTGGGATGGACTGGGATGAACCAGCAATAAAGGACACCAACTTTTTAATTTTTTATATTTATTATTTTTCTTCACTCCTGTGATTATGGTTGTTATGGTCCATCTCAATACTGTATCAAACCAGCTTGATACCAGGACAAGCCTCAATACCGAGATTTAAGCAACTTATAAATTATTTGTACAGGTACTTCGGGCAGTAATCCAATACACATGCCATATTAACTTCACGTTCTGCATCCTCTGCTTCCGCAACAACTAGCACGTGAATGCAAAAATAATCTTCTATGTTGTATCCACTTTATCATTTCCCAGCAAAGATGATCTGATCAAATAACAGGTCATGTTTTGCTATGATGACTATGGACATAATTAAACTAACTGCATATATCCATCCACATTTAAGTAGTTGAAACCTATTAAAAGAGCGTTAGCTGGTTAATTTATGCCAGCACTATACCTAAGGACATTTCTGGTTACATGACATTTCTGTCCTCTGAACATATTACATTATTGGCACCCTATTTGAAATACCATTACACGGTAATGAAGTATAATCAACTACCACAGATTCTCCCATCTCTTGGAGCATTCCTTTGGTTGTGATGAATTTGTAAGTTACCCTGCATGTTAACAAAGGGCCTATTTGACATTACTTTAATTTATAACTTTTTATTTTTAAAATAAAATCACAAAAATCAAAAAAAAGGCATGTTTTGTGTTATTGTTTTTATTTTATAATTTTCAAAAGTCACTTTCATTATTTCTAAAAAAAATAAAAGTAAAAAATTCTTAACTTCAATATTTTCAAAAACAAGAAACACATGTTTTTAACACTACCACCAACACCACTTCTACCGCTACCATCACCACTACAGTCGTCACCTCTGCTGCTGCAATTGCCGCCGCCACCGCTATCACTACCTTCACCACACCACGGCCACCATTATCATCACTTCCACCATATCATTAGCACCCACACCATCATCATTGCAGCAGTCACCACACCACCGCCAACATCATTGCTGCATTCATCATATAACTAGCACCCTCACTACTGCAATCGCTCACCACCGCCTCCATCTCACTGCCATCAACATCATGGTAACCTTTGCAAAATCGCTAATGCCCCCCCCCAACCACCACACTCCTTACCACTTTTGCCACCCCAACCACCAACACCATCGACACCTCTATTACCTATGTCGCTACCACCATCATCTCCACCACCATCGCCAGGTTCATATTTTTAAAAATAATTGATTATACCAAACATATTTATATTTTTTAAAAAATTAAAAAAAAAATATTTTTTCTGTTTTTAAACATAGAAAAATGAAGGTGATGCCAAGTGACACCTTACCTTTCTATTTTCAATTGTGCCTACTGCTTAACCCATCCACACCACTTAAGTTATATGTTTTGACTTTAGTTAAAATCTGATAGACGTAAATTAGGGCATTGAAAAAGTAGAAAATCCATGAGGGGAGAAAAGTCTACGATTTAACTTGACTCAAATTACGTCCCAGATCTTTAGTTTTGCCAAGTAAATTTAAGCCTGAAAACCAGTAATTGAGAAGTTTCAAAGATCAGGTTTTTATGTTCATTTCATGCCACTTGAAAGAGTACCCAAATCAACATTTCCCATCATATGTGAAAAGTAGTTATATTTCTCTATAAAATGATTCAAATGATTTAAGTAATTTGAACAGTCAGAATATTTTCCTTCCAGTACCTAATTGAAGGTTTGGGAATCTCGAACAGATAGCTTGCAGACTGACTATTTCTTCATGCAGCCCAAAACTGTATTTCTGTTACTACTTCTTAGCAAGTTTTCATTACCTTATCAAGGCTGTTCCTATCAAACATGAGTTCAGAATCTGAACATCCAAGACCATTTAAAAAAATGTCACAAAAAAGGTGGAGTTTGCCATCAAAGAATTCTACTTCTCTAATAATATCACCTTCATTATTGGCGATCAAACAAGAAATTGCTATTTTTCCCTGTATTTGAATTCTACTTCTGTAATAATATCACCTTCATTATTGCCCCAAGTCGTGGCAAGGAGAAATTGCTATTTTTATCTGCTCTCTTTTCATTATATTTCAGGGACAATGAAATCATCTCACCGAACATTTTTGCAGTATTTTCTATTTACATCCTCCAATGAGGGATCATACAAGTGGTGCAAAACTCTAAAGTACAAGCTCCTATAGAAAGCAAACCTTATTGCCTCGGAGACATTCCGGCAAGTCTTTTCAAACCGCAAAATAAGATCAGAGAAAGGCATCAACCCTGCAATATGTAAAAACCAAGCATTTTTAAATTTGATTTCTCGCATTAATAAAGGCAAACATAAATGACATAATAAAAAATATGAATGATCCGTAGCCACTACCACAATTTGTAGAAGGGTTAGTAATGTAGCTTATACCCCATCTCAGCATCGAGCTTAAATAGGTGCTTTCTTTCTCTTTATGTGGCTAAGGACAATTTAGCAAACATGGTACAAGAGTTGTGGATCATGCCAAGTATAGACAAAATAACATGAACTATTTTCTAAGATGGGATACAACTATAAGTTTTAGGGACACTAGAACATTTGAAGCTCCTACCATTTAGATTGACTTTAGCATCAAAAGACACTTCCTCACGGTTTTGTAGATGTCTGTTCTTTTTAATTCATAGTATTTCCATTTACTACGAGGAATTTTTGGCATCACCTTCGGCAATGGATAAAGCTAAGGTTCTCATCCAGCAAAATTCTTCGTATTATAATTAAACCATAAATCTCTCCCTCTCTGTATGTGTGTATGTGGGTTGGTAAGTGGGCAGGTGGGTTGGCAAGGGGAATGTTTTCAAATAGCAAATTGGTGGAGATCTTCAGGGCTGCAAACAAGTAGGATCAAACCAGGGCATGTTTCACCTGACCTGGGCTACATTTCAGGTGTTGATTTTGGACTCAAACCCAATCCATTCGCTAATCAGGACATGTTAGATCGAATTCATAAAAAAAAATAGACTGATGGGCCATCCGGATTGAGTCGAGCCCAAGCATAATCCGGACCCAACCCAAAATATTTAGGTCTAGGTTGAGGCTTGTTTTACATGATTCAGGTTTTCGAATTAGGTGACATCTCGTTCAAGTCAAGTCAGGTATACTTTATATTAACTCAATTAGATCCAAATAAATTATGGCCTGAGTTAGGTCATGTCACAAATTACAAAACCAAGACCCAACCAAGTTTTCAAGATAAGTCCAATTATTAACCCCAACCTGGCACACTGGTCTAGAACATGGTTGCTGAAGAGTACATTAATGGTTAGTATAACTATCATATGGGTATAAATAATGCCATATACGAGCAAAGAGAACATTAATTGTCTAACGTATGTTGCAAGCCAAATGGATCTAAATGTTTCTTACTCAACAAGTACACACCAAATAATAGAATTTGAAAATATAAATGTAAAAAAATATCAATAAAATCTTTAATTTGCTTAATAATGAAAATTATAACTAGTGCAAGTAATCATTTTACAAAACTTATTTTTCTTTTTTTCTATACACAACAATGCTAGGATTAATGTAAAGCTAGGGTTTTTTTCTTTAAGGGGAAGGCAACTAGATATGAAACACAGATAGGGATACAACCATATCGGATATGGATATGACACGATACGAAAAGTTGACACAGCAAATATTGATAAAAAAGGTGATATGATAAGGCAAGGACACGACATGCATATGTATGTTTTCATAACATGCATGTAAAAAACATCCAAAAAGCATAACTAATTATCACAATATAGTCCATGCTTCATATAATGACATTCAAAATCACAAATTCTATGATTAAAATTCATTGAGGAAGAAAATAAACACCTATCTCAAGAGCATCCAGAAAGTATTAACATATTATATAAGTACCTAGGCCTTTTAGACTTTCAAGCAATGAGATACATATTAGAGGTATCAAGCACATACACAAGGTATATCATACACATAATAATAACCAACACAAATTGGATGAAGACACGAGTGAACAATGGAGTATACATCAGCCCAACTGCAAGCATTTAAAAGGAAAAAAAAAGAATG
Organism: Phoenix roebelenii; assembly: GCA_025769935.1. NCBI lineage: Eukaryota > Viridiplantae > Streptophyta > Magnoliopsida > Arecales > Arecaceae > Phoenix > Phoenix roebelenii. The sequence continues at coordinate 4,625,542 of JAOXJJ010000001.1, forward strand.
AGATAACATTGCATTAGTTTCAAGTTCTTCTAAAATTGGAGCAATCAACGCAAAAACACTTCGAACTTTCGTGGAAATATGTGATCTACTACAAAAATATATGCATGAGGCTCAAGAAAATTATTTTAATTTTTAAAATAAAGAGAATAAGAACTTGGTCACTATTGGATCTGCTCAAATTTATTTTCCAAATAAGTTATCAAATTCAAACCCTTATCATCTGCAAAAGTAAACCAGACCTTCAAAAACAAGAAAATCAAAGTTATTATAAATCATAAAAATGCTATCACAACCCATAGCAAACTAAAAATGACATTGTCAAGAACAACCTATGTTTTTATATGAAGACAGCCTAAGCAACAAAATATCTGTTTGTCCCATTCTGTATTGCAGCAGAATATGCTACACTCGGAGAAACAATAAGTACCAACAGCACACCCTTGCACTGAGCCCTTAGTTAGCCACACTGAGAAATAATAAATACCAACAGCACTCTCTTGCAATGAGCCCTTAGCAAACTTGATTCAGGGTGGCTATCTAAGCAACATAGGTTGCAAGAGCAAGAAGGGAGAGATAAAATTATCAAGGTAAGGAAGCACTTTGAAGCAGGTGCATGTAAGAGAAGACAAAAATATTATGAAGCAAGTGTTTTGTAGGTGAAAGTGATGACCAAGCCAAATTATCAGTGATGCAACAAATTTTTAAAATATGGTATATTACGAGCTAAGAGTTCAAGATTTGGTTCTCATGCAAGTTTGAACACTCATGTCAATTAAACATTACTGTTGTGAACTCTCTCGAACAAGGAGCTACCTCTGTCTGAATGCCAATACATTACAAAAAGCAATATTGTTGCTTTATCCTTGCAGAGTGTAGCATGCATATCATCGTAATTATGAGACTAAAAATTGTGATATATTATGCTAATAACCTTGAAGTGCAGAATCAAGAAGAGAAGCAAATAATGTAAAAGTCGTCTCTCCATCTGCCAAGACCTCATCTTCATTCTTGCAAGGTTTTAGTGATTGGCTTGCCACCTGTCGAATTGAATCGAAACCAGCATTCAGCTCAGAGACTGCATGACTATCAATGGATGCCCGTCTTTTTGATGAATTTAATACTTTATCCAAGCCATCGGTGTCAATACTATCCGCTTCCCGTTTAATTTCTTCAAGCAAGAGTGCAGTATTGGGTCGCCTTTGAATGTTATTACCATCTAACAAGAGTCTTGCATCAGAAAATTTCGACACCGAATTTCCTAGGAGTGGTGAAATATTTGAGGTTGACTGCCTCTTCCTGTATGGTGGAACATAAGAAATAAGTGGACATCGCAGAAGGAAAGTTGTCTCACTAAGATAAATAGCTGAATAGAACTTTCACAGAACTCAAATGGTATAAAGAACTAGATGAATTATATAAAAGTGGAACTAAAACGGAATAAATAACCAAAAATATTATGAAGCAAGTGTTTTGTAGGTGAAAGTGATGACCAAGCCAAATTATCAGTGATGCAACAAATTTTTAGAATATGGTATATTACGAGCTAAGAGTTCAAGATTTGGTTCTCATGCAAGTATATCTATATGAGTAGAGCTAATAATGTGGGTGCCCATGCAACAGCCCAAATAAGGTCGACTCTTACCAGATGAACGAGGCGGGGGGCAACACCGATAATCTGAGTCGTTGGATGTGGCCTACATCTCTAAACTATCAAAAAATCATATAATTTGGGGATCCTCGCCATTGGATGTAATGTCTTCCTCTTCTTCTGTCATGCGGTCTTCCAATTCCTTAGTTTTCCTTTAAATTCTCTCCTCTTCTTCAAGTTGATTATTCCTAAAAATGCAGCCCATATAATTGGACCAGAGTAGCATACCTAGTCTATGATAGAAACTTATTTAACTTATGCATCAGATTTCCAAGTCTAATCAATTATTCATGTGTGTTATTCACAAGTGTATCAAAAAAAAAAAAGGATGATCATCTGCTAGATCTCATAAAGATGAAAATAGATGAAGTAATTGATATAACGCCAAGAATACGGAAAAAACATGTTGTCTGCATATAATCGTATTTAATTGGAATTTCTAGAAGGGAATGCAAACGAAAAGGAAAATAATTTTTTTGGCATTGGAAAATCAATAATCTAGAAATGCTGAAGTTAGAGACAGATGAAGAGAAACTACATGGTCAAGAAAAAAATATAAAAGGAAAGAATAACATGGAAAAGACGAGAAAAACAGTGACTTCTATGTATAATTGGCGATACTCGGGATATTCACTCCAGGAAGTGAACTGTTAATGGACTAGCAATGCTACCATTGGCTGGGTTTTGACCACAAAAGGGGAAAATTTCATCAGCCAAAAGCAAAAGATATGGCCATCTATCGTTCTATAAGTTGAGCGATTCGTTGAGATAGGGTTCTCCCTGACAAGAAGTGATTCCTAAAACCCTAAAGGCAAAAGACATGGTCATCAATGGTTCTATAAGTTAAGCGATTCGTTGGGAGAGGTTTCTCCCTGTCAAGAAGTGATTCCTAAAACCCTAAAGGCAAAAGACACGGTCATCTATCGTTTTATAAGTTAAGCGATTCGTTGAGAGAGGGTTCTCCATGTCAAGAAGTGCTTCCTAAAACCCTAAAGGCAAAAGATACGGTCATCTATCGTTCTATAAGTTAAACGATTCGGTGAGAGAGGGTTATCCCGGTCAAGAAGTGATTCCTGAAACCCTAAAGATCCAAGTGAAATCCAAGCGAAGAGTCCGATCTGAAACCCAATTAATGAGGAAAAAAGAGAAGGGAAGGGACTACCTATAGCGGCGAAATTGCTCCCTGCTGCTGAGATCTTCCGGATTGAAGTAGCTCGGCGAATCATCCATCTCATCCGCTTCCATCTCGATCCTTAAACCCTAAAATTCCGATGGAAACAAAAAGATTTGAAAACTTGGAAGGAGCAGGGGGAACACAGCGCGACGACGAGGCTTAAACCCTAAAAATCGCGGTTTCGCACCGACCGGGTTCGAAATTGGAGCGCCAACGGACAGATCGAAACACGGGCGGGACCGACGGGAGTTTCAAGAATGCTCCTCCGAGGGGTTTTGTGGCTGGAGGGAGCTCGGAAACGAATAAGAAACGCGTGAGCGATGGTAATATTTTGGGCCAGTTTTTGCCGGCTCCAATCCATTAAGAAGATTCCAGGCCTGGCCCAAACATGGCCCGAACGAACAACCAAGATCTTTGAGCCCACCCTGAGGGGGTGGAGAGTCATACAAGGATCCTTGAGCCCAACCCAGATTCAGACGGCAAAGGTCACCTATATTGGTCCATGAGATGGGCCTTTGATAGCTCGGAACACCTTGGTGGCATTGGCGGGACATCGAAGCCATGGTGAGAAGCGATGATGTGTTTCAGGCTGGGCACAAAGGCAAATGGCATCGCGGATTGGGTGGTTAATCACTCTAAGGACCCTATGGGTCGGAGAAAGAGCTCTGCTTAGAACACTCCATAATGTGTTATTTTTTGACTTTTTTTGATGTATCTATACTATAAGTGTATGAGCCATTCATTGTAGCAAAAAAAAAAAAACACAAGTAATCTCAAGTACTTTATATGCATGTCGGTGATGCATGACCCTAGGATTTGTATTACAACCTCCAAAGACTAGAATGTAGGGTCTAGATCCACCTAATGACCATATAAAGCAAGCTGTGATCTGACAGCAAGATTGCCACCATTGGATGCTATTCGATGTCGAGATATCCACCACCAAAAGCTAGTTGATGACCCAACATTGGTCATTAGAGCTAAACCAAGAGCATAATTAAAGTGAAATGCATAGCAAAACATACTGTCAGAAGTAACTCACAACAAAAAAATCACCACCAAAAGCATCTATCACAAAAAATATCTCTCTTGAGCCAACTAGTCCAAGTCGAACTGTACCAAATCCAACAATGACTATACCACCATTGTGATTGATCTGATAGTTAGATCCTACCATTCAAAGATCCAGCATCCAACTCCAACTCGAAATGGGAAGTTCAAGAATCTTGCGGCATGCAAGTTGGTGTTAGACTCAATCTACAATAGACTAACTACTATCCAATCAATCCAATGGTAGATTCTCACCGTCAAATCTATTTTTTCTTCATAAACATTTTTAAGGCAAAGAATACTTGTTTTAGTATATATAAGACTATTTCAAGTTCTTCCTAAGCGAAGCTTAATTCTTGTGAGTACATATTTATTCATGGCTACTTTATAACCCCTTTTTTTCCATGGTAGATTTTGTTCAAACTATAGTGGATTTTAGAGAAAAAACCAAGTAAATTCCTAGAAAAGATGTTATTATTAAATTTTTTGGATTCCATAGTCTTGTATAAGTATCCAAGTTCTGCTTGACAAATAACCATGTGGGACTAAACACATGTATGCATGGATTCTCACATATTCCTCCGTTCAAGCCATGATGTCTTCGTCATGCTAAGAGTTCATATCTATTCAAATCTAATCATAAGCATCACAATCGGTCCATGGTCAGCCTTCATGAACCCATGCTATAGTATCCTCTAATCCACATAGTTTATGGGCTATGTTTGCTCTAATACCAATTTTAACAATCTAGGACCTCATTCAAAAAAGCTAGCCGGAATGCATTTTTGGGGTTCCTTAGTCCTATATATGTACCCAAGATCTCCTCAACAAATAACCAATACGGGACTAAACACATGCCTGCACCGGTTCTCACATTGGTGGACCTCGGTGCTTGGTGGTGATATAAAGAGGCACTAGTTATCCTTAATTACCCTTGTTTAGCTATCCTTGTGCCTTTAGTTTTCTAAAATTTATTACTTCTAAAGTTAGTTTAATCTTCTAGTTATAAGTTAGTTTATTTTTCTGTTTTGTTACTCTAAAGCTCATGTCTCTAGCTTGTGTTAACTCGATGAACAAAAGTTGGGAGATTTAGCAAAAAGAGGTTTTGATATGAATTTCTATATGGGGATGTAAATAAGAATAGCATGAGTGGGATTAGACCTAGTTTTAGCTCAGCTTGTTTTGTAATTTAGCCAAGCTCCATTCAACTAGATTACAATGTGCTTGCAAGTCAATACAATGTGCTAAAGTTGGCATAGGTAGTAAGTGATGCATGCATGGTTGTAATTATTTTTCCATATGATAAGAGAAGATTTTTTTTTCTAGATATATAATCAAATAAATAGACAGCAATTTCAGAAAATGCACATTTCTTGTTTCTCTACTGGGAATAAGAATTGAAAGTTGTGAATGTATTATTTAAAGGAGTAGTGGAGCGGTATTGGAGAGAAAAGAGATAGACGAAGAGCATTTGATGAATTGCATCTACCATTGAGGGTGAGAAAGAGCAAGGGAGAGATGAAAATGGGAAGGAGAAGGACGATGGGAACTTTGTGTTGAGACATGGGATGCTAGGGAAGTTAAGAAATCAATATAGAATGAACCTTGTGATATGTATAATATGAAATGATTGAAGGGTTGGCCAGAGGTTTCCAAGTTGCATATAATTGGTGGAACAATTGTAAAGCCAATGTTGAAAGCCTGAAACCATCCATAGATCTATATTCAGATATCCACAATTGGTGAATCAATCCAACTCTTTATAATTACGATCATAAGAAATTTCTGCTTTGGATGCTCATTTCTTGTTATATTGCTCCCATTTCAAATGCATATATTTTACATCTATCTACTTGACTAGAGATTTGTTGATGTATATATAGTCTTAATTTCAGGTTCTTGCAGCCCATAAAGCATGCATACAAGGGGTTATGAGAGAAGCTGATTGAAACTATTGCACTGGAAGTTCAAGGGAACGACCATGACTCTAGCATGGCTAAAATAGCCGTATCATATCATGATGTAGATCACCTGAAATGCTGCAAAAGTTAAGAACCGCCCCCACTAAGAATCATCGAGGAAAGCACCAGTGAGTGAAAATATGTTGAAGGCGCCTGTCCTTTTACTAACATTGTTTGTTGTCTCGGCATTCTCTAGCTGTAGAATCCTTGTTAAAAATAGAACTAGGTTCACACCTGTTAGAGTCAATTCTGGTGAAGCTGACCGAGTCTTGAGGAGTTCCACAACCATGTCCAAAGAAGTTTCACATATTTGAATATTTGTATGTTTAGTTTGCTTTCTGTTAGAAATATATCTTACAGTCCTGATTGAGCTCCTGCTCTTTCTGAGATTCAGTTTTTGTATAATTCTATAAATATTGATGCAATACAAACTATTTGCTAACCAAGCCAAACATTTCAAACTCTTAAGCTTTCTTTTATGGATGTTGTCTCATCTTACATGGTATCAGAGCCACATACGGCGTACGCCTGATCTTTTCTAAGCTTCTGCAAACACAATATCCCAAAATTAACCAGAATGCCTTCACCTGATTCAAACACCTCCACAGAACTATCAAACCTGAACATTCAACCTGTTTCAAAACCTGTCACACACAAACTGGTTAGCCCAAATTACCTGCCATGGAGCACCTAGTTTCTTATTTTCCTGAAGAGCTACAACCCTATGGGGATCGTAGATGGAGATGATCCTGACACCCCACCCCCCAAAGACTCTCTCACTGCAAATCCAGCTTATGCAACTTGGTCAAGAAAGGACTCTTGTGTTCTGACTTGGCCGTAGGCTTCTATTTCAAAGAAGCTTGTGTCTACTGTTTACAGCTTAAAGACATGTAAGCAAGTTTGGGATGCTCTTCAGGCTCGTTTTTTATCCACTTCGTGTTCAAAGATTGCTCTCCTCAAACGTCAATTACAGACAATTACACAAGAAAATCGTTCTTGTACTGATTTCTTAGAAGAAGCAAATGGGATTTCTGATCAACTAGCGGCTGCAGGGAAGCCAGTTGATGATCAAGATTTCATCAGTTTTCTGATTGGATATCTCAAACCAAACTTTACTCCCTTTATCACGTCATTCAACTTTGCATCACGTGATAAGGATTTCACATTGGATGATTTCTAAGCCGAACGTCTCAGCTTTGAGTCACTCCTTGAGGCTCAAACTCCACAAGCTGTAGACAATCACTTTGCCTTTGCTACCACCAAACCAAAGGGCCCTCTTCCCATGAAGAACAGAAAGCCCCAAGGGAATTTTCAGCGACCTCCTCGTGGTCCAAATAATTCCAATACCACAAACACTGTTCCTCGGCAAATTCAGTCCACTAGTGACCGACCAATCTATCAAATATATGGCAAACATGGACATTTAGCATTGGATTGTTATCACAAGTTTGATTTTACATTTCAAGGTCGCTTACCTCCTGCTGATCTTACAAATATGGTAGACGAAGTAAACAACACCTATGATCAGCCAGTCTGGTATGCAGACAGTGAGACTAATGCCCATATCACCTCCAACTCAATAAATTTGGCAAACCAGCAGCCCTATGAAGGCGAGAAAACTGTCAGTCGGCAATGGCTCAGGTTTGCATATTAAAAATACTGGTTATTCTTCAATTCAAATCGGTAACAACTCTTTTAACCTAAAAGATATACTACATTGCCCAGATGCCTCATCAAACCTTTTATCTATCAATAAATTCTGCATTAATAATGATTGCTATTTTATTCTAACTGGAGTTGATTTTTCTGTAAAGGAGAACAAGACTGGGTGGGTGTTACTCCAAGGACTAGTTGAGAATGGCCTCTATCCAATTGCTGGACACAAGAGCTCTTCAAATAAATTACGTTGCCTTACAGTTGTTTTAGGAGTCAAAGCTTCGATGGATCAGTGGCACAATTGTTTAGGACACCCATCAAAACCTGTTTTAGATTACTTACATAATTATCTTCCTGTTAAGCCATCTCAAAATAAGATAGCTTTTTGCCCCTCATGTCAACTAGGAAAAGCAAAACAACTTCTCTTTAGAGAATCCACACGACAAAGTAGCTCTCCCCTTGAACTTGTCCATTCCGATGTATGGACATCCCCAATAACTTCAGTTGGTGGTTGTCGATTTTATGTTCGTTTTGTGGATGATTTCACTAGATTTACATGAATGTATCCTATGAGATACAAATCTGAAGTATTTGTTATCTTCATGAAATTTAAAACTTTTGTGGAAAATCTCTTCTCTTGCAAAATTAAACAGATACAAACAGACAATGGGGGTGAATATGTGTCAAATCAATTCAAAATTTTTTTAGCTAAACATGGCATTTTTCAAAGATTAACTTGCCCTCATACTTCACAACAAAAAGGTATTGCCTAAAAAAAGCATAGACATATTCAAGAAATGGGCTTGACAATGTTATCAAAATCACACCTTTCAAAAAGTTATTGGGTTGATGCTTTTGTTACCTCGGTATTCCTTATTAACCGATTGCCTACAAGGGTGCTAAACAATTTCTCCCCATATTACATGTTATACAAAAAGCTTCTAAACTACAATGAACTTAGGGTCTCTAGCTGCTCATGCTACCCATATTTGCAACCTTATGAACCCCATAAACTATCCTTTCGTAGCAAGTAGGGTGTGTTCAAAGGATATGCAAGTCACAACAAAGGTTATCGTTGCTTAGACCTAACCTCAAGAAAAGTTTATATATCCAGGCACATGATCTTTGATGAGGATTCTTTTTCCGCAATGGATAGCAACACAATCTCTTCAAACTTTATGAGTGATGCACTGCCAGGTATTACTTCCATACCAAATTCAACTTCTTTAGCAATAGAATTGCCTAATCCTTATTGTGCAGAGTCCAATCAACATCTACCTGCTTACAATATAATAGAAAATTCACAAAATCAGCCTTTGTCACCAATTACTTTCCATGAGGAAACCGATTCTTGGATATTAGAGAAAAATATCTCTCCTTCAATATCTCTAAAATATCTCTCCTTCAATATCTCTAGAGCAGTCAACACCAAATTCAAATCCTTCGAAGTGTGCTCCAGCAAATCCTACCCTACCCGAAATAGAATCTTCATATCAAACCTCTCTGCCTCGACCTGTTTTGACTGAAACAAATTCAAATTCTACACCACCTATTTCAAGAGAAATAATTACTCGATCGAAAATAAGACATTCTAAGCCCAAACAGTTCTCCGACTACATGCTTTTTTACTCAACCAAACATCCTCTCTGTGTCTTAACCAGTGTTCTACCTAAAACTAAGCCAACATGCTATTCACAAGCAGTGACCAAACCTGAATGGTGTTCTGCAATGGGGAGCAAATTTGATGCGTTGATGGCGAATGGAATTTGGTCTCTTTGTCCACGACCAGCAGGTAAACACATACCGAGAAACAAGTGGGTTTATAAGATAAAAAGGCGACCAGATGGAAGTATAGAGTGCTACAAAGCTAGATTAGTCGCTAAAGGGTTTGATCAACGTAATGAAATTGACTACTATGAAACTTATTCTCTAGTAGTGAAGCAAACCACGATTAGATTAATTCTTGCATTTGCTATCTCATTCAATTGGAATATATGCCAATTGGATGTTTCAAATGCATACTTGCATTGAATTTTAGATGAAGAAGTTTATATGGAGCAGCCCCAGGGATTTGTTGATGCGAATTACCCAGATTTTGTTTGCAGACTTCATAAACCAGTCTACGGGCTTAAACAAGTCCCTAGAGTCTGATTTTGAAGATTATCACAACAGCTTTTGGAATTTGGTTTTATTGAATCTTCAGATGATTATTCATTGTTTACTTATACCACAAACAATCTCAAAATTTTTGTTTTGGTATACGTAGATGATATTATAATTACAGTCTCAGATAAAATGGCGATGGCTAAATTCATTGAGAAGCTGAAAAGGAGTTTTCAAGTAAAGGATCTTGTTGCCCAGTAGGCAGCCCAAGAGAGGGGGTGAATTGGGGCCTTAATTAAAAATGTGGAATTTTAACTTATGATTAAACTAAAGTATTAGTCTGGATTGTTGGTGGGATGAAGACAATAAGACAATGGAAAGTAAAGCATAAAGACACAAGATTTATAGTGGTTCAGAGCTACCCTTGCTCCTACATCCACTTTCCAAGTTTCACTTGAGATTTCTACTATAATCCTAGAATTACAGCACGATTGTTTTACAAGCTCACAATCAAACTTGTTGTTTTACCGGCTCACAACGAACCACCTTGTTTGTTTTACACAGGCTCACAAACAACCCGATTGGTTTTTACTAGAGATGGGCATTGGGCCGGGCCGCCCATGACCCGGCCCGGCCCGGCACGAAGAGGGCCGTGCCTGGCACGGCCCG
>JAOXJJ010000001.1:4635902-4646676 GCA_025769935.1 Phoenix roebelenii
CCCATTTACCCCCCCCCCCCCCCCCCCCCCTCTTGGACTGCACCTCTAGGCAACATAATCTAATACAAATCTAAACACACACTATAAAAGGCACCACCAAGACAATTTCATCATCCAGATCAAACCAATCCATATAATCAAATTTACCCAAACCAATTATTTATAGGTCTTGTTAGGAGCATGGGAAAAACGAACCAGATGACCAAATACATATTAATCAATGGAGGACTTAGCTTCTAGAGAGAAACTAGCATCTCCAGGAACTAATTCACTTTTAAAAGATAAATATCTACTCTAATTCAACTCCGAGGTCCTATTGATAGCTATTGGTACTAGGTTTCGACCCTGCTGTATCTCAAATAGCAATTGTTGATACCAATCACTGGTCATATACACATGTATGATAAATAAGGGGGCCCTTCCAAACCTCAACAACAACTATTATTTTAAGCCACGCAAGTTGGTGCCGCGAGCCAATTTTAGTCTTTGCTGTTCTCTTTTCCGCCTAAAAAATTATAATATTGATCCACCCTACTCAGCAAAGTCGGCCTGCTCCTGCAAAAGGACCCAAAGTGGGATAGAAACCACGCTTTGCTGTCGGATCACGCTTTTCACGATGTCGACCGTTGGACGACGCCCTGCATGGATATCAAAGCACTCACCGTTGTGCTATCTAATGGTGGATTCGAGGGAATAGCCATGATTTCCATCCTCTTTCTCGCGGATCCGGCAAAGAGCCATGGTTTGTTCTAGTGGAATGGATAGATTCTCTTCTACGTTAGGGCCTTCATAAATATAACGGTTCCACTTGTTTTAAGTCAGACACTTTGCATCCACTTAGGCTCTACCCGCTTCAATCCAATCCAACCCATTTTAAAGAACCTATGAGGCCGGAGCGGATTCTAAAATTGGACTCATCCTATTTTCAGAGCTGAGCTGGATTTTCTGAATTCTGACGTGACCCGCTATGACCCAATCCATTTGAAATTTAGGCAATTTTGAGTTCCTAAACCTTCCACCTGCCTCGATCCCATCCATTTAAAATTTTGGACAATTTTGTTTGTAGTTGCTAGTTTGCAAGATAAACATTAGAGCCCACTCAAAAAGCAGCATGCCAGTTTGATATCCTAAGTGCACTAAACATGGGAGGTACCAGTGTTGTTCAGCTTATTACACCATAACAAGGTCCACATCATATGCTCATATATGCATGTATATCAAGTTTTCCTTTGCAATTTAAGTTCAGGACACTAATAATATATCTTATACACATGCAATTGTGTTGAAGTTCATCTAAATTTAAGCCTGCAATGACATATAGATTCTCCTTTTTTTTATTATTTAAGCGAAGGTGTTCTGCCCAGTTTGTTTCCTCCGTAAGAGCTCAAAGAAACCAATATGAAGGAGCACTGAAATATAGATAAATTCTATCCTAGCATCCAAGTCGTGTTATATTTGTACGATATAGTTTTATACATAGACACGATCCGATCCGAATGATCCGTTGGGGCAAAAATTGTAGCCATGGATCCGACCTAATTCGATCTTCCATTGGGTTGGGTCTAGATCCAAAATTAGGAACCAAACATGAAACTAAGTTGGGTTGAGATCACTCATGATCCGATCCAACCCAACCTATTTGCTCCCAATGCTTACTAAGGACCCAAGTGGAAGGAAACCTATCATTTTTTCATATTCTCTTTCTTCATCGCCACCTATTTTCCATCTCTAAATGGTCAGTGTTGAAAAAGAAGAATAATAGAAGAGAACTGTATTTCTACCTATCTCTTACAATATACAGGAGCAACCTTTATATAGACTAGGAGGCTGAAGGCAGGGCCAGCTAAAGCATTAGGCGATTGAGACAGTTGCCTATGGCCTCCGGCCAAAGGAAGGCCCTGCTCTACCACCACTGCACGGCTTTTTTTTAAAAATTGCTTAACACTGCATAGCTTTCACATCCGAAAGCTAGCAGGAGTGCAGGACAGTGAGCTACCGCCTGGCTACGTCGCTACAGTGCATCCCCGATGGCTATAGGTGACTGAGGTGAGGTAATAGGGTTATAGGGATGGCTACAACAAACAACAGACATTTCCTCCCTCCTTCTCTTCTACCTTCTCTGCCGGTGCTTTTTTTTTTGCTGAACCTTCTCGGCTTCTTCAGTGTCAGTTCTCCTCTCTCCCCAGACTTCAGTGCTGAACCTTCTCGATCTCTTCTCGGTGTTCTCGGCTTTTCGCAGTCGCAGACTCGCTCAGCCGGCCACCGGCGGTAGTCAGGCTTCTCACAGAGTCACAGGAGAGATGGTGACAACCTCCTCGGTGAGGGTCGCCCCATTCCGCGGTTTCCGCCTTTGACACCGGAGCTGCCTGAGGAGTGAGGACGACGAGAAGGTGTCAAGGTGAGACCAGATGGCCCCTCTCTTCTCTCTATCACCGTCGCTTGGCTCTCCCTTCTCAGCCCCGACGTCCTCTGTCGGGCCCGATCCCATCCCCAACCCCCCCTCTGCCCTTCTCTTCGACTTCTTCTTCGGCTGGAGCAACCGCGCCTAAGCAAAAAAAAAAAACGAGCTTTACAAGCCCGGGCCAAGCCTTTGTTTTGCCGGGCGAGCCCAAGCTCGAGCCCAATACAAAGCTCGGTACCGAGCCCGAGCCCGAGCCCGAGCCCAAGCCCGAGCCCAAAGTTCTGTGAAATGAGCCGAGCCCGAGCTTCCCAGGCTCGGGCTCGGCTCGGCTCATTAACAGGCCTAGGATCAAGCATGATGTGGAGAGGGCCTACGACAGGGTGAGATGGGAATTTTTGCAGCAGTCTTTGCAGGGGTTCGGCTGTCATGAGACGTGAATCAGATGGGTCATGGGCTGCATTCGTGCTCCTTTCTTTGCTATTTTGGTGAATGGCACGCCATCCCAGTTCTTTGTGTCGTTAGGGGATTGCGCTAGGGATACCCCCTTTCTCCGCTATTGTTCATTATTTGTGCAGATGCACTGTCTAGATTCCTACGACAGGCAGTGGCCACTCAGGAGTTGGAGGCTACATACCGGTGGCAGGAGCCTCTCCGATCTCTCACTTGCTTTTTGTTGATGATTGTTTGCTTCTAGCTAGATCGTTGCGACAGGCGGCCCGGGTTATAGGTCAGATTCTTTGGAATTATTGTGCAACGTCGGGACAATGGGTCAATTTGACCAAGTCAGCTATTAGTTTCAGCCCGAAGATTAGATTGACGATGAAGTACTCTATACTGGAGATTTTTTGGGTGGGAGAGCAGGAGGGTATGATGACATACTTGGGGATCCCACTCTTCGGTCGGCAGCAGCGGAATAGGGATTGTACTTTCCTTGAGCTCAGCATCAGGCGTAGATTAGAGGGCTGGCAGATGCATACACTTTCTATGATAGGTAGGATCATTCTGGTTCGATCAGTTCTTACCTCGGTTCCTATCTACCTACTCTCCAACGCCATCATCCCAGTGGCATTCCTGAGGTCCAATTTGGTAGGATGATAGCAGCAGGAGGGCGGCACACGCCTGGACTTACAGTGGTCGGGGCAGAGTTGCGGACAGCCTGGGATGGTATATCCTATGCAATGCAGATACTTGACGCCGAGCGAGTGTACCTCAAGGAAGATTCATCTGTGGTGATCGATTGGATCCAGAGGGCAGATCGGGTATGGTGATGGTCATTCCCTTATCCGAGAGACTCGCAGGATGGCTCAGTTGATGGACGACTTTTAGGCAGTGCACGCATTCAGAAAAGCGAACAGGGTAGCAAACTGGGTCGCCTCCTTTGTCGTCCGGCACTCCGAAAATTTTTTTTGGACATCCGCATCAGACGTTCCTCCTCCTTTGTATTTTTTATTTTTTTGTGATCTAACAGGTTGTACTCGTATTAGAGTTATACGAAATGAATAACCGCTTTTACCAAAAAAAAAAACAAAAGAAAAAAAGAAAGATGCCTAGCTTCTAACATTTGATCTTCCAGATTCTGCTTGATGATGTAAAGCTGTCAAGACAAATATTAGATCTGATGTTCTACATATAAAGCACAACTCATGAGTTTTTAAAATATTTTATATCTATTATTATTTTTTATTTTAAAAAAACCTTAATTAGTGAGTTGACTTTAGGTCCTAAATGCATTGAGCCGCCCCTGGCTGAAGGTGCTGGTGGTTGTCCCTGTTGGAGCCGTGGAACTGGGCGAGGAGAGAGGGGCGCCGACGGAACCCCCGGGGGAAGCGGCCGAGAGGACGTCCTTGCTGTGGCCGAAGAAGCGGCGGGTGGTGGCGCTGGTGGAGAGGTCCCAGAGGTGGAGCTCGCCGTCCCAGGATTCGGAGAGGGCGAGCGGGCCGTCGGAGGAGAAGACAACGTCCTCGACGAAGTGGGAGCACGCGGCGGCGCAGGACGGCGGAGCGGCGACGGGGCGCTCGGGACCGAGCGGTGGCTGGCGACAGGAGGATTCTTCTCCTCCGGAACCGGCAGGCGCGGCGGCCGGCAATGGGGAGCCGAGCGCGTCCTCCTCTCCTCCTTGCTCGGGGCACGATCGGCGGTGAGTACGCAAGCGGAGCCGAGCGGGTCGCGAGACCGGGCTTTCCCCTTCCTTCGTCTCGGGAGCCGCCGGAAACAGAGAAAACCCACACGGGAACAGGAGGGCCGCGGGAACATGAGCCCCACGTGAAGCCTTTCTTCTTTTGTTTTCCGCTTCGGAAGGGTGCCTTGGAAGAGAGGATACGCAACCCAAAAGCCTGAGCCCTCCACGTGAAGCAAATAACCTCCCACGGATTTTTTTTTTTAATTTTTATTTTTATTTTTATTTTTTTAACAAATAATTAAAAAAATAAGGCTGAAATTTTATGAAAATTTCAATGTGAAGTAGAAGACTTTGAAAGCTGCCGAAGCGGAGATCCGGCTACTATTCAAACGAGACAGAAGAAACTGAGGATCTACAAGCAACGACAAAAAAAAAAGCGGAAGAGAGAACGACAGTAGATTACGTGATCGGTGGCTGTAATACCATGTTCAAAAAGAAGAATGATAGAAGAGAACTGTATTTCCGCCTGTCTGTTGCAATGTACCGGAGCAGCCTTTACACAGACTAGGAAGCTGATTAAGTTTGGCACAATCAATTATAAATCAATAAAGATGACATTTAGTAAGGTCGACTAAGTTTAGCACAATCAATCATAAATCAATCAAGATGAAATTTAGTAAAGCCGACTAAGTTTGACAAAATCAATCATAAATCAATCAATATGAAATTTGATAAGGCCGACTAAGTTTGGCACAATTAAATATGATTCTAATCAATCATATAATTTAATGGTCAGCAATTTCTCCATCAGATGACATTTGGTTTATAAATATCCCAGTGCTCCTATAGGCACCACATAAAATCACCGAAGTCTCTAGCCTTCTGAACACGTGTTCAGAAGGCCAAAGAAAGCCACTGCCAAGCTTCTGTTGAATAATATACTTCAGCTCAAGAAAACAACAGCCTCTCTCTCTCTCTCTCTCTCTCTCTTTTCTCTTCCTCAATGGCAGAGCCATCATCTGTGATCCAAATTGCAAATGGCCAGGATTCAGAACTGAGAAAATTGGATAGGTTGACCCCATTAAGGGGCACTACTCCCAGCCAGAGGCCATTGGTGATCGATAAGACCCTGTCGACTGCGGCGAACCTCGCGCAGCTCCTGCCGACCAGCACCGTCTTCGCCTTCCATGCTCTCTCCCCTTCCTTCTCCAACCATGGCATCTGCTACACTTCCAACAAGTGCATCACCTTGTCGTTAGTTCTCCTTTGCACCATCTCTTGTATCTTCTTCTCCTTCACCGATAGTTTCAAAGGGACCAACGGAAAGTTGTACTATGGCATGGCCACGTTCAAAAGCTTCATTGTTTTCAATTACGAGCATTCTGATGGGGATCGAAGCAAGGTGTTGGGGGACTTGTCGAGGTTTCGGATACGGTGGTTGGACTACGTCCATACCTTCTTCTCGGTGGTGGTGTTCTTGGCTCTAACCTTTAGTAATACCAATATACAGAACTGCTTCTTTCCGGATTCTGGGCCAAACCCGAAGCAGATCCTCGAGAATTTGCCGCTTGGGGCTGGGTTCTTGTCGAGCATGGTGTTTTTGATCTTTCCAACCCCTCGGAAGGGGATTGGATATTCGGATATGGCGCCTCACTCACAGTAAGCTGTTTTGGTTATCATGTTCGGATTCTTCTTCTAATAGATGTGAAACGTAAAGGATTAACAATAAGATATCCTATATATTTTCTTCTAGGAGGACCGTATCAAAAAGTGTATGTGCTTTAAATGGGTATAATATCCAATAGCTTCTTGACGTGAATTTGTTTTCTTACTTATCAAGATTGCTTAGCCAAACATCACAAAAAAAGAAAAAAAAAAAGACAGGCTTGATCTCGAGTCGACTCAAAAACAAGCAATTTCAACTATTTGTTTGGAGCCTAAATTTTGGACACAAGTTTCCAATTTGTTGGTATGGTCTCCCCTCATGTGGGACCACCTCATTTGAAATTTAAAATAAAAAAAATGGATAGGAAGAAAACCGCCGGCTAGCGTGAGTTAATTGCAAAGGAACCATGATGTACGGGCTCTACGGAAACGAAAGAAAAAAAAAGAAGAAGAAGAAAAAAAAGAAAAGATGCAGCTTTGTCGGATAACCAGATGGTTGATTTTACACAAATTTGACTAAAATTTTAGTATGTTATTTCCAACATTGAGAACTACAGATTGGACGGTTTAGATTTTAAAAAGCCTTTTGTATTGATTATTTCAAGCATCAATATTTGAAGAGATATATTCCTTATTTTGCTTTTTATTGTTGAAATTTGATGATGAATGTTTTTGTTGTGAAAGCTAAGATTAAATTTTGTTGATCTTTGTGCAGCTTTTAGTTGAACTAGAAAGATTATTCTAAATAATAATTATTGATGTTTGTAATCTTTTTATTCTAAATATTACAATTATTGATGTTTGTACAGCCTGTGGTTTTTTTCTTTACATTGAATGATTTTTTACGATAAAAAAATTGTGTTGCCTCTTCTGCGTGGATCGTTTGATTATTTTGTTTATTAATTGCTTGAGTAGATTGTAGAGTTTATTGTTGCTTGGTGACTGATATTTCATTTAATTGCATATAAAAAAATTTACGGCATCATTATTTCTTGATTGCATTTTTGCAAGATAATTAACCCTCAAAAGTTTCCAATTAAATAAGTTGTTGCATGTGAACAAGCAAAAACTGAATGAGAAAACTTTGGATTCTCTTAGATGGGAGAATTCTTCATGAAAGTGAACGTCATATATATAAAAAATCTCCTAAATATCAATTTTACAATAAAAATATTCTTTGTTTCATTTTGCCCTTTTGTTTGTATTTAACTTTTTTTCAAGCCAAAATATCCAATTCCATATATCTAATAATATATTTCCTCTATATAATACTTAAAAGATATAGGAGAGACAAAAATTAGGATCAACTGAATAAGGTGTGGAAGGTTGTTGGAGAAATGAAGGCTATTGAGGAAAGGAGCTGCAATATCATCAGCGAAGTTGAGGCAGAGCTCATGGTAAGGATGGCATCCTAGATCATGGCAGAGAAAAGGAAGATGGATTGAAGATGAAGTGCTGCCAACAAAAGGAGTTGCAAAGAAGGGTGGCAATGTTCATGAGTTGCTGAAGTGGTGGGAGCTAGTGAGGGTAGGGGAGAGAGAGGTGGTGTTCTTTCAACTTGGTGGAGGGAAGAGGTGGATGGGATGGCGGGGGAAGAAGATGTGGAGGTAGTGGTGATGGAGGACATACAATTTGCATTGGTACACCTTATATACATACACCATCTGTATTCATATATACCTTTTAATAGACGTTACAAGCATGATATATAGCTTCACACACACACACATATATATATATGCTCTCTTCCCCACCAACGTTACACACACACATCAAGAGGTCGATACTAGCATCTATGGCCTTATTTTTGGGCGATATACATTGTCCTTCACCCTGTCTGCCTCCCAGTCTAGGAGAGGAAAGGAGGAGGAGGAAGACAATGTGAGCGAACAAGGACAGGGAGGAGAATGGATGTCGTGGCTGGCAAAGAGAGTGGCTATATATATATGTCTATATGCATGGTGCATGTGGCTGCAGTCGAAGTCAGGAAAGAAGAAGATGCGGAGGACTGCATGACTGAAGCTTTTTTGGATTCATTGAGACTAGTAGTGGACTTTGGTAGAAGACCTCTTCTTCCTGGTAGCAATTGGCAAATCTAAGAAGGCACCTTAATATCAATGGAAATGACTACTATTCACGTACAGGAGCTGTGGATCTACGTACTGTGTGTGTTTTCCATACTGGTTAAGCGTGCAATAGATGGCTAGACATCAAATATAATTATATATCAAGAAACAGTATGCATGTACGAAGCAATAGTAAGTGTGCAATCAAGGCCAAGAGAAAAAGTGACCCAAAAATACTAAATAACATATTATGTATATCAGATATCGAGTAAATGTGCATTAAAGTATTGTACCTAGTCTTGACAAATAAAATATCTAGTAATAAATATTATTAATGTATCAAATTTGGTGATGCATGTATCGCGCATAAACAAGGGTATTCGTATCAGTCTTTTGGTAGGTGGAGGATGGGTAAAACGAAATAGTACAACCCAAAAAAATACATTTATATCACTAAATGTTGTGCGTGTATTGCTTGCAAAGATGTGTATATATATCACTAAAAGTTTATTTCCGGCTTTGTATTGCCGACGCTCGATGGAAGTGTCGGCAATTTATTTTCCAGCGACAAACCATGCCGACACTTTTTAGAAGCATCGACGAATAATGAGCTCTGTCGACGCTAACTTTAGCGTCACTAGAAGCTGCCCATTACCGACACTTATAAGCGTCGGAAGAGTTAATTACCGATGCTTATAAGTATTGGCTAAAATCAACATCTGACAATGTTTATAGACGTCGTCGGACTCCATTCTCTATGATCAAGCTTCACTGAATTTTTATCTCATTTTGCTGCAAAATTTATCAGCGGGTACAAATCTGAAAATTTAGTATTATATTTGGGCCTAAACCACCCCACACCCATTCTTACTGTATCTAAAACATTTAATTGTCAATATAACCCAACCTAATTCGATTTGTAAATGAGTTGGTTCGAATGTAAATCTGGATTTAGATTTAAATGGAATGGAATCCTACTCCAGGTGATTTTTTTCATATTTCCAATTTATTGATGATCTCAACTGATCTTAATTTATTGCTTAGCTAAGGCCTTTTAGTTCTCCAGCATGATTGTTCCTACATATGCATCAACACACTCCAAGTGAAGTGCCAAAATAAAGGCCTAGCTACTGTTTAAAAAAATAAAAAATGATCATAAAAAGCTCTAAACTATATGTTGATTTTGCTAAATTGCTTTACACAATTGTTCAGTTAGTATCTAATTTTATTTATTTTTTGTAGATAAGTTGCGATTCAATCATCATTCTAATATAATAGACAAAAGTTGGTTCAATAAGTCGAGATCCAGCAAAGAATATTTGAATTGAGTTCAAAATTTTATTAAATTTGTTTTTAAGAAATCAAATATGAATAGAAAAATTTTATGTCCATATCAAAAATGTGTAAATTATTCTTCTCTCGCTCTAAAAATTATTGAAGAGTATTTGGTATAGAATGGTTTTCTGAAGGGTTATACTGAATGAGTATTTCATAGAGAGTCCATATTGTCGTCTCTATGTAACCAACCCTCGTATATAGAACACATCTCTTATTTTGGATCCAGTAACACAAAAAAAATCTATAGAAGAAGATGATATAATAGGCTTACTCAAAGATGCTTTTGGACATAGTATTAAAAATTTAACAGATTTCAGTGGAGGACAAGAAGCAACTGTAATAGGTGATGAGCATACAATTACTGATTCTATATATGTTGAGGAAACTATACATTACACACCTCGGCAATACCAAAATAGCACAGCACATGGCATGGTAGGGATTGGCAAAGGCCAACGCTTAAAAGGCCTAAGAAGGACCGATGCTTATAAGCGTCGGCAAAGGCCCGAGATAGGCCGATGCTAATAAGCTTCGACAAAGTGTCTAATTTTGCCGATGCTTTTTAGTCTAAATTTTCACTCTAACATTTTCGACGCTTTTGTGACGCTTTAGAAAGTGTCAGCAATAAAAATACCGACGCTTATAAGCATCGATATATTCATTAAAAAGCAACGAAAATGGTCTTTTTTTTTTCTGTAATATATACATTTCAACCTATGCATATATGTATCATGTAAATGATATATCTTTCATGCATGTATCACGCAAATAATTTATCCATTAAAAATCACCATCACCTTCATGCTTCTCTTTCTCCTACCCTAACTATGCTAACATAAGTCGTTTTGTCGGCATCATTGTCCTCCTTCATTAGTCTTAATATTCGCTCCACCTTCTTCAAGTTTACCAATGCCCTGCTTCTATTCTCTATTCTCACCTGCAGGCCGATCTAATCTTTAGGTAACTGAGGCGGTCACCAAAGGCTCCAACCCAAAGGAAGGCCCCCGGTCACTACGGGCTACTGGACTTGGGAGGAAAATTCCTATGAGAAAGAACTCAGGGTTCGTTCGGTTCGCGGAAAAAGAAGAAAAAAAAGTGTGGTCAACGGAAAAGTAATGAGATACCTCTTATTTGGTTGGAGTTTTCAAAGGAGAGAGACGAAAAAATTGTATTCTCATAGCTGCA
>JAOXJJ010000001.1:4650972-4679381 GCA_025769935.1 Phoenix roebelenii
AAATTTTATTATTAAAAAAAAAGAGGTCTCATTTATTGGATTCGCCTTAGGCCCCCAAATGTATTGGGCCGCCCCTGCCCCACTCCCACCGTTCCCTTCACAAGCGCCACTATTCTCCTAGATGACCCGTTGCTGATTGTATTTGATCTTCAACGCCCCCTCTATCATCTAGAAGTCTTCTTTTTTTCGCTAGAACTCTAGCTAGAAGTCTTCTTGACCCATGAGTCTTACATCAACTTCTTCGACGATATTGCCTTCCCTTTTCCTGGCGGCTTCTCTTTCTACGCGTAAAACCTATCCAACCCGAGGTACTTTCATACGATTTTGTTTATTTGGTTATACATATTTTATATTCTCGTAATTTTTAGATTTTAAATTATTATTATTATTTCCTTGTGTCATTGAAATGCAAAGCACATGACATAACCTACCAAAAAGAGCACGTGAAATAAAGCTAATCACTTAAGAAGACAAAATCACTTCCGGCCAAATTTGAATTAATCGACCAATTGTAGGATGACCAAACGAGAAGCGTCACTGTCCATGAAAAGTTGAGGGAGACGTTTGTCGCCTTGCCAACGAATCAATACGGTAAGAAACACGCTGCGGGGCTCCCCTACAAAATTATCTCATTTTTTTTATTTTGGGGGATCTCATCCGCGTAGCAATTTTCACTGAGCCCTCCTTCCATCAGAGAATGATCGATGCAGGCTGCAAGTTTTCGCATACCCTTTTCGATCCGAGCGGACCAATAACGCTTTCATCGAAAGCATCCAATAACACTTTCATCGACATTCGCGTATTTCGAATTTGAACCAGTAGTCACCATCTTTTTTTCATTCATGCTGATCCACCGTTGGATCACCTATTGCACAGCTCTCAAAGCGCTGCATACACCGTCATTCATCCGCCTGCGTGGATGTCAAATCGAGCAGTGGGCAATCCATCTGTGGATGGGCGCGAACAAAATCTGTTTATTTTCATAAAAAACTATTTTCAGATTTTTTGCCGAATTTAACAAAAAATAATGAATTTTTTAAAACTAATTTATTTTAGATTTTATGAAATTGTTTTAGTGAAACTTGACAATCTAAGCAGGTTTCTTACACTAGCTTGTTGGAGAATCGTAGTGGATACAAATTGATCATCCACTAGAATTATTTTTCTTAAAACATCATATGGTTCTTATAATATCATAACAGCTGCTACGTTTTAAAAACTAATGAATGCCAACTCCATAATGGAGGCTTTGTTTTGTCGAGTAAAAAAAGTTTTCTATTTTCATTCAGAATTTGAAGAAAAGCCGCAATCCTAGTCAATTCAAAGCCACGGAAAGGGGTCAGTTGGTACATCACTTGGCGGGTTACATGAAACCAGGGAGCCCCGCTGCTTATCGTTTGCGCGTCCTTTGAGCCCATATTATTGAATTCTTGTTTTTTTTACAAATTTTTTAAGCTGATGCCAGGTAATTTTGTCATTATTGTTGCAGAAGACCATCCTAAGAATGATAGCATAGCACATGTGATGTAATACAACACAACACGTGAGAGATGAGTTAAGCGATGAGAAGGATCAAGTAAGGAGTGCAAGGACAGTGAGAGCCTTACATAGTGCCAAGATGATCAAGTAAAAGGTTTCTGATGTGTCATTGATCTTGTTTTAAATGCAAAACCATCCTTTGCATGGGTTTCAGGGCTAACCATACAATGTAGAAATCCCAAACCCCCTCCCCTTCTTTTGGTTATGGAAGGTTACCCCCATAAAGCCCCCCCTCGGGGAGGATTAGGATATTTATTTTAACCAATATGTCAAGGGGCGCCATCATCCGAACCTCCGGTGTTCTCAGACGGCGAAGCCATTTAATAATGTTGTACTTATATATTTATGTGCTCAAGTAGGGTAAGGATATCCCAACCCTTCCCAATTAACAAATGGCACGAGCCCTGTGTAGGCCCTGTATCGTACTTAAAGACTTATTTTTGATGAACCATGGGTTGTTCATGTCCATCACAAGTATAGAATTTTGTGTTAATAGTTTAATACCAAGAATCATTTGATTCATAATAAATGCCAAAAGCAGGGGGAATCCATTCATCGGCCCCTTATTTACGGGCATTCCCATCCACCTTAACAACCAAGCATTGCATATATTACCTCTCTAAATCCGAATTACAGGTGGCCAAAACATCCAAACCGATTCAAATCCCAAAATATCATTAACTATCCGTAATTAGCCGATCTCGGATTACGATACCCTCGCCAAACATTCCCCCGACCCACGGTCGGTGCCATCTCCTCTGACTGAGGTGTCATCCACGGGGGGCCCATCGGTTATTCCCATGGGACCCAGATAAAACCAGTGGTCCTATCCACGTGTACCATCCCTCACGCCATTCCAGTGCCAGCTGGGACACCACTGTATTCCTATCTTCAGCTCATGCGCTCCCCCCAAATTACCATCCCTATCCCGATTTGCTATTCCCCCCGTTTTAGTAAATTTCCACCGCTCTCCAACTTTTTATACTCAATTAAATTAATTAATTATGCCCCCCTGAGACCTATATATATTCCTACTCCCCGTGCCTGTTTTCCGTCAAAATTCCAATGCTTCAACATTCGGAGCTAGAAGTTGCTTTCGTTTTATTTATTTATTTTATTTTTTGCCAAGAAAAGGGTGAGATGATGATAGGTTTGTGTAAGAGCGTACATACCTTGCTAGGGTTTCCGGATCCGGAGGAAGGCCGGAAGACGCCGGTGGCTCCGCCGCCGCCGCCATTGTTGCGGTGCCGGAGTATTTCATCGCGCGACGGCGAGGGACTGAGGATCCTCGCCGGGGAGACGTCGAAGCCGGCGAATGTGGTTGAGAAGACGGGCCCAGGAAGACAGCCGGAGAAGCCCGATCCCGGCGCCCGGGGCCTCCACGAGTGCTGCTACGACGACGGCCTCGCGCTCTGTACCGAGAGTCTCGGGTCCGAGAGCTGCTGCGACGGCGGCGTGGTGGCGGGGGAAGTGGAGGTGGCGGTGGAGCTAGAGGAGAGCTCTTCGAGCACCGGTGAGGCGGAGGCTGGCCGGAGATCGAGGAGGGGGAGTTTTGGGGGGCGGAGGGAGGAGAGGGTGTTCCCGCCGCTGCTGAGTTGGCTGGCGGGGAATGGGGGTCGGCGGAGCAAATATATGGTGCCGGAGAGGAAGGACGGACGGCTGGTGATCAAGTTGAATTCCGTCGATCGGCCGGAGATCTTCTCCGCGACGCGCGAGAACGGGCGGCTCTTATTGCACCTGATCGAACCCGGGACGGAGGAGGAGAAGGAAGAGGAAGTGGAGGAGGAGGCGGAGGCGGCGCCATCGGCGGAGGAGGAGGAGGAGGAGGAGGAGGGAGAGAGGGTGGAGAGGTGGGAGTGGAGGAGGGGGGAAAAAGAGGGGGTGCGGCGGTGCCAAGAGTCGGTGAGCGATTACGAGGTGGTGCCGCCGTGGTGGAATCACCGGTTCATGACGACGGCGTGAAGTCCGAGGGTCGCGGTGTGGTCACCTCCTTTTTGCCAGGCTGGAGTCGTAAGTCGGATTGATAGCTGGGCTCTGAATATTTTTGTTTCCCTCTCTCTACAAGAAATAAGAAATGATAGAATTTTAGGGACCCAACAATTTTGGCAATCAATAAATAGGTTTTTTAGGGTTCTCAAATATTTTTTTTTTCTTTTTTTTATGTTGATGTTTCAGTTGTTTGCTTCCACTTTTTGGTCATGGTTTTCAGTTCTAAAAATCACTATTTGAATAATTATTTAGGTATTATTTTGCTATAATCACTGTGGTATAACGCCAGGAGCTGTCATTATTTGAATAAAAAAAATCTTTCTAAAATTTACATTTTCATGTTGGTTCGGAAACTATAATTATTTTCTATAAATAATGAAACGAACACATTACCGTTTAGCTGTTATTATCCAATCATTTCCTATTTTACTGCTAATGACAGCTAATAACAACTTTTCTTTCGGTTCTAACATATTTTGTTTTGGTGTGATTTGAGCAAATATTCTCTTTCGACTTCATACCAATTTGAAGCAACACTGGGCGCATTTACTGTCGCATTATTTGTAAGAAAGGATAGGATTTGCATAACACTTCGTTTCAAAGATTTTTCAAGTGGTGTAAAGTGTGTAAAAAGCGAACCGGTATTAAAAGCTTTCCTAATCGCATGGTTTCATGCCAGATTATAATATAAACATAAAGTATGTCAAAAATTACATTTCCATTTTGTCATACGTCCTGTTATTCAATTATAATATTGAAAGACATAGGCAGAATTAAATCCATTATCTGAATGAGGGTATTTTTTCAGATTTAAACCTTCAAGTCACCTTAGAGAATGATATATATTCTTGATATAGAGACAGATAGTCAATTAGCTTTGTCATTTTGCTATTATTATCCATAATTTTTTTATGGTGATAGCGGTCGTTATTTTGTTTTTAGCACAATTAGTGTTGGTACTAAATTGGGCAATAACATGAACTATTTCTGTTATAACAAAGATTTCCGGGGCAATTAACTTGTTAAACAAGGGTTTAGCATGAAAAATCTGAATAGAAGTTTTGAACCACTAATTTAACCCTTACTTGACTTAAATCTTTCAGATTGAATCTAGAAAAGGGCCCACCCACTTGTTTGATCGGATTTGAATGCAAATTGATCCATAATGTCAATCTGAAGTTCATATGTATGTATGCACGTAGATACATACATGTGTATTCCTCTATTAGCCAAGAAAAAAATTTGAGAAGTAAAACTGTCGATCTTAAATTCCCTATGCCTTGGATACTTTTATACGATATAGTGGTACTTTTTAAAAAATATTCGATCACCAATCATTATTTGTCTTGGTTGATAATTTCTGAGTATGCATTTGGATATGGATTAAACTTATACAAAATGTAGACATTCTGACGTATTTTTTTATTAGGCTCAATCTTAGATTTTCGGCTTATAAGATCGATCGGTTTCTCAAACCCACCGTAATTTAGATTGAGCTTGAGCTTGGTATTTTTTTTAATTTTATCCCGATACTATATTATATATTTTATTTTATTATATATTATAAAATATTTATTATGATATTTTTTAAATTTGTTTTTGAATTTTGGAACCTGGAATAGAAAAGGAGGGAGAATCTGGAGCCCTAATCCTATATTATCTCTCCCTCGTCCCCTCCTTTTAGGTATGGATGCCACTTGCTACCCATTGACTCCACCCTGATCTCCTCCTCCTCTTCCTCTCTCTCTCTCTCTCTCACCCCACACTACCACCTCAGTTGGACGCTGCCACTTCTCTTCTCTCCCCACTCTATCCATGTCTTATCCCTGTCCTCTCCCTGCACTCCTGCGAAGTGCGAAATTTTATTGATATTAGATCCAGGTTGGTTCAAATCTGGCCAGACCTAATATATTGTCCAATGCAGCAAGGATATCATCTTGGATTTGGATTTGGGTCCAACACTAGCAGTTTTCAGCTTGGGTATTCTCAGTAACTTTGATGAGTTCTGTTTTACTTTTATCCTAACTAACCTATATAACCTACATTTGCACGTTGCGCAGGTGCAGTTTTTTTTTCTTTATTTTTTCTAAATTATTTTTTAAAATATAATATAGAATAGATATAATAAAATAGATAACATAAATATAATAGATATAAGAGTCTAATTATATTTTTAAAATATGGATTGTATTAATAATATTGTTAGTACTAAGGTCTATATGTTGAATGAAGAGCTCAGCATAAATTGAGCCTCCATTTTAATTATATATAATTAATAATAATACAACAGATAATAAATTATATAATCAATTAGAATAGACATAAGAGCCTTATATATTATCCAAAATAAAGACCCTATTAATGATATCAATAATATGGGCATGCACATGGTTAATGGAGAGATCTACACAAGTAAAATCTTCATTTTAGTGTGTGTGTGTATATAATAAATTATATAATCGAATAGAATAGTTATAAGACGTTTTTTTATCATTCAAAATAAAGATAATATTACTGATATCATTAATATAGATGTCCTAATAGAGAATGGAGATCTCTGCACAAGCAGTGCCTCTATTTTAATGATATCAAATAGAATTATATATAGATGTCCTAATAGAATGATGTCCTATTAATGCTTTAGATGTATACAATATATAAAAAATTATAAAATCAAATAGAATTGATACAAGAGCTTCATGTATTACCCAAAATAAAAACTATATTAATGATATCATTAATATAGGCATCCACATAATAAGATCTAAAAAAGTGGAGCTTTTATGTTAGTATATATTAGATATATATAATAGATAATAGATAATAAATTATATAACTAATTAGAATGAATTTAAGAGGTTTTTTATTATCCAAAATAAAGATGTATTAATGATAGCATTAATATAGACAACCACATGGCGAATCGAGAGCCCTGCACAAGCTGAGTTTCCATTTTAGTATATAAACAAGCATATAAGCTGATGCACAATATTTTTTTTTATTTAGAAAATATATTATATTGCCTCTAAAATATTATTCTTTATTAATCACATAGTTCTTAAAAAATAATATATATTTTATTAATATACAAACATTTATTTTGTTAATAGTTTTTATTTTTTGCAAAATATAATTTTATTAACATATTATTATATTATTAAAATATTAATATTCTAAAATATTACTAACAAAAATTATTATTATTACCAAAATATATTATTTTATCAGTATTATTAATTTTATGAATATTATTATTTTAATAAAAATATAATTACTTTCCATTAATGTATTAAAATATAATTCTTTATACTGCCCGCGTACGACCCTTGGAAGCCATCTAGTGCAGTAATGTAAATTGTCAAACCACAAACAAAAATAATTATGCTTTCAGCTGACGCTACTTTTGAAGAGACCAAATGACTTTAATAGCACTCTCAAGGGCAGATCTTCGTCTCAACAGGACCTACATTTTACCAAGTGAGAGAACCGCTCATACACGATTGGGTGCAATACTTGGTAGACAAAAGCATCCTTATTTTACTCCTCGCAGCTCTCTCCTGCCCTTCAACGCCGTTCGGCCTCCTCTATGGGTATAATTTCTCTGTCCTTTTCTCCTCTACTTCTACTTCTTCTTTTAACGACGATTCACACACGAGAGATATGGGTACAACCAACAAAATCAAAAAATAAAAGACTGTATAAGGGCTTTGACACTGATCCGCAGTTTATCCAGACGAAACTTTCAGAGTGGTGAGCCACAAAAAAAGTAATCCAGTTTGCGACACCGTTTGTCTCTTTGTAGACGTGCGTAGCCTAGTAGAAGCCATACTTCTCCAATTATCTACGAATGTCATGGAGCAGCGGTCGATCCTCGCTTGCACATTCCTGACCCCGGATCCACTCGATTACCATTGCCGAATTCCCCTCGAGAAGAAGATAGTCCGCGCCCAGTGTCCACATCGTATAGGAAATACCCTTCCAGACAGCTTTAAGCTCGGCGTACATCATAGATGAGTCGAAGATCTGTCGACCCTCCGCCGCCACTAGTCTAGCATCATGATCCTCGATGACAAAGCCTACATCTCCGCATCTTCCGTCCTTGGCTACACTGCCATCAAAGTTTATCTTAAGAAATCCAAGGGGTGGGGTCACCCAGAATACGAATATAGGATTGGACACTGCAAGAGTATAATGAGAAACCCTAGATATCTCTGGCCAACCCAGTAGATGATACCTCAATGGTACCAATGATCTTCACCACATGCAGTAAAGCTCTGACTGCCAGCATCCTCGAGTGAGGGCTGTCACCCTTTAAACATTATTAATCTTCTAAAATAAATTTAGGGAACGACAAACACATCCTGCAAAACACAATTAATTCAAGAGGAGGCATGGTCTGATAACCAGTCTTTGTGACGGAAACCATAAAGTTTGACCGTCTCTTCCAACGTTTGGGCGTTGGTACCATCAGCAGCAGCTCTGCATTCTCTCCCGTAAGGCTCAGGGTTCGATCCTATCATCCTTTCATCTCGACGGTGAAAAATCCGTCCATGA
The DNA here is from genome assembly GCA_025769935.1 of Phoenix roebelenii. Lineage (NCBI taxonomy): Eukaryota > Viridiplantae > Streptophyta > Magnoliopsida > Arecales > Arecaceae > Phoenix > Phoenix roebelenii. Next base: position 4,659,055 of record JAOXJJ010000001.1, read on the forward strand.
GGAGAAATTTACTGGTGATGGCTGAGATGAGGAACAGGAGGCAGCAAGGAAAAGCACGTCAAGGAGAAGAGCATTACCGTCTTCTTCTGCAAAACCCTAGCTTCCATTTCCATCTCGGCCCGCCTCCAGATCCGTCTTCAGCAAAACCGAAGCGTCATTAGCGACACGATCATGCGAAAGCTCCATATCTCATCTTCTTCTCGCTGAGGTTGCTCCAATTCGAGATGATCAAGGGTAAAGATCGAAGAGATTCATGTATTTCCCGATCTACTTACACAGCATACAAGTAGAATCTAGTTGTACAGTATGTAAGAAGAAGATCAGTAATAGATTTCCTTCTTCTGAATATATGTTTCGATGTTATGCTTTTATCCTGAGATTACATTGTTTTCTATTGGCCTTGCGTTAATGTTCTCAAGAAGTTCGGATGCAGGAGAAGGATTCCAACCAAGATGTGATGGCAACAAAGAACATATCTTGAAATCTTGCTCAAAATCAAATTAGGGACGGTATTGCAATTGGCGACCACTGTATTCTAAGTATGGGCTGAGTGCAATATGGCTTTGGATGCAGATGCACTGAATATGGAAGGCGACCTATAGAAAGAGAGTTCAGGCCTGGTAACTAAAGAATGCTCCTAAATAGAGTATTCAGGCAGCAAAACAAGGTTGTTCGTAGTCTCTTCTTTGCATGGATCAAGGCTGATCAAGGGACCTGTGTTTGCCGCGAGCGTTAGGGCCTGACAAAACCTTGTCATCATGAATGTGAACTGGTGCATATATAGGAGAAGGTTCATTTCTCCACAGAGCATAATTAAGGTAAGGTGTTCTATGTTTCCGTTTCAACTGTGGTTCATGTACTCTGCTGCCCAAATCCACCTGTGATAGTATGTTTTTTAGAGATGCAAAATACAATAGACCAATTGACTCTTAACATGAGTAGCCATGTTGATGTCTATGCGGCCATGTTGACTAAGTGGGAATGCTAGCCCTAGCTGTTAAGGAAGGACTCGAAGAATCTAGGTCCTCCCATCTCGGCAGTAATGGACCTAAAGAGTTTGGCAAGATCATAGGGTCAAAGGACAGCGGCTAGCAATCCCGTTGATGGTTTAATCACAGTGATTTCTACTTTATTTGCTTCCTGTAATCTTGTAATTTGTTCTCCAATTTTGTGTATAAATAGGACCATGCATAGGACAACAAGACATAAGAAAATTCATTCTCAATACAGTCTCTCGTTCTCTTTCTCTTTATGCTTCCGTTTATTATCTAACTCTGATTTTACCACTAGCCCTCTTCATCTCCACTCAACCAAGATATCCATCTCTCCCTCTTTTTTCGTCGAGCGATTTGCCTAACCCTCTTTGTTCACATAACGTACAGCTGCCCACCTAGTCAATGAAGCTATCAACCACCTAGCATTTTTGTTTTTTTTATTTTTCATTTGAGCCTGATCGAGCCAAGCTTAAGCTAGCTTGTCTAATTATCTGAGCGAGCATGATTTTCCTAGCTTATCTATGCTCAATATAGGCATAATCTATTCAAAACCGAGCTTGAGCTAAGCCTAGCTTGCTTATGTTCAACTTGTTCGCACTCCTATTTATCACTAGTAATTCTTGAGCACTAAAGTTAGTCGTCTTGGTGCACTGTATGAAGCACCGTATTCAGCAAAAAAAAAAAAGTTAGTCGTCTTGGAGGGTGACCCGGCTACGGTCATCAACTGGATCCAAAAGGGTCCGAGGGTCGCTATTGGTGACCTTTTTTGCTTCATGATATCTGAATGATGATGAGGGATGGAGGGGATGTCCAGGCGAAGCATGTGTTTAGAGAAGACAACGGGGCTGTGGATTGGGTGGTTACTTATGTGGCTAACCATGCTGATAGTACCCTGTAAACGGGGATGGAGAGCTGCCTTGAGAGCTTCGTGATATTTTGTTTTCTGATTTTGTTGGGTGCATCTGTACATGTGTTGTATGAATTATCCGGTCTAGCAAAAAAAAAAAATAGCAAACTTGTTATGGGAGTTTAAGGACTTTAAGCAAAGGGTGAGCTTTGTACTTTCACAAACGAGGTTGTGAAAAACAAAAGATTACATGACACCTAAAATGCGACGAAAAAGGTACTTGCCTGAAGTCGTACTAATTTTAAAAAGTTTAATAAATATATTAGAAATAAATATTATATGCATTTGAAAACAATACAAACTTTATAAGATTACTTATTCAAGTCTCAGCAGCAAAATCATAATTGTCTTGTATATCAAATATCTTACTTCACATCTTTCAAAATATCACAACAAAGTATCACTCCTTATGCCATGTTTTTAAACAAAAATCAGCAAAAATAAACATCCGGCATCCTTTAGTAGCTAAAAATTCAAATACGATAGTAAATACCACATTCCAAGAAAACTTTGATGTTTCCAAACAAAACATAATACCAAAAGGTAAATCAATGAATAACCTAGAGTAGCTCTTTTATTTTTAAGGACTCCAATATACCAAAATAATTGTCGAAATAAAGCTAGTAAACTCTAGAACAACGACCAAAAATAGGATAGAAAGAACACTAATGGACATTGGAGAGGCACTTGCCTAAACACCTCTTGCTTTGCCCTAGGCACCTGCCTAGGCATATTCCTTGTAAACTCGCCTCAAAGGCCTCCTTGCCTTGTGTGAGCGCCTAAGTAGGCATTTGGAGTGCCTTTCACAACACTATTTACAACCATATTCTAAAATCACATCCTCGTGTTTCTAAACATTCTACCTAAATGAATAATCGAAGTTCTTACCAATAAAAAGAGATAACTGAATTGAGAGATAGGATATAAATATGTAAGTTTATTGATAACTCTATTTAATTTTATATAGCACTTATAAACTTTGAATAAAAATATATAACCACATTGCCATGCTATTAACTTAATTTACCATCCACATAGTAATATCTTTAATTTTGTGGCCATAAAATTTAATTATCCGACTTATATCCGTATTTATATTCATATCGCCAATATCCGATTTATATCGATATCCATTTAAAAATAAATATAGATATAATTTTTTTAATCCAACTAATATCCATATTCGTATCTATATTCATCAAATAAAATAAATATGGATATGGATATACTGATATTCGTTGTGTATCTGATCCGGTTTCAACTCTAGGCGACGCTAATGACTTCCAAAACAAGATGCTATTTGTTTGCCATTTATATGCGAGGTGAAATTTTAAATAGTGTCACCTCAAAATTTTGATTTTCAGCACAGCTCTAGTATGATGCCTAATTATCTCAGCATCTCCAGTCGCCGGTAAATTTGATCAAGTTAGATCCCTTTAGATCGATCTCTTTCTCACACACAAACATAGAAAGAGAGAGAGAAACATGATTAGATAACATTTTTTATTTTTTTTAATGCAGAATGGTAGCTGAGTATATGCAAGTATGCTGGCAATACATCTATCCAATGATCTACTTGACCTAATTTTAAAACACTTAAAAATCAGATCCTAGATTACATGTTAATGGATTATTTGAGCTGCTTTTCATAACCATCATTTCTATGTCATGTGACACAAATCAAGTACGTTGTTACTCCTTTTTCCTTTCACTTTTTATATAAAGTTCTAACTCTAGAAGAAAATGTGAAAAAATATATCGCAAGGCTTCTGATTTTTAGGCTATTTTTCCTCATAGAAGTCTGGTAAGACCAAACTGAAATGCATAACTGATGATTAATATCATGAACCTAAGGCTTGCTTTCTTAGAGTCTTTCTATCTTTTTTCTCCCTTGGGGTTTCAGCTACTTAAGCCCTAGACCTACCAGCCATTTATTATGATATTTTTCAAACTTCCAGGTGTTGGTCTTATGAGTAAATAAAAACCAAGGAGACTGCTACTTGCCATTTCCAACTCTACTTGTTATTGGCCTTTTTTTAAAGATCCATATATGGACTTAAATTATGGAGACATTCATTTAGTATTAAGATTATACCTAGATATGGACACTGAAACTATAATTCTTTTTTATTCTTTGGACTGACATAATTGATTATGCCATTTCTCACCTATCTGGAGGTCAGATTTGTGAATCACCGGTTCCTATTCAAGCTCAGATCCTAGTACTGGACAACAAGAATTGGAAGGAAACAGAACAGAGGAACAGCAACTGAGAATAATGTTTAAACTCCAAGAAAAAATTAAGATGGATTACTCTTGTAGATCCCTTACACTTTCAAATCCACATCTTAATTCAAACAATAAAAACATGCTAATCATGATATAAACATAAATTTTCCAAGGGTCATTTGTCCCCTAGTGCTAGATAAGGAACATATAAAATTGCTTGCATGTCAAAGCAGATGTAAGTGTTGAACCACCACTTCCTCAAGAGGGTTAATTCAGAATGAGTGAAGTTTGCTATAAAAAAAATAAAACACAAGGTCTTGAGATACCTGCTGGCACAATGAATAATAAGGGAAGGGGAAAGAAGATCAAGGAATGATGTCAATATAACAACACAAAACAAGAACAACCAGAAGTGGATGATGTTTGATGGCATTGCTAACAAATATGACGTTAGAACTAAAATATTTAAAAGAATTAATCATGACAAACTACCAGCATATGCTATGCTTTTTGCATGACATTTCTATATAATTAAAACTTGTAACTGGCATCCCTATCCTCTTCAAGACATCAACTACTTAAATACAGATATCACAATATAGAAGGATCAATAGATGTACCAAAAAGATTGCAATTTGTTGAGCAATTGTTTGTCCATATCCAATGTCAAATGTTCAAGGATGCGTTATTCATTTTAAAGTCTCACATATCATTATTTCTGAACTCTTTAACTCAACTGAGCTCAGAATGTATATGAAAGCTAAAAGTCAGCAGAGCGTACAGAAATCCTTCGCTGAATGGGTGTCCTACATGAAGGACAATCCTTCATACCCTGCTTCTCATGAAGCTCATTGCATTTGGTGCAAACAACTTGGTGGGCACAAGGAAGGAAAACAACGGACATCTCTTCAGTCAAGCACATCACGCACTCTCGTTCAGGCTGTATGTCATCGGATACAAGGTACTGGGAAATAATCTTCATCAAATAATTTGCATTACTGTTCTTTCTTCCATCAGAAAGGCATGACACATAACTTTTATTTGTGCCCCATTTTAATGTTGCAAACTTTGAGGAGTCTGTCATTAGCCGCAATTGCTCAGTCTGCTGCTCAAGCCTCCGGATCTCCATTTTGTATTTTTGTAAATCATTTTCTTCTTTCAATATTAATGCATTTTCCTGTGATTTTGCAGAACTCTCAAATTTTTCTTGCTTAGTTCTTTCAGAGTTGGACAGTGAGAGGGCTTCATCCTTCATTTTTTCTTCTTGTCTCCACCTAGCCTGTAATATTTTTCATGTGTAATAAGAACAAAAGAATTAGATAACCCTGATTTAAAGAACAAGGTATCAAAACAGAGAGATGGTTACAGATGGTGAAAAGGATTTTAGCAATTCAAGATAAAAGGTCGCAGCTCTTCAAGGAACCTGATTGAAAAAGAAAAAAGAGAAGGTAATGGAAAATGAGATACCAAAGACAAACCTACTCTTCATGGATTTTCCCAATATGTTTTTTTTCATTTGAATATTTTTAACAATCAAAAAGAAGAAAAGGTTGTCTTTTCCTTCCTGAAATAGTTGTTGATTTTTTTATTTTTCAAATACCACTAGAGTGAAACATTTCAAGAAAATAACAGCTTAATATTAGGCTAAGATCAGATCAAAGCTTGGGGTATGAAAATCAATAATTATCCTTTATCAGTGAAAGAAACAGGCGAACTTGCAAAATGTTTTACCAAATCCTCGATTACCACATCCTTTTATTTGAAAGGTTAATCACTATGAACAAATCATTCTTCGTCATCATCACTGCAAACACCCTCAAACAATTTGGCAGCAAGAATGCTGACAAAAGTTGCTTTAAGGCATAAACAGAAACTGAAGAATGATTTCAATTCCATATGTTCAGAAAACATCTCAGTCCGTGAGTAAAAAATGCCCCTATGCTGTGCACCTACAATCTAATTTGCTACCCTTTCTTAGCTTTACAAAGCCTCCATTGTACTTTCACACAAAGAAAAAAGTCCTTATCTTTTTGACATACTCACACAAAAGATACTTTCACACTAGAAAAGGAAAAAGAGAACATTGCAAACATAAACTGGCCCACTTAGAGAAACGCAAGATATTCAGGTACGGGATTGAAAAAGGTGCTGTGCTAGAGCATAATAATCTCATGAATTAAAGCAAAGAATTTTGACTGCTCAAAGGGAGTTACATGTAATGCACCACACAACTAACCTGCACAAGTAAAAGGCACATACACCACACCACTCATTTGCACGCACGCACAGAGGGAGAGAGAGAGAGAGAGAATGAGAAAGGGAGAGGGAGGGAGGCAAAGAGGCCTCCGTTGCACTTAACTAGACCTTCACCTTATCTTTTTGCGATACTCAAACCAAAGACACTTTCACACAGGAAAAGAAAAAAATAATATAGATATAGATTAATCCACTTAGAGGAAAGTAAGGTTGTTAGATACAGGATTGAAACATTAAAACATGTGCCAGAGTATAATAATTGCATGAATTAAAGAAAAGCATTTAGACTGTTCAAATGGAGTTACATGTAGTAATGCACCAAAACAAAAACTTGCACAAGCACAGGGCACATAAACATGTGTGAGAGAGAGGGAGGAGAGATAGAGATAGATAGATAGATAGATAAATAGATAGAGAAAGAGAGAGACCTCTAATTGATCTTGGTGCTCTTTAGCTTGTTCTAATTGCTGCTGCAGCAGAGAGAGTTTCTGCTTTACACTTACAAGCTCCTCTTGAGATAATGACTTCTGTCTCTCCCATGACTGGAACATTTTATTACTCTTTATCTCCCTTCCCGTAACTTCATGACAACTAGCCGCTGCTTCTGCAGCCTGTAACTTTGCAGCTTCCATTTCCAGCCTCAGCCTGGCATTCTCAACATCGAGCCTGCGTGCAGAAGCACTGGCTCTCTCAACCTGGTCATTTGCCTTTGATATCGCGATTTCCATCTCTCCAAGCTTTTTTCTGGTGTTATCTTCCAAATTCCGCCTCTCCTTCTGGAGACGAACGACATCTTCCTTTTCCTGCCTCAAGGTTTGCAGCTCAAGCTTGTCTTTGCTCAGTCTACGGGCAGCCTGCATCACCTTTTGTTGGGCCCAGTCCGTCCAGTCCTGCAGTTGTGCCTGCAGTTCCCGTAGCCGGGGAACTAGTTTAACCAGCATGTCATCCTTCTTGTCCTGTGGTACCCAATCTGTAGATATCTTATCAGAGGGGATGCCAGCAAGATTACAGCAATTTGAAGCCTCAATGCTACAGTCTGGTTTCAAACCAGCACCACTGCTGCTTGCAGAAGGCAGAGACAAAGAAAGTTCAGTGTTTGCAGAAGGTGTTGGAGATGGACTGCTAACTGTTTTCGTACTGCATGATGCACTAGAGCAAAGTCCAGCAGTAAAAGAAAGTTCAAGTGTCGCATCTGCTTTTGACTTATCAATTCCCATTGCTTTGCCTACCTTAATGGAGGTGCTCTTCATGTTTATAATTTTAGAATTGGAAATGGGCTTGCTTTTCCTATCCAATATTAAACCCCCCAAACCACTTTGTTTGCATGCTCTAAAAGCTGCTTTAGATCCCAATGCTCTGTAGCTCTTCTCAAAGTGAATTGACTTCTGCCGGAGAATAAATTCCCTCTTTGAACTACCTAAATGGACCCTTCTGCTACCTATCGGCTTCCCTTCTTGTATAGATTGAGAAATGGTTGAAGAAGAGGATTCCTCCATATGACCAGATGAAGAAATTGGATTCTCCTTCTCTGTGCTAAGATTTGGAACCATGTCGTGCACATTGCTTGAGGCCAAGAACCTGCCATAAGGTAAATTTGGGATCCCTACCACAGTGGACATTTCCAGTGGTGAAGTATTCTCAGGATAAGGTAAAACAGTTTTCAACTTCTCAGGTCCAGGAGCATTCAATTCAGGAGTGGTTGGAGAAGAAATATTATTGGAGTTTGAGCTTGATTCCACTCGGGGAGAAGCAGAATTGCCCGAGATCTCACCATTTCCAATACTACTCAAGGGATTTTCATCCAATGCACAAGCATGAGAAATATTCATATCACAGATCAGCAAGCACCACATTGCATCACCTGTACCAAAGAATGGTCGGACCTCTCTAAGCACGCTAATCATGTCTGCCAACACAGTCTTTGCCAACTTCTGCAAATCCTCTGATGAATTCTCTGTTCTAGAAGATTCAACCTCTTGCCCACTCCTCAAAAATGCCAATGCATTGTCAGCGATGTTAGAAACTGTATCTTTGCACCCATAACAAAGCCCGGGCCTCAAGACAACACTCGTTGCCACCTCCTCAGAGTATCCAGAAGAAGTGATAATCTTAATTGCACTCTTAAAGATGGTATCCAAATTACTCAACAAGATCTCCTCAAGTTGGGTTTCTGTGAGCTGAGTCCAATCTGTGTCTTGGAATTCATCCAATCCAAGCCCTTCTAGAGGACCGCACATAAGCGCCCCACATGTACCGCAGGCACCTACATGGTGCTCAAGGCTGGGATCGTCGGAGTTCCTCTCAACGGGGAATAATTCATCATAACTAGAGCATTCAGTTTGCAATGGAGGGTTGGCTGTAATTGGGTCAGTTATAGGTGGATCAGCTCGAAATTTTCTCTTGTTCCTCCTACCCTTTTCTTGAATAGAGATCGACGAAGACAGAGGACTGCTACCCCTAGCCACCATTGTCGCCATTCTAACAACTGATCCCTCAACAAGTCTCTATCTATATGCATCATCAACGCGGAACCCATATCCAGAATCCAGACAAACAAAAACACATGAAAAGAAAGCAAAAAAGGAACATGATCAGAGAGAGGTGCCAACGTCTGATTATAATTCAAAACCTATCAAGAGATATCTTTTTTTTTAAAAAAAGAAAATCCAATCAAAAGAATCATTGTGATTAACTAACTCAGAGCAAGAGATGGGCGACGACCCGACCTTATCGCTGTGGAGATTATCGCATAATCCGAGTGAAATCCCTGCATCAGAACAGTCGATATCCATCAAGAATGGCAATAACCAAACATAAAAATCAAAGAATCATGCATCAATTTGAAAAAAGATGAATTCGTTGCAAGAGCACTAAAAAAAGAATAGCTTTCATAAAACTCCAAATATTAACACAAAAATCAATCAAAAAACATTCGAAAAGGAGGAAATCTAACTTACACGAAAGAAATCGACGAGGGAAGAAGAAGAATCTATTGGATTGGATTGGATTGATTATAGATGGGAATAAATCCAGAGAAAAGCGGATTGAGAAGGATCGACACCCACCCGTTCCGGAACAACGGGAGCTGGATCGATTGGCGAAAGATCGGCGGGCGGAGGGACTGACGGAGGCGGCGATGAGGGTTCTGCTGGAGCTCGTGGAGAAGATCACCTCCGCCTTTTCTTCTCTATGCCTCTATTTACTCCGCTGCCTTGGGGTTTGGTTGTCAAGGGTGTCAACATAACGTGTCACCGATTGGTGTCAAGTGTTAACAGGCGCTCGTACCCACATTCGGCTCGTGGTGGTGGAGGTGACCAAAGCCCTAGGACTGACCAAAGGGTCCGACCAGAACCTAAACTATTTTGGCTAGGTTTGGGTCAAGTGCCAATAGAATTTTTTTTCTGATTCAGAGTTCAATTGGGCATGGCAATTGGGGCTTCTCTAACTCGGCCTGCCAGGTGGAAGAACTAATCAAGTTCAAGCCAAGCTTAAATGTACTTATGTAAGACCCAGCCCATTAAGCGAATTGGGTCTTGTCCATTTATTTGACTGGCTCAATTGAATTTGACCCGCAACACAAAAAAAAAAAGAGAAAGATTGGCACGTGCCGCTCACGTGCCTGGAGAGGAAGAGGACTCCCTTTCTCTCAATCTCGCCGGATGAAATCCAACTCCGAGTTGAATTCCGACCATGACCACCTCCATTTAGAGGCCTCTCAAGTTCTCTCTCTCATCCCCACCGGAGTTGCAGGCAAGATCGGAGCTTGCCAATGGTGATCTTCTAGTTTTCTCTCGCCAAAGGCTGATCACCTTCTCATCATTGTCACGGCCAATTCTTGCCGAAAAATCAAGTAAGGGCCTGGCCTCCCTCGAGCTACCCTCTCTCCCTTTCTCCGGATTCTTTGGAGCTTGATGGCAAGCTGGTGGTCACCGGATTTTGGCTAAGAAGGGCAACCCTGTTTTCCCCTGTTTTCATATGCTGAGCTTTCTTCTCTTTCTCCGATCTTTATTTGCTATCGACACTCATCGCTAGGGCCTTCCCTAGTTCCTTTCAGTGACAGGAGGCCATGGCTGAGGTTTCGGTCGCCGAAATGGTTTGTTCGTCGGCTTAAAGAGGTCGAAAACTTCTGTTTTGAGTCAAACTAGTGCCATCAACTGCCAATCGCCGTCGGTCGCCGTTAGCCGGCCGTGGGTCCTTGACCTCAGGCACCACCTGTAGCATCCCTCTTCCTTTTTCCTTAGAGAGTGAGAAGCTTCCTTTCTCTCTCTTTCCCATCCCATCTTTCTTGTTTCTCTCTCTAATAAACTTTCTCTCTCTAATAAACTTTCTCTCTCCGTGGTACTTTCTCTCTCCATGGGACTTTCTCTTTATACGGAACTTTCTCTATCTACAAAACTTTCTCTCTCCACTGGACTTTTGTTTTCTATCTAGATTTGCTCTCTCTACTTTTTTTTCTTTAGAGATGTTGGATCCAAATATGGTACCTCTCTCGGTGATTTTGGATCAACCCTATGAGGGCCTGATCCATGGCTAGCGGGCAGCGCGCCAACCCCCGCCTTAGATCTTCTCGGATATTGTTAGCATTGATCACCCTTATCTCTCTCTAAATTATTGTATCCTAGTACAAGTATGATTAGATGAATTCCATTTTGATCGGACCGATTAGGGTGCCATCCACTTACCACTCGATCAGCCCTATCCTTCTCCTTTCTTATCGAGCATGAAGTTTTGTTTTTCTTTATTCGGATCTTAGTTGACCTATTGTAAAGGCCCTAAATCGCCTCGGTACCCGAGCAGTAGATCAGCCCATTAATTCAGCCCTAGCTAGATAATGTGAAATTTGACCACTTTTGATCTTTACCTAACCAGTTGAATCCTTCTTGCTCGGACCAACTTGGGCAGTCGGGCACTGTCATTTGACCAACCTAATTTGGGGGCATGAGGTTGTTCTCGAGTAGTATTTAATTTTGACTTTGCTTGACTTCTAAAATGATGATGAAATTTATGATGTTAAAACAGTTGGACCTAACCCATCTGACTGGAGGGGGATTTTAAAGTGATAAGAGGCAAGTAACCTAATGCTTCAAAGTATATTTTCTAAATTTTTAAGAAAATAATAATTAATTGATTAAATTTAATTATGATATATATCTTATATTTAGTTAAACGGGTTGGGCATGTTAATGTTATAATATGTTATGTGCTATATTATATCTAAAAAAAATGTGACTGGGCAAATCATAAAAAATTTGTTGTATAAGTATGCATTCTTAGCATGGCTAAAATCTGTTTTGGCTCCGCTAATAGGGGTTATTCATTAGCCTCGTCAACTTGTAATGTGTGAGGAACTCGTTTCAACACCGCACTACCAGTGATAAAAATAGTGGTATTTGGGTCATCGTGACACTGAAGATTAATAATAATGTTTTTTGGCACTTTGTACATTCTGATCCATGCTACTGGGTTACATGGCCATAGCCTAATTTCTGATATTTGGTTTTTGGTATTTCTTTGTGAAAATAATAGTATACTTCAAAAATAAATATATATTATTCAATAAATAATTTATTTCTCAGTTAATATTTTGTGCTTTTAACTAATTATCTAGTATGCTTTTATTCTACTTTAGGGTGTTATGTTACTTACTGGGATAGTGTAGCTCATTATTACTGGGATACTTATTAGTGACAAATTGAGTCAATCTTAGCTTGCTTTAGGCTCGAAACTTAATCATAGCACAATTTTTTAAGGTTTATTCGGCCTTCCATATTTTAATCTTCAACCACTTGAACATAATAGCCCTAGCTTTGAAGCTCTTTCAAATTGGATGTCAACCACGGTGGAATTGTGGTTGAAAGCCAATAGCATCGCGGTGTATGCAGCTAGATATTTACCCACTTCCCAAGGATTTGAGAAAAGCATCAAAAGGGGCAGTGATATTTTAATTCCTCTAATGAGACAGCATCACAATTAGATCTCTATTTTTTTTGCGTCTCGGTCAGCGCCATTAAGCCACGAACATTCCAGGAAAGAACTAGCATGACCAGCAGGAAAGGAACTACAACCGATCAGAGAAGGCCTATTCTCCAAACTTTTCTTTCTTCCTCTTGGTAGAGATGAGCCTCGCCATGACAGCGCCCCCCCCCCTCCCACTGCTTTAGCCTATAAGGTCCTTAGTGGAAATCTATACATAGTTTCTTCTTCTTTTGAGATAGGAAAAAGCCTAGTTCAAATTGATACGGTATTTATATATATTATCATTTCCATTGTTGGTTCACCCAGGAGACAAAGTAGAGTTCGTAGGATATGAAAAGCCGTTCGATCTTAAGCATCAAGTCCATGCCATGGACGCCATCCACCACCCTGCCTTGCAGCTCTTCCGAGACCTTTGCACCCTCGTCCTCCTGCTTGATGAGAAGGATGTCGCCAGATTAGTCCTCTCCCATTGCAACCGATCCTTTTGTCGATCATTAAATTCGTGATTGGAAAACTTTTTCAGGCTGCCGCATGAGGCAGCGATCGAGAATTAGGATGCGCTGTTGGGGTCGAGGTCGGAGACTGGTGTTTTTGACGACCAGAGAGATAGAGAGAGAGAGGTGGGAAGCTGTCGAAGATTGGGGAGGGCCGCAATCACCATAGATTCGAGAAAGGAGGAGACCGAGGACGACTGGAAGGGCCATCCAAAATTGCAAGGGTACTTGCGCGCGAGGTGATTCTACAGCAAGGGATAGAAAAGAACATGAGAATTTGCCAACCCCATTACGGACTCATTACTTAAAATGTTATTTGTATGCAATATTAATTCTTTTACGAAAATTTATATTTTATTTATATTTGTGGGTTGTATGCAATATTAATTCTTTTATGAAAATTTATATTTTATTTATATTTGTGGGTTAGACTTTTGAGGTATCTTGATTTACCAAGGGGACAGGAGAATGAAGCAAACAATGGCATCGATGGAGAGGTGCTGAAGGAAGTGGGCGAAGAAATTGTTAAAATTTTAATTTTTTTTTTTTGGTAAATCGGCTGCTCACTAATCTCATGTAAGCACTGCCATTAGAGTTAAGAAAAAAAAATACAACTTAGAAATTGAGAAACAGATACTCCTTGAAAAAATTCTCCAGAATATGGACAGCAAAGGAGGCGATCTAATTTGCAGCTCTGTTCGCCTCTCTGTAAATATGCGCAGCCTGAAAGGCGCCATATTCCTTCAATAGCCTTCTGATGTTCTCTAGAAATGGATGGTTTGCCTTCTTCGGTCTTTCCTGTAGAATCCGCTCAATCATCTTTACTAAGTCCCTTCAAGGATGATGCTGTCCGTCTATAGCGCTCGCCTCGCATAAAAGATTTCCTCTCATGTTGCCTTGAGTTCCGTTCTGGAAACTAATGCCTCCTTACCATTTTTCGTTCGTGCAGAAAAGGAGGACGGTGAAGCTATCGGAGCAGGGGTATTTTGTCCATAAGAGAAAAATCACCGCTTTTCTTTCCACCAAATAATATCATGACAATTAACCTTTGGACTTAGAAGGCACAGATTGTCTGCAGTGCATTTTTTGGACCACATTGAGTGGTGCATGCTTGGATTGGCCCTACGTTGCCCACACCGGAAATAGTTGACTCTGGCCAAGGGAGTATCATGTTGAGATGCCAAATACATCACAAGTAGGGATTAAGCGAGAGCCTTCCATTTCTAAGATAGAGGATATGATAGCAAGGTATGCACATATTCTCTACAGCATAAAGTTAAAAAAAATGTACTGCAGGGATTTGGAATCCCACGCTTAATCATCTAATAAAATGTATAGAACTTTTATTCAAGAGGATAGCTCTACCCTCCATATTTATCCAAACAACTCTCCCTTATTCCTCCGAAATATATTCTACAATTGACAGCCAGCGACCAAAAAATTTAAGATAATGCCATTGCCAACCTGCTACACTCAAATCTCTACCACCACCAGAACAGGGTCTCCTCATAAATAATCAGTAGATGGAGAAGTTTGTAGGCATTACAGCTGACATGCCGTTGGAGCATTGGTATGTTCAGTAGGGAATAGAAAGTACTTCATTGACAGTTTCCATTTGTCATGGAGCTACGGTTTGGCCATAGAATTCTTCCAATATTCACCTGTTTCTGAATTTGCAATCTCATCAAACTGCGTGCAATAACACAAATCAACACCGTTCTATTTTCTTTTTCTTTTTCTTTTTTTTTGCAGCTGCAAATTTTTCAACTGGTTGGTGTGCTTTCATCATTGATAATGTCAAAGGCCATGTTCACAATAAGTAGACCTGAGAAGGATGTAATAACGAGAGTCCATACAGTGTTTGTGTTAAAATACGGTGCATCAATAATGTTGCTGGAAATTGGACCCGAGGGCGACCGGTCAACTGAGAAGGAGGGGCTCCGGCGAACACTGGCGGGCATCGATACGTCGGCGGGCGGCGTCCCCCACGAAACCTGCAAAAAAGCCGGTGGCCGGGTTTTCCGGCGCCGAAAACCCGGCCACCGGCCCTTCGATGCCTAAGTAAGAGGGGGTCAAGTGTATATGAGGAGAAATAATGTGTGTCCAGAGTTTTTTGCCTTCCAGCCCCCTCTAAGATGGAGGGGTTCTCCTTTTATAAAGGAGCGCTGGGTTACCTGTGATGCAATGGGGCGAGGTTGCCGTACGACTGAGCACGTCGCATGGATTGGTGCACGATCATGTGAATTAATGCTTTGCCGTGGGGGATGAGGTCGGAATCAGAGAGTTGTCACGGCCGACTGGATGTAGCCGAGCTGATTTGCCTTGGAGGATTGGAGATCTGTAGATAACAGGTGCCGCACACATTAATGGTTGAGTAAGCCGAAGGTCTGTAGGAGCCATGCGTGATGATGGTTGAGTAAGCCGGAGATGTGCATTAATTGTGGAGTAAGCCAAAGATCTGCAGAGGCCACGCGCATTAAATGCTAGGGGCGGTGGCAGGGTATGGTCTCTGATCGGGCTACAGAAGGAAGTGACTGCGGTAGGTGAATGGCGAGGTCGGACTTCCGAGGTGGCGACCAAGAGCTCCGAGGTCGGGCGTCTGGTCGGGCGCCAGGTTGGGAGCTCGGAGGTTGGGCGCATCCGAGGTCGAGGGTTTCGAAGTCGGGCGTCCCTGATCACATGTTCCGTGATATGCTCACGTACTTTGGGGCGATTTGTATTACCCCAACACTACCCTCCGACTTCCGAGTTCGACCCGCTTGCGAGCTCGGACGCGGAAAGTAGTTGTCTTTATTGTCGTGGTGGGGGCCAGGGGGACTTTAAATTGTTCCGACGCTCCGCGCGTTTTGGGGCGCTTTTAATGAGAAGAGATAGGGCGACACCTTTTCGTCCTCTGAGTCCGCTTCGTGAGGCGGGGTCATGATGGGGCCCCAAAATTCGACGGGACACTACCTCGATCACGTGTTCGAGGCGCCAATCTAAAATAAATATGCCGCTTCGGTTTTCGGGGCCGACACGCGGCGCGATCCGAACGGGAGGCGGGATCCAGCCCCACCGATCCGGGCCGTCGAGAAGGTTTATATAAACCCCTCGACTTGGCCCTAAAAAAGGTCTCGCTTGGCTGCTTCCCTTCCTTCACCTGCTTCTAACCTCCTATTCGTCTTTCTCAGTCGTAACCGAGCCTTCCGGCGGTGCCTCAAGGCGATTTCCGGTGGTGCCTCCCCCTAGGTCATCTCCCTTGTTTAGTTAGGAGTGTCCTCTTTCCCTTTTTCTTTGTTTTCCTTTGTCCTTTGCTTCCCCCTCTCTTTTTTCTGAAAATGGGTTCTGGTCCGAATGAAGTCGGATCTAGTCTATTGGAGGAGGAACTGGAGCTGGTTTACTCCCGGTTCTTTTTCCGGCCCGGGTTTCATCTTGAACCCGCGGGACCGGAGGATCGGGTAACGCGGCCGCCCCTAGGTCGGATCGGGGTGTATGTCGAGACACTCTAGGCCAGCCTGCGGTTCCCCCTTCACGAGTTTGTGACCGACCTGCTGGTAGAGTATCAACTCGTCCCAGCACAGCTCGCTCCGAACTCGTGGAGGACCATAGTCGGGTTCTTGTCCCTCTGCCTTGCGCATGGGATCCCGGCTTTGGTAAGCGTTTTCCACCGGTGTTTTCTATTGAAAACGAACCTGGTGGACGGAGAGTGGTTATACTTTACTTTCCGAGGCGGTATGTCTTTCTTCCGAGGTGCCCCTTCCTTTATCCATGAGTGGAAGGGGAGATTTTTTTTTGCGTCCGAGGTGTCTTGGAGATTTGACCCGAGGTGGGGGCATCCCCGACTGAAGGCCCTCAACAGGCTCTTCGAGCTCACGGCGGATGAGCAGAAGGTTCTCGACTTCCTGCGGGGTCTCGAAAAGGATATCAACTTGGCCGACCTCCTGAGAGAGGAGGCCTGGGTAAACGTCGGCCTGAGCTCGGCGCGCCCCGTGGGTAAGAGTGGTCATATTGCTCCGTTTTCTGTTTTATTTGTTTCTTTCTCCTCTTACTTAGAGTTTTTCTCCTTTCTTTGTTTCAGATATCCCACACATATCGACCAGCAACGCATCTTTTTTCTTCCGACTGAAGAGGAGGTCAGCTAAGGTCAGCGGGGCTCTTCTCGAGCTCCGAAAGAAAGCGAGGTCGGCTTCCACTTCCGCCCCTATTGGGGCGAGAGGATCCGGGGCCGGAACATCGTCGACCGTCCGGGAGAAGGCCCCATCGGCCGAGCAAGCGAGCTCGGCTTCCGGAGGGGTGTTTGAGTCGGCGCCTCCGGCCTGCCCTGCTCCCGTTGCTCAACGGGCAGACCGGACTACTGTTTGCTTGCGGCGATCGGGGCCCGAGCCGAGCAGGGGTCCCGGAGTTCCGAGTGCACCTCGGGCCGCCGCCTCGAGTTCTGCTGGACCCAGCTCGTCGGGAGCTGGGGGATGTCCCAGGAAAGGGCCTGCCGACCCGGAATCCCCGGCTCGCGAGGGCAGCTCGGCCCTTGAAGATGCTGATGTTGCGCGCGCGATCTTCTGCCGCGCGATGCTCCCAGTCAACCGGGCCAAGTTCGAGGCCCTCAGCCTCAAGGAAATCGTCGACCAAACGTACCGCAATACCGTTCGGGTAAGTCACCTTTTCACTTTGCTTTCAACTATCAGCATTTCCTTTTTATTGTCGTTTTTCTTGCAGCATTTTCATGAAATTGATACTCTGGTGTTCATCGCCTCGGGATGCCAGAACAAATCTCGGCGATTCCAGAAACACGTGGAGTCGGCCGAGAAGAGGCTCGCGGAGTCAGAGGTCGAGTTGACCGAGGCCCTCGTGCGGAGGAAGGCCACCGAGGCCAGGCGGCTCGCAATCGTCAGCAAGCTCGAGGAGGAGAGAGCCGCCCACTCCCTGATAAGATCCGAGTTGCGCGCTGCCGAGGCGTAACTCGCGGAGGCCCGCTCCGATGCTGCGGGATACAAGTATGAAGGCAGAGTTCTCCGCCTAAAGGTCGAGCAGCTCGAGGCCCGAGAAAAGAGGGCGCTCGAGCAAGCCCAAAATGTCGTGCAGCTCTTCAAGGAGTCGGAGGAGTTCCACGACATGCTCGAGGAGGAGACCGTGGACAGGTTCCTCCAGGGCTTTGAGAACTTCAGATGGTAGATGGCGCGGTTCTGCCTCCAGCTCGATCTTTTAGGGATTCGGCTGAGATCGAGGCATGGCGATGAGGGTGAGTCCGATGTGCCCTCGCCGCTTGAAGAGGGGGAGGAGGCCGAAGTCGAGGCCGTCGAGGTGGAGGTCGAGGCCGCCGAGGCGGAGGTCGGTGGAGAAGCCGCCGAGACCGAGCAAGTCGTTCAGACGACTCCCGAAAAGAGGACCTCCAAGATCGCCGACGGAGCTGCACCCGCTCCTGCCGAGGAAGGTCCCGATCCAGTCCCTACTGAGGTCCCCCAGGTGATCATCGTGGATGATCCCGGCGCTGACGAGGCCGAAGCCCCCTATGAGTTGTTTTCCCTTTTTTTTCTTTTCTTTTGTTGTAAGCGAGGTCGGTTCCTAAATTTGTTGAACGGCCGACCTCAATCTTGTACTTTAGCCTTTGGGCTTTCATTAATGAAATAGTTCTTTTGCAAACTTGTATCTGCTTTTTCTACTTCTTTTGCGCAATAAGTAATCGTTTAAGTTAAACTCTTCCCGGTGAACTCTTCTAAACGTTCAAGCTCAGCTAAGTTCTCAGACGTAGGCTTAGGCGTGGGGCGCATTCACTAAGGTATCAAGCTTAGCTCTGATAAGGACGACGTTTTAGGTGCCAGGCTCAAACCATAGGAAAATTCACTAAGTCCTTGAGCTCGGCTGAATTCGTAGACTTAAGTTCCGTGGACTTAAGTTTCAACCACGCTTGCCAAGTCAAATTTCTGTCGGCGAATATTTCTAACTCTTCGGACTCGGCTAAGTGCGTAGACTTTGGTTCCATAGGCCTAGACCTAAATCGCGTTCGCTAAGTGAGGCTCCAAGCTCTAACTTTAGAGAAACCCTCTGAGTTTTCAAGCTTGGATTTGAATCTTGCCAAGCCCTCGGGCTCGGCTTGTGCATTGAGCCCGGACCTCGAATCCTGAAGAGGTTTCGTCGAGCCTTTAAATTTGTCTTCTGGACAATTTTAGCCAAGTCTTCGAATTCAGCTTTCCAGGCGTTAGCTCACAAAAGATTTTGGGGTCGGTCTCCGGGGAGATCATGGACCAAAATCGTGTTGCCGGTGAGACCTTCGCAGTAGTTGGTCTCGGGCTTGGCCGAGGTACCAACAAGTAGAGTCGGAATTTTATGGTGAGTGCCTCGGCATTTCCGAGCTCGACCAGAGTATCAAGAGTCGAGGTCGTCACCGCCGATTAACAATGGGGAAGGCGTGCCTGGGGTAGAGAAGACCCTGGCTCACGGTTGACTCGGAGAAACATCCCGACCTTGGTTGGGGGAAGTCCTGAGATTGATCAGAGAATTGCCGGTGATATGAGTAAATAAATGTAATGGAGCAGGTGCCGGGTAGAATGTACCTCCTGCATCGTCGAAGTTAGGCACCCCATGCCGAGGTGGGCAGCTTCGCTCTTTGGTCAGCTTTTGAGGGCGCTCTTTTGCCTGGGATCCGTTTCAGGGACGCCGACATGTTGGGAGACGTAGCTGTCATTGGAGATTTGTGTAAATGTCGCTCTGCTGTCGTTCTTGAATATTTCGGAGGGCCGCGAAGGTACTATCCCGTCTTTCCAAGGTCGAGGGAGCTTGGGCTCACTATCGACTTATCGGGGCATCTCGACCTTAGTCGAGGAGGCGCTACGGGGGGCTGCGAAGGTACTATCCCGTTGTCGATGTCGAGCGCCACGGAGGGCCGCGAAGGTACCACCCCATCTTTTCGAGATCGAGGGAGCTTGGGCTCACTGTCGACTTATCGGGGCATCTCGACCTTAGTCGAGGAATCGTGCACAAGGTCGAGAGGTCTGGGAATGCACTGTCGACCTGCGACGCTTTCCGAGGTCGAGGGGTCTGGGCACGCACTATCGACACTCGGGGCATCTCGAACTTAGTCGGGGAGGCGCTACGGGGGGCCGCGAAGGTACTACCTCATTGTCGATGTCGAGCGCCACGGAGGACCGCGAAGGTACTATCCCGTCTTTCCGAGGTCGAGGGAGCTTGGGCTCACTGTCGACTTATCAGGGCATCTCGATTTTAGTCGAGGAATCGTGCGTAAGGTCGAGGGGTCTGGGAACGCACTGTCGACCTGCGACGCTTTCCGAGGTCGAGAGGTCTGGGCACGCACTATCGACACTCGGGGCATCCCGAACTTAGTCGGGGTCTTTGAGGGAGATCGAGACCGAGCTCGATGTCGGCGTGGCGGGGCATTTCAAGCTTGGCTGGGGCATCCGAGCTTGGTCGGGCATCCGAGCTTGGTTGGGCATCCGAGCTTGGTTGGGCATCCGAGCTTGGTCGGGTAGTCTGAAGATC
>JAOXJJ010000001.1:4694066-4724417 GCA_025769935.1 Phoenix roebelenii
CGGCCGAAGCAACTCTCACTCCCTCTCTCTCTCCTTTCCTCCCCTGCTCTCTCTTTCTTTCTTTCTTCTTTATTTTCGCCGAAACCCTAACTTCCGGCCCACCGAACCCTCCGTTTCTTTCTTTTTTCTTTCCTTGCAGGCGGCCGGGGAGACGAGGCTCCCCTCGATCTACCGACCGAGGCAGAGTTTCCGCCCGGAGCGCCGGCGAAAGGAAGGCCGACCCTTCCTCTTTTCCGAAATGATGCCGGAGAAGAGGAGCGCCGAAAGGTGGGGTCGCAGATGGACCTCCTCTGGGAGGTCTCCCCCTTCTCCGACCACGGCGAGGTAAGGCCGCCGTCCGAGGGTGGAGCTTCAAGGTCCGGTGAGTTCATTTAATTAATTAATTTTTTTTTCTTCCTTGGTCCTTCCTTCCGGCACCACCACCCCTTGTCGTAGAAGGGGCGGTGGTCCGGCCGGGGCTGGCGGCCTTGTGGCCGCCTCCGTTGCCGTCCCGATCAGATCCGGCGGCCTGAGCTGCCCCCCAAGCCCTAGGGTGGCCGCAGCCGATGCTACGGTACCTTGTTCATTTGCAGGCGGTTCGGCCCGAGGGGTCATTGGGCCCGATCTTGGGCCGCGGCCGTCCTCAGACCGGTCCGGGGTCTATGGTCCGGCCCGTGACCCTTCTCCCTTCTGCCGGTCTCCTCCTCTCTGTCCCATAGTTGAAACAGAGGAGAGGGTACCCCACAGAGGGTACCTCTTTCCGGTTGCCACTCTGGTAGTACTGCCCACAGTAAAAATTTGGGCCCAAATCCCTAACTGGGCCTATTTCTTATTGGGCCTAGTAGGTTGTGGGCCCGGACATTACACCTATAACTTGGAACTGGTGGTCTTCAGGTTTCTAGCTGGGGTAACTCTGGGCTGCAACCCATCCCTCCATGTTGAGCTTGGGATGGAGCTAAATAACTTGAATTTATGATTGAAGAACTTCAATTTCTGCCTTCTGGTATTGTTTTTTTCGAGATGTTGACTCAAAAATTATAAACACATGCTGGGAGCAATACCAGATCTAGAAATTCTCCAATCATGAGTACAGACCTTGCCTATCACTTAATCTTGAGTACGATCCAGCATGAGTACAGACCTATGTTGTCGATTTATTTGGAAGTAAATCTCAATAAGGTGCGAAAGAAAAAGTTCAATGTGATAAAAAAATTAATAGTTGAGTGTCCTTACTTCACGGTCCAAACAAAGAGATTAGTAGTGTTCTTTTAGATACTTATTTCAACATTCACTGTTCTTTTACCTATAGGTCAGAGGTTTCTTCTTTCACTTTTGTAGTTACTGTCTATGGACAAATCTGAGAAAAATTCGTGCTTGAAATACATTGTTCGATCTCCACAATCGGCACCATTTTGAGGTTGTATATACTATCAACTTCTATGTTCCCTAAATCTTTATTCTCTTAACCTGTGGTTATATGAGAGTTATTAAAATTTTTTAGCTCTCCTGAACCTTCTATTTTTGTTTTAGCTGCATTAAAGTGGTTTTTTGGATATGTTGGTTTTTTATTGGTTTTATCTTCTATGAGTCTCTCAGAATTACAAAGGCTGTCTGAATTTGTTTACTCTGTAACCAAGCTCCGGGGTACCTTTGGACAGTTCTGGGCGTCTTCGTAGTTGGACCGTTCTCTTTTGATCTTCTCTGTTGTTTTTAACTGATCTCCTTGTTGTATATCCTTTGTCTTTGTACATATTTTATCTTTCGAATTTTTCTTGTCTCCTGTTTTCTAGTAAATAAAATTTGGTGACTAATGGAGGTTGTTGTGAGGACCCATGCGAGCATGTATTTAGTCACACATCGGTTATTCGCTGGGTAAATTTTAGGTATTTATACAAGATCAAAAAATTCAAATAATACTTTCGACGAACTATTTTGGGTGAGATCCTAGATTATTACAACTGGTATCAGAGCAGACCCTGAAAGATCCAACATCGGCTAAACTCGTTTTAGAGTATGGGTATATAAGATGGGTATCTCCAAATCCTGCAGACGCGTTTTGGATGGAAAACAAAATCGGAGAGGGGTCTGAACAGTGCGTGCTACGTGCGTGCAGGCCTCAGAACCGGACAATATCTGGCAGGGGAGCCTCGTAGTCCCCACTCATGTGGCCTCCACGTGGGCACTGGGTGCCTCACGTGCCTCGCGGAGGCGGAGGTATGACATTTGGTATCAGAGTCGAGAACGACTTTAGTCCGAGGGTGGGTGAATGAAAGATCCCACATCGGCTAAACTCGTTT
The DNA here is from genome assembly GCA_025769935.1 of Phoenix roebelenii. Taxonomy (NCBI): domain Eukaryota; kingdom Viridiplantae; phylum Streptophyta; class Magnoliopsida; order Arecales; family Arecaceae; genus Phoenix; species Phoenix roebelenii. The sequence continues at coordinate 4,696,343 of JAOXJJ010000001.1, forward strand.
CAGAGCCTGGGCATATGAGGCGGGTGTCTCCAAATCCTGCAGACGCGTTTTGGGTGGAAAACAAAACCGAAAAGGGATCTGAGCAGCATGTGCGACGTACTTGCGGGCTCCGAAACCAGACAATATCTAGCAGCAAAGCCCCACGGTTCCCCCTCATGTGGCCCTCATGTGGGCACTGGGTGCCTCACGTGCCCCGCGGAGACAGGGGCGTGACAGACCCGGCCCATAACCTATGTAAATTAGGAGGCACTGCAATATAGATCCATTGAGGCGGACGATGGGTCCTAAGAAGACAGCCTCGACACCCTGTTGACATGGCTCGAGGTTCCCTTCAACATCCACCGCATAATGGACCTCTAGTATAACACTGATGAGCTTGAGTGCAAGCGCCGCTCTCAAGGCCTGGATGGCCTGTTTAAGGAGTTGCTAGATCAACTTTCTGTTCTAGAGTACAAGATCAGTATGGTCAGAACGAAGCAACAAAGAAAAGGAGTTGTTGATTCCGCAGCAACTTGGCAATCAAAGCGACATCAATTATGCAAACTGCCATCGACTCGAGCATGTTGATCAATAATGTGCCATCGACTCAATCCGGTGGGCCTGAAGATCACTTCTTCTGTCAACCTATCAAACCCTCTGGTGTCTGATGCTTATAGTTCAGGGCACTTGAACAATGCCATTGCCCACAATAGTGATGGACTAGCTGGCTTCAGTGATCCTTCAGCTCCTGCAGCTTCCAAATTACTTCACTCAGTTGAACCCAGTGGAGAGCTTCCAGAGTTGTCAGATGAGGTGCACCTGGAGTTTGATGGCAAGAAAACAGAGGAAGGGAGTTTGAGATCACAATCACGTTTCGGGTTTTGAAATTTGATAAAATGATCACAATATCTAGCGCTAGGTACATTAGGATATTCTAGTTTTTTTAGGGCAGCATTAGGATATTCTTTGCAGAGATAAGTCCATCTAACTTAGCCTCCTTTTGTAGTATAGATAAGGCCAAACAGTCTGAAACCAAGATTACGTAAAAGTAGCTATGAACTGACAACTAGAATGTCCTGTCAGTTCATAGCTTCTCTTACGTGATCTTGGGTTGTAGTTATTTCACTGTTAGGCCTTATCTATTCTCTAAAAGGAGGCTATGTTAATGAACTTATCTTTGCAAAGAAATGGGTTGTCTCGTTGCCATGATTGCAACCTTCTATTATAAATTACCAAGTCCGAATATTAGTGGTATGCTCTCCTAGTAAAAGAAGTAGTTTTTTGAGTTATTAACTACTTTGTTTCATAGTCTGGTTTTTGGGCTTGTGACGTTCTGATGGTTTGGAGGCTTGAAGAGGAGAGGAGAATCGGGTGCATGGGCTTGCAATTGGTGGCTATTAAAGATAAAGTTCAATTCAAGTATATGGGGAGACGGAGAAGTTGGATATCATCAAATGGATCCCACAAACCCGAGTTTGCTCTCACCTGCCTACTAAGCTGCTATTGGACATCAATGTTATCATGCTCATCATTGTTTTGCTCTATGGACAAATTAAAAACACCTATTTGTAGTACCTAATGACAACTTTTGGTTTCCATAAATAGTATCATACTAGCATGTTAATAAACTCCATGTTCTAGGATCCGGCGATTGTCAAGTTAGGAAGAGCTCATAAGTTTGCTTTCAGCTTATCATAATGATTCAGATTACAGTTCAACCCACACCAATGCCCTCAACTATTGCTGCTTATTTTCTATTCCATAATTAAATCTCAAAAGGCCACCTAGTTTTAACCAAGATAACAAGCTCTGACAGGAGCGGCCTAATGCATTTGGGGGCTTAAGGCGAACTTACTAAGAAAGACATTTTTTCTTTCTATTTTGTCTTTAAGACCTTCTCTACAATAGGCCGGCCTAAGGCGAACTCATTAAGGAGGGCTTTTTTTTTCTTTCTGTTTTTGTCTTGCCTTTCTTGTGATGGGCCTTCTTTGGGCCGGGGTCTTAGGCGACTGTCTTAGTCGCCTAAGAGTTGGGCCGGCCCTAAGCTCTGTATGTACGTTATCCTACATGATCATGTTATTTTCAGTCTTGGGTGTTGAGCTTGTCTCACTACCTTATGTGGCTCTATTTTAATCAAAGAGAAACTTACATAGGATCTCTTTATTAATTATGCAAATCACTGTCTCTCTGATCTAACCAACTAGTATCAAATATTGGATTCAACTATCTTAGTGGCATGTGCTTTGACTTGTGAAGCTGATATCATGTATTTCAAACTAATATCCTTTCTCTAGTCAATCCCCTCCATTAATTTCAAAAGTAAATATTATGAAAATATTTTATTTCAAATATACCAAGCTCATGTTCCCCATCTTTATCTCTAATATTGACTTCATACATAAAAAAATTATTTATACCTATATTATACTCAATATTATTAATCATTAATGATTTTTTATTTTATTTATTATTTTTATGCATTGCATATATCTTGATTGCTAGTATGAGCCAGCACGATTTGGTACAATAGGGTTAATGTTGGTCTAGTTACCAATAGCCTCTTGACCATTCACACATTGTATGAAGCCTTCCACCTCATCTGCACTTCATTGCACTTTTTATTTTAAGCATGCACCTTCTTAAATACTTCTTCCCAATAATAAACAATTATCATGCTTGGATTTTAGTGTGCAATTGAAATGGTTTCTATATCAATTATTCATTGATGAACAAATTTAACTTTCATTTAAGAAGGAAAGGTCAAAATCCATTCTATTGCATCCCATGAACACGGAGGATTATAAGGTTTGTAATAATGGTTATGGTACCTAAATCGGTATTATATTGGTATGATGTCGATACAGATTGGTTTAGCGTATTAACACTTGGTATACCCTCCATATGCAGTATTGGTTCAATGACGATGAGATACTGTATACTCGATACTGGATAGAGTGTACCGGTTCAATGAATCTTGAAGAAAATAAAAATCAGAATGGCAATGAGAAAATTGGAAGAGTGAGGCTAACGAAATCAAAAGCCAGGTTGCTATAAATTCTGAATTGGACATGGTCATCAGATCTTGAGGCCTAGTCCAATCAATATCTATTTCCAAGTTGCCTCTACTTATTGCTACACAAATAATCGGATCAAGAAGCTTCAAATCCATGACAATAACTACCAAACAAGGCATGACTTTGATCCTACCAAACTCAAAATTTTCCATAAACTTTCATTCTTGTTTTCAAGCTACCTGTGTATCAAACTAGAATTTTCAATGAGACCAACTTGAATCATTGCAAATTTGGACTCATTAATGCGTCCATTTTCAGCCCCTTCACCATTTTCTGCCACCCATAAAAAAGCAAAAAAAAAAAGAAAAGAGAGAAAAAGAATAACAAGAAGAAGAGGATAAAGAAAGAAAGGCAGAGAGAAGTTAATTGAGGAGAAGAAAAATCTAGGTCATTATGCATCAACTGTAGGGATGATCATGGGCCGGGCCTCGGGCCTAAAATTTATTCATTTTAATCGGGCTTCGGTCGGGCCATTATAAATTTATTATTTTCTGTGCCCAAGCCTGCCTGTAATCAACTTTAATCAAAACTAAGGAGGATACCTTTCCTATAGATTTAACCATGCTCATTGTACATATGGGACTTTGAGTTATTTTCAGATGACATTAAGTTAATATCCTCGAGGAGTATAATGCTAGGTTAAGTTGGCATGCTGAAATTAGACTTGGGTTGATAATTCAGTCAAGGGTTTTATATCCGATAGTAGTTACTAATCAAATAGCAGCAACATATTGTCTAAACAGGTGGCTTTGCGGAGACACTGCGTATGAAAGATTAAGCCAGCTTGAACCATTGACACCAAATATATGGGGTTGCAAGTGGGCAAGATAGAAGATCCAGAATTAAAGACTCAACTTGAACTTGATATTTTATACCTATTGGTGAAGGATGCGTCTCCACCGAGACCCTAGCCTCACCATATCTTGCAACAATAGACTCGATGTTGCCCAACCCAAGCATGCCCAATTAAAGCCTACAAAATTGTCGAGCTATCTCTTTAGAGGGACCACCCAACGCCAAGATGGACCTCTAAACTGGCACCACAAATAGCCAGTGTATTTTCAGGCCCAAAGTTTGTTTGTCCAATCCCAAAGCTTCATGTATGGGCAATCCAGCTGGGAGCTGGGCCAAATAAGATAGAGATCGGATCGGATATGCCATAGATTAAACAATTATCAATTCGAACTCTATTTATTTATTAAACATATCAAAAATCTAATATTTATTATTTTATTAAATAAATAATTTAATTTATTATTTTAATAAAAATAATATAGCTTGATCTATAATGAGTTGAAATAAATTAAACGGGTAAAATTCTTGAGCATGACGTTACAAGCTACATGGGCGATGATCGGATCAAGTTTAGGCCCTTCGATCACTATGATCTTTTTGAAAAAAAAAATTGCACCCATATTTTGGTTCCGTCGTCTTTGTATTTTTTTATTTTTTAAAAAATTTTATTGGCTACACCCATATTCATTACATGTAAGCCGTTGTTTAACTAAAAAAAAATGCAACCCAAATGCATGTCTTGCCAGGTGCATATTAAGTTCCATGCAGGAACGATCTCTTCCATCCATTTTATCGCAATCGGTAGATCCTCGAGCGTCTATTCTATGCAAGCGTATATCCTACACAAGGGGGCCATATGCTAGGTTGATGAGACAATAAATCATGTTCTTTTCTAGTGTGAGCGTGCCAGGAGGGTTTGAAGGCTCATCACACTCTTGCTGGATGTGCGGAGTGGGGTTGATTCCTTCTTGTTAATTCTCATGCGATGGGCTTCTGCCCCTCCTTTTCGGTAGGTAGGTGTCGAGAACCTATATTGCCTATTAAATCTAGTTGGCCAGAAATGCCTGAACCTTTGGCGAGAGGCGTCCTCCCCTCATTTTGTTGTGGAGCGGGCACAGGTTTAGACTTTCGAGATTGTCTAAATTTTTTGGTCGGATGGACCCTTGATAACTCGGGGCACTTGAGTCTCTTCCTTTGTAGTTGCAGCGCCTCGGACGGTGTTTATCACCTGGAAGCCCCCACCTCCAAGTTTCCTTAAGATTAATTTCGACGGATGTATTCTGGAGAGTGGTAGGAGAGGAGGTGGAGCTTTTGTCATCGGAGGCCCGGACTCGAGAGTAGTTGTTGCTGGTGGGTGCCAGATTTTCGAGGTCTCGGTCTCAGAGGCTGAGCTGAGGGCGGCCTAGTTAGGGCTGGGCCATGCCCAATGTGTCCTGGGTGCGAGAGTAGTCTTCCTTAAGGAGGACTCAACTACAGTGATCAGTTGGATTACGAGGAGCATCGGCAGTGTGCACGAGTGCCACCCCTTGTTGCGCGATATCTGGGACATGGCCGAAGGCTTGGAGTTCCAGGCCAGGCATGTCTTTAAAGAGGTGAATGGGGCTGCAGATTGGATGGTCTCGTATGTAATCGACCACTCCAGAAGTATCCTATAGAGTGAAGAGAGGAAGCTAACTATGATACTATGTGATATGCTGTTTTCTAATTTTGTTGGATAAGTTCGTACTAAATCTGCATGAATCATTCAGCTAACAACGAGAGAGAGAAAAGAAAAGAAAAGAAAGAAGGAAAAAAAGAGGGCGGTCCCGCGGCTTTTTCCCCGCTCAACTCCTCGTTCCCTCTGCGCAGCCCGGGAAGAAAGCTCTCTAGTCGGAGGAGCTTCGGAGGAGCTGCGGTTCAAGCAAATGGCCGACGACGGAGTTGCCGAGCGCGGTAGCGACAGCCGCCGCTCGCTCCGCTCCTCCGTGGGCCGCGCTGAGCGTCGACGGCCTCGGCACGTCGCAGAAGCCCACGTCTCCCGCGATCGCTTCCCCGGCGCCTACCACCGCTTTTTCGACCTGAAGTTCTTCGCCTTTACCGGGTATCCGCCCATCCTTCCATCCCTAAGCCTCGCGTTTACCAACTTGTTCTCGCTTCGTGCTTCTTGATCTGTTCCTATTCCCTTCTTAAACCGAGGCCACGGTAATCCTTCGTCCTGGTGAGCCGTGAGCATCTCTGCCTTTTCCTTTCTCATTCTCTTTTAGCGATTTACTCCATCAAGATTTGTTCTTTTTTTCCAATATTGGGTGGTTTATTATGTCAAAAATTTGTTCTTTTGAATGATATCGTGTCCGATGGATGAAGTAAACCCTAAAGAAGCTTGTAATTGTTTTTTTATGGGTTTGTTTCTTTCTTTTCTCTTTTCTTGACGTTCGTACTTTCTTCTCTTCTTTGCAAGCAAAAAAGTAGAAGTCTTTGCGGGTTTTCTATCTCTATATTATATATCCGTGCGTTCTTTCCAGTGCCGATCGAGTATTATATGTAATATAATTAAGGTTTCTCTTGATTTTTTTTTTCCTGTTTGGCATTCTATTTTATTTCCTTTAAAAATATTTTATCTGGGATATGCATTACATGAGTGGGTTTTGGTGCTATCTGTCTTGCCACTTGAATGATATGGATGTAAAGTTGTCCATTTCCTCTTCTCTATTGCTTTGATCAGTCCATTTTCTCTTTTTTTTCTCCCATTTTTGGTATTCTGTCAATGTAACCTTAGTTTGATTATAAGCTTTTCCATACAATACTCCATGGGTAACACGTGTTATATCACATTTATGAGGTTCTCTTTTTATCTCTGTGAATGGGTTTGTAGATCAGCATGCCTTGTCTTTAGGGGAAAAAATATCTGTAAAACCTCGACCATTCTTAAAATTTGGTTGTCAGTCAGGTTTAAATCCGAAGCAATCAAAATAAATTTAATGTTTAATGTTTAATGACTTGCGAATTCTAGCGTGTTCCTCACCTCTCTTTGCATGTGATGATCTAAGGAATTATACTGAGAGCTGGCTGTATAAGAAATTTGCATCAATACTTGAAATTGTTATCTATACCTGTCATTTATAAATAGTGGTTAGAGTAGAAAATCTAAACAAGCTCCTATTGGGTAATTCCCCAGTTATACACACACACACACATACATACATATACATATGCATATAACTATACGTATACAGGTACATATATGCACCTTTATATGTACATATGTATGTATGTGTGTACGTATCTACGTGTATGTCTGTATATATGTATTTATATATATACACATGTTGGCACGTTTAATATTCTTCTTTCCCCTGCAGGTCGAATTCTCTAAGTGGCAGGGTCATTGTTGAGGCCTCGTTGACTGTTGTTGACGGTAGATGCTTTAAGGGATTTGGTTATGTTGAATTTGCTCCTGAAATAACTCAAATTATAAGGCATTTGTTTTTCTTTTTTAAACATGTAGTGGTAAACTAATTCTTCTGCTGGTAACTTACATTGCATGGATTGCCTTCTTCGATCTGTAACTTGTAAAACATTCACCTTATTCTCCTACGATGATTGCTTTAAAAATTTCTAGTTTAAAAATTGCAGATAGTAGGATACTCCATCCTGTATTTTCCCCTTCCTTTTGATGTTTGAACACCTTCAGCATTCATCTGAAAAAAAATTGATGTGAAGATGTTTTCCAATTTTTCTCATGGAATGAGGACTGTCCTAAGTATATATGGTTGTCCAGCATCTTGTATTTTCAACTTTAGTTGTGTTTATTGCTGATTCTTTTGCAGGCACTGGGAGTGAATTTCTGGAACTGTGGGGACATCCAGTGAGGCTTGATTTGGTACTCTTAATGAGGGCACCTATACGCTTACAATGGGTATTGCTATTCTTTTTTTCTTTTCTTTTTTCTTTTTTTCTTGCTTCGCAAAAGATTTTTCGTTTTTGTATTGCTGGTTTGATGTGGTTCATGAAAACAAAAATTATAAATTAAAAAAGGGAAAATTATCTCTACATGCTACATTTTTTAATTGTGCATGCAGATTTTCTAGTTAATCTATTTAGGCATCTTCTTGGCTTCCCCCCTCCGATGCTGGATGATGATGAGTATGCTTCCACATGAATCAATATTCATTGAGATGACCTATAGTCCTATCAATTGGTCTGACAAAAGTAAGTCATATACATGGCTGTATTTAAGCACATGCACACACATATGCCAATGTATGTATACAAACACCATTCTACTGCTATTTGACTGCTTAGTAATTGCTTGGTGTGCCAATTTTTTAAAGCATCATATAGAAGTCTATGTTTTTTTCTCTGTTCTGCTTATAGCTTGAGCTGAAAAAAATCTTACATGGTTGTATTTAAGTACATGCACATGCATATGCATGTGCAAATGTATGTATACAAACACCATTCTACTGCTATCTGACTAGTAATTGTTTGGTGCACCAATTTTTCAGAGCATCATATGGAAGTCTGTTTTTCTTCCTGTTCTTTTTATAGCTCGAGCTGGAAAAAACTTAAAAGAAAAGAATTGCACAGTGGTAGGCCCGATTTATATTGTTGTAGGTGCCAAATTATTTCACTTGTGCATATTGGAAGAAGCAAAGTAATTCTTGCCAAAAGGGCGAGAAAAACTGTCATACCATACTAACAAAAGTTTTGGATAAATCCCTTGAAGAGGATCAGGTATAATTTTAATTACTTATGTCCAGGCTTTTTTAGGTACTTGAAATGAATGGGTCAGGAACTGTTGCGGTGTGCAAGGAGGCTTAATTTGGCCAGTAAACGGGGCACACACACCCTTATGCAGGGCTGGTCTTCCCTTTTTCTTTCTCTTTAAAGAAGCTTTTCATCCTTATATTGCGGATGCATTGCAATTCATGGAAGGAAAAGTCTATACATTAATAAATTTGATGTACTCTTGTAAATATATAGGGAAATATAATTTTTGGCTGCTGCATTTTTGAAACATGCATGTGGATTGGTGGGCATGGTTACGCTAATCAAGATGGTCAAACATGTTCTTGTGTTTTTTGCCCCTTTTGTGCTATATGATGATGGGTATGCTTCCAAATGAATTGTCGATTACTAAGATGATTTTGTCAGTCTGATTAAAAAGTGAATCATGTACATTTGTATTATTTATGTTCATTAATATGCATATGTATGTACAAACACTATTCTATTGCTATTTGTGCATCAATTTTTTTGAAAGAATGTGAAATTCATGCTTTTATTTCCATTTTAATTATAGCTTGCGACTGGTTAAAAGGATTTAAAAGTAATGTGTTTGTACTTTGTACAGTTTAGGCCCCATTATACATCATTGCAGAAGCCAAGTTGTTTCATTTTTGTGCATATTGCACAAAAGGATAATTCTTACCAAAAGGGTTAGAAAGGCTTGAGCTGTACCATATTTGTCCAAGGTTTTGTAAAATCCCTTGAAGTGATTGGGTATTCTTTTTGTTTTCCTAAAAAAAAAAAACTGATCAATTTAATTTTGACTCTCTTTGTGCTATTATCTTAGTTTTGAATGTGTTAAGGAATTGAAACTTTTTTGAAGAGCATTTTGGGCATTGCAGAGTGATCGCTTGAGTTTCCATATGTTCTCTTGGGGTTCCCTTCTGAACTCGGTGCCTTCCTCCACTTTACCAACCACAAGTTCATTTTGTTTGACCGCTATCCCCCCTCCAGTGATTCCTAACCTCCTGTTTACCCCACTCTCTCTTTCTTGATCAATTTCTGATCCCTTCTTTAAACCCTTTCTGCTCTGCGAAACTGAGAATGCTCTAAAGTCAAACAAAATATACCCCTCTGATGGAAAATCCATTCGGATTATGTGATCCTGCTCACATCCTCTCTCAAGAAAGACTGGCATCTGTATCCTCTACATCAAAGTGGGCATCTCTTTCCCCTTGCTTTTCTCTTTTCCCACTTTTAATGATTTATGGTGTCTATGCTTTATTCTTTTTCCTAAAGTGTCTAAATGTCTTTCAGTGACATCCATATTTGTAGATGTGCAGGTTTAATGCAGTTCTTTCCCCTATAGGGTTCAATTCTACAAATAGGCAGGGGGATTGTTAAAAACCTGGTGGCTGTTACTGATGATGAAAACTTTGAGGGATTTGGTCATGTTGAATTTGGCACTGAAGAAGCAGTTCGGAAATTAATCTATTTTTGTTGTTGGTTTGTGGTGGTGTATTATTTTTCCAGCACATCTCATAGATCATGTCATCTGTTTTCTCTGATCTGTAACTTATAAAAAACTGTGGCTAGCAAAATACTTCATCTTTTTCGCCTTACTTGTCGAAAATCTTCAGCTTTCTTTGAAAAATCTTCAGCATTCATCTTTTGCTACAAGGGCAATTAGAAGCACATTAGGTTGTGCGTTGTCTTTATCCCCTTTAAGCTGATTTATCTCCCAATATTTTGTAGGCACTTGAAAGGAATTGTTGGAATGTGCAGTGTGGTTTGATTTCACCTGTGAAAGAGGTGCATATACTTCTTATAGTGGCAGCGATCTTCCCTTTTTCTTCTTCTTGTTTGTTTGTTTTTTAAGGTTTTGTTCTTGTGTTGCTGATATTGTGTGGGTCATGAAAAAAACCTCTTCATTAATAAATATAATGTGGCTCTATAAATAAATAAGAAACATTATCTCCAGAGGCTGCATGTTTGGAAATGTGATTGGAGCTTTGTGTGCTGCTTACTCTAATTAATAGCTATTCAAACATGCTGTTTGTTTTTCTCCGTTGCATGCTAGATATCGTCGAATATGAAATGAAGTGGCATCCATTGAGATGATTCATAATCCTATCTACTAGTCTGATAAAAAATAAATTAGATACATGGACGTATTTATGCATGCATTAATGTATATACATTACCTGCGTGTATGTATAAAAAATCCTATTTATTGGTATTTGACTATTTAGCAATTGTTTGGTGTGCCATTTTTTAAAATTCATAGTATAGTAGTTCATAATATTCTTCCCTTTCTTCTAATAGCTCAAGGCCTTAAAAAAAGACTTTAAAGGAAAAAAATTGCACCTCATTAGTCTCCATATTATATCATTGTTTATGTCAAAAATTTTTCCACTGTTGTGTATATTTCAGTAAGGAAACAAATTCTTACCAAAAGAGTAGTATAGGTGCGACCCGTACTATACTTGTAATTCATATTGTCATATTGAATGATTCTACTCGATTAGTTTTTGTCCATATAATGCATATAGCTCTAGTTTCTGGTTAGGCCGGTTCGTTGGTTCTATATGAGTTAGCAATTTTTGATCCTTTTGACCTTATTCTTGATCCAATGTGGAGACAAGCATCATCTTTTGTTCAAAATGACAGACTACAGACCTGCCTCAGCGCCGCGAGCCGCTCACCCACTAGAGACTCCAAATTATAGTATTGATTACACTAGATATGATCACTCGAGTTTTCTTCTTTAACTCGAACACATGTTTGATGTCGTGTGGGAGCCGCTTGCACCCGCTCACACCCTTATGATCACTCAGGTTTTCTTCTTGAACTCCAGCACCTTCCTTTGCTCCACTAATTGCAAGTTCCTTTTGTTCAGCCATGTTATACACTCTTCCTACAATCCTTAACCTCCCATTTTGCATCTTTGTGTTTCTCAATTGATTATGCTCTTCTATTTAAACAGTTGTCACTCTCCGTAACCGAGAAGGCTCCAAGTCAAGAAATCACACTCTTTGAAGGGGACAATGGATTCCAATTACATGTGTGCCGATATACTCTCTCAAAAAAGACTGATATCCATAATCTCTGTCTTGGTAAGCATCTCTGTCCTTTCTCCCCGTACCCCGCCCTTCACTTTAGCAATCTATTTAATGTATGATTTTTCTTATTCTCTCATCTTTAATGATTCATTTTGTCAAAATTGGTTCTTCTTGATATCCTTCTACTCTTACAATTTCATGTTTATTTTAACTTTTTAATATTTTCAAGGTAATTTATGTTATTTTTTTTGTTGTTTTGGAGTCTATGGTCTTTATATGATTGGTTCGAGTATTATATTTCTTGCATCTTGAATCTAGGTGTAAATTAAGCATTGGGATTTTCCTCTTTCTTTATAGTTTTATTTTATATTTTTTTTTATTTGGTTAAGTATTCTATTTTCTAAATTTCAATGTGTGCTGAATTTTGGTATACAACGTATTCACTATTTTACTTGTGTTATTGCATTTTATCTATTGCCTCTTGATTTTTGTATATCTCAATTGAGACTTGAGTTCTCTGTATCTTTTGTCAAATCATTATCTTTTTTTAATTTAATCTATTTATTATCCCTTTTATTTGTTTTCTTCAATATTTTGATGTGGTATTTCCAACACAAATTTATATATTTGAGTGAACATCTCAAAAAACAATAAACTCTCTTATTGGTTTCTTATAAATCCAAATGCCTTTTGTGTCTACGGTGAACCATCTTTCTAATTTTGAATTGTATGTGATATTTTTTCCAATCCATATCGAATGATGTTTCTAGATAGAATATTCATATTATAAAGAAATGAAGTCTTAAAAGAAAATCGAAGGTCAATAGCAAAAGAAATCTAATATCTATGAAGAATGATTATTTGTAAAAATAAAAATATTAGAAATAAATGACTTGGTTGAGCTTGAACTATGGAAAATATAGAATAATTAGTGATGGAAAAAATGTTGGACACCTCGACCTTAGATCGCACCGACCTCCTTGACTTCGGTATAAACCAAAGTGAACAATTTCGGCCCCAGCCGAAGAGCTAGTCAGCCGAGGAGCCGATCGACACGTGCTGATAAAGACTGTTGATCTGGCAATCGATAGTTGTGGCAGCGCTGCAGTAGGTGCATGATCAACGTCGTATGCTGCCCACGCTGTAAACGTACGATTGACCATTAACACACATCGCATCAACTCAGATAACGACAAAATAAACTACCATATATAAAGGGGTAGTCCAGGGGTCCTCACTCTTCAAGTAGGTTATGCGATATTCATTTAGGGAGAACTCCACCTTGCTGAAATTTTTCTCTTCCACATTGTTGTTTTTCTATTTTAACTTAGGCATCGGAGGGTCCTCCGCCGGAAATTTTCTGGCAAACGGACTTTTTGCAGGTCATCTTCGGAGGAGATCAACTTCCCCATACCTCGGCCATCTCGTTCAGCTTGGTTCTTGCCAACCTCAGGGTCAGTCGAGTTGTGCTCCGACTTCGGTCTAGAATCCTACGGCAACAATTAGCAAGATAAATAAATAATGTAATAAATGCAAACATTATAAATATAAATAATAGAAAAGTAACTATAGTATTTTGAATAATAAACCTATAAATTTGCGGGAAAGCAGGTGGTTAGCTAACATGGTTGCATTTGTGAATACCCAAAAACCAGGCATTTGCACGTGGAGGAAGTACACTTAAGATGTAATTTTGTTCTTTCTTTGGAAGCAAAGTACAACCACAATGATCTATATATCTGTGAACAAAGTGTCAATAGGCTGGTGTAGTTTAAAAATGTTAATGCAGAGTTAGGATATACCCCAAGGCATGCACATAGAGCCCTCCAATGTCTTAGCACGATGGGTGGTGGAATATTGGAATGTCTTATCAGGTCTATGCAATGTTAGGTTGAAGCCTGCAAAGAAACTCTATGCCTCTATTTCATCCATGATAAATTGGTTCACATCTCTAAACACCAAATTGACCATAGCTCTATAATTTAGCAAGCATTGTCTCAGTTGTCAGCTTGATTGTTAGGTTTTCCCTTATCTCTCCTTCATCCATCCTTCTTTCTCTCTCTGTTAAGTTTAAGCCATTTGATTTCTGTTTTTGCGGTTCAATAGGTTTTTCGATCATCACCAGCTTGCTTAACTGGTTGGAACCCCTCTCACTTGGGGAGAGGTTATGGATTTGTGGATTCAATCCTGGATGGCGGTATTTCCACTGTATTCATTTTTTAAAAAAGGGTTCTTTTGATGTGTTTGTGCGGAAAAATTTCTAAGATTTATTCTTACCCTTGTAGAGAATCCCATGTTCTGCTTGTTTGTTCATATATTTTTAAAGTGGCCATTTTCAATGACGAAGCAGGGAATATCCCAAAATGGTGCACATCTTCAGTTCTTCCTTGTGTTGCAATAGACGATGGCCAGTCAATTAAAGATAATTCAATTGTGAAGGGGAAAGGTCCAAACCACATGTCAAAGGCCCGATTTCTCTTCAGACTGACCAAAACTGAATAAATAACATAGTGCATGACCAATCATCTATATTCCAGATAAAAAATAAAGGTGAGCTATAAGAGATTAGGAATCTCAGAGGAGACTTGGAAAAAATAAAAAATCAATCTGCACATATCTGAGCAGTCAGCCAACAGAGTTCTCCAACATGCAAATCTTCAACATGTTTTTGCTCCTAACTCTGTGTAATGGTGTCATATGAGTTTGGAATCTAGACACCTTGATAATCACAGATTTATCATGTTCTTTACTTTTGTACTATATTCTGTCATTATGATAACAACTGATAATTAAAATGATATAACCTGACCCTTTTTAATTGAGTCGTGGTTGTGGAAAAAATAACCAGAGGAACATTGTGCATAAATGCCAAGAATTATTTGCTTTCCTACTGAAGTGGATTCAGTCTAGCACCTCCAAATTTACTGATTTGATCAATTAATCCTTGTGTAGACTAACCAATAGATATAGGTGTTTTATTCTCTAGTTTAATTAATTCTGTAGTATGTAGGTGCAATATGATATTATTTATTTTTCCACCTATGGATGTTAAAGTAATTTGCAAGGTGTTGTCTGATTTTGCTCTATGCACCATTTGTAAGGAATTATTGGATTTCACTCCATCCCATGATGTCCATCAACATATGGATACATGTCATGAAATCTATGGATGAGCCCCTCACTTGAAGTACATGCCACCCAAGTTGGGCCAACCCAGATATTCCTTTGACAGCACCTCACCTGTTACCTTCACCACTTCAAATGAGGTTTCATGTCTCAAGGTTGGTTAAAGTTTTGATGACCAATTTTTCTATCTTTGAGGAGGATGGTGGATGGAAGTGCTTCTTGAATCTCTTCTGTTGATGAGATATGAAATAGTATCAAATTTACCGGCTTAAATCACTTTTATCTATCTTTTTTTTCTAGCACTCATTTCCTTCTTTCTTTGAGTTATCTAGATCAAGGTCCGCCGTACCGGTACCGGTCGGCGTACCGGTGGCCGCCCGGTCCGGTACGGTACTGGCCGGTACCGGTACCGTACCGGCCGGTACGTGGTGGTTTCAAAAATCACAGCGCGAGGCGCTGTGGTTCCAAAAAAAAATCGTAGTTCGCACCGGTACGAGGCCGGTACCGGCCGGTACGGCTAAAAAACCGAAAAATACCGGTTTTATTGTGGTTTCGGTACCGGTCTAGGACCGGACCGGTACGACGTTCCATGATCTAGATAATGAATATTAAGGCCATTCACCAGAGCAGGTCAGTTTGCTAATGCTAATATTGTTGTCGAGTTCTATATTTTCTTCACATTTTAGTAAACAAATACAGCTTGTAGCTTCATGCTTCTTGTCTTGATTGAATTGACCACATAGCTTGTGTTATGTATACATATTAGGTATGTACAACCATTTTCCATTTTGAAGTTTCAATTAGTTTGTCTGTCAGTTATTTTCATGTATCACAAATAATGTGCCATGATAAAAACATATCTCTACAATTAGCTGTCTTTTAGTGTGAATTGTCATCTCTTTATAGTGCAATTATATTTGAGCATCACTATAATGCTCCATAAATATAAGCATCTCTTTCCCTTTAGTTGACTTTTTAGTATCAATAATCTTCTATTCAGTGCAGAAGTTCAGAGATAAGGTTTTCTATATGTTTCTATGTAACAAAACTGTATTTTTCTACTCATGATTTTACATATTTGTAGTCTGAACATCTTAAGAATTTGCCAAATATTGCTCAGTATGAAATCTTAGTAAGTGTGAATCTATACTTATTTGCTTGATGTTAATAAATTTGATGATTTGATCTGCTTTTGTTATATCTAGAATTCTTTCTGGTTTATCTTGGATATTGCTTCTTTACTTTCATAGTCAAAGGTACATGACCTTAAATAGTTAAATCCTAGCATTATTGTCACTAACTTGCCATGGTATTGGTGGTATATACATGCCTACTTGTTCCTTGGGGGAAATCTGCACGGTGCTGGAACTGTCTTATTGTAATTATCAATGGTTTTTACAAATAATATTTCACATGAGTACTCCACACTGTACTCTGGTCTGGCAAGAACCTCAATATTTTGCTGCCTCGTAGTCGGTACCTAATTTGTGGCTCTGTAGTAGCTTCATTTGTATGTTGCCTTTCTTTTTTTTTCTTCTCATTTATATTTACTTTATATTTGGTACGAGATTGTATGATGTATTAGCTTCAATTATCTTTATAGCTTTGAATTAGCTTGATCTATAATCCTGGCTACATCTTTCACTTGATTTTGTGTGTATATTTTAAATGCCATCTAGGATAACTGTTTCTTATTAGAGCTGCTGATGCTGATTCGGAAAACTGTGGTGTTATGTTACACTATTGAGTCTTTCTGAGTGGGTCTTTTTGCTGAATACCTATTACCAAGTAAAGGGTTCAAATTCAGCTGTGAAAATATAATTTTATTTGGCTACAGCATGCATCCCATGAGTTTAGGTAATGTTCCTCGACAAATTTTTCTAATATCTTTACTAATATCACCATATGACCTTCTAACGGAAATTTAGTTCATGACCACATTCAGAAAATATGGTGCCTGTTAGCTGAGCTTGTAGTTTTGTAAATTGTTGTTCAAGCCAAGACGTCCTACGACAAGCAGGTCTCAAAAAATAAATTGTTCTATGACTTCTCCATACAACAACAGCAAGACAAGTTTTTGCTTTCTTTTTCAAGGAAATTTTACCAGGCAAGTTAATTACAAGCTGAGATGCCTGTAAGATATCCACTTCTTGCTAGTAAGGAACCTTTGATATTAATGTAGGAGCTGATTCTATGGTTTTTCTTTTTTAGAGCTGCCTGGCTTTGTACGTATATATAATGGAAAGGCTGTGAGGTCGGCCAACTTTAACACAAAAAAATGTGGCTTCAAGAATCCCCTTCCGAAAAGAAAAAAAGAAAAATAGATCTGTATTTTTTTCACCATGCACTTTACCACCATTTTTTTTTCCTGCAGGCCTCCACCACACCAAAGAATAAAAGAAAATCCTCAAATATGCTCCATTTCCTGGATGCTCTCCTCAGATAAAAAAAGTGTTAGAGTAAGTGGCTCATATTAAGTGGTATTCTTATTTGAGTGGTATACTGGTATTCTAACGGAGCGGAGCGAAGCGACGGGATATGTTTATCTTTGGGATAATTATATAATGTTTTATTTTACAAGGGACGCTGATAGGGATTGGGACTTTAGGGCTAGGGTTTAACTATAAATATCTTGTAACCCTTGTTATTTGAGAGATAGTGAAAGATACAACCGTTTCCCTCCCGTGGACGTAGACACAATGCCGAACCACGTAAATCCCTGTGTTCTCTTCCTCTTCCTCTCTCAATTCTGTGCATTGTTCTGTTCGCCGTTTGGATCCTGTGTTTTGCGCAACAATTGGTATCAAAGCTGTAAGGTTTAAAAAAAAAAATTGTTTTAGTTGCCGTGTTGTTTTCTTCACGTGGGGAGATTAGAGGGCGTCTCGTCTTCTTCCAAGCCAAAAACACCATTTCTCCTTGCATGGGTTTTGGGCGTCTTCTTCCCAAAACGAAATCCCCACGGTGCTATGGGTTATTTCTGCTTCAAGCGAAGGGGGAAATTTTGCTTCACGTGGAGGGCTCATATTTTTTGAGTGTCTTCTCTTCCCAAAGCAGAGATCAACACACAAAAAAAATGGAAAAGGCTTCACGTGAAGGGAAAATAGCCATCTTCTTCCTGTGTTCTTCTTATTTTGGGCATGTTTTCTCCCAAGTCCCATCGCATCAGCATTGGAGCGAGAGAGAGAAGGAACGAAGATCCAGTGGTGTTTTTTTTGGCGTTCTACTTCACGTGGAGGGGGGTTTGTGGGTATCTTCTTCCCAAACCGAAACCCCAAGTCTCTCTTTTCCTGTGGGTCCTCGGTTCTTCAAGTGTCTCCCGAGGAAGAGAGGAGCCGTGCAGGTGTTCTGCCCACGCCCGTCTTCGCTTGCGTCTGCGCCGCTGCCATAGTGACTAGATCTCGTGGAGGAGGACCACGCGAGAGATTTCTTTGCATCCGTGCGACGGTATTTTTATTTTTCATCAAATCCTATTTTTTTCTATTTTATTTTGCAAAAAGATAAGATTGTAGGAATGTCTTCTACGAAGTTCGATGTGATAAAGTTCAATGGAACTGAAAAGTTCGGGCTATGGCAGAGGAGGGTGAAGAATTTGTTAATATCGCAGGGTATGGTGAAGGCCTTGTATGGGAAGAAACCATATGACATGGGTGATGCGGAGTGGAAGAAATTAGAGGCTAAGGCTGTTTCAAATATACTACTTTGTCTGGCTGATGACATGATGTATTATGTTATGGATGAGGAATCTCCAGCGGCAATTTGGTCAAAATTGGAGAGTCGGTATATGTCCAAGCCATTGACGAACAATCTCTATCTTAAGCAGAAACTGTATGGTCTTAAGATGGCAGAGGGTGCTGATCTAAGCTAACATATCAACGTGTTTAATCAAATTATCAGTGATTTGCAGCGAGTTGATGTGAAGTTCGAAGACGAAGACAAAGCGTTGATGTTATTGCGTTCTTTACCTGCTTCTATAGATGAAAATTTAGTTACAACTCTAACGTGGGGAAAAGAAACTCTAGAATTAGAGGATGTCATTGGAGCCTTGTTAGGTTTTCATCAGAGGAAGAAAACCAGTGATGAGAGTTCTCAAGAAGAAGGCTTAGTGGCAAAGGTTAACCAGGAGCGTGGAAGAAGCAACACAAGGAATAGATCAAAACGCAGTAAATCTCGGACTAAATCCAGAAAAAAGAAGGGCATAACATGCTACAAGTGTGGGAAACAAGGTCACATAAAGTGGAAATGTTCTGAGAGAAAGAAGGGTAAAGATGACAAATTTGAGGGATCCTCTAAGTCTGCAAATATAGTGAAAGAAAATACAGATAGCAGTGATGGTGATATACTTTCAGTTTCATCCAGTTCAGATCATCTCGGAGATTCTTAGGTTCTGGATTCAGCATGCTCCTATCACATGACACCAAATAAAGATTGGTTTGACACCTACATGTTAGTTGATTCTGGTTCTGTTTTGATGGGTAATGATGCATCTTGCAAAGTCATTGGAATAGGGAATAGAGGTGCAAAGTCATTGCAAAGTTATTGGAATATCAGGATTCCTATGTTTGATGGTGTGGTTAGAACGTTGTGTGATGTTAGATATGTTCTAAATTTGAGAAAGAATCTGATTTCATTGGGTATTTTAGACTCTAACGTGTTTTGTTACAAGTCTCAAGGTGGAGTAATGAAGGTTAGTAGAGGTGCTATGACAGTGATGAAGGGGCAGAAAGTAGCAGGTTACATCTACAAGTTGATAGAGAATACTGTTGTAGGTGGAGTTGCCGCTGTAGAGTCTGGGTCTGATAATACAGTCTTGTGGCTTATGCATTTGGGTCATATGAGTGAACGTGGTATGCTAGAACTACCTAAAAGAAATCTTTTGAAGGGTTAAAACTTGCAAACTAGATTTCTCCAAGTATTGTGTTCTTGAAAAACAGAACGGGGTTCAATTCAGGACTGCTACGCACAAGACAGAGGGTATTCTTGACTATGTTCATACAGATGTTTGGGGACCAGTCAGAGTAGCATCACGGGGTGAACATGCATATTTTGTAACTTTTATTGATGATTTCTTGAGAAAGGTCTGGGTGTACTTCATGCAGCACAAGTCAGAAATGTTTGCCAAGTTTAAGTAGTGGAAAACTGAAGTAGAGAATCAGACAGGGAGAAAGGTCAATTGCCTCAGGTTAGACAATGGGACTGAGTATACAGATTCAAAGTTCATTGAGTTTTGTGAGTTGCATGGGATTAAGAGACATTTCACTGTACGCAAGATACTTCAGCAAATTGGTGTGGCGGAAAGGACGAACAAGACTATAGCTGAAAGAGAACGGTGTCTTAGGTTAAATGTAGGGCTTGCAAAGAACTTCTGGGCAGAGGCAGTGAATATGGCATGCTTCTTAATTAACAGGTCACCTAAGGCAACACTAGATGGCAATGTTGCAGAGGAGGTATGGACAGGTAATGAGGTAGACTACTCAGGTTTGAGAGTGTTTGGATGTCTTGCCTACGTGCATATTCCTAACGATGAGAGGTCAAAGCTCGACCCGAAGTCTAGACAATGTATCTTTCTGGGGTATCAGAAAAGGATGAAATGGTACAAGCTTTGGGATCCGAAGGCAAACAAGGTGGTGATCAGCAGAGATGTGGTTTTTGATGAGAAAGCCATGTTGAAGAGTACTCAAGAAGAAGAGAAGCAAATGCCAGAAAGTTGCAGCAGTAATAAGCAGGTGGTGCAGGTGGAGTTAGAGAGTTCTGTTAAGAAGAACAATGTTCAAGGTATAGAGACTTCTACCTCAGCAGATCAAGAGCATCACAATATAGCTACAGACAAACCCAAGCGCACTATCAAGCCACCAACCAGGTATGGTTTCGAAGATTTGGTTTTCTATGCATTAATCATTAGTAGTGGAGATTCTACTACATTTCAGGAGGCAGTACACAGCCAGGAGAAGAGTAAATGGATGGGTGCTATGATGGAGGAGATGAAATCTTTGAATAAAAATCAGACATGGAAGTTGGTGGAGCTTCCAGAGGGAAAGAGAGTGATAGGATGCAAGTGAGTGTTCAAGAAAAAGGAAGCAGTATCAGAAAAAGGAGAAAAGTTCAAGGCACGTCTGGTAGCAAAGGGATACTCACAGAGAGCTGGGATTGATTATGATGAAATTTTCTTTTCAGTGGTTTGACACAATTCTATCAGGATAGTGTTGACATTGGTAGCACATTACGACATGGAGTTAGAGCAAATGGATGTAAAGACAGCTTTTCTTCATGGTAAGTTGGAGGAATAGATTTACATGCAGCAGCTAGAAGGATTTTCAGAATCTGGATAGGAGCACTTAGTCTGTAAATTGAGGAAGTCAGTCTCCGAGGTAGTGGTACAAGCGTTTTGACTCCTACATGATTCGGATTGGCTACAGATAATGTGAGTATGACTGTTGTGTTTATGTGAGGAGCCTTGATGATGATTCTTTTATTTTTCTGTTACTTTATGTGGATGATATGCTGATTGCTGCGAAGAGTATGAATGAAGTCAACAAGTTGAAGGCTTTGTTGAGTAGAAAATTTGACATGAAGGATTTGGGCACGGTAAAGAAAATTCTTGGGATAGAGATTTGCAGGGACATAGATTCCAGAAAATTGTGGTTATCTCAGGGTAGTTATATACAGAAGGTGTTGGAGAGGTTTAGCATGGGTAATGCAAAGCCAGTGAGTACACCTTTAGTGAATCATTTCAGATTGTCTACCTCATAGTGCCCAAAGATAGAGAAAGAAATTGAAGACATGTCAAAGGTTTCATATGCCAGTACAGTGGGATGTCTGATGTATGCTATGGTTTGTATTAGGTCGGATTTGGCGCATGCAATTAGCGCAATGAGCAAGTTTATGGCGAATTCAGGGAGCCAGCATTGGGATGCAGTTAAGTGGATTTTCAGATACTTGAGGGGTACTACAGACTATGGTATCATGTTTGTCAGATAGCAGGATGATCCTTCAGTCGTAGCGTATGTTGATGCAGATTATGCAGAAGACTTGGATGATAGGAGGTCGACTATTCACTCTTGCAGGAGGGCCTATCAGCTGGAGGTCCATGGTTCAGTCTCTAGTTGCACTATCTACGACTGAGTCAGAGTATATGGCAGTAGCTGAGGCTGCCAAGGAAGCACTGTGGTTGATAGGATTAGTCAATGTGCTGGGTGTTCAGCAAGGTGGAGTTCAGTTGCATTGTGATAGTCAGAGTGCGATTTATTTGGCGAAGAACTAGGTGTATCATGCGAGAACCAAGTACATAGATGTGAGGTATCACAAGATCAGGGAGTTGGTTTTTCCGGTGACATATTGTTTGAGAAAGTTCACACTTCTGAAAATGCAGCAGACATGTTGACAAAACCCGTTACTGCAGACAAGTTCAAGCATTGCTTGGGCTTGGTTAACATCTCTAGGTGCTAGAGAGGAGGTGTTCCAACCCAACAGCGTCAGGTGGTGTCCCAGGTTATTTTTTCTCCTAAAAGGTGAATATTCGCCAAGGTGGAGATTGTTAGAGTAAGTGGCTCATATTTAGTGGTATTCTTATTTGAGTGGTACACTGGTATTCTATCGGAGCGGAGCGAAGCGACGGGATATGTTTATCTT
Source organism: Phoenix roebelenii (assembly GCA_025769935.1). Lineage (NCBI taxonomy): Eukaryota > Viridiplantae > Streptophyta > Magnoliopsida > Arecales > Arecaceae > Phoenix > Phoenix roebelenii. The sequence goes on from JAOXJJ010000001.1 coordinate 4,718,712, forward strand.
TGGGATAATTATGTAGTGTTTTATTTTACCAGAAATGCTGAGAGAGATTGAGACTCTAGGGCTAGGGTTTAACTATAAATATATTGTAACCTTTGTTATTTGAGAGATAGTGAAAGATACAGCTATTTCGCTCCCGTGAACGTAGGCACATTGCCAAACCATGTGAATCTCTATGTTCTCTTCCTCTTCCTCTCTCAATTCTGTGCATCGTTCTGTTCGCCGTTTGGATCCTGTGTTTTGCGCATCAAAAAGTTTCTTTTCCCCTCCAAGCCATGGTCCTGCCATCCAAAACAAAATAAAAAGTACCTTGCCTATGCACTTGCATTGCATGTGCAGGACTCTAGTATTTATACGACTACATTACTCATGTAGCATTTTCTTTAATTGGTTTCACAGGAAGTGAACCTTTTCCGTTCACTTTTGATGAATTCTGTAATGTCTATGATAATGTGATAATTCCATTTCGAAAAACTTAAGTTTCCAAACAAATTTAGCATAACAATTTTTGAGTTCTGTAAACAATTCCATTTATGAGTTTCCAAACTTAATGTAATATCTATATTTGTATGAGTTCTATAACAATGTATTGATATTCTAAAATCTGAATTTTTTATGTCGAATTTGTCAAGACTCAAAATGAAATGCTACATTTTTTTAGTAACATTGATCTTTGCCTGTGCTTTAGAGACCTAACCAAATGGCTGTGTTGCACCCTGGTGTTTCCTCGAACTCCAATGTACGAGCACGTTGTATCAGCGTTGGTACTGGTGATTGAATTAGGGACCGAAGCTTCTAGAAAGAGCTGGGAGGAGAATGTGGGGCTGAAGGGGAGGAATACTTCTATATCAAGGCAAGATGGAGACTTAAACTTGAAGCTGAAGCACTTAACGATTTGTAAATTTTGATACTCCAGTTCTAATAACAAATGATTTTTCTTATGTTAGCTGCCTGGCCTTATACTTCTGTACTAGAATGCCCTTCTTTAATTTTTCTATTAATTAAATGTTCAATTATATGTTACAGATTTACAATTAATCTATATTTCTGTTAATATTATCTTCATCTCTTTTGCTTTGCATGTTGAGCAGCCTTAGAAACGGCACTATGCAGCAAATTCTTTCATATATTCTTTTATTTGATATGCCGGACTTATTGTATTAAAAGAACTTTCATTTTTCAATATACTTAGGGCATTCATAAATGGCTTCCTTTTGCAATGTAACTTGTGACATCTGTTTTATGTGGTACGTTAAAACTTCAATTTGATGGATTAATGATGCATGTCAATGCGAGTAAAATATTTTTTTTTATGTCAAGCAATCGTACTGATTTTTTATGTATTCATATTTGACAGGATGCTTTCTATTTTTACTGTTTTTAATATTTACGGGGCTTTAGTGGCAACCAGAGTTGCTGCTTCAAGGTCTAGGAGTTTTATTAGAAGAGGCAAAGATGCATCATCAAGATCCTGGATTGATTGTTGGGATCTCTAGGCGGTTATGACTGCCAGTAAAATTGGTTAGTGTTTTCATGGTGGTACATATACATATACATGCATGCATATGTATGTATGTAGATGACTTACAATTGTTTTTTAGCAGTTTCTATTTCTCGTTATCGTGGAATTCGTCATCAAGATGGATCGCCCTTACACGGTCAACGAACTCGTACTAATGCAAGGACTTTTCGCAAGCAAATTCGGAAATGAAAGAAGGCTACCGAAAGAAGAAAAGGAGAGGAAAAGGAACATCACTGAAACATTGAATCTCTCAGTTCATGCTTCTTTTGTTCCCATAACTTGTACAGGTGATTTTCAGGCTTCTTAGCTGTGGTGACCGTGGGCTGTAACTCATCAACCCATTTTGAGTTTGGATTAATCAGATTCATGATTGAAGCACTTCTAGATCTGGTTCAATAAAACGATACTCTTTTGTTGGTTCCCTAAAATCCCAGTGCCCCTCACTCTAATCCTGAATTTACGGGATCTTTTTCTTATCCATATTGAGTGATGTTTCTAAAATGCCAAAGAAATCCATTAATACGAATTAAACTTTTTGTAAAATTTTTAAAAATATTAAAATAAATTAGACTTGTTGACCTAGAATATCAGAAAATATACAATAACTAGCAAGCTAAAGAACTAGTATAATGAATATAAACATTAGAATCTGGAGGTGTGTTCTTTCAAGTGGACAGAGACTGAGTTGAGGCGTGATTTGATATGGAAGGGTAAAAGCAACAAAGAAAAATGACACAAAATATTGTGAGGTGGGCGAGTTCGGTCCGACGTCCAGCGCGAGTTGCTACTTGCTAGTCCCAGAGACCGGTCTCAACTCTGAAGCAAGCTAAGCCAACCCCGGTATCCACTTCTACGTTCACCTCTCCAGATGAGGTTCCATACGTCTCGAAGAAGTCGATTAAAGATCTGACGACCAATTTATTTTTCATCCGAGCCATCATCTGGAGTATGTTCGTCGACTTCCAAAGGGTATTGGACTGCGGTTTTTCCTCATACTTTGCTATAAGCTATTTAGCTTGAGAAAAAAAAAGGTATGTGTATTTTTGAGCAAAGAGAATAGGTAAGTTTATTAATTCTAAGAAAGCTAATTGAGAAGGATAAGTTTCTTTATACTGTGAAAAGATAATCCAGTTAGTTCAAAAGCCACTCTGGTTTCCAATTATTTGATGAATGAAGCAGTCTAAAACCTACCAACATTTGCTTGCCACTTTGACAAGAGAACTGGGTTCGGCGGAGTAGACATAGGGTAGGAACGGTGGAAATTAGCCTGTCCTAGTCTTTCCTTAAAAAACCTCCTTATTGGCGATTATCCTTCAAACTCGAACTTATATTCAATAGCAATGCCTTCCAGTCTCGCATACAAGGCAACTTCAATCCATTTTTGTAAAGCAAAGAAGCTTTTTCTTTTTTCCTTTAAATTTATTTGAGGAAAATGAATAAGTCTTGTTGATTAACCAAATTCTGCATGAAAATGACGAATTTGTTTCATCTTCGCACATCGCACCCTAGTTAAACTCTAGTCTGCACAAAATTACCGACACTCTCGCATGCTTGCATGATGTTATTATTTTGTGTATTGCAGGAGGCATGCATCTTTATTTTTCCATATTCTATTTTTGGTTGTGGCTGAAGCTTCTATTGCAGCACAAGGACCTCATGTATTCTTACCAATCTTGTCATATTGTCCAAGGGAACATGGTGTTTAGCTGCATCCAAAATGTTTCAAATGGAGTTTATTACCCCATTGTCAGGTAGTAGGATTCATACACTATCGCATCCATAGTACAACCTGCTCGGTAGCCCAGCAAGATGCGCCACCAAAAATGGTTGCGTCCAAAGCCACCAAGAGATAACACCATCTCCCGTTGAAGCATTGCAATCAAAGGAGGTGGCATTGTGTAAAAAAGGAGGTCTAATTCCTGCCAATAGAGCCCACAGAAGGAATCCCTCAATGTGAATAAGAAGAAAGAAATGGTAACATATGCATAGATACAAAGGGGGTTTTGGATCGGTCACTTGCATGGGCCATGCCTCTGAGATTGTTTAGGAGACAGGACTGGTGGAGGTTCTTGTTTCCACTATAAAAAGATGGATTTTGAGTCATGGGAAGCCTAAGGTGGGTCTGAAGTCTTGGAAGCGTCTCAACTTCCTTTTTGGCTTGTCACAAAGCTTAGCTTGTCTTTTTTTGGGTGGACAGGGAATGCAAGGAAAGGATGTCCGTTGAATCTTCCCCAAAAAAAACCGTGAGTGGGGTGAAGACCGCCCACCGTTAAAACACGGAGAAGGCCGAAAGTTTGAGAGTTTGAGGCTTGGCGTAGACGCAAACTTTCTTTCCTTTTTTCCATTGCGTTTCCGAGAGGCAATAACCACTCAAAGAACTTTAATCCAATTTTAAGGAGGCAGCTCTAGTGAAAACTGACCTCCCAACATGTCCTGAACATTCTAGAGCAGCATGAAATATTACAATTCCAATGGACTCACTTCATACCTTACTTATTTTAAAAGTGCTTTTGCAATTCAATACTGACCTCCCAACACGTCCTGAACGTTCTAGAGTAGCCTGAATCTTTATTTTGATAGAAGCGGCTCCTAAGACGAACTCACTAAGGGGCCTTTTTTTAACCCACTGCAGAGAAGGCTACTCGAGAATGTTCAGTCGCCTAAAGGTTGGGCCGGCTCTGCACAAAGATATATAGTGAGTAGGCTGTTTATATTTTTGCATTACATTTATTCAATTATCTCATGATATATACATATATATGGTTGGTTCGTACAGGAAACACATTTTTCCATAGCTGGAGTGAACTTGAATATAGCGACTCCAACAAGCTAAGATCCAGACCAAATCGATAAAGAGTTGGGTTAAAGTTTTCGGCTAAAATTTTGGATCCAGATCCCAATTCTGCACATCAACAAACCTAGTGGCAAAAGGAACGATCATTAATGCCCAAGCTAAACCCGAACTCAAATATAACCATGCCATAGATTATAAACTAAACTCCTAAATTAGTGGGCCAAGCCTAGGAGAATGTGAAAGCTGGCCCAATTCATTGCCACCCCTGACTCCAGGCCCTGCCATTCATGAAGGCGTTAAGGTGGAAATGCGCCTTTACGCTTTTAATGGCCTGAGAGGCATGAAGAACAGCATGCAGGATTAAAAAGCCGAACGAGACACGAGAATAGTGGGGAGGAGAAGCTCAAAACTAGCCAAACAAAGGCATCGTACCGTAAAAGATAGATAGATAAAAAGCTGAGCACCTCGGCCCCGTTAAACGTGCCCCCCACCCTCCTTAAGATTCTCTCCCCTGCTCTACTCGGACGCTTCTCCTTTTTAGGCTACATCCCTCTTATCTCCACATGCCGTGGGTACGGGACTTGTATTTCGATAAAATATTCTATCCTTTCTGTAGCACTCGAGGAGAGCAGAGATAGATTTCCTGAGGATAGATTCGTGCCCTCCCTTGCCGCTTTCCCAACCCAAGTTGCTGCAGCCTTGCAGGGAGAAAAGGTTGGAGCAACTTTGTTATGTTCCTTTCTCTGTCCTTGCCTGTGTATGGTTCGGCCAAAAGCTACTTTCTCTCACTTTTTTTTTTCCTTTCCTTTTACTTTCTCGTGCCACCTTTTCTTGTACCCTTCCCTGGCCTGAAGTCCTCCGTCCTAATCAGTATCACAAGAAAATGGAGCTCTGCAGATAATTAAGTGGGTAGCTTAACTCGAACAGCACCGTACAGCAATGGTAATTGCGACCATACTGATTTAAATAGAAGAAAAATCCAATCTGAAGTTTAAACTGAAATGTATCTATCGATTCACATGAATAAAAATCTGAGAGTCGTAACACAAACACATTAATCTTCTTTATCTCTCAAGTAATTATTTGGATGAGGCGTTTACATTGTATATAAGCTAGGATCGGTTCTTATATTCACAAGCCAGATTTATCTTTGCTATATAAAATATATGGTTGACAATTAGCTGAAGAATCCTAGCAAAGGTTGTATCAGTACAGGAGGCATGCCTTTTGTCTTTTTGGAGGTAGTAAAACAGACTGCTACCTTAACTTTTAGGTTGAGGTAGCGTGGCTATAGACTTGTCTGAATCACAGAATAAATTGACTTTAAGGTAAAAAGAAAGTACAGGATAATTTCTATCTTAACGTTATCAGTAATTACATACATACATACATA
>JAOXJJ010000001.1:4724517-4834890 GCA_025769935.1 Phoenix roebelenii
TATATATGTATATATATGTATGTATGTATGTATTAATTATATACATGCATATGCGGACACACGCATACATTTGTATTTAGAGCCTATTTGACATTCTTCCAATTCATGGTTTTTAGTTTTCATTTCTTAAAACATGGAAACTGTGCCAAAAATTGTTTGGTTACCCATCTTGTTTTTTTATTTTTAAAATATTTTTCATATTTTTTCAAAAAAAAGTGAAAACTCTCTCATTTTTTTGAAAATCGCCATCGTCCTTATTGGCCCTGCCACCACTTGTTGCTATACTGTTGCAACATTAAATAATTATTGTCAGCTGTTCACACCATCATTGCTGTTGTTGCGGCCATTGCTGCTACAATCAAAATGAATACCAAACAAGTTTTGAGTTTAAGTTTCAAAAGAAAAAAAAACTAATTTTGGTTTTCATGAAAATTGAAGACCAAGAATTTAACACTAAAACTGATGCCAAATAGAATCTTATTTATTTATTTTTAGTAATACCTAAAATTTAAACCCTAAAAATATTTATTTATTTATTGATTTAATCGGTTATAAAATACTTATACATATTAATTTACATGCATAAATGATTAGTCTCGTCCAAGAAAAGAAGTATCCATCATTTGTAGACCACTTGATATACCCCGGGGTTCTCCGTTTTTTGTTTTAATTTTTCAAGAACTTTTATCGACTCCAGATGAAGATTCGTGAATAAATTGTAAAAAACTGATACTTGATAATAATTTTGTTGATTGCTTAACTATCAATACACACCCTGCAAGAGTCATTCTTCTTGGAGTAAAGGAGCACAAGGACACCACCACATGGGAGCTCATTGGGTAGGTCCTCAAGGACCTTGTCCTCAAAAAGTTGGATATAATTGCCAAGCGCTTCCGTTTGGCTTTAATTGAAAGATGCCTGACTTTTTTTGGCCACCAAGCCGAAGGCAAAACTGCGGGTGGAAAGAACTTAGAGATCGGTATGCTTCTTTGATTTAGGCTTTGCCTTTTTCTTCAATTCTTCATGGTTCTTGAAATGAGCACCGTTGGGATAATATAGATCACCCTAAAAGCACGTGAGCATATTACGGAACATGTGATCAGGAGCACCTGAACTTTCGACCTCAGATACGCCCGACCTCTAGGCTTCCGACTCGGCGCCCAACCAAGTGCCCAATTTCGGAGCTCACCACCTCGGAATTCCGACCTCGCCGTTCACCTACTACGGTTACATCTTTCCGTAGCCCTATCAGGGACCATACCCTGCCACAGCCCTCAGCATTTAATGCGCGTGGCCTCTGCAGATCTCCAGCTTACTTCACAATTAATGCACGACTCTGGCTTACTCAACTATCATCACGCATGGCTCCAGCAGACCTCTGACTCACTCAACAATTAATGCGCGTGTCTACGGATCTCCAGTTCTCCACGGCAAGCCAGCTCGGCCGCGTCCAGTCGGCCATAACAACTCCCTAATTCTGACCTCGTCTCCTACGGCAAAGCATTAATTCACCTGATCGTGCACCTATTTATGCGACGTGCTCAGTTGTACGGCGACCTCGCCCTATCACATCATAGGTAAACCAGCCCCCCTCTATAAAAGAGGAACTCCTCCATTTTAGAGAGGGCTGGGAGGCAAAAACTCTGATACACATTATTTCTCCTCATGCATACTTGCCCCCTCTGACTTATGTATCGGAGGGCCGGCGCCGGAAAACCCGGCCACCGAATTTTTGCAGGTTCGCCGGAGGACGCCGTCCGCCGACCGACTACCACCTGCCAGCGTTCGTCGGAGCCCCACCTTCTCGGCTGACCGGTCGCCCCCGGGTCCAGTTTCTAGCAACGGTTGGCTCTAGAGGAAGGGCCCGAGTCGCGACCATGAAGTTGAGAAGTAAGGAAGCCTCTAACGCCTCCCGGCATCCCCCACCAAGTCCGGGACACTCCGTCCAAAATTCGCCACCTCCGGCTGGTTCAGCCCTGCAAGTCCAGCCGGAACAGTTCGATATCTTGGTGCAGCAGGTCCAAGCCTTGGCCGCAGCTATCCAAGGCTTGCAACATGAGGGAGCCCCACCGGCGCCGCCTTTACACGTCCAGGTCCTGCCAGCGCATCCTCCGAACGGATCGGCACACCAAGGCCAGAACCTCCCCGGCTCCTCACAGGCCAACAACGAGGAGCGATGCTGCTGTCAGGGTTCAGCCCAAGCCTCCCCTCGGAGGGAGCCCTTAACGAGGGGTCTGGGCAACGGCCCACAACCATTGAAAGCCGAGTTTGTCCCGGGACAGCTTGCGCCAGAGCAAACTACCGTGGCAGACCCTCGAAGTGGAGAGCTCGACAAGAAGGTCAAGAGACTCGAGCGCCAGATTGAGGCTCTCCACATCAGGAAGGCGAGATGTGAGGATGACTTCGAATTTACAACTAAGTCCCCCTTCCCCCGCCAGATCGAGGACGAGCCGATCCCATTGAGGTTTAAAATACCCCAGGTGGAGCCCTACAATGGCACAACCGACCATCTGCGTCGAGGCTGAGCCAAGCTGGATGGACGAGCTCATCAGTTACCTGCGAGATGAAGTCCTCCCCAATGATGAGCTAGAGTTTCGCCGAATCAGACGTCTCGCCTCCCGGTACGTATTGTACCTCTCCCCTCCTCAGATGTCTCCGCCTGTCAGAGGTGGATTATGCTATGCGAGAGGTCCATGAAGGAATATGCAGAAATCATTTGGGAGGCCGAGCGCTATCCCACAAGATCCTTCGCCAGAGATACTACTGGCCCACACTCCAGAAGGATGCAACGGACTTTGTCTGAAGATGCGACTGGTGTCAGCGGAACACCAACATCCAGCGCCGACCTTCAACCCCGCTGACTTCGATCGGTGCCCCCTGGTCATTTGCCCAGTAGGGAATTGATATTCTAGGGCCGTTCCCCCTTGAAACTGGGTAGAGGAAGTTTTTGGTCATCTCCATTGATTATTTCACCAAGTGGGTCGAGGCCAAGCCAGTAGCCCGGATCACCGAGCAAAAGATGCGGGATTTTGTCTGGAAGTCAATAATCTGTAGATTCGGGCTTCCCCGCATCCTCATATCCGACAACGGCCGCCAGTCCGACAACCTCCGATTCAGAAAATTTTGCTCCGAACTCGGCATCGACCACCGCTTCACCTCAGTCGCCCATCCACAGACGAATGAAGAAACCGAGGTAACAAATCATACTATTTTGCAGGGCCTCAAAGCCAGGCTTGATCGGTCCAAGGGACAGTGGGTCGAGGACTTGTACAATGTTCTCTGGGCCTACCGGACCATATTTCGACTACCTACAGGCGAGACCCCCTTTAACTTGGCCTACGGGACAGAGGCCGTTATCCCGCTGGAAATCAGACTTCCCTCTCCGAGGGTGGAGCACTACGACGCCGACTTTAATTTCTCTCAGCTTAGGAATAATTTGGACCTTGTCGAAAAGACAAGAAAAGTCGCCTGAGTCCGCATGGCGAGATACCAGCAAAAGACGGCCCGGTACTACAACTTCAAAGTCAAGGCCAAGCTCTTCAAACTAGGGGATCTCATCCTCAGAAGAGCTGAAGCTTCTCAGCCAACCGAGCAGGGGAAGCTAGCCCCAAATTGGGAGGGGCCTTACCGGATTGCGCGAGTCCAGCGACCCGGAGCGTACAAGCTGGAATCCCTCGAAGGGACCCTTATCTCATGAAGCTGGAATTTCGAAAATCTCCGGATGTACTATCAGTAAAGCCCCAAGGGGTCTTTGATGATCAGGAACACGATCCCGTCTTTTTTCATGATAACTCATCTACAGTTCCCCCTTTAATCATGTCATGTTTCTCCTGACATCGGAATATTTGTGATCTTCAGATTACCCGATCAAGCTCGGATGCCCGACCAAGTTCGGATGCCTCCGCCACGACGACGTCGAGCTCGGTCTCTATCTCCCTCAAAGATCTCGACAAAGTTCAGGATGCCCCGAGTGTCGATAGTGCGTGCCCATACCTCTCGACCTCGGAAAGCATCGCAGGTCGACAGTGCGTTCCCAGACCCCTCGACCTTGCACACGGTTCCTCGATTAAGGTTGAGATGCCCCGATAAGTCGACAGTGAGCCCAAGCTCCCTCGACCTCGGAAAGACGGGGTAGTACCTTCGCGGCCCTCCATGGCGCTCGACATCGACAACGGGGTAGTACCTTTGCAAATATTCGAAGATCACCTAATCTGTCACCACTATGTCTTCCATCTTTGTTATGGTCGTCGTTGCTATGTCTAGAAGCTTTGAAGACCTTCATTGTCGATCTATCGATCTTTATTCTCGAGTGAATCAATATTCGAAGATCTTCTGTTTTTCGGTGGATCTGTAGATCCTCTATTTTTTGCAGACCCTTTATTTTCTAGTGAATCAACATTCAAATATCTCATTAGTAAATATGCATATCATCTATTTCTGATAGATTAATACCCGAAGATCATTTATTTTCTAATAGATCCATAGCTCCTTTTTACCACTTTTCTTCTTAGCATTAGATCTCCGATCGTTTCTTCTCACTGTCGCTTGGCCCCTTTATCTCTATCTCTGATTTCATTTGCTGTCTCCAGTTCTTTCACTATCTAGTTCGAAATCTCTTGATCCTTTTTCATGGTGCCACCATCCACGAGAATCGTCGATCTTCGGTTGTCTTCTCTTTGAGCTTCGTCCTCGCTGCAACTATCATTTTCTATATATTTTCTCGTTGCCACATCATCAGACAAGCCAATCAGTTGCATCGTCTGTCACGTCAGTCAAACACATCGATATGCATATTAGTTTGTTATGTTAGTCGATCATGTTAGTGGACACATTAGTCTATTGCGCCAGTTAACTATGTCAGCATTGCCAAACACATCAATTTGTTGTGTTAGCTTCATGATCTGTCATACCAGTTTCTAAGCTGCTATATCAGCTTCTGTTCTGCCATATTAAATTTTTTATTGTCACATCAGTTTGACATATCAGTCTGCCATATTGGATTTTGAGTTGTTATGTCAACTCCTAATCTGCTATATCAGCTTATGAGCTGCTATAACAGCTTATGTTCTGCTACATCGGGCTTTATGTTGCCATGTCAGCTCTTGATCTACCACTACATTAGCTTCTGAGCTACTATGTTAGCTCCTAGTCTATCACATCAGCTTCCAAGTTGCTATTTCAGTTCTTAATTTAATACATCAATTTCTAGGTACATTCGTGATCTAGTTTTCAAACTCAAGTTGGTACCTACAATACTATCTTAAGTTTGAAAGAGGATGTTAACATAATTTTAGGGATCATGCAACAACCTGCATCGCCCGTAATATTTTTTTTTATTAGCGTGATCCTATATTAACCTATATTACTTTTTCTTGTTAGCATGATCCTATTAGAGTAATTTTAGGAATCAAGTAATAACTTGTATTACCCATAGTATTTTTCTTTGTTAGCGTGATCCTATATCAGCCTATATTATTTTTCTTATATGATGTCTGTACATGAGTATATATAACCCTTGAGATGTACTGAATGTGATTGAATAGAGGAATAAAATTCTTTCTCTTTTTTTTTTTTTTTTTTTCTCTTCTTCTACAAATATATTAATACTGGTAGACAACATAAAGGTAGGAGATGATGTTATGCCTCCAATCTATCTTCTGTTCTTCCCGAGGGGCAGCTAGGACTTGATGGAGAACAAGGCTGTAGAAGCCATCCTAGTTTGCATCATTAATATGAAATCTATCTTGTGGCTCATTAGGTTTTTTGTTAGCTAGAGTAGACTCAGGTTCTTTATCTTCAGGTATCTCGTTATGCTCTTCACAACCTGGTCGATAGTAGCTAGTTGAGAGTTCAGGTTGGACACTGCATAACAATGTGACCAAAGACTTGATACTTGAAAAATTGAATCTTGCTTGGTGGGGCCCGTTGCGACCGGGTCTTCCATGTTTTTAGCGATAGGCTTAGAGGCACCGTTTTTGCTGAAAGTTGGTGTCGTGGGCTTGGGGTGAATTGAGGGAGTTCGCTTTGGCTATGTTAGTTCAAGTGCATAGAGTAGCGAACATTGGGTACCCGGTCATTGTTGGCCTGAACTAGGGTTGTTGATGCAGGTGGCACAATATGTTGTGTCTACTATTGATCGATAATTTTGCTGGAGTCGTCTCAAGACTTCAAGCTAATCGACGTTGAAGTTGGCATTTTTGCTGGTTGGATTCATGGTTGGTGGGGTTAATTTGTTGCTGAGGCCAAGCTCTTGTAAGATATAGGGCACTTTGGAGGTGCATGCATGAATCACAATTCACAGACACTCGAGGTAGCTTTCCTTGTTTGTTGGGAGCTGCTAGCTACTGCTAGCTTTTGATGGTGGAACTGGGGCTGTCAAAAGGTTATGATGGTGAGCTCATGGCATTAGAAAAATTGCCGATGGTGAACTCCCAAGCGTCGGGTTGACTACTGCTGTTCATGAGGTTGATGCCTGCAAGGTTATGCCTGTGAGTTGGGATTGTTGGATGATGCTGATGGTGGCCAGTCTGCCATCAGTAGGGTTCCGATAATCACCATTCCACCGTCAATAACCTCGGGATACATGTAAAACCTGATTGAAAGGAAACCAAGTTGGTAGCAGAAATATTGAACCACTTTATCTTGGCTGGGCATGGCTGCAAGATCAAGTTTGCAGCCAGGGTAGTGGGTGCGCGGTGAGGGATACCTACGAGTGCATGGAAAGCTGAGGTATAATAAATCCAAGGGGGACCCAAACGAGCCCTCAAACTACCTTAGATATGACAAGAAGTTATAATTGCTCTCAACTTGCGGAAGAATAAAGTTCGACTCCAAGCAGTACGCCTTATCACACTTGAAGCTGGAATTGAAAGTTTTGAAAACAATTTGGATTAATTCGAGGGCAGCTAGAAGTTTGAAAGCAAAGTAGGTTTTATAATAACTAATTATTACCTATCCAATAATAAGAATTTGATACAAACTGGAAATTATAAATACTAACTAAGCGTGCCAGCATTACAAAATAATCAAGGCCTTAAAAGAAAAAAATGCTACCGAGAAGAGACTAAAAGTGATCTCAGTCTAATACCAGAAGGCTGACATAGATTGGAGAACGTGGTTCAAGCTTCGGAGTTTCTTAGCGGAAGACTAAGTAAGCATATATAATTAAAACAAAACTTAAAAATAGAATTTTGAAAGCGATTTCAAATAATTGTAAATCAAAGGATAAGGCTTTATATGCTAGAAAAGAAACTAGAAAAAGGGATAATTAATAATATATAATAATTAATATGCACATATATTCAGTATTCTGTTTCCAACTTCTTGGTTTGATCTATTAAAGTGATAATAATGAAGGTCACCCTACTTAGCATGGCTGCCACCATCATGTCTACCAATCAGTTCCCATCACAATCAGAGGTGGACCCTTACATTTAAATCAACCAAGATATGGGTGATCTATGCTACAGGCGGGATGAAAAGTCCTCTCCAGGCGATACAACGCATATGGACTTCAGGAGTCATGATACAAATCATAGTACATCATAAGTTAAGCTAGGTCAAGCAACATGTAGGGTTTGAGCTTGGACATCAAGCATCCTCCAATCTAGACCCAAGAAGAAATAGTTTCTAGGAGCTTTCTAGGCCAAGGAATATACAACTCAATCCTGGACAAGTTACACCCATACTGATAGAAGCGAGCATACATGTCAATAGCATGTAGAGTCCGGGCCTTGCATGATTGTAACTAATCACAGCATGGTTTTTCTATCGAAAAAAAAAGAAAAAAAATCACAGCAAATGTTGGTTCATTGGAAGAAAATTTTCAGCAGTACTAACTTCCCACTTTGTTTCACTTGCATATCTAGTAACATTGCTTCATTCTCTCAGAGTTAACTCCCCCACCAATATGAAGAAGCTAATTAAGAGAGTGACAATTAGACCGATCAAGCTCAGCAACCGTCACATGGGCATCGATCGACCGGGCTAGAAGTCAAGGTTGCCGAGTACTAAATTCCAAGTCATTTTGGTGTGACGTCCATTTGATCCACTCAACATTTTTGCCATTGTCCCAGTCACTGATGGATGATTCATATTCCAAACAAATATTTACTCATAGGTTTGTACCATGTTATCCCACACAGAACAAATATGTTGATGTTTACCGATCGAACATGGCAGTAGAAGTCTCCAAGTTAAAAGATCGAAATGTGAAAGGAGGGAGGAGAAATAGGGAGAGGAGAAAAGGCAATGAATGGAAGAACATGGAAAGTGGTTGTGGTTGGGTCCCTTCGCTTTTTGGTTTGATAAAGCCTTGGAGAGTGGCTTGTCATCTTTGATAGCTCCGACCTTTTACACTGTTGGGTGAGTGGTCGCGCTCTCTCTCCCTCTCTCTCTCTCTGTGTGTGGGGCGGGGGGTTGGCCCAAGCTTCACGGCGGAGTGATGGCCGGTGCCCCCATTTCAAGCATTCATGGTAGTGAAAAGGAAGGGGATGTAAACCTCCAGACGCATCCTGACTTCCGCTTGCTTCGCTCAGATATTTACGTACATGAACATGACTCTTGTTGCTGAAAATTGCCTGTGAAATTTAAAAGGGTACCTTGGAAGGAGAGGTTCATTCAAATGCCAGCCACAATGTACCACAAGTTGTGTGGAAATATGAGGTCAAAAAAATTGAATAAACTAAACCATTCGAGCGTAAATATAACCATGAGAGTTAGCAAATAAAATATTTAATAATAGACCAGAAAGATTTATTGTAAGGTTTTATAAAGTAGTTTCGGTATAATTGGCCATATAGGACACCATCCAATTGTGCTGCACTATTGGCTTTCCTACATATATATTCTTTTCTTTTAGGTTCAATTCTTGCATGCCCCATTCACCTTGACAATTCTTCCACCATCATCATCCCAGTCCCCAGACCACATTTTTATACAAGGAAGTGGTTCTGGTATTTGAGCTAAGCAACTATTTCGTCATGTAGATTTGGAAGCTGGGTCCATTAAAAGTCAGTGAGAACAGGTATAATAGATCCTTTTGAAGAAATGCAGTCAATCAGTGTTTGAATTGTAGACATGAACTGCAATTTGGAGGGGATCAGAAACACCATGGAATCATCAACAGGTTCTATCAAAGCAGGACAACTGATTTTGATGTTTGAACTACATATCGACATCATGATTTGCAAGAGAAGTGGCTACAGCAAAATATGATGGGAACCTCACCGGATCCGTGAGCAAAGTAAATTATCCAATCTACATGACCAAGCAATGATTAATCAGTGGAATACATACTAATGTATGGATTGACATATATTTCACTTCATCCAAGTTCCAACATGCTGTTAAGGTGAAACAAGTCTGAACCAAAATGACTAACTTGTCAAAATTGACCACGTTCCGTTAGCAATTTTCAATTTAAGATTGGCATATATGGATGTCATGATAGAGTTGTGGACGATAGGTTTGGATCTTTAGAACTAGCTATCTCAATGGTTTGCAATATCTTGATATAGGGTTCCAACCTTGAAATGAAGAAGATCATGGGAATGATCTCAACGCAATGTTTAAGTGGCATTGAGGGAACATTAATTCAATGTCTTCAACAGACGTCCAAGAGAGGCTGACCGTGACAACTTTCTACTTCCCAAACTTGAACAACATATTAACTCTTGAAACCCCACATAGAAACAATATTGAAATGCCCAAACACCATCTCTTAGTTGTAGCATCCTCACATATTTTTTACATCCCTCTCCCTCTCTCTCTTTCTATATAGCCGGTGATATACACTCGCCGACTTCCTAATATATATATTAAGCTTATTTGATACACACCGAGTTGTGATATAATACACATCTCTAGGTAAATCGATACATCGTTTCTAGCATATGCGTTTTATTAGCACATACTTTAAGGTCAGATGATACACACTAAGCAAATTAGTTATCTAATAAGCCAATACATATTTCTAGGCAAATTGATATATAGTTTTCAGAACATGGTGTTCATTGGTAGAGGTACACAGTTTTCTAGCTTTATCTAATAAAACAAATTAGATAAAGCTAGAACATGGTGTTCATTGGAGCATGTATTTTTTTTCTCTTTTATTTTTTTTTTCAAGTTATAGGGTTGACGGATTACCTTAGCAAAAGGAGTCATATTCTTATTTGACTTTTGGATTTTCTCTTTAAAGATGAACGCTAGAGAAAACATGGCAACATGAGAGTGTGGACCCATTTGATATTCTATAATGCCGCAGTGGTGTTTGCATGCCAAAAGGTTTTTGTGGGGAAGTTTGTTGCATTTTACCTAACCAATAGTGCACCCATTTTGGCCCTGTTTTTACTCCCTAAACATCCCTAAACCCTGAAGAATGGTGCTATCACAACCCAACACTCACCTTTCTCTTAATGCTTGTCCTACATGAAGCCAAGGGCCAACTTAATGGACTTCCTTTCGTGCTCTTCTGTAGAGCCCACAACATGCTATTCACTGTCTTATACTAACATTTCATTAATAACATATTAGTTGGGTCACCAAACCCTACTTACCCGTATAATATAATCCTACATTACTCACGAATGCGTCTGTTGCAGTTGGAATAACTCAAGGGGAGGGAAAGGAGACACTCTCCCATGTTTGAGGCCTGAAAGATATACATTGGAGCTGACATAATGTAGTCACTTGGTTTGAGAGGAAAAGGTGAATCTTTAAAGGCGACTCCGGCCAGTGGGAAGAGAGAGATAGGATTAGTTAGTGCCCTTCTACACGCGGGTCCGTACCCGCAAAAAGAAGAGACGCATGCATTGCAAGCGCTCCCTTTTGGCTAGGTGTGGAAGAGATAAGCACTTTTTGTCTTGGCTTCGTCATTGTTGATTTGTTTCTAATTTAAAGATGGCATTAGGTTTATGCTTTGGGCCAACAGCCAGTCAACTTTTTTTTTTTCAAACAAGAATTGATATTTTACTTGCAATAGCTGGTGGGTAGAGGATATATAGATACCTTAAGAAGAATGTTAAGTCAGGCTAAGGAAGTGGCTCTTGTAAAGAGGTGAGTGGTGAAGATCTAATGACTTGAGAGAGGAAATTGGGCTTCCATTATGCAGTTTATAGATGGGGAATGTCACAAATAAAAACTGCATAAAAGTCATCCACCTTTACACCATCCAATCCATGTCTAAAAGAACATTGTTAACCATTTCTCCTCAATTTTTTTTATCATCTGGCACTATATGTTTGGTCAGTAGTGAGAAATCAGAATCGGAATAGACTGAAATGAGAATTGGAATAACCATATTCTCCGATACATTTGATTTGTGATTGGAATTAGAATCGAAATGGCCGATGAAAATATTTTTGAAAAATCAACTAGACCGAGGGATATTTTTAAATAATCTTAGTAAAATAGGAATACTAGGAGGAAAGTTAGGATTAGGGTATATTTCTATTCTATCCGGAATGAGAATGGAGATGGGACTTTTCTCAATCAAATGGTTGGAGTGGCAATCATTTATTCCTATTTTCATTTCAGAGTCTTAACTCTTCCAATCAAGTATGTTCTATATTAACTCAGTATTTATGCTAAGTTTAGAAGTCTAGTTTTCTTGTTGTGCATTTTGCTGTCAATATCTTGTACCAGTTTGAAAATATTGATTTACGAGTGCATGGGTTAGAAAATGCTGTACATTGTCTTATTTATGAAAAACTAATGGGTATATCCTCTCAATGGACATAGCTTCAACTAGTGACAGCTCGAGAGAGAGAGAGAGAGGGGGGGGTTGTGGTTTTAAAATGAGTTAGAAGCACGGACGTCAAAGAATATTTTGATGGGCCCAAATGGGAATAATTAGCTCCAAGGCTCTACTAATCAATCCATAACAAGAGGATCCATTTGGTTAGGATGTCGCCATTGATACTGTTGAGGGCACATGACGACAGTTTTCATGATTGATTGATCCCAACCATCTAATCAATCAAAATTTTCCTTGAGGACCATTCATATCCCAATCAAAGTACCACGAATAGAGAGAGAGAGAGAAAGAGAGAGATGTTGTCTAAATAATCCAACAACCCAGCATGGGATCTTGCACCAGCTTTACTCTACTTACATCCACGTAAATACCTACGTGGCACACAGGAGGATCCCTCTGTATCCACCAAAGTGCATGAGACACAGGTATAGTTAAAAGTCGTTCCATTTTATTATTAACCATCAGCACAAATCACTATAACATTGGACCGGTGATGTTTAAAATAAATAATACACATAAAAATAAGTTTCCTCTAATCTATATTCTTATTTTAAACTATATGACTTCAAATTTCCCCTTCCCGACCTATCGCTGGTTAGAACTCGGATTTCTACCCTCCTCATATATTTACAAATCGCTCCCTGACAAACTTTTATGTCTCAATCATGCCCTCTACAGCCCATCTACATTGACCATCACCGAGCTCGGTAGCAAATCCCCGGCAGCATTACCCCTCTGCATTCGAGCACCAGTCTTCACCGACGATAACCGCACGGTAGCTCCGTCGTTCGAACTGTTCTTCAATTGTTGAATGCTGGGAACCAACACCCTCTCCGCCCACTCCTCGAATGCAGCGGTGGTGGCTCCGCCAAGCCAAACTCCGCCGACCAACTGATCGAGCGCGTCTTCATCGACCTGTATGGATCGCCCATCGCCCATGATCTCCCTGAATTTTTTGGTGATAGATTCTGAGATCCTCCTCCTCATTGGGCTGAAGTCAACAGGCTTGAACACGATGGCATTGTCGACCAATTCCATCAGCTCTGTGGCATTTGATGGCGTCGAACACCTGACGGCCAGCCGTTCTGCCTCGTTCTCATGCTCCACCGTGAGGTCGCTAGAGTTCCGGGAGCCCTCACAAGCATCATCATCAATGCCAACGCCCAAGTTCAAGTCGAGAGACAGGACAAGTCCAGCAGACTCTTTCCTTGCTTTGGTGTTCCGCTCGTCCTTCAGCGACCAATCCGCTCGACGCTTTCCGGTCTTCTCCCCTGGGGAGAACTCCAGTTGCCGTCCTGAATTTACCGAGTCCAATACCTTCTCCTCGCACCGGAGAAGGAAATCCTGCGATCTCTTGAGTTCTTCGGGCAACCAATTGGAGGTGAGGAGAAAGATGCCGCCACCCAAACTGACCTCCCGGCCGTAGGAGTCCGGGAGCCGGCCTCTTTCAATTGCTCTCTGGATGGTTCCCCGAGCCAGTGTATCAGCATAGTCGATGTCCTCGAGCACAAAGACGGCGAATGGATTCCGCTGGATGGCTTCAGCGAGCCGGTCCGGCGCTGTCTTACCTCGGAGTTTCGCGTTGGATTCTCCATCACCGCCTTCAGTTCGTGGGCTGCCGAGACCAATGGTGATCGGTCCGGTGCCAAATAATAGTTCGGACAGGGCATAAGCCATCTTCCTCTTCCCAACCTTGTCAGGGCCGAGAAACAGTAGCCATGTATCGGCCTTGGGTCCAAGGCCACGCCGTTTTCCATTGCCAGACCTGCACTGCATCACAGTACTGGCGACTGAAGAGGCCGCCTCAGGCTGCCATTCAGTACTCTCCATTAGGCCCTTGAAGAGCCTCTTGAGAGATTCGGTCTCGGAATTGCCTGCTGTTTTATCTCTCGGTTGGTCGGGGATCGGACCCTGCATACACCCTGGGAAGCCTTTGACGCGCTCTCTATGAGTTTTCTCCAATGAGTTACCGAGAGCCTTCGACTGCCCGAGAACTAGGTCAGTCTTCACCGGGCTGCCGGGCGGGCTCATAGGGCGCTCCGACGATGAGTTTATCTGAAGGCCGTGATCGCGGCTCATCTGAAGGGGCCCGACGCTTCGAGGAGAAAGCGTTGATCTTGTCTGGAAAGTTTGTTGGGGACGAACACTAGGGGTATTTGCGCTTAGCAATGGAAAAGTGGGAGCCAAAGGCTTCTCGGAGGAGGCGGCCGGCGGGTGGGAGTTCCGGTGGAGGCGGACGCATGTCATCCGCCATTTATTCAGCAATTCTTCTGTCCTCTGCTTCCACCTGAGCTCTTGCGCCCTGGTCTGTAGATAAAAAACTGCAGCTTTAGAAATATTTTAGGAGATGAGATTCATAAACATGGATTAGAGTGTGGCAATGCATGAAAACCTGAGGCTGGTCTGATGTCGGCTTCGTGCAGCTGGGTGTCCCAAGCTGCAACCAATGAGGCAATGCCTGCCTGCTTTCTGGTCTGGATTCAGATGAGGACTTCTCGAACTCACTGGCTCCGAGCTTGGCGAGCTCACGCTCGTAATTCTCTCTGCAAAGTTTGCAGAGGCTTATTTGGTGAGAGGAATTGGTGCGCTCCGGGCTCATGGCCTGGAAACCCTTCAATGGCGAGAGAGACTCGACTGAGCTGCTTAGAATTCCATTGCCTCCAAATCTAAGACGTCACATTTGAACGCTAAGCTTTGTAAGTATCATGCTTCTCTTAGAATCAAATGAGTAAAAAAAAACAGGGGAAGAGAAGCAGAGCAGCAAAGCAGTCTGAAAATTTGTATCCTACAATTGACCCATGAACAGTAAATTGTTTCCTAATGCTACTAGCTTCATCTCAACGAGCAAATTTAGGAGGACCTGCACTGATTCTGGTTGTCTTTTTTTTTTTCTCGAAAAAACAAAAAGTCCCGACAATGAAGCAAGCCCCTATATGTTTTTGATTTTCCTTTTCCTTCTCTTATATAGGATTTCTTGTTCCTTCTTTTAGATTTGAGTCAAAAAAGCATCAGCTAGCAACTGAATCCATTCGACAAAAACTCCTGGTACTTTAAAGCGGCAATAAAGAAGAGATGAAAACCAAAACGATGCATGAACTAAAGGCTAATGAAGAAGATCAAAACAGGAAGCGAGTGCAGGCGATTCACACCTCGGGAACAAGCCGGTGAGCGGTGATCTTGGTGCGATGGGCACGGCCTGGAGGTCCCAGTCAACCTCCATGGAGGGGAAGTAGACCTGGCACCTCAGGTATGTTGCGCAAGTCGCCGTCCCGACAACCCACAACCGTCCGCCATTGCTGCTACCCTCTCCAAACCTCTGCAGAAGCCTCCCCATCTCCGCCACCACCTCCCGGCCTATCTCCGAGACAACCTGCCGCTGCTGCAGCTGAATTGGGCCTGAGCTGACTGACTCCCCGTACCCACCGGGGCCCTCCACCAGCCATTTCAGGTCCCCCAGATCAAGAATCACACCTCCCCCGCCATTAATGGCGGAAGCCTGGATCCGGGATTCGACCAAGCCGCCCAATTCCCTGATCTTGGAGGGGATCAGGGACCGATCCGAGGAGGAGAATTCCCTCTCCAAGGTGACGACCTGGGCCAGCTGAAGAGCCGGCAGGGCATGGCTGCCGAGTTCCCGCCTTTCGATCATCAGCATAACCTCTCTCTTCGCGGCATCCGGGTCGGAGTCCCCAACGAGGACCGGATTGTGCTTGTTGGTTCTTGTCAGTATCTCCAGCACCTTCTTCACATCCGCCCTCCTCTGTGGCTGCTGCTGCTGCTGCTGGAGGCGGGGGCTGACATAGAGGTTCCGAGAGGGGGAGTGGGGGCCGGGACTCAATCCAAGGCTGGCCGCGGTAGCGGCGGAGGAAGGGAAATTGGCGACGGGGGACAGGGAGGCGAGGGACTGCTCGATGGCAGCCTTGACGGCAGGGCTGGAGAAGCTGGCCTCGCGCATGACGCGGCTGACGGAGGGATCGTCGAGGATGGAGACGACGAGCTGCTCGAGCTCGACTTTGACGGCGAGGAGGGGGGGCTGCTGCTGCTCGGGGCACCCGCGGCGCTGGTGGGCCTGGGCGCGCTTGAGGGCGGCCATGAGGGCATTGGAGAGCGGCGGGTCCGGGACGGGATCGGCGCCGGAGGAGGCTGGGAGGCGGTCGAGGGCGACGGAGAAGCAGAGCTCGAGGGCGCGGCACTGTAGTGGGTGCGAGGAGAGCGGGTGGGAGCGGGCGCAGGCCTGGCGGAGGAGCCCAGAGGGGGCGGCCAGAAGGGTGGCGGCGACATGCAGCGGCGTCGTCTGGCCGTGCCTCCGCCGGGACGCCTCCGCGATGGCCCGGTTGAGCACCGCCGCCGCCTCCGTCGTCAGCGTCTGCTGGATCGTCGCCAGCCCCGCCCTCATCTTTCTTTCTACTTCTCTCTCTCTACTTCTTCAAAGAAGGAAAACTAAATACATACATATATATATATATATATTAGATTTTAAGGCTGTAGAGAAAGATAACTGGTGAAAGATATGGAAGGATTCATTCATTCATTTTGCTAGGGGTTTTCTTTTCTTTGTTTCCGTTATTCGAAGAGGAGGAAATAGAGAGAAGGAGGGTAGGAGAGTGGGCGTCCACAGGAGGAAGAACAAGAAACGCGTTTTTTCTTTTGATTTTTTTTTTTTCCTCCTTCGTTTTGGAAAGGTTTCGGTGGGGATTTGTGGGCAGAGAGAGGAGAGTGGGGTTGGGATGGCTTGATCGTGAGCTGGAGAGAAAAGGAGAGGGAGGAAGGAATTAGGCTGTGGAAAGAGAGATACAGGAATATTTGCTTGGCTATTTATGAGATAGCAGGCGTTCTCCCATTTCTCCGCCTCGGTTTACCCTGCCTATAGTTTTATTAAAACATTCTAATATTTTTTAAAAAATAAATTTTTATATTTTCTATGAACACCTTATTTCAAGCAAGCTCCTAGACCGTAGTCCGTACTTTCAAAAAAATCTAACCTGAGAGATAAATTCTCAATTTCGCTTATTTATTAAATTAATTAGCCTTTTTTTCCAAAATGTTAGTCTCTCCCAACCTTATCGATCAGTCACTCAAAGCTGACCCACAATTGACTACGAATATCTGCTTTTTGCTGCCTGAAAAAACGTCACCACATCGCCCTTTTCTCACTTCCAATCTGCCTTTCTTTCCTGATGCCTTCTCTGAGGTTAGCTTTTACCATTACTTTACTAGTTTTCAATACTATATTATTGTTATATTAACTTTTCTTGTCCAAGAAATTGTTTAACTTTACTGACTCATTTCTCTGTACATTTTTTTATATTTCAAATCTAATATATATATATATATATTTGTATGTGTTACATTTTTTTCGTACTTTCAAGTTTTCACTAAAGTTGGCCAAAGACAAAGCTAGAGGAAAGAAATCATCAGCATCATTATTCGCAGTCCCACAGCACCATAACGCGCACGCCCGCCCGCTTTTTGCTCTCTTTTCTCCCTCCTACGCGTCTCTCGAGTCGTTGGGTGGTGTGTAAAGGCAGCAGCGACTTCAACCGGCTCTTTTGTTCTTTACTACAAACCCCTCACCTTCTTCATTACCACTTTCCCTTCTTCCTCGGCCTATTTACTCTGTCCCTGCGAAAAGTTCCACTTTTCTAGTCATCTACTAACCAGACCTAACAACTTAATTAGCTGCTGTAATAGCTATTAATTAGGATGGATGATGACATTTCCTATGAGCAAGGTAACTAGGAGAAAATGGTTGATGGACTCATAATTAGGCTAGTTGATTTGACCCTTCTGGCACCATAGAAGATTGCATGTCTTGAAGCTCAAATGGTATGGTTGAGTATACATTTGATCTTTTAATTTGGATTTTGGATGGAACCGCTTGATTAGTTGTTTTGCTATTAGCAAAGAGTACGGGTGGATTCGAATATGACAACTCCTGTAAAGTTCCCCGACCAATATTTACCATTTGCATTGCATAGATAGATAGCATTGCGCAAGTGGCCCCAAGAAGGGATGACACCTAGATTTGCATGAATCGCTGCCTAGAGGGAGCAGGGCAAGTGGCAGAAAATTTCAGATGCAACGGAATTGTGCCTTGGAAATACCAAGTTATATTTCATGGTAGATAAAAGATAAGTGATATTGTCTCAAATCTTTCAAAAAAAAAAGTCCAATAATACTCTGATAAATGCTCCAACAAGTAGGTACGACACCTTGTTACAAAGAAAAAAAAAGTTAATGCCACACCTACTCAATATGGTATGCTGTAGAGTAGTTCACATCATCAAGATGCTACGAAGGATCGCAAACAGTTGCATATCTTTAAGTCCAAATAACATTATAAATGCTCTAAATTAAAATTTGATATCCATTTAAAATATCTAAATTGAAATGCGGTTTGGTTGAATCATTTATGGAAATGCATTTATTGCCATTGCAAAGAATGATGGCTTCAACCCCGAAAAAATATAGGTCGTTTTGCATTTAGGGAGGGATAAGATTCCACATGTCCAGGTGGAGGGACTATAGCATAACGGACTTTTCTGATTCTTTTCCGCCAACGCCATGAAAAAGTATCGGCAAATTTCGAAGCAATGCTAAAATTGGTTGATGCTTTTTTATAGTATCGGATGAAATCCAAATTAGACGATGCATTAAAGCACAATAGAGAAAAAAGGAAATAAAGCCAATTTCCTGCCTTTTTCCTCCTTAATCCCCTTGCCTTTCTCTCTCTCTCTCTCTCTCTCTCGCACGCGGAGAACAAAGCCCAACCCTTTCACCCAGCCGCCATCATCCCAGCCCACCCCATCCCCCCTCTTTCCTCTTCGATCCAACTTGGCTACTACTTTCCCCCCAAAGCCCCCACCGAGCTTCGGATCCCCCTCCCCCTTCGAGCTTCGAGGATAACCCCATGCCTTCAGGAAAGATGTTCTACCCCTCCAAGCTAAGGATACGGCGGTGGCGGCGGATGGACTGTGGTCCGACGAGATGAGCGACCATAGATGCAGGCAGATGGAGGCTGAGTTCATGAGTTTCAAGGCCCTGCCCATCTCGTAAGTTTCATCTCCTCCTCACCTCTCCATCCACCCTTGCAGCCCCATCTCCCTCCAAGAACTCCTTCTCCTCTGACCCTCCCCTCATCAGAGGCCCAGGCTACGGCTCGTGGCAGAGGAGAAACTGGATCAAGCCGTGGCCCATCGCAAGAAAGAAAAAAGCAGGGCTACTGCTTCCACTGCATCCTCGAGGAACGATCGAAGGGCTTGGAGGTGGCTAGAGAAGGAGATTGTGAGAGAGGAGAGGGAGTTGGATCCTCCGGAAGGCAACGTTGGGAGGGCAAGAAAGTGGAGGCTGAGCCGGCCAAAGGTTACCCACAAGGAGAGGTTGAGTTTCGTGGCTTCCATCCATTCTCCCGGTTCATTACCGAGTATGTTCTGATTCTTTAATTTTTCCTTCTAGTTCTTGAGTTTTGATCATGGATGGGTATGCATCAAGATATAAAATCTAAAGCTCGTGGATGCATTCATCGATCAAATGATTGATGGGTTGTTGAACGGTAGAAATTTTGTATTCCGCTAATGTAGATGTGGATGTCCCTCTTCCCTCTTGCCCTAAATCATAGAAAATAATTTTTTAAAAAAAAGTTTAAGGCTAAAGCCGACGCTTATAAACGTCGGCTTTGAGGCTTTTAGCGATGTTTTTAAGCGTTGCTAGAAAGCGTCGCTAAAAACTAACCTTTTACAATGTTTTTTAAAAGCATTGGAAAAAACTTTTTCCACTTATAAATCGCCGACGCTTCGGCGACGCTTTATATAGGGTCGAACGGATCTTTGCCGACGCTTATAAGCGTCGGGAAAGGATGTAAAAAATGCCCCAAAAAATCACTTTTTTTGTAGTGAGGTAATCATGTGTAGTCTTACATATGACTACCTAGAGACCGTAGGATAAGTGGCATAGGATGTGTTTCTTTTTTTTCTTGTTAATCCCTCAAAAGTACTAAATAACATTTATGAGAAATACTGAATAAAAGATATGTGATATTTTTCTAAAACTTTTTAAAAGATAAATTGTTTTATGATACTTTGAGAATGCTAAAGTCGAATATGCCAATACCAACTCTTCAACATAATTACTCAATTTAGTTCCTCAAGAATAGTTTGCAGCATCACATAACACTAAGAGTGACCAGGTCACTTATAACTGCATATGTGCGAGTCCATATATACATAGCATTACAAATGCCGTAAATTAAACTTTGATATTTATTTGCAAAAATATAAAAAGAAGATATTTTGTTGAATATTGATGGAAATGAATAACTATTGCAAAGCTTATTGGTTTGAATAAGAGAGTCCTATAAAGTCCGTCTATCAATATTTCCCATTCTATATTAATTTTCACATTTACGGAGGAATATAATTTGTCAGGTACAGTGGACTTGCATGGGTTTAATTTCCCCATCAAGTAGGGAGTGGCAAAGTGGCTTGCCATACAACAGGGAACATGTTTTTTTTTTTGTGCTAATCACCTTGTTTCTCATTTTCTTTAATTTTTTATTGAAGTTCTAACACCTCAGAAAAATGAGTCGTACTTATTAATATTATTAGATAAAAAAGGATATATGTTTTTTGCTAATTTTTAAGAAAATAAAAAGTAGTTGCTTTCGTAAGCTTATATAGAGACTGAGCACTTTAGAGCTATCTATTAATGCTCCCTAATATTTCTCATAGAATAATCAATTTAGCTTCATTCCCAATGTCAAGTGTTGTTTGATTAGCTTTATTTTCTTTTAATGATAGATTAATTTGGCTTGTTTACCTGCAAATTATTAATGTAAGATAAAATTCATTGGCAAATAGAAACATCCATTATTTCAAGGAAACAATGAAAGAACTATCCATGAGAAATATTTTAGAAAAGCATCGTCCAGAATTTGAATGCAAAACCTCTTCTCAATGGGAGAAACATTGGACACTGGGCTATTGCCTATTTGCAAAATCCAACAAAATATTAGCCACAAATGATAATTTGATCCTATAAATTCCATTGGAGTATATTACCGATACATAGCCTACATGATAAAGAAGAGAGAGTTTCTTTTCGACACACAAAGTATTTTGTGTGAATTATATTCCTGACTTGGACCATTTTTATATTGTGATATGGTCTGTCTATTATCACCAATTGGAACCAGTCTTGGGTCACTATATTGGGAGTCACCATTTCTTCATAGCATCTTTAGACTGTATACAATTGGTAATTAGCCTACAAGAAGTTATTGTCTTTATACTATAAACACTAAGATATTGGAATATAGCATAATTAGAACTTAGAAGTGGGATTCGTTTTTTAATTAAAAGAAACTTTAGCTATCATAGAACATAAAACCAAATTTTCTTTTTTTTAAATTTCTACATTTCTGACATGCTAATATAATATTGGTTCATGATACACTTTTTTGGAGTTGCCTTGCTCGTCGTACAAATTGAACAAAATGTCCAAAAAGAGGAATGGAAAAAAGTAAAAATAATTCTTCTATGTTTAAAGTAATGATTCCATGTACTTACAAGCATGACTTGCCAGCACGATGACAAAACCCTAATGGAATTACATGCACCTCACCATCTTTGTTGTTATTAACTCTTCATTTCTTTATCTCTTAAGGCTTTGAGAGAAACTTCTGTCTAAATACATCCTACTTGCTTTTTACTATACTATTAAACAAAGAGAAATAGAAAAAGTGCAAACATAAAAATAGCAGTCTATTTATTAACTTCCATATTTGATTAAAACTATATTTGATATAAGAGATCACAACAATCTATGCATCTCCTCACTTGTTTAGAATTAGTAGAGAGGTTTCGCTAAAAATAATAAAAAAATTATAAATAAGATAAAAGTTAATAGAGCTGGTAAGTAATCAAGACGTTACAAATGACACTAATTGTTGTGATAAATAGCATAACATTATTTACAAGCATGACTTGCCACCATGATGATAAAACCCTAAGGGATAGAATTGCACCCCACCATGTTTGTTGTTATTAACTCTTCATCTCTTTATCTCTTAAGGCTTTGAGAGAAACTTCTGTCTAAATACATCCTACTTGCTTTTTACCATTAAACAAAGAGAAATAGGAAAAGTGAAAACATAAAAATACAACAATCTATTCATCTCCTCACTTTATTTGTTTAGAATTAGTAGAGAGGTTTCACTAAAAATAAAAAATAAAAATAATATAAATAAAAGTTAATAGAGCTGGTAAGTAATCAAAATGTTACAAATGGCACCAATTGTTGCAACAAATAGCATAACATTATGTTAAGAAAAACACCAGCATTTACATCTGTTCTATCTTTTCTCCTCAAGTGTGAATATAGTGTCAAGAATACATAGTGATAATTAAAAAAATGATAATATTTATGATACATGATCAATAGAAATCTCATAATACTTATAATTACAGAGCCTTGAGAGAGAGAAAGAAAGAGATTTTATTATTATTCCCTAGCCCAATCTCCTTGCATTCTACCATTTATCTAATTTTCTTGTTTTCATTAAATTATTAACCATTTAGCTGATTGACTAGTCATTGTAATATTAACTGAATATACATTGATCAGCCAAGGATTAAGTAGTTGAGATACAGAAATCTATTAGAGTCATGTGGCTTAGTTCATGAAGTTAGGGTTAGGGTACACAAATATATTAGCTAGTAGTTGTAGAATGGCATGCTATGTAGAGTAGATCGACTGTGCCGGCTCAAAATCTAGCACAAAAACCAAACAAATAATAGAAAAGAATGAGCCACACGAAAAAGCTCTCTCTCACTCCTCACCAAGAAGAACAACTCTCATTCTCTCATTTTCTCTCTTTTCTCACATCCCTCTCCTTTTCTCAAGCTACTCTTCTTTTCTGAAGCCAAACCAAAGGTGACACCAAAGGTCCTTTTAAATAGAGTGGAATATTTGATTCATACTCAAATTCAATACCCACTAAAAGATAAGACTTATCACTACTAAAGGATAAGGATAAGACATGTCACTACTAAAGGATAAGGATAAGATTTATTACTATTAAAGAATAATGATAAGACTTATCACTACTAAAGAATAAGAAATCTAGTAGAATAAAACTAGCAATGATTCTCAATACTTCTCCTTATTAGGAAGTCCATATTGACAACATTGAACTTATCAATGTCATCCCCCTCATTGCAAAGTCCATGCTGACAACGTTGAACTTATCAATGTTGTGAAACGCCACAGCAGTCATTGCCAATATTGCTGCAGTAATAATAATATGTAATAACTTGTCAAACCAATAATTGAATAGTAAAACTCCTTGGCCGGTTTGTCTTTTTTGATGCATATGTTGAAATCAATGGTGTCTTTCAACATGTCTCAGGGGCATAAACTCCATGATCACTATATCAAGATTTCATAGAACGTCTAGCTTATGCCAACGAACATCAAATTACTATTTGCAATCAATGTAAGCATCTACCATTACCTCCACTTGAGCAGTTTCAAGTATCTACATATAAATTACTCCTACATATAAAATCAAATCTATGCATAATCTTCTAATAGCTCGAACTTTGGAGCAGCTTCAAAATCAATTGGTATACTAAAAATTTGTTGAGGCATAACATGAATCATCTCCATCAAGCATATCTTCTTCCTGCTTTATTATTAAAACTATTCAAAATTAGTTAGCTTTTCAACCTCATGGCTAACTAAATCTCTATAAGAAATGCACATATCTTGGATAGCTTCGACACAAGACTCTTTTGCATTATTTGATTTCTTAGTATAGATCTCTATAGATGGATAAGCTGTAGTATCCTTTGACTCTTTCTAAGCAATTTCAGAAACAACTGGTTCTTCATCCTTTGACTCTTTCTAAACAATTTCAGAAACAACTGGTTCTTCATTCATAACCTCTTTTAAACTTGATATAATATCTACCTGATCAAGTTCTTTCTATTCCATATTTTCTTCTTGATCTGGTTGATTTTTGTGCTGATCAATTTTGTCATACTTTGAGTCTTCCGAACTTGAACCAGACTCTAATTGATCAGGCTCTCTCAGATTCAAATCTTCATCTTTAAAGCAATTATGATCTTCTTCTGAATTTCTAGGAAAGCCTGGAACCAAAATTCACTCTTCAGGTAATCTTTTTTTAAAGATGTCTCACCTTGCTTGAATTTAAATGGAAGGCCGCAAGAATATCCCATACTTTCTTTGGCTCTTGTATATCTTAAACATGGAGATAATTTTTTGTATCAACTGAAACTTGAATAATCTATAACACCTTTTTTGATTTTAGATTCTACTTCCTTCTTGCAACCTCATTGTTGAGAATATCTATTGGCATAATCTTTGACTTATCCAAGATATCCCATAAATCTTATTCTATCAAATGAGACTTGACAATAGCCTTCCAAATTGGATAATAGGTATTGTTCAACTTTTTTATCCAATTGCTAGAGATGATAGTAGCTTCAGCCATAATGATATATCTCTTAAATCACCAAATAGGAGTTCACACGCTTGCACCGCTGCATAGCGAATTACTAGAAGCTCTTCAACCATGCCGAGCTACGAACATACGAATAACCAATCTCAAAGCCTATGACTCTGATACCATATAGAACGTCATACTATGCGAAGTAGATCGACCGTGCCGATCTAAGATCTAGAATAAACACCAAATAAATAGCAGAAAAGATATGCTAGAAGAAAAATAATTAGAAGAGAGAAAAAATACTTTATTAAAAAAATGAACCACACAAAAAAGTTCTCGCTCACTTCTCACCAAGAAGGACAACTCTCACTCTCTTTTTATCTCTCTTTTCTCACGCCACTCTCCTTTTCTCAAGCCATAGCAAATGAGACACCAACAGTCCCCTTAAATAAAAGAGAATATTTGATTCCTACTCAAATTCAACACCTACTAAAAGATAAGACTTATTACTACTAAAGGATAAGGATTTGACTTATCACTATTAAAGAATAAGGATATGACTTATCATTACTAAAGGATAAAAATTTTTGTAGAACAAAATTAGCAATGATTCTTAACAGTAGTGCTAGGGCTAGAGTACAGTAATCGAGGTAGATCTAGAGTAGATCAGAGGTGACCTTGAGGTCGAATACCTTGAAAGCTCCAAATTAAAGGAACAAGGCCTTGGTGCGTGAGATGAGGGCATCATTAGGGTTTAGAACCCAGCTTTTAGGGTAGGGTTTAGGGTCTTAGCCTTAAAACAAAGGAGCAAGATATCATAAAACTAAATAGTTATGCAAAGGCAAAGGAGCAGGAGCAAACATTGACTGAGAAGAAATGATGGATGGGTTTGAGAAAGGAATGAGAAGGTGAGAGGAAAGGTGGGGAGGAGAGGAGGGATGAACTAAAGCTCAAGAGGTGGAAGCCAACCTTAATTGTCGGTGAAGCTCTTATAACTCAACCATAAATCTATTACCACTTACATGGGCCCCACAACAACTACACCAAAAGCATGATTTTGGCAAACTCCTTCAACTGGGGTTCACTTACACCAAGTCGTAGGTAACCAAATAGGCCCTCAAAAAAATTCCTTAGGCACATTGTGCCTATTGATTCCTTAAAAAAAGTGCTGATACGTACTAACCAGCTATACCTACATCTTGTTACAAAGTCATGGTGTTTATAATTGATAAATATATAGTAATTAAAAGCATCATGCCATCTATACTAGGTTACTGATGTCGACCGGCACTTCTATTAGTTAGTAGGGCCGTCAAGGTTATGATTTTTAGTTAATCAACTTTGCTTTCAGTGGACATGGCCAGCAAGCCGAAGGAAATATATCCGTCGGCGCGGAGAGAGCTCTGATTATTAGCTGAACTATGACTACTTCAAATATTTTTCTGGGCAACATCATCTGGAATAAAAAAGATATAGTGGGGAGCATGATTATTCTAGGGCTAATCAGATACCATGCGGCTAATAGCTTGAGATATAAAGGGACTAGTTTTAACTAAGAATGATTGTAAAATTCTATGAACAAGAATGCCAAACGCTCAAAAATCGTATAGAGATCATGATTAAGAATAGACGCAGCGTACTCCCACTATAAGTTCTTGAATTCAAAAGATAAGAAGGCATCCACAACTAGAGCCATAGAGAAAAAGCTCATGTAGGCCTCCCTTTACAAAAGTAGTTGTTGCAGTCGTTGCTTTGAAGGGGGGGTGGGAACTTCCCTTGAGAATTCTCTTTCCCTTGTCCTCCTCTACCAAACCATATCTAAACCATCATATTTTAGTGATTCCTTTCCCATCCCAAAAGCCATGAGTGACCTCACCATTCCAACTCCCACCACCTTTAGCGATCCTTGAAGGACCACACTTCTCTAACCATCATTTATCCCCTTAACCTTCTTGTCCTATCTCTCTTTGCCATCCTCATGGTAGCTGATGATTGAATGAGCAGGACCAATGCCTGGTGGACACAGTTGGAGGAATTCTCAACAAGGATTATGAGATTGTTGAGAAAGCAGGAAAGCAAAGCAATGGAACAAATTATATGCATGGGCTTGACTTGAGGTGCAACATGCCTAGTTGATTGGATATCATTAGACATGAGGGTCCCTCAAGGCTTTTCACTATTATAAGTAACCACCTCCACCACCACAAACTCTATAATCATCATGCACAAATAAAGGCCAAGCTTTAAGCAACATGCACAATCTATTGTGAGAAGGGCTGAAGGGGGCTTGAATAGGTTTTGATATCCTCTTGCACCCACAGAGTGGCTGGAATTGAGAAAGTAGATTTGCTTTAAGAAACATAATTAGTTTGGCACTTCGAAACGCCAATCAAGCAACGAGAAAACCATTCGTTCCTTTTGGGAATAAAGGAGCTGCATTAATTCATTAAAACTCGTATGAAAAGTGGTCTTGGACACGGACAATTGCAAAGTGGAATGCACCCCAAAAGGCTAGCTTTTTCACGCAAAGGCAACGTCCTTCCATGTGGCTTTTGTATCTTGGGATTCCTTAAAACTCGCCGGCAAAAGAAACCCCCCACTTGCACAGAAGAAGATTTTTCGGCTGACGTGGAAAGCTTATATGAACACTACGTTAGACCATATCTTAAACTAATGGAACAGCAATTGCCCCTCCACTGGGGTTTAGAGTTTGGAAAAGTTATACGAGATATATGAGATATTTCATCTATCAAATGCTCTTAAACGATTTGAGCAGAACAAGACTAGTTTAAGAAGTTATGGTCACCCTTTTGGTTTGTATATTTTCTAACAAAAATATGCTACAGAAGTTAAGAAAACAACAAATTTACTACGAAATGATATACTTGAAATATATTTTTTTTCTTTTCTTTTTTTTTTTGGGGGGGGGGGGGTCACTTGTGGATGATATTGTGTATCCTAATAGATGATGTGAGCCATTGTTTTAAATGTTTCACAATCATTAAATGTTAGTTATTTCTCATGGACAAAAAATTTTCTTAGTTATTCTCTAGGAATATCTGGTCATCCTCTCTAGATAGATAGATAGATAGATAGATACACATGCATCATGTTTACATGCACACATGCATGCAAGAGATTGTGATTATCTGGAACATGATTCAATCTATTATGGAAACAACAAGATCTTGTAACATGTCGACAAACATTAATAACAATTGTTGGACATGGTCCCTAATCTATACCAAGACTTTGGGTGGGACTTGCAAAAGTTATGTGAATCCAATTTCAGCAGTATGCATGCAAAATTCAAGAAAAGATTAGCTCCAAGCAACATCGAGCATCAACATACCACTTGATCTACCCTTTAGGAAGTTGATATTATGTTCTTAAATACTTCTAAAATTCAATCATATTCTTTCGTTTCAGCTATTCCTATCTTGAGTTATGATTTGATGAAACATTAGATTAAAGGATCGCGCAATGGGACAAGGTAGAAAGTGAATCATGAGATGATAAGAGAAAAAGGTTGACTAAAAAAGTGCAGACAGAAAAAGTTAGTGAATGGCTCTTTTCCATATTTCACATGTGAACAAACTTTATGGGTGTAAAAAATGAAAAACCCATTTTGTATAGCTGACTCAAAATAGGAGATAATCAAGCACCACTCTCAAAGGGCAAGCCTTAGCACAATATTAAGATTGCTCCATATGATCTATATATCATAAGTTCGAAACACGAAAATAGCCTCTCCATACATAGGGTTACGGATGCATGTATCTGACCCTCCTCAAATTCTATAGCGGCGGGAGGAATGCCCAATTTTAGGGGCCCCGGTCACAGTCAAAGGCCTTTCTTCTTTTGGAGGAAGAAAATATCAAATTTCATCTCTTTCTATGTCCCACCCTACCATTGAAGACTCCAGACTTCCTCAAAGGTTCAAACAAACCCATGGACATTTGACAGGGCAAACCCTATTCCTAGTAGATACGCATGTATTCATGTAGTTAGGAGGCCTATGAATGAAAGTCATTTCCAAGTAATTGCTTCTCCAAAAAACCTATAGGCCTAATCTGAGAAAAGAAGCAGCATAGCATATGTTTAAAAACATATTTGCCGATCCAGAATTGCTACAAAATTATGGGCAAATGCACTTGTCATAAGAGAATTTTTTTTTAATATGGTCATATGGTGCGGCGTTTTAAACGTCCTTCTTTACTTGGAGGGATGCTCATAAATTATATATACAATAATGCAAGGAATCCAACACTAGATCAAGGAGAAGAAATCAAGTTGAGTACCTGATCTACAGCTTCTCTAAGCTTTGGTAGATCATAATCTCCCTACATAGATAGGATAACGAATGCAGAGGGCAAGATTTGGTAATCATCCCCTGTACTAAGAAGCAAAATGCCTCTAGGACCAGTTTTTACATGGTTGGATCTCCCGGTATAAGTTATATATCTTTATATCTCTTGCAGAAAGAAATAGATGACAAAAAAAGAGAATTGGAAAGGCCAAAACAACTACAAATCATCTAAAAGACCGAGAAAACTAGCTCAGTCAGAGACGAGCTAGGGATCCGGCCCACAGGCCTGACGCTGTACCATGGGCTGCCCCTTGTCCTGATCCCAAGATGGACAATCCCGCGGTACGCCCTCCTTTCTCTCCAAAGGAGAGACTTGAGAATCCATTAGGTTTGAGAGGGGAAAAATAAAGAAAAGGAAAATTGGGTGGCTCAATGTATTTGGAGGTCTAAGACGAATTTAAAGGCCCCAACATAAATACATTTGGAGGCCTCAATATATAAACAAAGAAATAGATAATAAATTTCTTTAGATAAGAAATACGTCCTAACATAAATGCATTTGGGGCCTCAATGTATTTATAGCTGTAAAGATACGTAGCATTTGAGACCCCAAATACATTGGAGGTTTCAATGTATTTAAACGCACATCTTGGAACTTACTCTAATAAATGCATTTGGGAGTCGGAGCCTTAGGCGACTGCTTTAGTTGCCTATAGGTTAAGCCAGCCCGAATTGCCGCCTACCTTCTGTGCGCCAACGTAGCCGAGCCAATCACAGTCGTTGGTTCGTATAATGGTACATCGAGATACATATTTGATAAATAGAGCCCACAGAAGAAATTATTATGTGTACTATATGCATTATCGGCATGATTGTGCATGCAGCCAATTATGACAGCTGATATCTATAATGATTCCTCGTGATTTATGCTTCGTGAATGAGATCCATAAAAATCAGTGATCAGTGCATGCACGGCCATATGATTGATACAATGTGGACAATAATTTCTAAAAATCAGCAGCTGTGTGTACGGCCATGGGATGAATGCAGTGCAAACAACAAATTCTCCAAAAGTAGAGAGGACGGATGGTGCCGTTGTCCTACGTCCAACGCCTTAGATGGCTAGATGAGGTACTCGTGGCGCTCTTCCCCGACCATGTCCACGGTCCACGGATTTGAGGGATGGAAGGAGAGCACCAATCAATCGTACGGTGGATACTTATTGATAGGTTTAGTGTATTTGCACCCCCATTAACCTAGGATGCTCTTCCTGATCCCAACTATTTTTGGCGAATTCTAATTATTTTGAGGGGAGGAGAGTTTCAGTATCCAGGTACGCTATTCGCATGATATCCTGTGCTGGGTCGGAAACGTAAAGGCTGCTCCGTTGCATGGTTAACATATTTGTGCAGTCACATACCTTTAATATCCGTACGATATCCTGTGTACAACGGATGGAAATGTTAGGCCTGCACGGATAGCTGGTAACGTAGCACTTCACATTCAATTGAAAAGGTGCTGCTATATATAGAAAAAAGAAGAAGCCATACATCTAATGGTCTCCAGATTTCCAAGAGGTCAGAAGAAATTTAACGGTGATTTCTCATATCTAAAGATCTTGTGATCTCGGGATCAACAGCCTCTCCCACTTCCTCTTGCCTCTGTTTTTATGTTTTATTTCTCAACCTAGTGTTCAGTATTGGAATAATATGATGGCCGTCCCATTAGAATCTTCCTTTTATATTCAGTATTTCATATGCACATCATATTCAAGCATGGATTATGTTTAAGATGGTTGCTGCCGCGGGTGTTATACCTCGGTGGGAGCTAAAGAGAGCGTAAGGGATGATGGACAGGCACTGGGATGAACCAGCCCATCAATCCTACATATTTTGGACCATAGAAAGAGGATTTTGTCGAGTTACAAAACAGGGCTCTATATTCGTTTTTGCATAAAAAAGAGACACGTTTTATTTTTGACAAAAATAAATCATTCAGAATCATTATACGCCTATTCCTAAATGAATGCAAACATTTTCAAAGCATGCGAGTTGAGAATGGATGCACACATATTGTTTGCACATGTGGCAATGTTCTTGTATTGGTTGAAGAGGCTTACATGCAATAATCACATAAAGTCCAAAATCACCATATCTAGGAAAAATCAATGGATTTTTCTTGCAAAATTTTTCAGATAATAACAATGGAAACAATAATAACAAATATTACAGTAATGTCACTGTTGCAAGGTCAAAGGCTGCCACAGTACTTGCTACCTCTCCCCACCTCTTCTGCCTTAGCCAATTCCTTCTTACTCTCAAAATAAGGGGAAAAAAAAAACATTATCCAGAAGATCATGATTTCCAGTGTCTAAATCTGATGTGCAGCAATAATCTCTGTTTTTTTTTTTCTTCCTCTTAGAGACCTATCAATCCACATGACTAAGTGTGTGCATAAACGAACGTCCTGATTCATGAAGCTCCAGCCATTGCGAGGCCTAGAGAGCGTCGAATATATCAAACATCAACCTAGCTTGCGAAGAAGCTGTTTTCATATGTCAAACCCTTGAACCCCGGTCACAATGGAGCCTTACTATTGCACCAATACTTGCCCCCATACAATGTACCTTAGAATTCTTGGATTTACCCAGAACTGCAAGACTATGCCACTATGGACCTCCTAGAGCTCGAGGACAGCAATCTGGGATCAAACAAAGTAGACTTCAAATGAAAAAAAGCAAGCTCCAGAAGTTCCAACGCAGGTCAAGAGGATTGCAAATAAAAAGGCAAGCTTGTAGATCAGCAACCTTGGATCAAACAAAGTGGATTGCAAATAAAAAAGCAAGCTTAAGGAGTACCAAATCAAGTCAGGGCGATTAACCTGACCTATCATAAGGGAATGAGGAAGGACAAATCTTCAACAATTAATCAGAAGAGTTGTGAGATTCACATTTTCATTGAATGTATCCATGTTTTCCATGGACATTGGTCAATTAATGACAAACAAGGGAAACTAGAAGGAAAGCCATTAGTTATTGACAAAGGCTATGAATCTTTCAGAGGTTGGCTTTTCCATTCATAAAAAGTTCCTCTTCCTTCCAATTATTGGTTGCAAACTCAAACGTCATCCACAAAATAGTGCTAGAATAAAAAATATTTTATTTCAACTCTCCCTTTAAAGGAATGACTCCAACGACGTCACCTTCCATATGTAAAATTATGCTTACACGAAAAAAGTTGTTACAGAATGAAAATGAGCGCATCAACACATTACTAATCTTGGGTACAAACTCCTAGTCGTTGAACAAGAACAACAATCACGGCCCACGGAATGACACAAACTAATTCAAAAATGAAGCACCAACTAGACTGATTAGGCATAAAAAGATCAGATTATGATCGCTTCAAATAATATATGCCATGTTTTCACTTCAGTGCTCCCTCCATCTCAGGATTTTACAAATAAAAATTGCAACATATGACTACTTGTTTCTCGAAAACCCCTTTTATGGTGCAAATTCATAAATGAAACCCAAGTACAAAAATGTTTAAAATTTCCAAAGATCTTCCTCTGCTGATAAGAGCAATCAACTCATAACATTTTTAAAAAAAATAAATTTAAGACACTAGCAACATCAAGAAAGCAGAGAAAAGGAAAAAAAAAAAGGAAAGCTACACACTATGTGAATTTCAGAAACCAACTTTTAATTATTTATGTCACAAAACTATATAGTTTAGCATTATCTATTTCATCTCTCATCCTTTTACATAATAAAAAGGCCAACAGTGCCATTTTATGATGCCCTTGCCAAGACATCAAGCAAACAGTTATTCAACCCAAATTTAATTGAAACGGCTGAAGTATCTACTGCAGTAGCTGCTTCTGAAAGCTTTCACCTCAATAGCTACTTGTGATCTGTGTTATTGAAGAATACGTTCCTATGGCTGCACCGACAATGCCCAATGCAACAATTGCAATGCTCACAATGACCTGAAATTCATGAGCATGCAGAAAGATGAATAGAAGCATTATCACAGCATACATTTTTCTCCACCTATGCTCCAAACAATCTTATAACTGACAAGGTTTGAAAACTTGGTTTTGAATTCGATTCGGAAGTTTCGGTGGTTTCGGCAGAACTAGCTCTAGCATTTGGAGTTCCAGTCATCAAAATCAGAAAAATCTCAAAAATGTTGAAAAAGTAGAAAAAGAAGTCAACAAAAATATTGCATAGCAATTTATGATATGTAAATTCATTATTTGTGTGGTTTCAATAATTTTGAGTTGCATATGATTAAAACTACATGGGTATATGGGTATCTTGTACTGCCATATATTATAGAGCAATTACTTCTTGAGCTTCAATTGTTAAAAATTATTATATTTAGCAATGCAAAAGCTTTTCAATGCCGAGTGCATTGAAATTTCTTCATCATCATTTTTTTAGCATAATTCATAAATTTATTGAATTTGGATTTTCCCTCATATTTTTAAGGTTAATTGACTATTTAATTTAAGTAATTATAAATAAAATACTTATTTTATTTTAAAAAAAATAAGTCATTAATATGAATGGTGGTGTCTCCTGTCTAGTTGTTTGTATTGGTCCTTTTATTAATAATAAGGGCCTTTTCAAGGGCAACGCCCATTCAGGGTTACAGTTATTATCTGTATCCTCGTTAAAATCAAGAAAAAGATGAAAACTACCAAAAGTTGACACTCGATAAGTCTATATGCCTAAAGAAATAAATAAATAACGCTATTTTAGTGATAAACATCAAAAAAGAACATTAGCAAAGCATCCGGTCAAAACCACCTAAAACGTGGACCAAAACCAGTCTGTTTTAACCAAAACTAATTGAAACTATTGAAACTGAAACTCAAAACTAGGGGTCGATGTAGGTTCGTTTCAGCAAAAACCGATTAAAGAGGACCAAACATTAAGTTAATGAATCCCTTTAATCTACCGATCATTCACTCTGAAAGCATCTTAGCATGAAAAAAATATTAATGTGATAACATGTCTACTTTGAAAAGGTCCCAAAGTTTTCCTCCATAGGGGGGAACTCCCGTGAAGGCTCAAACCGTGAAGGCTCAAACCAAAATAACTCCATGCCTACCTGCAAATGGGTAGCTTTGTTCCTTGCAATCTTTAAGAAGCAGAGAGCTGGCATTATGACTGCCTGCAAAGAATACATTATTAGATTGCTTATGCTCTCGCTAGACTCTTGTTTCTTTCGGTATAACAAAGGTGACGATTTATAATCCTTTCACTAAATCTGATTGATTTTTTGATAATAAACATTGTCATGATTGCTTGTTCATTAAAGAATTCTTTCCCACAAAGCTTAAAAGATGTAGGAAAAAGAGTGATAGAGAAGAAGAAATAATATAATACAGAAGACTACCCAAACAATGTATTAGTTATATGAATGTAGCTTAGGTTTTTGCACATATATAAATGGAAAATGCTAAGATAGTCTTTACGCTGATTCAGTTGGAAAGAGACTGGCGTTATTATAAATTTTGTGCCGAACAACGATAAGTCATATACAAATTTACAGTAGAAAACAGATACTATCCAGTCAATTCATGATAATGACCAACATGAATTATACTACTACTCACAGTCTGTTTTTTAAAACCTTCTTCCGAATCAAAATAAGCATTATGATATCCTCTATAACAACTTCTGCGATTTTTTTTCTTTCAAAATATAACCATTTGGGGTTGGCCCTGACATATCCTTGTTTTCCCGTTCATTTATATGAGATGTTAAAGTTTTTATCAAAAATAATCTTTAAGAAATCAAGTATCACAATTTATGTCAAAGTACAAGTTGTCACTAGTGCAGCTAAGACCCAAACCTTATTCCACCAAAAAAAAAAAGGAGCCAAGCCTTAAAAAAATGCAGTACAGTTCTAGCACATATTATCATTTGTATTTAAGCAGAATGACATATTTGCAGTTTCTCAACATGCATTGTCATGCATATGATGTAGTCTCCAAAAATTGCTTCCAAAAAAAACCACATACTCATCCCACATGACTATTTACATAAAGATAAAGTTACAAGAAATACCACAAGTATACTAAGGAGGGATCCAATCAAAGCCATCACAAGTCCTGCACAAAATGGCATGATAGACTGCAAATGAGATAGTGAGAAACAAAATTTATGGAACGCAAAAAAGAAATCAACTAAAAAAAGGCAGCCCATCAACTACAGTTAATAATAAACCGAAACAAAACTATGCCCTGGTACAACCATTAATCATAATAGAATGATCAGCAAATTGATAATCTGATTAACATATACTACAATAACCTTTGCATAGCATGAAAATGTAAGCAACAGGACGGGCATATAGAATGATAAAAATAACCAATTGACGGAGATAAGAATGTATAGTTTTGAACTGTTCCACATCCAAATCAAGTGCCATACACCTATGGGTTAGGCATGGTTCCAGAGATAGACCCACATAATTTTTCGGATTTAGGTCTACCAAAAGTTTGGCCAACTGAACCTTACCCAGTCTGGTCATTTAAAAGTAAGGGTGTAGGTTTGATTTTCATGGACCCTGATGGGGGAAATATGGGACATCTGGACCTCGGTTTAAACGGACTTTCTTGACCTCGGTATTAACTGAGGTGAACAATTTTGGTGAAAACCGAGATGCCACCCTGCTCGTACTAATAAAGACCAGCAGTTATAGCATACTGCAGTCAATGTATGATCGGTATAATTGCTGCCGTGCGCTACTCACACAGAACAATTACCACGTTGTTAATGTGCAGCCAACCGTTACTCTGCAGTTAAGGCACATCGTGCCAAATCAGGTAACAGATCAGTATTCTACCATATATAAAGAGATGGCCTGGGATCCTCAGGTAAGCTTATTTTGGATATTACTTTCTATAAAATTTCTTCCTTCTATATTGTTGCTCTACTATTCTGACTTAAGCATCGGAGGGTCCCCTACTGGAAACTTTCCGACAAGTAGTCTTCTTGCAGGTTAGCCTCCAAGGCGACCAAATCTTCCTCACCTCGGTCTCATCCAACCTCATTCAGATTGGTTCTTACCGACCTCAAGGTGACAACAAAGTCCTGGCTTCGGTTCAGAACTTAGTGGCAACAAACCCTACTCAACCTGAGCCCAACCCAATTCATGTGTGACAGTTTACACAATAGATAATATAAATTTTACATTACCTTTCTTATAGAACTTATCAATTATACTTTTGACTTTATCTCATCATTCAATAATTTACAAGCATGAAGAGAATTGAAATTTCCAAAAAAAAATGTTACTTGCTCATGACCCAAATCTGGTCCTGATCCATACCCAATCCAACCCAGACCTTGTCCAACTCAGACCCAATCTCTAGCCGATCCGATCCCTACCTAATTCCACCTTAACCCAACCCAATCCTATTAATGGATGGAGAGTGGATGGATCCAAATGTAGACCCAAACCCCTCAACAACTTGTTTCTAGATGAGACAATATCCGAACCTGACTTGACCCAATAGCACTCCTAATCCCATCCGCCTCTTGTTGAAGCCTCTCAAAAGCCCACCATGGTTGCAACTTAATCCCCAAGCCTCCTTTCTCTTTGAACCACCCACCTCCTAAGAATTCCAGTTACTTATGAAGAAGAAACCCCTCGTTTTCAATGATCATGTTCCATTGTTTCTTTTTTTCCCTCAAAACCACCAACTGCACTTCAACACTATATCAGACTTGTAGCCCTCTCTTCTTACCCCTCCAACAACCTTTCCTATCCCCACCCCTTCCCAACACCACACTTTGAAGTTTGAACCCAATTTTTTATTAGACACAGGACTAGGCTTAGGTCCTCTCTACCTCATGAAAGTAAATTTCAGGTTCAGAACGTATAAGATATACACAACAAGGTTCATGTTGATTAAAAACCCACTTCAAACCCAATTAAATGCCACCACACTTTTTTGAACCCAATTTCTTATTAGGCACAGGACTAGGCTTAGATCCTCTCTACCTTATCAAACTGAATTTCAGGTTCAGAACTTATAAGATATACACAACTAGGTTCATGATGATTTAGAACACAAGTCAAACGCAATTACCCCTGTTCACAGTAAGCAGCAGGTCAGCTACTATGATATGTGATTGGATCCACCTAGCTAGTCAATAGGTCAGC
The DNA here is from genome assembly GCA_025769935.1 of Phoenix roebelenii. Classification (NCBI taxonomy): domain Eukaryota; kingdom Viridiplantae; phylum Streptophyta; class Magnoliopsida; order Arecales; family Arecaceae; genus Phoenix; species Phoenix roebelenii. Next base: position 4,761,234 of record JAOXJJ010000001.1, read on the forward strand.
GCATAAGCTTTATCAAATATTCTTTTGAACATTTAGTCAAACATCTGGCTGGCAAAAATGTTTGATAGAATTCATTGAAAAAAAATGTGTTTGCCAAGGAAAAAGGTCACATGAGAGGTCAAGCTGCAACTAGCTGATCACAACAGCCTAAAGGAAGCAGGCCATGTTGAAAACAAGGCAGTAAATTATATTAATAACCATCCACTGAAAGCAGAAAGAACATCTTAAGGTTCTTCTTTCTCAAAAGTGTAACTACTGGATTGTTCACTTTTGACCTCAAACATTACTTATAGAAATTAGTTGAATTCAACGAAGCTTAATTAAAAAATTAGGTGATATTTCTGGGAGCTACAAAGGATATGACAGAGGTCAAGTTCATATATTACATACTTTGAAACCATGAAAATCATACTTAGAGGCTTTTTATAATTCACCCTGCTGAAATGCCTTAGGACCTTTTTGCGTAATCCAGCAGAATTTGGCAGGATTTTCCAGCTAGATTTGTGGATTCGCCAGCCTATGAGGTTGAGTTGCTATCAACCCAAAATACCCCATCCCAAAGAAAAAAAAGAGAGAGAGAGACCTATGTGGGTCTTTTTTCTTCCTGCAATTTTCGACATTTTCCCTCATCATTGCCAATCCACCACCCTCTTCCTCTCTTCCCTCCTTCCTTTTCCCCCGCATCCCTTCTCTCGCAAATTCCTGCATGTTATTCCTACAGGAATACCCAAACAAGTCCTTTATGGTATGTACATGTCAAGGATTGAATATCATGGCTGTACGCAAGGGCAGCAATGGAATTGCCCTGAGCTGGGTCTTTTCAAGTTCTGATTGTTTCAAATTCAAGTTTGGTCAAAAACCCATCAACTTGGATCTAGCTCATTTCTAATCAGGTTGATAAATGTAAGCCCAAAGTCAATCCCTTTATTTCATATGGACCCATATTAGACCCAAAAACCCAATGAAGAAAATTGCTAAACTTAAACTGTAATGCAAGATAAATAAAAATACTGAAATAATAAAAACATAAAAGTATCATAGAAATAACCATATCTAAAGAGATCTATACAGTCATTTCCTAACAAATAATCAATGGAATATTCATATCCTTTAAAAACAAAACCACAAGTATCATAGTATACAAGCGAATAGTCATATAATAAGAGGCTAACCTACCCGAACAAATCACGATATTGTAGAAAATAAAAATAAAAAAAAACCATCAATATAAGGGGAGGGAGTCATGGAGGTGGAGCCTATTCCCTTTGATATAGACATGCGGAAGAACTGCTTGATGCTAGGATTTATGTGTGGAGAGATGGGCATGTGTCTTCTCCTTTGTGTGTTGTCTCAATCCTATGGCTTAAAATTGGGTCCGAGATGCTAGTTTTAATGGCAGCCAAGAGAAAGAGGGGTAAATTTAAGGCTGGCTGAATGAACTAGAATAACGGGGTAGAGAGAACCCAATGACACTACAAATCCCTAATCTAACTCCCCTTTCCTTATTCCAAGGTCCAGCCTTTTGAGTTTTCCATCTTGTTTGTCCCCTTTATCTGAAGCAAATCAAGCCTTTCTGTCATTAGAGGTGCTCTGACACCCTGGACTTAAAGGGCTTGCCGATTGGGTCCTAAAGCTAATTCACCCCATGGTAACCCAAAAAGCTCTGCAGGCTAATCTCATATTCTACCAGATTATAAAAGACCTCCGCCCTAGACCATCTTGGATTAGTGCTGGAGGGTTGGCAGGCCTTGGCTGAATTTCCATCCTTTCACCTATTTGTACACCCTTTCACCTAAGCCATTCATGATTAAGCCATCTATTTGTATACCCTTTCACCTAAGCCATTCAGGATTCCTGATGTGTAATGTTTTTCACCCCTCTTATTTGCAACTTCTCCCATAATACCCACGTGAAAGCATATGCATAATATATCAATATGCAAGCATACAAGACAAATACCAGCATGCATCTAAATGGGGCACCAAAATGGGACCTTGCCTCGTCTTCAAATGTCTCGGACTTAAATTCCCCATAATGAAACATGTCCATTTTCTTAGTAGTAGCCCTAAGGGTGGCAATCCGAGTGGAGTCGGGTCAAATGCGGGTTGGGTCAGATGCAGGTCGGGTCACAAAATTTGTCAAACCAAACCTAACTTGTTTATTAAACATGTCAAAAATTCAGATCTGAACCGGATATGCATAACCTGTTTATTAAACAAGTCGAATTAGGTTAAATAGGTTAACCGGGTTAAAGTGAGTTTTTAATAGATTAAATGGATTTAAACGAGTTAAACAGGTTAAGAAGGTCAGGTTAAACAAGAAAGAAACAAGTTAAATAGATTTTAAATGGATTAAATAGGTCTTAACATGTTAAATGGGTCATGTCATGACCTGACCTAATTATTAAATAGGTCAAAATGAGTTAAACAGGTCAAATGTTTAAACCTAAACTTGACCTACTTAATAAATAAGTCAAGGCAAATTGACCCATTTATGATCCAAACCCATTTATGTCAAACCAGAACATGCTTAAAATGGGTCATTTGCGGGTAGGTCAAAAATTGCCACCCCTAAGTAGCCCTTCTAAGGGTGTTCTTGCATGAGTTGCTCTCTAGTAACATTGATTAAAATTATGCAACTAACAAGATATGTCTCCCTTTTGGAGAGCTAGAGGCAGGCTCTTCTCTTGTCCAAAGTTGCCTTATTTAGGATTTCATTCTTAATCCACACAGCTGATTTTTAGGATGATAGCCAGTAATATACGATCATCAAAACTTCGATCTGACACCTTTCCATCTGCAAATCTAGCCTAGTATGCTTGGGACCAAGGACTGTTGTGTCGGAACCGAGGTCCGGACCGTTTGCCCAACAACACGGATTGGTGCAGCCCCGTGCCGTTCCATGTCGGGCCCATACCGACATAGTAGAGGAGGCAAGGGAGAGGGAGAATGGGAGAGGCAAAGAGAGAAAAGGGGAAGAGGAGGGTGGCAAAGGCCGAGAAGGCCAACGAAGGGTTGGCGAGCCATGCGAAGGAGGCGGAGAAGGGGCACCGCCTCCGGTTCTCCTATTTCGTTTGAAACAGGGGTCCCGAAGAGGCTCCTTTTTATTTTTTGCGATTTTTAAGTGAATTCAGGAAGGAGGTTTGCCGACTTCACTTTTTTTTTTAATCGGCAAGAGATTTGCCGACTTCACTTAAAAATTGCAAAAATAAAAATGGCCCCCTCTAAAAGCCATGTTTCAAACGAAATAAGGAAACTGGAAGCGAAGCCCCTCCTTCGCCTCCTCCGCACGCTCCCTAGCCCTTCGTTGGCCGGCCTCCACCTCCCTCTCTCTTCCTTCCTCTCCCTCTCCCTCCCGCCCATGCTCTCTTTTTCTTTTCCACTCTTTTTTCTCCTTCTCCATCGCCGGTTTCTCGTTTTGGTTGCCGAAACCGTCAGATTTGCCACCGATATGCCCCAAACCAGGCGGTTTGGGACGGTTCCGTCGACCATGCTTGGGACACATGTTGCAGGTCATGGTTGAAGTATAATGGTGCAAGTGCTGACATGTATTTTTGATAGCTCGCAAAATAAAAATGCAAAAGATAAAAGAATTTGTTTGCTTCAATATACTTTCTTGTAGGACACATCCTAGAAGCCAGTGTCATAGGGACTCAATTTTGCAACAACTCCCAAAAGGAGCATTTTAAGTGTATCATATTTATGTGAGCTAAAAATAATTAAATATTATTGACCATTTCATAAAACCACGTCTCATGCATTCACATGCATTTTAGACTCCTACACCCAGATGGATTAGAATTATTTTATGTAGTACACAACAGGAAAAACTAATTATCCTACCTTTGTTAATTTTATGAATTCATATTTCGAACTTTCTAACTGAAAAACACATGGAAAGAAAAATAATCTGAGAACTTGATGCGTGAAGCAAGTTAGTTGCATGTTGAGAAGCAAAGATAAAAGATAACTGCAATATAAGAGTATCTACGTGAACAAAGAAGGCTTAGACAAGAGAATACTCCTGTACTTTCATGTTAAGATCCCATTTCTGGCTATGTCTATATATAAAAATACAGTAGAATAACAATATCAATATTCATAATTATTTCATAATGCTTTAAATATTTCAGATAGATAATAAAAAATAAGAGCCTATTAAGCATGCTATTATTACTAACGAGCCTATGTAGGTAAGGTTCGTCGTCTCGATACCAGACCCTGTACTGGTGTCACACTAGCATAGTGTCGGTACAATACGTGGTTTTTTAGTGTACCAAGTGTCGCTACGCCACCGGTAACGTCCTGTTCGATACGGTACGGCATACCATGCTTGCAGGTCTTAGATGGTCACTAAGGTCCTTGGAATTCCCATAAATTGAAAACATTTCAAGGCATTACACACTATAGATATCAAAAATACAAAAGGAAGTGCAAAAGAAAGAAGAATCCAGTAGCAAGGATTGCCAATCATGGGGCATCAGTTTGAAATGAGAACATTTTATTGCCTCAAAAGAATGAAATAAAGTATTTCATCTAATTAATATCGTCTTTGGTTTCAACTTTATCATGTATGATGTTAACCATAGGATCAACAGCTTACACATAAAGCCTTTTTATAATCAAATATCGTAAGAATAACAAGCACAAAAGCAAAATGAATCCTCAAACCTTTCTATTTCAAATGTCTTAATAATAAGCATAAAACCAAAAAGAATCCCCAGCTGTGATAATAATTTATTAAGGGAAGCATAAGAAACTAATGTATTGCATGTATCTTGCAGCACAGACATGTTGAATGTACCAAGGTCTAAAGCATGGCATAGTACCTGCATGAATAATTAGGTTTCTACTCATAGGCTGTGTGAGGTTCATGTCCTAGGGAATATTGCAGTCAAATACTTGCTCCTGATGTCTAGTACTATCATAGCCCAATCAAAATTCAAGTCCTAGGGAGAATATGATTATTCTTCTACCGTGCACAATGTACCAAACCAACATCTACATCAGCAGCCTTTGTCCTTCCAACCTAGAGATCCATGCAAAACTCTTACACAGCTCGGGCCATAAGATTTGTCATTGCATAAAACCTGATCTTCTCAAGATCGTTACTGTACATATTGAACATCATCTCATTTCACTCTGCAAATTCAGCATGTCTGCTTCTTCTTGTCTATAGATATAACTTTGTTACTATACCCCTTTCCATTTGTTTTCACTTCCCAGTCAGCAGATAAAATATATACTTTGTGGTCAAAAAAGAAAAACTCCTAGAATAGGATACATGTTGATTGAGGGAACAGATCTTTAGAAAAAGGTTTATAATAATGTATTGCTTGTCTATCTTTGCTACTTGTTAAGTGTGCTGTCATATGTACTCTTATTTATATTAGTTGCAAATGGACTCCCGTACATGTGTTAACCTGTACACAGAGTGATTCCATTTTGACTATATGTATATGGCTCAATACTTCATCTCAGTTTTTATATTTCACTTGTAAATAACAAGAATATTGTCCAAACTCGAACAAATAACTGCCCAAGCAATATAGCCTTTATATTCTTACAGACTATACAGGTATGAGTAGAAATCAGATCTTTGTTCAAGCACTAACTGAAATACATACCAAAGAAGGGCAGAAGGAAGGCAATGCATACTGTTGAAATGACAAGAGCAGTTCTAAGTAACACGGAGCACCAAACTTCATTTGCAGGTCCCACAAAAAGCAGCTCCTCTAAACTCCTGGCTAGTGGATTTAGCAATAGCGCATATCCGTTCATAGCTAAGGATAAAATAGCTGTAGAGATATAACGTAACAGAGACAGGCAACCAAACACAATGCATGCATGTTTGCAAAACATGCACAGACCAAAAAATAACAAAGAGTAGATGCTTTATGTTCAAATTCTTGAAAACAGAAAGGATACTTGGTCAAAGGATTGACCACCTGATAACGAGGATAGAATTAGATTGTTAGGATAATAAATTTGTATAAAGAAAAATTAGAAACAAGATAAATTTACACTAATTGACCAGACATTTACCGTTGTCCATAAGGCAACTTTTGCAAAAAAGGAATGTGTTGGCAAATTCAAAGTTATTTGAGAGAGTATGCTTTCACCAAAGATGAGATATCCGATGGTGGCAAAAGAGCCGTAGATTGCTGCGCACAGAGTGAAACTGTTTCCCAGTAGAAAAGAAAAGAAGAAATTTTCAGGAAATGAACAACGCACATATACCTACATAGTCTCAACCACTTAATGCCCTGATTCTAAAATTTTATGATGCCATACCTTATTAGCAATGCCTTGTTGAATTTTGTGCGATCAGACATTGACTGGTAAATATTGGGAAACACTGCGTGTCCGGAGAAACAAAAACCATATACACCAATAGCAAAAGGAAGACCACTCCACTTCACCGCATTACCAGTCAGATGGAACCCAGTTCCTTCCGTGGTACCAATAAGGAGTACTGAGAGGAAAATCAGAATAGTGACAAACACACCACCAGCTGCAGAGAAAATTATTTGTAAAAAATTTATAAGATATTACAATACAGAATAACTTAACAGTACATGTCCATGAAACATGATAAGTCGGACCTGAAAGGTAAGAGATGACTCTAAGATCTCGCAGCCAAACAGTTGGTAAAACAAGCAAAGCAGCCAACATTCCAAAAAAGTGCAGAGAGTCAACGTGTATCCCAGCCAAATCAAAACCAGCACCAGGAAAGATCCTTGTGAGATTATCACCTTCTAATATAATAAATTCCACGCAATATGACTGCATTCATGGAATAAGAAAAATATGGTAAATTTGCAGATAGGTTCATAAATCTGACCATCAACAGATAGCAGAAATCAAATGATTTGCTCTCCCAGAATCAGAATTTGATCTCCACTTACATATAATTCTGTGTATAATGCAACCTGCATCATGAACATAAGAGCATTAAGACACTACAAACAAAAATACGGGAAACAATTATAGTAGTTCCCTCAGTTACAGATGCTATTGCTGTAATCTTATAGCAAAAACACTTGATATGTAAAGGGTAGAAATCACCAAAATATAACCACAAGAAACCCAAAGACTGATTATTAAGTCAGAAGAAACTGAATTTGATAGTCTGCAATTTATTATTAATTGTGCGGTTCAAATTTGCAAGATCCCCCAAAAGACTAACAGATTGTTTCTTCGCAATGATTATAGCTCTCACTTTTGGTTATTACTTGCCAAAATCTTGATGCATTAACTTCTTCCAAGATAAAAATAAGGGTCAGCGTATTACAGGCAAAAAATAAATACTGAAATGCATGGTGCCTCTTTTATCTTCAAAGCTGCAGTCTATAGACTAATCCATCATATTTTTGCTGCTCTCACTTTTCTTTTAGATAAACATAAATACCAATCAAAGAACTAAGTTAAACCAACATGGAATTCCCTCAGGTAAGGTGGGTTAAATAGAGAATTTGCCAACTTCCAAAGAACGACATCAATAGGTCTGAACATTTTGATGAACGTTCTAGGGACAGAATAGTTATTTCTAAAACTTTACTAGGGTCAGGATAAACATGGAACAATCTCCATTGTGATGTTAGTAAGATTGAGAACTAGAAATGAATATAATGCTATTTGCACCAAAACCTTTCAGCACTATAGTAAACATGTGACTACCATGCCTGGTGATAGTTTTCAAGCTTTTGTAATCTCTAGATGCAAATTTTTCAACATTTTTTATCCAAATTTTATACTGACTTAATATCGAGAAGGCATAACTTTGGAACATTGAAGACCTTCCATGAATAAATCAACATTTTCGTATACTCTTCAAAAAGTTTCCATTGGCTGAATTCAACCAGTTCATGAAGAACTTTTACAATGCTGGATGTTCACAATTCATTTTTCTCTTATAACTTATTTTACAATCTATTATTTTTTCAAATTAATTTTTCCTTTTCTGCATCACCAATTTTAGTGGGCAAGCAAATCTTTAAACATGATTGCCACTATAATATTCCAAAATTAGCAATATTTTTATATATGCATATTTTATAAGTTGCAAGGTCAATACTATCAGTTTATACCATAATGCATCATTGGGTATATACCATGCTACAGACTCATCAGCTATGTTGACTAACCACTAGAACCCAACAGCTTAATCTATTAGGAAAGGGTTCAGCAATGTATACCAAGCCTTAACATCCCACCTTCATGTGTGGCTCCAACCACGCACATTAAGACATGAATGAGTCGCAAATAATTCAAGATAACAAGTCGAGAATGATTTAAGTAACAAGCAGGAATGAGCCAGGAGAAAAAACGACTCAAGATAATAAATGGGTGGTATTAACAAAATTATCCTATAAATAGGGATTTGAATTCATGACCTTTGGCTCTAATATCATTTTAACCACTAGAACCCAAAAGTTTAAGCTATTAGTGAAGGGATTATTATATATCGGGCTTTAACAAGATGATGTACAGCCTCCTCATCATAGGGAATGCATATATCAAAAGTTATTGCATATTTGATCAAGGCACTAATATACACATTTACCTATTATAGGGAATGCCATCAAAGAAATTGTTCTCATCATAATCATCATTGTGGTCATCAAAGCCTTTTCCCATCAAATATAGGATTTCATATATCAGAACAATAAGTTGAGAAGGCTACATGGGCGAGTCAAAAAAAAATCTAATCCAAGACAAATTTAGATGAGAGAAGGATCTATCAAGCCCAAAAAGTAGGCAAGGTAGGGGGATCTACTCTATTGGCCATATTTAAACTCAAGCAATTAAGAAACCACATCCAAAATTCCAATAGAATTTGGAAGAGCTTAAATAAAGGAGGAAAAATAGATGATGGTAACCTTTGATATAGAAACATATATCTGCAATGTAGGGGGATCTACTCTATTGGCCATATTTAAACTCATGCAATTAAGAAACCACATCCAAAATTCCAATAGAATTTGGAAGAGCTTAAATAAAGGAGGAAAAATAGATGATGGTAACCTTTGATATAGAAACATATATCTATATCTAAGACCATGGATAGCGGAGATGGACCGAACTGCCCAGTTCGGCCCGAACCGAGCTGACCCGGTGGGAAACCGGGTCAATTCGGACATCGGAAGTGAATCCGACTATGAACCAGTTCCGAACCGACCGAAAAACGTCCAAACCAGACTGTACTGGCTGGAACTGTTCAGAACCGTCTAGTTCTGTTTGAACTCGGTGTGAACTGGAACCGAGTCGACCTAGTTCTGAACCGGGCTCTCTCCCTTCTCCTTTGTACTGATGATAAAATAATGTTGGAAAGGCCTCGTCACCCTTCTCCCTTGTATTGGGGATAAAATGATGTTGGAAAGGCCTTGGACTTTTCCAACATCATTTCTAAGCAGTAGGAGAGGCGGAAAAAATTTCTTCCTTCCCCTCATGGCGAAATTCACACTGATTCAGCACTTCAAAAGGAAGATCCAAGTCTAAATAAGGAGTGCTTTTTCTTTTCTATCTCATTTCCTCAATTTTTTTGGGGGGACTTAAAAAAATAGCTCAAAATTTGCAAAATAAGGAGAGATCATGCCAAAATTTTTGATTTGAATTTGATTTTATTATATGTTGTAGGTCTATGGATAATCTCCACAATGAAATAAAAATTTTTAATTTTTAAATTATATATATATTTTAAAATTAGAAATATATATTTCGGATTAAAAAATAAAAATATATAAAAAGTAAAAAATAAAATAATATAAAATCAGAAATATATTTTGAGGCATGCAAGATACTATGTAACAAAATTTGGTGTCCATTTATTTAAATTTTGATGCGATCATGCGCATAATGGCCTAGGCCAAAATTTGAAAAAAATTGAGAAATTAGTGGCCTTTGATACATTCCCACAAGCCTAGAAAAATATATGTAGCATCCATTGTTAGGTTTTACATGGATGTGAGCTGAAATTATTTTTTTAAAATACCAGTATTTAAAATTTATTTTTAAATTTAAAAAATAATTAAAATATATAAATAATATCAAAAATTAAGAAAAATTAGTAGTACATATTACATAATTCAGAAGTAATTTCTGAAGTAGAAAACATATTTTTTTAAATTTATGATATTTAAACCTATTTTAAAATTTAAAAATTATTAAAAATATATAAATAAATAATATAATATGAAAAATTTAGAATTATGTATTAGATATATAAGATGCATTTTCTGGCTAAAAAAATATCTTCAGTGTAATAAAATTTTGCTATTTTTAAATAGTTGATAAACTAGCGTAGTTGATAAAACTATGAGAATGGAACCATCAAGAAAAAAAGAAGTCAGAGCGTGACATTGGTTGGGATCATTGCCGCTCGCGGGTCACTATTGGAAGTGCAACTGGTACAACACAAAATTCATAGGAGGGATAACCAGATTGTTATTCCGACGTATCTATGTATCAAAAATGTCCACAAAAGGTTCGGCAGCTGATGAAGAAGCACTTCGTTAATATCATAGCAGCGAAAGAGAGGATTTTCAAAAAGAAGTCGAAGGTAGACCTCCATGCGGCAAAGCCATATTCCTATAACTCCATGAAGTTAGAGAAGATATCCACTCCAGATGACGAGGCACAGATTTAGGTGTCATGCAGGCGAGCCTGAATGATCAGTGGCAGCAGGAAGAGGTGGCCAGGCATAGGGCTCGATTTGGGCCCCCATACTATGAGTCGGGCTCTAGTTTTGCGATCAGCAAGGCAGATCCAGAGTTTAGGAGGACCTCAGTCAGGAAGGTCGTCAGCAGAAGCGGTGGCGGTATTGCATCTATGCTAGGAGCTTTTGGTAGTAAAGAGAAGCCATCTAGAGAGATTCCACCAGGAGCAGCAATTCATGATTTAGATCCACGTGGCTTCTCCAGTAGAGATTCAAAGCAGCAGAGGGTTGACACATTGCTGAAGAAAGATATGTGGCGAGCTTTTGGATTATGGTTCCACTTCAACCACATTTCAGTGAATATAGCAGACAATACGTACTATAGGTCTGCCATTTTTGCCATACAAGCTGCCAGTCCCAATGTAAATTCTCCAAACCCGAAGGAGATCTACGATGAGCTTCTTGATAGTAATAAGGAGCTAAAAAAATCAATTGCCTCATTACATGGGCAAGTGGCCCATATGGACTGACGGTGATATGTGATGGTTGGATCGATCCTATCAAGCGGAGCATGATCAACTTTCTGACATATTGTGATACAAAGACTTTCTTCTGTAAGTCAGTTGATGCTTCTGATCAAGTGCACGATGCCACGTACATCCTCAAACTGATAGAAGAGGTGATTAATTAGGTAAGAAAGAAGAATGTCGTGCAGATTATCACTGATAATGGCCCACAATACAAGGCCACCGAAGAGATCTTAATGGAGCAGCGACCACATATTTTCTGGACCCTATGTGCTGCACATTGTATTGTGCCTTATGTTGATGGACATTGTGATTCTTAGGATGTAGCAAACAATGGAGACAACATAAACCATCATCAAATATATTTATAACCATACATAGATTCTTTCACTGGTGAGGAGGTATGCAGGAGAAGAAATCTTGAGATCAAAAGTCACACGATTTGCAACCAAATATGTTGCACTTGATAGTCTTCTTGAAAAGAAAGCAGCCCTATGTTAGATATTTGTTAGTTCCGAGTGGAAAAAAAGTAGATATGCGAGGGTTGGCACTGAAGGGAGCATTGTTGAGGACTTGGTGATGACACATACATTCTGGCAGCGGACCACTATGATAGTGAAGGCTATCAGACCATTCTAGCGGCAGACAATGAGAGATACCCCCAGATAGGTTTCTTGTATCACATGATGGAGAGGGCAAAAATTCAGATCATGAATGCAGATCTGACATATGCCCACGAGTACATCGACATCATTTAGTGGCGGTAGGACTACCAAATGGATAGGGATTTACATTTAGCAGGTAAGAAAGAATATTGAAAATTAGACTGCTCCTATACTTGTACAATTTTACTAAGATAATAATGAACTGTATCGGCAGCATACCATCTGAACCCTTGATTTCAGTACACCGTAGCTGAAATTGATGTGGATGACAAACTTCTAGCCGCTCTTTGTAATATGATTTACAATATGGAGCCTGATCTAGAAATCCCGGCCTATGTCTAGGAGAGGTTAGTTAACTTAAGTGACATATGTAAGTTAATCAGTATCTTCAATCATTAATATATTATAATACGATTCTTTTTCACATACCAAAATATTTAGAAAGGGCACCGACAGTTGTTGTAAGAAAAGTATGAATCTAGGTATGTTATACATTAGGAGGACATTTACCTGATGTTAGACGGTTACTAATATGGTACTATCTTATATATAATTTTCTTCAATATTTTTTGCAACTAAATGGTGGATCCATTTTGGTTTATCTGTGTAAAATCTTAAGCGGCTAGCTATCTGAATCCTCTCCCAGACGGTCTCCTCGAGTGGTTGTGAGAGTAACTAGTCTACCTTCGCCCTCATCCACGATAAGCAGAGGAACCGTTTGACACAGAAGCACCTCAACGACCTTGTAAATGTTCACTACAATCTAAGGTTGAGGCCGAAGTGCATTTAGGAGGAAGTAGAGCTAAAGTACACACGTCCGATCCATAGTACTTTCGTTGATGATGAGGATGATCCTATAATCTGATAGCTTGTAGGCTAGCAGCAGGAACCGGAGCTTGATAGGCGAGGATCGCCTCCACGACCGGCCAGTTTCGTAGCCAGCGAGGCTAAGGTCGATGTAGGGCAATGGGCAGAGATCAACATTCTACGCATCTTTTCCATTAATCAGCCACAACCACAGGGGAGCTGGTCACCACATGACTCTTTGTCTGAGATATCCTCTCAAAAATATGATCGAGAGATACTTAGACAAGGCCATTACGCTATCTAGTCGACTCGATCAGGAGGGCGACATAAGACAAGGAGCAGCAGGAAGAGAGTGGAGGAGCAGGAAGAGAGTGGAGGACATAAGACCATTTATGAAGCAGCCGCAGGGTGGTCTTTGATTCACCGGTGAGTCTCAAATTATGCATGCTACATAGGATAGAGACCACGATGCACGATTTGGTGGAGCCCGTAAGGATCCGATTGCATATAGAAGACAGGCTTCTTGAGGTCATTCGGACACGATGCAGCTGTAGATGACCTTGCACGTAGAGTAAGATCTATAGACGTATCAAATTTCAAGTCGTATACTGAATTCTATTATCCGTAGCCACAAACAACCTATAATCCATACGGATATAGATATGGTGCATCTGAGGCATCTTCCGATAGCTACTACCCTACGCAGCCCAAAATATCTTACAGGTAAAATTTTGTTGCTGGGTTTCTCGGATAGGCCCCTTTACAGCCGTTTTATCAACCAGAGGACATCTCTTATGGCCAAAGCTTCAGCAAAAAATTCTGGAGTGCTTAAAATCCGAAGCGCATTTCTTATGGGATAAACATAAAAGACTACAACGTCGCTTGGTTAGAGAGGTGGGCTGATGTGCCTTCTGACTATGTTGATGATCCGGATATCTACGAGAGACGTCACTCGATGAGATTTTAAATATTAGTATGTATGTTGTACTTTAAATACATGTAATTAATTGTGTTATTTTATATTTTTTATCTCACTACTTGATTTGAAGATATTTCATCTTGCTTTTTTAGCATGCAACATCTCACTAATCATTTTATAATTTATATTATTTTAAAATAATAAGATGCATCATTTAGGTTAAACTGAAATCATAAAAATATAAAAAAAATATCAAAAAAAAATCAAATTAGACTTAAAATCATTGAAAAGTTAAAAAAATATTGATTACCAATTAAATCAACTTGAAAAAACTCTACCAAGAAAATTGAGAGTATTGGTACAGAACCGGCACGCACTATCGTACCGACCCATCCGTCGATCGGTGCAGATCCCGGTACCGATTCGGCGGACCTTATCTAAGACAAATATAAATCAAAGAGCCAAAGGAAACAACAAATGCCTAAATGCAACAAGAAAGTCATTTTGTGGATACTTTTTAATGCCTGTAACTTTAAATCCCAAATGTATAAAAGGTTAATAGATCGAGCTTTCACAATTCATATTTATCTAGAAGTCACACAAAATTTTTCCAAAAGATGAATTGGTTTTCAAGCAGAGCATTCATATGTAGTATATGTTTTCACAAAGCTTAGAGGTCACCTATTGTTCATTTTAAAATACTAGCAGTCTACCCTGAAAAGGGGATCTTCCAAATGTATCTTTGTGTTTCTCTCCAAATTTCCAAAGTATAATTTTATACCAGATGCCAGAGGTTCCTATCTGATGTCAACAAACTTGCCTGCAAATCAGTCAGTTCAATTAATTTTCGACCTATAAGTTAATTATACATTAACTAACCAAAGAGTTCCACTTTGTCACAATACAACTAGATCTTTAACACTTACTATCACATGTCTAATGAAATTTGCCCCCCCCCCTCTGGTTTATCTACCACATTCGATGATTGATAACTTTGGCTGGGCAAATCATTCAAACTATTATCAGTCTATTATTGATTGCTAGGTCATATGGGAATTCAATCTCATTCTCCGGATCTGTAATAGCAACTAACTGTAGTCCAAAAAAACCTTCAAGAAGAGAACATGCAACAGCTAGGTTATCGTGTGAACTATCTCTTTCCCAATCTCTAGATTCTGCTTTCACTTTTCCATTTGTAATATGAAAGTGCAAAGGAGAAACCCATTTTATGGCCACTCTAATTCCCCATGTATATGCAAGCCCATGGAAAATGATTTTTTCTAATATGAAATCCAGAGATAGCACCATTACCATTACATTATGAAAAGCTTTAATGGATACCCTCAACCCCCATCGATCAAGATTGTATAGAGAAGATCTGACAAATAATCTTACCTTTTAATCTCATCTTTTTTTGTTTTCTTTTCCTTTTCATTTTAGAGTGAACATGGAGAGGTACATACAAGAAGGAACATAGACATGCATCCAAGGAACCCACTTGTGAGGTGTCTGAGAAGAGCAAATTAGGGGGTGGAGAGGTATGAACATAATTCCTACCATAGGGGGCTTGCATTATAATATTGCTTGCATTATAGTATTATGCATAACATATCTTGTCATCAGATGTCCATTATGCTTAAGCCATTGTATCAAATTTTAGGCAAATGGTTTTCCAAGCTATTGTCAAAAGATCTAATGCATAGCCCATAAGCTTAAGACTTTGTTATAGGTTCATATTTTGCAGGGGATAATAAGTGTTGTACCCAAGTGCAATGCATATTTGAAGCTGGAAATATGTCTAAGGCTTTAATCATGCATGGGTATCATCACTTTACAGAGGCATATTCAACATATAAGCTATTTTTAACCAGAAAGAGTCCAGCCAGGGTATGTTCCTCTTTCTCATTTCTGTAATTTTAAATTACTTAAGGCTTTAATAATGAGAACTCACGGATATAAAAAAGCGCCCAAATCTCCCGAATGCAGCTTCCCCGATATCTGGGTAGCTTGAAATGCCGTCTTTGCTCTCTAAACTGTATTTCATAAGAACGCCCGTATAAAAGCAGACAGCAGCAAAGAGAACCAAGAGTATCATACTAGCCCACCCAGCCTCTTTAACTGTTAATGGAGTAGAAAGAAGACCAACACCTACCAGTACATTAACTCCTGTCTCATAGCAAGAATATGAGAAGAAAAAATGAATTAAGTTACAGGTCAAAATGAGTAATTGGGAATATAAATTAAGTGTGTCAGCAATTAAATCAAGTCAGTGATACAACTAGTAACAATATGACAGATTCAGCAAAAAAGAATGAAACAGGGTTCATACAAAGTCTAAGAAGAATCACAACACACACACACACAGAGAGAGAGAGAGAGAGATATGACAATTAGTCAAGTAGATGAGTGTACCATTAAAGACAGTTTGAGTGACGCTACAACGATGTTCAATATACCCTTCTCCAGTATGCTGCACATGGAAAGAGACATGCTCATCTGCTGCTAAAGTGTTCTTCAAGCTCTTACCTGATTCTTGCTTTTCGAATGTGCTACCAGATATAAAAGGCAATCTCATGTCTGAGTTCAGTCCACCTTCAGCACAGAGGTCAAAACTTGAGCATCTAGGACTCAAAGCAGACCCAAGGTATCCAAAGCTGGGGGTTGCAGTGATTGTGAAAGAATCAGTTGTTTCCCTGTCAGGGCCATCACATGGGAACCGGAACCAATGGATGCATTAACAGAAATTCCAGACATCTTAAGCATTAAAACATCTTGAACATAGAAATAAATCCATATAGCCTATGGACAGCACCGAGATCCTTTTTGTTCAGCTACCAGTACAGATATTACTGGTACAAGGTGGTGATTTCATTAAACTCTAAAAAGAATTCAAATCTTGATGTCACATCTACGTATTCTTATCTATGTTTGTTTGGACCTATATGCATATCCTGAGCTTAATTTAATAACCAATGAAACTTGACTTTGGAAATGCTATCTGAAAGCAAAATAATGAGGCAGCAAGAGATCAGATGGAAATTTCAAAATATGTCACTGAGTACACCCAAAAGCAAAAGGGAAACAAGCAAAAAACACACACAATTCCCAGAAACATTTATATTGACAAAAGATATAGTAAACGCATAAATAAATTCTTAATTTTCTTCATATTTTTCCATTACTTTGCCAGATAACTTTAGTAATTTTAGTTGGTAGGGTTGCCAAAATAAGAAAAGGTGATGAGTTCTATAGGATTCAGCATATAGTGTTCTTGGATTCTTTCCTGCATAGTCAAGATACTACATTTAGAAGAATGCATAAGAATCGTGTAAGAATCGTTACTTACACAAGTGTTTTTATGTGCCGAAAATCCCAGGTCATAGAGGGGAACACATACATTGAAATATTTTAGCTCGAATAGTTCTAAAATAAGAAACATGCTTCCTGGTTGCAGGAATGTGTTAAAGAATCATCCTGGCATAATTTTTTCCGATCCCTTCCCACGAGTTTGACCAAGACTATTTCTCGAGTGACAAGTTCACATTTTTACCACTCCTTTCACTAATCCACACCCCCTTTACCTACGGTGGCTGGTGCTAACGTGTCAAAAACTCACCACTCCGTGCTATCCGTAAATGGGCGTTGCGGTGGGCTCTATTCTTTACCAGTTATAACAGGTCAAGGGGTTGGATTAGCTAAAGAAACAACATGAACGAAATGGCAATGGAAATCCCACCATCGGTAGGGGCCTCCGTGCTCCAGATCCAGAATTTAAACAACAGGAAGAACAACAACGATACTACTGGTAAAAAAAAATCAAGAACAAGAAAGAAGAACTGTAAAAGAAAAGAGCAGAGATTGGTAACAGTTGCAGTGGATAAATAACTCGAAAAGAAGTCTCGGAGAGAAGAAGATGGAAGAAAGAATGGAGAAAGGAGGCCAAACTTGTAGCTTTGGGGCCATTTCCCAGAATAGAACGGAGACGAGGGCTCCTCCTCCTGTTCTTCACAATCGCTGCCATCCCCAAATTCGCTCTTCACCACCACGCTTCCATCGCTGCCGTCCTCCATGAAAAGCTCCACGTCCTTCTCCGCCATGGCCGCGGACGATTTCTCCATCCAAGAAGAAGAAGTCCTAAACCCTAGCGACGCCCCGCTCCAAAGACTGCAAGCAATAAAAGAAGAATCGGGAGAGAACGAAACACGGGATGAAAGTCCGGCTTTCTCTCTCTCCTTATAAGAAGGCGAGGGCGGCTGGGCGGGGAGTGGCGGTGACGCGCGGGTACAACATATGCGGTCCCGGTTTAGCGAGAGAGGATAGCGATCAGGCCGTTCGAGAGAGTTTGGGATGCAGCGAATGGAGGGAATAAATATTATTTAATTAATCAAGGAGTATTTAAACGCGCGTCTGCGAGATCAAGGGAACGGGAACATGGTTCCCCCTTCGTCACGTGCTTGTTTTGTTTCTTGTTTTCTTATGATAATATTTTTGCCACATAATATTATTCTTTTTTTTAGTATTATTCTGTTTTCCAAGCACTATTGGTGAGCGGTAAACGCAAGTCCGTCCATCTGGGAAGAAAGAGAGTTGCTTAGAATCCTCCAAAAATTACTGATTTTTTTGACTTTTTCTAAATATGACCGTCTTAGAAAAAATAAATAATAAAAATAAAAATGAAAGGCTTGCAGTTGGGTCCGACCTGGCCATCACATGCGTTGTGCAGGAATAATCCTCCAAAAAATAAATAAAAATACAAATCTAAAATTATATAAAAAAATAAAAAATATATATACAATAGACTGAAAAATAAATTATACGTAGAATTTATTTAATAATTAATGATCATTTCATGACGTTGGCCGACACTTTAACCTGCCCGGTTGCTTTGACTGAAATGTAATTTTTTATTTTTTATATGTCAAATTTAAATAAGGCTCGATAAAAAATAATCAAGTAAATTTTTTTTCTTGTATTTTCTAAAATAATTAAGAAGAATATATTTTTAACAGCTTCTGATGATGTCTGGAAATTCTAAATTGATGGCTTCAAATATTTTCTAACTGCATCCCTAAAATTATCTGTGTGTTTCTTAAGTGGGGCCTGATAAAAGGTAAATAAGAAAATTTTCTATATTTTCTAAAATAATTAATAAAATTTTCTATATATTTTAAAAAATTAAAAAATAAAATAAATAAATATTTTTAAAGATGAAATTAAAATTAAAAATCAAGCATATGAAACTTATGATTTAATGCAAATTAATGGATCCATGGTTGTTTTACAATTAAGCACTATTTCTAAATAATGAACTCCATAATTATGAAATTTGTATTTATGTTGTGAAAAAAATAAGAATTTTTTTGTATTTTCTAAAATAATAAATAAGATTTTCTGTATTTTCTAAAATAATCAAGAAATTTTGGAAATAGAAGATATTATGTTTCGGTGCATTATTGCTAGTACGCCTCTAACCCTTCACTAATTAAGTTCTTAGTTTCTATTTGAACAGTATTTGTTATACCAGTTATATTGCTGCATAGAACCTGCAATTTTTAGACCATTATTTGATTTTTCTGGTTTATAGAATCAAGAAATTTTTCAAATAAAACAAATTATTTTTTGAGAAATTAAGGAAGCAGGCTTTCAAAAATATTTTTTTCTCTGAAAAATTTCTAAACGGACAGATTTGAATAATTTTTTTCCTCATAATTCTTTCTTAAAATTATTAATAAGATTCTCCTAATATTTGCAACATTTTTCGATTATGCGAACTATAAAGGAATAACTTCAAATATTTTCTAAAATTTCTTCACCACTTATTTAATTTATGTGTTTCTTAAATAGAGCTCGGAACAGCATAAATAGGAAGAGCTTTCAATTTTTTTTAAAATAACTAATAAGAGTTTCTACATTTCCTAAAATAATTAAAAAATATACTTTCTTAAAATATTTTTTATTTTTTTCTATAAATGGGTTGCACATTTTGTAAAGACTTGATGTGGCCCACTTGATCAAGTTTACCATAAACACAATCTTATCAATAGTTTCTGTGATGGACTAAAATTTTTTACCCATAAAAAATTACTATTTATATGATTCTCCTATTAGTAACATTTTTTGATGTATGGGAACCATAAAGGAACAACTTCAAATATTTTCTAAAATTTCTTCGCTACTTATTTATTTTATGTACTTCTTAATAGAGCTCGGAACAGCATAGGATGAGCTTTAATTTTTTTTAAAATAACTAATAAGAGTTTCTACATTTCGTGAAATAATTAAAAAATATATTTTTAAAAAATATTTTTTATTTTTTTTACAAATGGGTAGCCCGAGACTTGATGTGCCCTGCTTTATCAAGTTAACCACAAACACAACTAAAATTTTTCACCCATAAAAAGTTACAATTTATATGCTTCACAAAAGCATTAAACAAAATCGGCTGCCGTCTCATCCGGATTCGTCACAGAGTATGTTGTTTAAGCATGAAAATCCTGGGAAAACAATGTAGGACTAGAGTTTCTCCTTTACCCAAGCCCCTTTCCCCTTTGTTTGAGAACAGAAGGGAGAGGGGGCAGCCATGGCCGC
Source organism: Phoenix roebelenii (assembly GCA_025769935.1). NCBI lineage: Eukaryota > Viridiplantae > Streptophyta > Magnoliopsida > Arecales > Arecaceae > Phoenix > Phoenix roebelenii. Next base: position 4,781,396 of record JAOXJJ010000001.1, read on the forward strand.
CGCCACCCCGGCAGCCGCTGCTGGCTCGCCGGAAGGGAGAGGGGGCAGCCATAGCCGCCGCCACCCCGGCAGCCGCTGCGGCCCGCCGCCCCGGCGAGCCAGCAGCGGCTGCGACCCGCCATGACCACCATGGCCGAGGCGGGCGGAGGAGAAAAGGAGGAAGGACGGCGGCGCTCAGGCTTCCGCCGCCGTACCCTCCTCCCCTGTGGTGGCCGGAGAGCAACCGGTGGCCGCAAGGGCCATCCCGCTCGCGGCCGCGCCACCATGCAAGGGGAGGTCTTCTTCTTCCAGTCGGCCCATAATATATATAAAAAAAAAAAAGGAGAGGGATGAAGATGAAGGACGGCGGCGTTCAGGCTTCCGCCGCCGTACCTTCCTCTCATGTGGTGGCCCGAGAAGCCACCGGAGGCCGCAAGGGCCACGCCGTTCGGCTAGCGGCCGCGCCGGCGCGAAAGAAGAAAGGGGCGGGGGGGGGGGTCTTCTCCTTCCCGTCGGGTCTCCTCCCGCCCGGAGGGAGCGGCGTGGCGCCTCCCATGTGGCCGGAGAGACCGCCGGCGCGTTTTGGGGAGGAGGCGGCCGCCGCCGCCGCCGCCGCCTTATGGGGAGAAAGGGGTTCCGGTTTGGCCCCTCCTCTTCTCTTTCGATCGGGAAGATGAAGAACCGGGTTCGGGTTTTCGGGCTTTGGAATCCGACCCGCAATCCGAATCCGGTTACAATTAAAAAAAAAGGGATTAACCGGTTTCGGGTTATTGGGTTTCAACCCCAAACCCGAAAACACGAATCCATTTAGCCTGAACTTTGCTTTTATAGTTAAAACCCTAATTCAGATAAAGGTGCTTCAGAAATTTATATGTAATCCCCAAAAGAAAACTATATTACATAAGGTCCGTAAAATGTTTAATTGACCCCTGACATACGTCATTTCACAAAAAGGTTCTTCCGAAACTTACATGGTCCCCAGAAGTAAGTATTATTACATACAGATCCTCCAATATATTTATGTGGTTCATGTACTCAAGTTTTATTACAGAATAGTACACTGATAATTATGTATTGTTTTCTTATGATGTATCATGATTATTTAAATTGTTCATATTTTCATGATCCAGGGTGATACATGCATAAGACGAAGATGATTAAATTTTTGCTTATTTGTGGTGACGAGCCATAGCATATCATAAATTTTTGAATGCTTTAATTTAGTCAATAAAAGATCTTTTATCATCATCTCATAAAATTGAACACTTGTATCATACATAATGACCCGGCCCCAAAGGGAAGTCATTATATAAGGTTATTGATGGGATAAAATAATATTATTAGTATGATATTTATGATGAAATCTTGTTGGATATCTAGTGAAATTATCCATTGAATAACGGTGTCTAAGAAAAGCTTGTCAAAAAGGCATACATGCCTAAGAAAAGTTGGTACTTAAGTGAGCCTAGTGCTCCACCATCGATCTGGAGCTGATCTGTCTGTTATTCTTTAGATTTTTCAACTAGAGATCTAAAGTTCATTAACTATCATACTTAATGCATTAGTTTTATCATAAAGAGGTAAATCATGTAAAATTATTATTTAGGATAATTAAGATGAATTATAATAATTCATATAAGGTATTTATCCCATTAAAGTTCTATTTTGATACCGTTTTTTTAAGAGAAAACATCATGATAATTTGAGAGTAGCCACGGTATCTTAAATTATTATGATGTGTAATTTTGGATCACATTCAGAGTCGTGAGACAAAATTAAGGAATTAATTGGTATCTAATATTGCAATTAAGTCTTGTTGTTTGAAATAATTAAAATAATTGTAACAATTCATATAAAGTATTTTTTCCATTAAAGCTTTATTTTGATACCGTTTTTAAAGAAAAATGTCATGATAATTTGGGAGTAGCCACAACATCTTAAATTATTATGATATGCAATTTTAGATCACATTCAAAGCTGTGAGACAAAATTAAGAGATTAAACGGTATCTAACATTGCAATCAGGTTAATAGAATAATTATTATACCCATAGAAAAATAATTATTTTAGTGACTTAATTGGAATAAGATAGTGAATTCATCACTAAAATTATTATTTTCTATATCCATAGATAATGAAAATTTCTTATTTTTAGTGTGTGATATTTACTAGTCTTATTAATAAAGTTTAAGTGAATTCAATTCATGTTGCAACATTTGCCCACATGGAGGTTTGAATTTACTTTAATTTTGGAAATGTTTTGTAGCATAATATGTTCTTGGTTATTACAGTTATTCCTACTACATTTTTGAGTATTGAATCAACTAGGGTTCCATTATTAAGTGGTGATAATTATTCTGATTGGAAAGATAAAATTCTGTTGACTTTGGGGTGCATGGACCTTGATTTGGCGCTTCGTGTGGATGAACGGTGGAAGCAATCTAATTGCTTAAGTTTGATGCTCATTAAGTCTCATATCAGTAAGGGCATCAGGGGTTCGCTCTGTGATTATGAACACATTATGGAGATGCATGACATTGTTGCTCGACTCAGAGGTTTAGAGATAGAGATTTCAGAGTTATTTTTGATACATTTTATTTTGAACTCTCTTTCTAAGGAATATGCTTCTATTCAAATTTCATATAACACACATAAGAAAAAATGGTCAATTAATGAACTCCTAACCATGTGTGTTTAAGAGGAAGAGAGATTAAAATATGAGGCTCTTGAAGTTGCTAAATTGGCATCTCAAGGTAAAGAAAAAACTCATAAAGGAAAAGGTGTCTCTAAAGGAAGAATGCTAAAGTGTCTTCCAAGTGTGAAGGCAATAAGGTTGCATGCTTCCTCTGTAAGAAAAAAGGACACATAAGAAGGATTGTACCAAATATAAGAAGTGGCTCGAAAGGAAAGATAATCTATTATCTCTTGTGTGCTATGAGTCTAATTTTGTTAATGTTCCTAATAATACAGTGAATTGATTATGGTACTACAATTTATATTGCCAATATCATGTAGAGCTTTTCTCTCGCTAAAAATTGGCATAAAGAGGAATATTATTAAGGAGAACTCCTCGTTATTATGGCATAGGAGATTGGGACATATCTCAATTGCAAGAATAAAGAAGGTTAGTAAATAAAGGGGTACTAGATACTCTTGATTTTACCGACTTTGGTACTTGTGTGGATTGCATAAAGGAAAGAAAACCAACAAGATCACTAAATGAGCCAAAAAGAGTTCTAAGACTTCAGATAATACACACGGATCTTTGTAAATCATTTATCCCATCTTGTCTGAATGGTCAGGGATATTTTATCCCATTTATTGATGACCATACTCGGTATGTGTATCTTTATCTTTTATATGATAAGGCTGAGGCACTTGATGCTTTCAAAACATATAAAGCAGAGGTAGAGAAACAAACCGAAAAAAAAAATAAAATTGTAAGGTCAGATAAGGGTGGAGAGTATTATGAAAGGTACACAAAATTTGGACAGATGCCTGGGCCATTTGCTACATTCCTTAAAGAGGGAGCATAATTGCTCAATATTTAATGCCAGAAACACCATAACAAAATAGTGTGGCAAAAAGAAGGAATCGTACGCTAATGGATATGGTAATGAGCATGCTTAGTCATTCGAATATCCCTATCAAGCTATGGAGTGAAGCTTTAAAAACCGCTATATATGTACTAAATAGGGTTGCATCTAAGGCTGTTCCTAAAACTCCTTTTAAGTTGTGGAAAGGATGGAAACCAAGTTTAGGACATTTACACATATGGGATTATCCAGTTGAGATGGGGATTTATAATCCACATGTGAAGAAATTAGACCCCGGGATGGTTAGCGGTTTCTTTATTGGGTATACTGAAAATTTCAAGGAATTCATATTCTATTGTCCCGCACACACATTTAGAATCATTGAAGCTAGAAATGCTAAATTTCCTGAGGATCATGAGTTTAGTGTGAGTGGTTTTCCTCGAACCATATCATTTGAGGAAATAAAGAAACCAATTGGCGAACCAAGTGGGAAATCGCTTGGTAATCTGGTTGTTTTTCAAAATCCAATTCCAAATATAATTGAAGAACAACAAATTCAAGAGCAATCACACCTTGAGGAACAAACTCATACGGAACCTCTTATTGAATTAAAACGATCCTCAAGAATAAGGAGACCAGCAATATCTAGCAACTACCTTGTATACCTTTAAGAATCCAACTTTGATATTGGACCTCAAGTTGATCCTAATTCGTTTTCAGAAGTTATGACAGAGGATCATTCCTCTCTATAGCATGATGCCTTGAAAGAAGAGATAGAATCAATGGCTAAGAACCAAGTCTGAGATCTCGTTGAATTACCACCAGGAGCAAAAGCCATTAGATGTAAATGGGTCTTTAAGAACAAAAGGGACTCCTCTGGTAATGTTGAACGATATAAGGCTACACTTGTGGCCAAAAAGTTTCACCCAAAAGGAAAGAATTGATTTCTATGAGACCTTCTCTCCAGTTTCTAAGAAGGACTCTTTTAGAATAGTCATGGCATTAGTAGCTCATTTTGACTTAAAGCTGGATGTGAAAACGGTTTTTTGAATGGTGATCTTGAGGAAATGATATACATGGATCAGCTTGAAGGATTTTCATCTAAGGATAGTCATCTAGTTTGCAAATTAAGAAAATCCATATATGGACTTAAACAGGCCTCCCACCAATGGTATATTAAGTTTTACAGCATTGTTACTTCATATGGTTTTACGGAGAACATTATTGATTAGTGTATATACCTTAAAGTTAGTGGGAGTAAATATATTTTTTTAGTCCTATATGTGGATGATATTTTAATTGCAACCAGTGACTTGGGTTTGCTACGTAAAACTAAAGATTTTTTTTCAAAATACTTTGAGATGAAGGATTTATGTGAAGCCTGATATGTCATTGGCATAGAGATTCATAGAAATAGATCCTGAAGGATATTGGGATCATCTCAAAGGGCCTACATCGAAAAAGTTTTAGAAAGATTTAATATGAAGTTTTGTTCACCTTCAGTAGCACCCATTGTCAAGAAAACAAATTCAGTTTAAGACAATCACCACAAAACAGTTTGGAACTGGAGCATATGAAAAGCATACCTTATGCTTCAGCAGTTGGTAGCTTGATATATGCTCAAGTATGTACTCGTCCAAACATTGCATTTGTAGTAGGAATGTTGGAAAGATACTAAAGCAATCTAGGGCAGGAACATTGGAAAGCTGCCAATAAAGTGTTGTAGTATTTATAAGGAACCAAGAACTTCAAGCTTACTTATAGATATACAGATTTCTTGGAGGTTGTCGGATATCCAAATTCAGATTTTGCTGGATGTTCGGATACAAGAAAGTCTATAACTGCTTCATCAATTATAGAAGCAGAATTTGTTGCATGTTATGAAGCAACTTCACAAGCTAGCGAGACTAAAGGTCGTTGATTCTATATCAAGGCCGATAAAGATCTATTGTGATAATTTGGCTGCAGTTTTCTTCTCTAAGAATAATAAAAGTGGCGGCCATAGTAAGCACATAGACAAAAGGTGTGAGAGATAAAGTAAGTAAGATTTGGAGATGTGTTCATTGAACATATCAGTATTAAGCTGTTGATTGTTGATCCCCTAAATAAAGCATTGCCGGCTAAAGTTTACATTGATCATGTGGATCATATGGGACTTATTAGCTCATTTGATATATGATCTTTCCTCTCATTTTTGTATTCACATTCTGTGAATAATGCTTACAGCTTTGATGCATGACTATGGTTGTGCACATAAAGTTTATTTTTGTCATGTATGGTATCTTTTGGTATATAAAGAAAGGATCCTAAGGGATTATTATTTGGTCATTCGGTAAGATATAGATATATCTTATAAAGTACACATCAATAAATACCTCACATTATAATACATGGAAGGAAATGTCTTCATAATAAGATATAACTGCTATGATTTATGTAATGGTATTTGTTGATTAAGTTACATGATTGGATAAATTTAATTTATGGCCATACTATAGTTTTATCACCATTATGTCGCGTGGGCCAAGTGGAAGAATGTTAGCACGTCTCTTAATTTTAGGAGACTTGATGTGGCCCACTTGATCAAGTTTACCTACATCAGGATAAATACAACCTCGTTTAAATGCTGACTTAATCCAATCTGATTAGAGGTTATTTAGAGTTTATCTTATCAGGTAGTTTTTGTGATGGATGGAAACTAATTAGAGATAAATTTTAAAGATAAAGATCCGGATTCCTAACCTAGCATTATAAATAGCCTGTGGATCCATCACCTAAGGCACTCAAGTCCTGCATAGGTTGGAAGCTCCGGATCTCTCCTCTCCTCTCTCACAGGTCTTTTCTCTCTCGTGAGGTCTTCTCTCTTTGTGGTGTGACAACTACGTGTTTGAACAGCATGGGCGGAGGTCAGTAAAAATTTATTTATTTATTATTCCGCTATAGTTAATCCAACATGCCATTCTATAATTTCAATTTTCTAAGGTAATTTTAAATATTTTTATATATTTATAACATATTTAGATAACTTTGACATATATCTATATATATAGAGAGAGAAATATTTAATATACATTAGCATTACAAAAAAATTGAATAATTGAAGGAATAACGAAATGTTTCTATTATAAGAAAAAAATAAACAATTGAAGGAATAATGGTAAAAACCACAACAGTAAATCTTCTAATCGTTTTGATTATCTATGCATGGATTGGCACTTCAATTGCAGGAAAAAATAATGATAATTTTTTTCGGTCTTCTATTGCCTTCAATTGTCGTGATACTAAACGTTAAGGTTCAAATTATTTATATGTTGAGAAAAATAGTAAATAGCAAAATTTTTTAAGTTTGCAAAAGAAATAAGAAAATGAATTTTTTTTGGACTTCCTTTGTGCATGATTCCTTTTGTGAGCTAATTTATTCGTGATAGATTTCCATTATGAAGAGTCCCACTTTAAATGAATGGTTGTCCTTTTTTTGGTGCATGAAAAATAATTTACGTCTCATATTATTTCCCTTTTGAAGAGTCCAACAAAAAAAAAAGACACATGGTTGTTATTGTTTTTTTTTTTGGTTGGGTACATAAAAAAGAACGAATCCATTGTGAAGAGTACAATAAAAGTCTAACTCGTGCAACATTTTTCATTTCTTTAAAGTTTCTGAAAGAAATAAGGAACCCAAGCTTTTTCCAAAATAACTAATAAGAGTTTCTACATTTTCCAAAATAATTAAAAAATATACTCTTTTAAAATAATTTCTACTTTTTTCTATAAATGGGTGCCATTCTATAATTTCATTTTTCCAAGGTAATTTTAAATATTTCTATATATTTCTATAACTTTAGCATATCTCTCTCTCAGAAATTTTTAATATACTTTAGCATTACAAGAAAATTGAATAATTGAAGGAATAGTGAAACATTTCTATTATAATGAAAAAATAAACAGTCAAAGGCATAATGGTAAAAACCACAACAGTAAACCTCATCGTTCTGATTATTTACGCATGGATTGACACTTCAATTGTAAGAAAAAATAAAAATATTTTTTTCTGCCTTCTACTACCTTCGATTGTCATGATACTAAACATTAAGATTGAAATTATTCATATGGTGAAAAAAAATATTGAGTAGCAATTTTTTTTAAGTTTGCAAAAGAAATAAGAAATTGAATTTTTTTTGGACTTTCTTTGTGCATGATTTTTTTTGTGAGCTAATTTATTTGTGATAGATTTCCATTAGGAAGAGTCTCACTGTTGTAGGGATAAAGGGTCTCGGACTTAATCCCACATCGACTGAATAGCGAAAAAGGTCTGTGCCTTAAATAGAAGGCTCGATTATCCTTCCCTTAGGAGACACCTTTAAAGGATAAAACCGTGAGGGGTGGCGCCCTCCAATGAGCCCACTGGGCTCGGAGCCACCGATCCCCAAAGCAGACAATATCTCCTGTAGGGACGCAGTTTTCTTTTTATGTTCCAGTTCGGTGGAGGCTAAGATCTGAGGTCGGAAGAACTTCGACCTCAACAATGGCGTGCTAGGAAGGGGCCGAACCTTTGACTTTCTGCTTAGGAAACAGAAAACGACGACGACGATGCTTTTTCCCCTCAAATCCAACGACGCACGTAATCTCAATAGACATGGTCTCGGTAGCCATGGGCTTGGCGAGCACGAGCTCGACAAGCGTGCCCTAACCGTGCAGAGCCCGCTCGACCTTGAGGCTAGGAAGGACCCAATCAAAACCTACATCCGACTCCACCGAAAATCAAGCTGATCTCCGAATCGAAACGGCTACCACGTTCTCCATATCCGGGATCGACCCCTGCAATCTATGCCACGACAGCTGTCGAATTCAAATCCTTCCGTTCTCCACCAAGGGCTAGCTAATTCAAATTTTCAAGCTAGTTGAGGTAACGTATTTCAGTCCGAAATCCCCGCCATAACACCTGATAGCGTGTAACTGCCACACCACCTCATATAAAGAGGAAAAACTCCAAGAAGACGGGGACTCTTCCTCCTCTACGCCTAGGCTTCTCCACTAAAAACTGTCTCCAAATCCCTCTTTGACTTAAGCATCGAAGGACCTTCGCCAGAACCCCCGGCCCAGGCTTTTTGCAAGTTTCCCGGAGATAGCTATTAGCCGCCACCATCTCCCGAAGACAGCCTTCTACAATCGTCCGCAACGGAAGCTCCTCCCTCTTGTCTGCGATCACCCCTGGGTCCAATTTTCAGTGACAACACTAACTTTGAATGAATCCTTTATACTTGATTGTTTTATATGCATGGTTGTCCTTTTTTTCATGCATGAAAAATAATTTACACCTAGTATTGTTTTCCTTTTGAAGAGCCCAACAAAAAAAGACACATGGTTGTTATCGTTTTTTTTATTTTTTGGCACGGTGCGTGGAGAAGAGCGAATCATTTGTGAAGAGTACAAATAAAAGTCTAACTCGTGCAACACTTTCCATTTCTTAGCGTTTCTAAAAGAAATATGGAACCGAAACTTTTTTCCAAAAATAACTAATAAGAGTTTCCACATTTTTTAAAATAATTAAAAAAATCATACTTACTTAAAATAATTTCTGCTTTTTTTCTATAAGTGGGTGCCATTCTATAATTTCATTTTTCCAAGATAATTTTAAATATTTTTATATATTTGTAACATGTTAGATATATATATAAATGTTTAATATACTATAACATTACAAGAAAATTGGATAATTGAAGGAATAACGAAACGTTTCTATTATAAAAAAAAAAAAAGCAATCGAAGGAATAATGGTAAAAACCACAATAGTAAACTTCCTAATCATTTTGATTATCTACGCAGGGATTGGCACTTCAATTGCAGAAAAAAATAAAGATATTTTTTTTCGGTCTTCTACTATTTTCGATTATCATGATACTAAACGTTAAGGTTGAAACTAATCATATGTTGAGAAAAATAATAAGTATCAATTTTTTTCTAAGTTTGCAAAAGAAATAAGAAATTGAAATTTTTTTGAACTTCCTTTGTGAGTGATTCTTTTTGTGAGCTAATTTATTCCTGATAGATTTCCATTATGAAGAGTCCCACTTTGAATGAATCCATTATACTTGATTGTTTTATATGCATGGTTGTCCTTTTTTGGGTGCATGAAAAATAATTTACTTCTGGTATTATTTCCCTAAAAAAAGATGCATGGTTGTTATTGGTTTTTTTCGGTAGGGTCCGTGAGAAGAACGAATCTTTTGCGAAGAGTACAAATAAAAGTCTAACTTGTGCAACATTTTCCATTTATTTAAAGTTCCTAAAAGAAATAATGAACCAAAGCCTTTTAGGCTTTTTGTGCGCTAATTTACTTGCAGCAGATTTCCATTATAAAGAGTCCTCTTTAATCCACCATGGGGCTCCAGCAGGGACATCCTTTATCCCCATACTTGTTTATCATATGCTCTGATGTCTTGTCTCGGGCACTACGAATTGCGTGCGCCACTGAGAAGCTGGAGTCTTACGTCCCAGCTCCATGGGCCTAGCCAATATCTCACTTACTCTTTGTCGATGACTGTCTCTTCTTGACGAGAGCGTGGGCAGCGGATGCACGGGCCCTTAGGAGAGTTTTGGCCGACTACTGCACCGCATCGGGGCAGAGAGTGAATTCTCAAAAGTCTACCATCTCCTTCAGCCCTAGCACGACGCCTGGGGTTCGACGGGAGATCCGGAGGGTTCTAGGGATGCTAGAGCAGGACGGGACCTGAAGCTACCTGGATGTACCGATTACATGTAGGAGACTGCGGGTATTTGAGTGCATCGAGCTGGTACAATTGGTCCATAGTAGGCTGGAGGGATAACAGGTAGCGTCTCTATCTATGATGGGTAGATTGACGTTGATCAGATCTGTACTTGACTCCATTGCCATCTATCTCATATCAAACACGATGGTGTCGAAGACAGTGCTACTGAAGATCGAGCGACTACTTCGGGGCTTCTTATGGAGCTCGTATGGTGGTGGTCGGGGGGTGCACTTGGTGGCATGGAAGAGCATTTGCCTCCCTTTCAGTGAGGGTGGCCTTGGGGTTCTGTCTCTCCTGGAGAGACAGGAGGTGCTTATTGCTCGGCATACAATCGGTTCCTTTTGGAGCCACAGGGGATTTGGAGCCGGACCATGCTAGCCCGCTATGGGTAGGTGGGCCTTGAGGCATTGGGACGTGGGTAGAGATGCTCTTTCCTGTGGCGAGAGATTGCGAGGTACCTACCTACTGCATTGGTCCATACTAGATGGTTGATAGGCGATGGGCGCAATATTGATGTGGCAAGGGACTGGTGGGTAGATGCTCTCCCCTTGCAACATTAGCCGACTATGGTTAGCGTCGAGGCTGCGGAGGGCCTGCACGTCTGTGATCTCCTTATCCCCGGAGGGGCTGAATGGGACGAGACTAGGCTGGCTCGATTTTTGGGGGGCACCTAGTAGAGAGGGTCTGATCCCTCCTGCTACCTAGGTGCGTAGGTCTAGACGTACAGGTTTGGAGCACCTCTACCAGGGCCAGCGTCAGGGTGGGCGATCTTTCCCACATTCTCCGGCGGCAGTACGAGCCTGGACCAGACTGCGCCTACATCTAGCGCTTGGGACTCCACCTAAGGGTAGCATTATTTCTCTAGAAGGTGGTTTGGGATTGCCTTTCGACGAGAGCAGTTCTTAGTGGACGAAGATTGAGGATTCTCTCGGTATGTGGGGATTGTGGTGTGGACGAGACAGTAGACCATGCCTTGTTTCAGTGCACATGGGCTAGGGCGACTTGGCGACTAGCGGAAATCCTGCAGGAGGTTCGAGGCCGGAAGGACCAGTTCCTACAGGCCATGCGTCGATGCTCGGAGTCCTCTCTGCTTCGCCAGGAGGTGGTTTGAGTGATTTGCACGTCTTACCAGATTTGGCTGGCTAGGAACGCTCGAACCTTTGGCGAACACAGTAGTCACCGAGACTTGGGGTGGAGAGTGCTCGTGTGTAGGCGGCGGAGCTTAGTCACATCATACCTGTCGAAGGAACCTTGACAACTCGGAACATCTAGGATTTCCATTCTGCTTCCATAGCATTCCGTATGGTGTTTTTTATCTGGAAGCCCCCACTCTCGAGTTTTCTCAAAGTCAACTTCGATAGGTCTGTCTTGGATGGAGGTACGAGGGGTAGTGCGGGTTTTATTATTCGGAACCCGTCTGCTAGGGTCGTGGCTGCAGGGGGCAGTCAACTCTTCGACATATCGGTCCCAGGTACGGAGCTAAGGGCTGCTTGGGCGGGCCTTCGTCACGCTCGGTGTGTTTTATGGGCCAGTTCCATTGTCCTGGAGGAGGATTCGACAACGATCATCAATTGGGTTTGGGGGGGCTAGGGGTAATGGTAGTGGCCACCCTTTGCCCTGAGATATTTAGACAATGGTTGGGGCTGGAGGGGCCTTTCAGACCAAGCACGTATTCCATGAAGCTAATGGGGTTGCGGACTAGGTGGTTGCTTATGTAGCCAGTCACTTCGGTAGTACCCTGTGGGCTGGAGTGGGGAGTTGCCCCTGGCACTCCGAGGTATTTTATTTTTTGATTTTATTGGGCGTCTCTATACTCGTCAAGTATGATCCGCCCGCCTTAGCAAAAAAAAAAAGAGAGTACTGTTTTGAATGAATTCTTTGTGCGTGATTTTTCTATTTGCATGTTGGTCTTTTTTTATGCTTGGTTTCTTTTTTGAATTCCCTTAAAAAGAGTCAATTTTTCTACAAATTTTTTTCCTAATTTTTAAGAATTCCAACATTTTTCTCTTTTTAAAAGTTTCCAAGAGAAATAAGAAGCTGAATTTTTTGGGGCTTTCTGTCTGCTAATTTACTCTTGGTAGATTTCCATTAGGAAGAGTCTTGCTTTAAACAAATCCTTTTTGTGTGAACGTGTGGTGTCCTTTCTATATTCCTTAATGAAGACTTGATTTTTTTAAGAAGAGTCGCTCTTCTACAAATTTTTTTCTTCTAATTTTTCTAAATTTTAGAGCTGGGTCAAGTTTTCTCTCTCCTCTACGTTTAATAGATATAGAGGTAGAGATAGGTTGGCATAAATGGAAACGGAGAGTAAAGTTTCATAATGTTGTCCAAAAGTATACCTATATATCAAAGGAGATGTTCCTAAGATATGCCTTAATATTACCAAAAAGATGCCTTGAGTCATGCATCTTTATTGTATGTTAAGGTGGTATCCAAGGGTGGTGGCAAACCAAATTTTTGTTAGTTAATGAAGCAAACCCCTCCCCCAGCACAGTGCACATTGCACAAAAAAGCCCCGGTTCAAGCGGCCCGCCTTTCATCATCTATATCAGCTGCCATGCACGACCCCATAGGAACGATTTCTGTGCCCTAAGAAGCAGAACGTGCCATCACCTACAGCCCTTTCCTTTGCCAGGGACTTCCACGAAATGAAAACGGGCTCTGAAAGCGCTGTCAGGCTAGCAAGGTACTCAGATAGGGAGAGGAAGATGAAGGGGAAGCTTGACTGAGCTAAGGTAAGAAAGCAAGCACTAGTAGAAGGCTAATTTTTCACTTTTGACTTACTTCCCATAGGTCATAGTAATCGTGCGCCCTGGAAAAATCGTTTGTTCTCGAGCTTGCGAAATAAACATTTAATACTGACGCCAATATATTAATAATTAGAGTCTTTTGGGTGCTCGGTTTGCCGTAAATAAAAGAGTTGTTTTGTCATGAAAATGCATGGATCCACCATTAAATCAAGCTCGATACTTCATGTGATCTTCATTATGTACTATTGTGCCATGCAATCTTCATTCTATATACTCATCTACAATCATATATAGTTGATTCTACAATTCAATGGGATTATAAAGGCATCAACTATTTCTCAGCAATGTCTTCTCAACTTTTTTCTTTAATTCATGTTCACAATATATAGTTTAATAGGATTCACCATACACATAGGCAGATCGCATGTTTTTTTTTTTTTTGCCACATATTTATTTACTTGGGTGGCATGTGCATGTTGCATGAAAGCAAACATATATAGCCATGAATGGTAGTAGGTCAAGTGTTAGGTCGAGGGGCATCGGGTTTGAGTCAGCTCAAATAAGGATAAAAATATTTTTTTTTTTTAAAAAAAAGAGATTTATAGCCGACCAAAGACTGGATACCTAAATCCATCCACACATTTTCTAGCCGCCAATAAACCTGACCTAACTCGCCAAATCTAACATTTACAATATTATCAGTTAATTTTTGAAAACTAAAATGGCACTTATTTGAAAAAACAATCAGTTGTTCACAAATTCTTATTCAAGATCGTACCAACACAAACTAAATGATATCAACCAAAACCAAACCCTACTCTCGTTAAAGTGCCGACCCAAATTAAACTTGTAAAATTCAGGTTAGAAAATTTGACCCATATCCTGTGCCAACATTTTTCAAAATAATTGACCTATATCCGATCCGAGCACGCCAATCTTGCTTACCTATAACACAGGTAATTTGCAGTATACAGTATTGTAATAAGTCCATCAAAAGCCAATCTCTAGTAAAACCTCATAGTTGATGAAACCAAAGAGTGAGATCCTTCACAAGTCAAGTGTTGTGGAGTCTAAAAAAAGTTTTGGTCCACCCGTCACTTCTTTTCTCATCCAATAAAACAGTCTGAGAAGCAGCATTTTTATCCTTTCTTGGATGCTTATTTTTGATTACATGTTTAATTCCATCAAGTACATCCTTGGCTCAAAATAGAATCCATCAAGTTGGTACTCTATAGTTGACCGTCACTATTAACAAATTCAACACCGTGTTCTTTCTTTTCGTACTGGAGATTGAAACACAAGCCTAACTTATCTTTGTTGCAAAGAAAATCTGTGTCAGAGCAAACGTATGACTGCTCATGCAAACTACTAAAATAATTCTCAGGTGAAAAACAATACCTGCCAATGCCTGTCTTCTTGAATGAGGAATTCCCAAGTGTTTGTTTTTTTTTTGCATTACAGGTCTTCAGTTCTGATGCTATCTTAATTCTAAGATCTCTGCTGTCGTTACAATGCTGTTAGTTGTTGCTTCTACAGCAGTTTGTATGAATTTTTTTCCCCTAATGGTCATTCATTTGTCCATCACTTTAAGGGAGCATTTGCTGACCCAAATAGGATTACCACGGTGATCCAAGATCATTGATAATTTTTATTCTAGGATAATTTGATCTTCGGTGATGATCTAAAATAAAAGCACCGTATTTGGTATGTCATGGTATACCAATTAAAGATTTTCGAGTATCCATGAGTAACCTATTTGGTGTACCATGAAAATCTAAGATCACTGGTGGGGCTAAAAGCAGGTCCGATTATATCCTACTGTATCCATTTCCATATTCAATTTGGATCAGATTCGGATACTATTTTGTTTGTCTGATTGGATCCGGATATGGATCCGGATAGTTAGTTTAAAAATCTCTTGAATACGGATACGGATGCGGATACACCTGATTTTTTTGAATTCGGATTTGAATATCCATATAGCAATTAAGTGATTGACCTAACCTAAACTAGAAGAAATCCGGATTTCGGATGAGTATCACTTAAGATAGATATCCAAATAGGGAAGACCCGATTCAAATAATCTTACATGCTTAAAATGCTCAAAACTCTCATTAGTTTGTTTCATCTCCCTTTCATCTTCATTATTTCAAACAATTAGGATTTCGAAAATTTCATCCACTTCATAATTTCCACCCGATGACTGCAACCGACGATGGCTGCAAGACGCCTTGGAGGTGCCATAGATCCTATCCACTTCGGTGACAAGCAACCTTGAGTGGTATATCTTTTATAAAATTGTTAGTTTTTATTATTGATGAATTCTTGTTAAAATTATATTTTTTTAATTGAAGATTTTCTTTATAATTATGTTTTTATTGCTATTTTTTGCTATTAAGTTTACTCAAAATTTGATTAATATCCAAAAAAGTATCCAATTTATATCTGTATTTGGATAAAAAATATGAATATTCTTAATATTCAATTTGTATCTGTATCCATTTATAACAAATATAGATATACTTAATATCCGATTAGTATCCGTATCCATTTAAAATAAATATGGATATTAATTTTATTATTCATTTAATATCTATATCCATATTCGTATTCGTTGAAAAATACGGATACAAATATAGATATTCTAATATTTGATTCATTTTCAACCTTAATCACTGGCCATATAATATCAAAAAAAACCCAAATATATGTCATGGAGATATTTTATGTATTCTTAATTTTCATAAATTAAGAATATAAGCACATATACCGATTCTTATAATGATTGTATTCAAATAAATAAAGCATTTCAACAAATCACCATTTTGTGATGCAGAGTGATTATCAGCTTGTCAGAGATGGAAGCTTTATTATTAATCCAAAAAGGATAAAGAAAAGGCTCTAAACTCTTTTCTATTGTTCAATTTCTAGATTAATTTGTATCATTGATTCAACCATCCATTCTGCTACTAATATTTTCACAAAATGGAGAGCAAATATATCAATATAAATCACGGACGATATGCAGATGGAAGCCAGAATTTTTTTTAGGTAGTTCTTCCATGTAAATTCACAATATATTTTCTCTTTAGGTACACAATTTATTATTATTCTAGAAGAATGGGAAAGAAAATCCCACCAAAAAAAGGAATGGAAGAAAAACTATTTCATATGGGGCAGAGGGAAAATATTTGAGTGCTTTATATATCATAAGAGACATAACATGCGCGTGGATTAAATTAGAGCACCATTACTCTTTCTTTTCCTTGAAGCTATTCTCTGTATTTTTTTTTTTTTTTGAGGGTATGGGAACTAGTAAGGTCACAATGGAAATCAACCATCGAAAGCTTACTGTTTCAAAAAATGACAAGGATGAATCCAACATCTAGCGCATGGACACAACTCCAAAAAATTTGTGCTCAAAGAATTTGGATCAAATATCTGAGAAAATGGATAGATCTGCAAGATAGAGCTTAAAAAAAACTATGCATCTCAAATCCTATACAAAAATATATATATATGTATCCCAAATATGCAGACAAATCTATAAAACGTAAAAAATATAATTTTCTGCATGCATATCAATATCTAGGAAAACAAGGACTCAATCAAATATAAGAAATCAAAAGATCTCATATGAAAAATCAGCTATCCAAAGCTTATATTCTTTGGTATTACAAGCCTTTTTGCAAACTAGTCTGTTAGCCTATTACCCTCCTTGAATATATGGCTAGTTTGAATACGTATTACTTGCCATTTTAAAAGAAAGATTGATGAATCCAAAATCCATTGGACAGACATAGCTCCAAAAAAATTGTGCTTAAAAAATTCTAAATGAAACATCTTAGGTGATAGATAGATTTACAAGGTGGAGCTATAGAAAAAATTTATGCATCTTAGATCCTATATATAAAAAAAAAATCTTTGCATCTCAGGCATACAAACAGATGTATAAGACGAAAAACATGATTTTTTGTATGGATATCAAAATTCAGAAAAATAAGAGGGGCTTAATCAAACATAAAAAATCAAAAGATCAAAACATCATAAAATCAAGAGATAAAGAAACCAATACCTTACTAAAACAAGAAACCTCTATGGCCAAAAAATGAAGAGAGGAAGGAAACAAGATAAAAATCCAAATCCATCGCCAATGGTGCTTCCTCGCAGATACTTTTTCTTAGACGTCTCTTTCTTAAAGTCTCTCACACACAGCACGCAGGGATTTGATCAATAGTCGACCATTGGATCGAGCGGCAACATTATTCTAAAATTTTATTCTAAAATCATCATATTGGGATAATATTAGATATCCATCCTCAAGAATGAGTTTTTCATTACTGAGTTAGATGGTGATTTGAAAAGTTAGGATGATCTAGGATCGTTGCTATGTAGGATCATTAGGTATAGCCAAATACGATGATCTCATCATCTTCACCTAGATCGTCCTCGAGCATGAATGGATCACTCAATTTCAAGCACCCTTGTTGTTGTTGAATCCTGAATAGAGGTTGGAGTACGGTTCGGCTCACTCTGAGGTCGGTGAAAATCAAACTAAATAAGATGATCGAGAGGATGAAGAATTGGTTGCCTTCGAGGATGATTTGCAAGAAATCCACTTGCCCAAAAAATATCTGACGAGGATCCTCTAATGCATAAGTCGGAATGGTAGGGCAACAGTGTGGAATGAAGAAATCTTGTAGAGTAGAGTCTTCGAATGAGCTTACCTAAGGACTCCTAGGCTACCCTTTTATATAGAATAGTATACCGATACACTACCTGATTTGGCGTGATGTGCATTAATTATAAGATAACATTCAACTGCATATTTACAATATGCAAACTGAAAACCATCTCGCGTAAACAGCATATAGCAGTAATTATGTTGATCGTGCATTGTCTGCAGTATTGCCATATCGACTTCCTCACAATTTCCATCCCCATCTACTTCCACCTCGACTCCTGGCAACCAATCCATGATAGTTCTCCCAACACCGAGCACAAGGAGAGCTTGGACTTTCTCTTGGAAGAACTGAGAAGCCTTTGAAAAAAGGTAGTGTGCTAGTCTTTATTAGCATGTGCGGAATAATTCCTCAGTTTTTACCTGAGTTAATACCGAAGCTAAAATATCAGTCTAATCCGAAATTGAGATGTCTAATATTTTTTTTATTAATATTTTAGACTTCATATTCTTTTTGCCTTTTTGTTACGTTTCAGATCTCTCGCCCTCCGATTTCCTATTAAAACAAGAAAAAGTGTCCGTACTTTCTTTTTTTTTCTTGGAAAAAGTGTCCGTGCTTCTCCCTTCCAATCATAAATTTGCAGTGGCAAAGCAGGTGAGCTGCATCCAAGGCTTTCCCCCTTCCGGTTTACGGTTGCCGAGCGCACTCTTTTCCGTGTATTTCTTCCACCGCAAATAATTGGGCAATAAATGTGAACCCATTTCACAGATCTTGACCTCATTCCTCGAAACCCCTTTTCTTGTTTCTTAATAATTTATTCGCCGCTCGATCCGATCGCGATGGCTCTATCCAAAGCCACGCCAGCCGTTTCCTCACCCTCCGCTCCTCGTTCTCCCCGCGTTTGTTCACTTCTCTCCTCTTCCTACTTCCCCTCCTCTTCTATTCTAACCCTAACCCTAAGCTTCCCCGGTGCTCGAGAGCGAATCCCGCGGATCTCTCCGTATCCCCGATCCTCAATGTAAGCGGAGCTGATCGGAGGGCCGGCCTTCTAGTTTTCTTCGATTAGATTCTTCTAGAGGATCCTTGGCGATGTAGTTGGATCGCTGCTGCTGCTGCTGCTGGTACTTGGCCTGCCCCTGCGGACGCCGCCGCTGTTTCAATTCTTTTGCGGGGAGATCGCGGCCGAAGGTTTTTAGACCCGGATTGCCATGGAAGGCGGCAGTAATGTGGAACCGAGTCCGTTCTTGAGGTAATTCCGTCTCCTCCACCGCGTCTGGTTTCTCGATGCGAATCAATCGATTCCGTTGTTCTTTGATGAAAAATTAGGTCTGTTGATATCAATCGAATTCGTTATCATTTCCTGTAAAAGTTGTGCTTGGATGCTTTATTTAAGCTAATTGGAGATCCTATTCTAGATAGGCCTGTCATTGGCCAAGTTCTCTTACGGGAACTTCATAGGTGACGGGTTGAAACTATAATTTAGTATAAATCTTGATGCTTAATGCGAAGAGAGTTTGTGGAGAGTCTGATGTTTTAGTTGAGGATTCTAAGTGGTTGAATTGTGCAGCAATTTGGTATTACACATCAAACAATGATGTGTTTAGTAAAACTCAACTCACTACATAATAGGATTTTATCAAGTGAAGTTGTGTCCCTGTGAAGGATGGAAGTGATGTGGAGCATGCTAATAAGTAGGATAAGTTATGCGAATTGCATCACAAGGATGTGATGAATCTAAAAGTAAGGCTTCACATGATAGCAAGGGAGAATAACGGGATGAATTTGCTTTTAAAAAGAGCTCAATGCTTTAATGGAAAGAAATATGCATCCTATCCACAGATAAGCTTGTGCATAGAAATCTAGTAAGTTGTGGATGCTCTGGACTTGTTTCGGTACTTGTGTTGAGCTGTACTATCTACACTGTCTCTAGATCAATGTATATAGATTGCAGTTTTGTTGGGTACTGACTAAAAATCTAAAATGAGATAAGATTCCTTTTTAACTAAAATTGCATGGGCATGTTCTTGGATCCTTGAAAAATTTTCATGGATTAGCTTGAACTGTGGTGCAGCACGCATCTTGAGTCAGCTCTGTTGATTTTTTTTTGGCGAAAAAGAGCTCTGTTGAGATTAAAGCTTTGACATGCAAGTACTTGATGCCTTATCTTCACCTCTTTTAGCTTCCACTAAGTAGTCTGAATGTTCCTTTTTTGTGATAATATTTATGGGTCCATTTTTCATTAGTAAACTAACAGTCAGGACTTATGAATTTAACAAGAGTGCATGGTAGGAAACCCCACATTCCCTACTGAATGACATTAATCCAACCACATGACCTGCTAGGCCCTGAAAATTGTGGAACTGCTGGGCCCTCAACATTGTGGAACTGCATTCATATAATCCCACATTGTGTCACACATCTGTGAGCCATTTTCCTGCATGGTCTAGGCCCTTGGAGCGCTGATCGTATGGTCCACCATGCCTCAACCTATATGAATTCATGCAGCATCTGGCAATGAGAGTTGCCTGGGGATTTCTGCTAACGTGTCGTTGGAAAAATAACACAAATTATAGAAACTCTTAACTTCAAACTAAATATTTTTAGGATGATTATTCTTGAGCTGATACCAGCAGCCCATGGTAGTTTCTGCCTTGAAATTGTGAGAAGGATCTAGAATTTTGACACCCCCCTGCTTTTTTTGTTATCTTGTTTGCAGCTTGTTTGCTGCCTTTTCCTATGGACTTGCTTCCATGGCCATGGTTTTTGTCAACAAGGCAATTCTGATGCAGTATTCCTACTCCATGACCCTTCTCACTTTACAGGTATTGGTTGTGACATTTAAAGTACATATGTTTCATTGGTTCTACTTTTGTATTGGTGCTATTGATAGAATTTTTGATTTCTCGTATCCCCAATTTATGGCAGCAATTGGCTATGACCCTTCTCATACACTTTGGTCGAGTCATGGGGTATACAAAAGCCAAAGATTTTAACATGGCAACAGCAAAGAAACTTCTTCCAATATCGGTGTTCTACAATGCAAATGTGGCTTTTGCATTGGCAAGCCTGAAGGGGGTTAATATTCCAATGTACATTGCACTGAAGAGGCTCACACCGCTTGCTGTTCTGGTTGCTGGATCTTTTTCAGGAAAGGCTAGACCACCAACACAGGTAAGAGATTTTTCTACTCAGGATTACTCTGGAAAGTGAGGATGCATGTATCCGTAGGCCTTTCTTATATTCAGGACAGTAGTATTGCTGATCTATGACAATGCTGCTGTAATATATAAACAAGTTTGTTTTGATCATTCCATAATCCAGGCATTTGGTTGAATGTCTGGTTTTCCCCTCTTCATGAGTGTATGTGATCTTTCTCATTTATCTGAATATTGACATAAGGGTCAAATTTTCACATGATTCCCCTGGAAGCATATATTATGCATATTCCTGACTCCAAGTAAACCAATCGACTTGACAGGTCGAGTTAATGATTTTTCCGTAGCTTGGAAGAAATAGCTGACAGCTACTGTTTGTTATGGATATTACTTTGAGAGATGTTTGATACATGAGTTACTTGAGATTTGTTGATAGGTTGATGAAATCAATAACTGAGATGCAGTAGGTAACATGACTGATCCGTATGGTAAGGGAACTAATAAATATTGCTGAGGCCTCTAACATGCATCGTGGGCTTGCAATGCATGATTCCATTTTATTTTGAGATGTACTTAACATACCCTCTTTCTGCTTCTCCCAATGGCCAGTATCTTTCTTTATGGTTGACAGTGAGAAGTCTCAGTGGTAGAGATGACATGGTACAATATGTATCTAGCTGTATGTTGCCTTCCTGATCACAATATAGACCTGCTTTTCTGTATGACCTAAATTATATTAAAAATCAAAACTACATGAAGTGGCTATATGTAATGTTGTTTGATCCCCTTTATTCATAACATGTATCACTTAATATCTGGATGATAAACTTTGTGTATGCATTTTTTAAGCTTCTATTTTTACAATTCTTTGATATATAACCTGCATCCCTATAACCAGAAATATGGGAAGGCTACAGAAATCTATTCACTATTTTTGAGATAAAGAGTTGAGCTTATTCCTAAGAGGTTTCATTGTGTTTAGCATAGCAAAGTACATGTGTATGTCAGGTTTCATCTCAATGTCATTAAATTACTCATATGAATGATACAGAAACCAATAGCCTCTTGTGTTTCTTATGAATTATGATGAGTCCAGTGTTATGATACAGGACTTCCGCAAGAAACTATCTTGCTTCAAACTGTTGCATTTATTCATTTTTGCTAATGTAAATCACATGTATGAGTTTCACAATTGCTGTCAAATGCAGAGTATAATTTGTTCTTGTACTTTTAAGCTCTTTCAAAATGCTTTCGTTTTGATTTTTCTAACATTTCTATGTCAATATTTTCATAATATTTCAGGTATCTCTTTCAGTTGTATGTACTGCTGTTGGAGTCATAATTGCAGCACTGGGAGACTTTTCTTTTGACCCTTTTGGCTACAGCATGGCCCTTACTTCTGTTTTCTTCCAGGTATACATTTTTCTTTGATTTCTGCTCTATAATAAAGGTTGAAATTTAAAGCCATGCGTCTTACTTCAGCTTTTGTTGCAGCTTTTGTGTGAACTAACAGTTGACTATTATTGTAGACCATGTATCTTATCCTGGTGGAAAAGTCAGGTGCAGAGGATGGTCTTTCATCAGTTGAGCTAATGTTTTATAATGGTCTTCTCTCTCTACCTTTTCTGCTTTTTCTCATCATAGCAACAGGAGAAATTCCACATTCTCTTTCGATAGTATATGACAAGGTTGGTGCTGAGACCCTTATGTAATATTGTTTTGAACATGTAAGAATGCATATTTGTCATGGTACTATTGTATAGTTTATGTTTTCTCGTGTTATTTCTAAAGCACTGGTCATTTTAGATTTGTGTCTCACATATTTATTATTGTTTTGCTATTAGATGATGCATCGCTCTCTTTTACTTCTTAGTCAGCTATGCCATACACTCCCGATTTTATTACATGAATTTCAGCTTTCTCATCTCTATTCCCCTCTCCTCTCCGTCTCTCTCTCATTTGAGATTCAGAGATTGTGCAAGACATTAAGTGAAACAGAGGTGTTCAATTATGAATAGCAAGAAAAAAAAATTATGATCATTTTTCTACTCGGTTGTTAACTGTAATTTTGGAATAGAATTTTCCAAAATATAGGCTAAAAAGCTAGATCAAAGTCTTGTCTGATATTGTATGAAGAAACTAAAGTCTTGTCTGATATTGTATGAAGAAATTATGTCTCACAATATTATGGACTGGACTGTGCCAAGGTTCAATACTTTCAGTTACAGTAGTTTCAGCAATTACAAATTAAGATTTGGAGTTTCAGCTCAAAAAGAAATTAAAAAAATAAAAAATCAAAAAACATTAAACTATTATGAAAATACAAAATAGTAAAGATCAATTAAGATTTCATTGTATTATTTGGATCTTTGGGTATATATAAAAGAGCTATATGTCTGAAATTCAAACTTCAGGTTATTTAGTGTATAATTCATTATTCAGTTGTTTGATGACAATTTAATTCATAATAATTTAAATGTAAATTGCAAGCCTGAGAAGTTTGAACTATAAATCAGGTTCATAAAGGTCCGGTGGTCCATGGTTTCCTATAATAGGAGGAAACCTAGGTGGAAAAGGGAGTTTAATCAAGAAATGAAATTAATGAAATTAATGAAATTTACCTCAACATTGGAAAATTGCTAATTGTTGTTTTGATGACATCTTGTGCATTTTTTGAGTCTAATTTGCTGAAGTGAAGCCTTTAGACAGCCAATAATGTAGAGAAAGAAGACACCGCTGAAGGAAAAATAGGAAAGGAGGGGGGGGAAATGAAAGAAAGATGCAGAGGGAGTTAGGCAGAAAGTACAACTTTTGCTTTTAAATGATTTATTGTGCTATTTGGATAGTTTGATCTCCGCTATTCCTGATATTGAAATTGTTTTATTAAATTTATGTCAAATTCTGTTCTTTGGAAAGCTTTGGTGTTCGCCTCTTTGACTTTCTACTTGGTGTCAAATTCTGTTCTCCTCCACTCATGATATTAACATCGGCTGTTGCTTGAAATGAATGCAGATCAATAATTTATAACAAAATCACTATACTTCACTAGATTTTCGATCAAGTAAGGACATCAAGTAACCATCGTTTATTATTACTTTTTAACTAACAGTATTCCTGCTGATAAATTTGTAGTGTTCTTTGATACTACCATGTCATTGCATTGACATTGAAAAACAGAAAGGTACCATCATAGTGTTCGCTGTTTTTAATTAAGTTTCAGATTGTAGTTTCAACTTAACTAGTCCAATTTTTATCTGTGTAATCAGAAGGATGCTACCTTCACTAATCACTATTGTAATATCTGGGACTTTGTTACCTGTCTTTAGATGCCTTAAGACTTCAATGTACATATTACAAATCAAGAAGAGCTACCATGGTGCTTTACTTTTGCTAACTTGTCTCCACATTGGCATTGTAGTATGAGAGGGCATGATATTAATGAATTTTGAAAGAACTATATCTAGTTAATAATATCGAAGCAATTTGGCAATAGGAATATTCTGTAATCACGCTTCATATGATTTTCATTTCTGGTAACTAAACTGGCGCAATTTAGTTCTCTTATATTGATGTCTTGATTCTCTTTATGTGCAGGCAAGTTCTTTAACATTCTTAATAATTCTTATTCTTTCATTGGTGATGGGAATTGCTTTGAACTACACCATGTTCTTGTGCACTGTTGTCAACTCGGCTCTAACAACTACAATTGTAGGAGTTCTTAAAGGGGTTGGATCCACAGTGAGTGCGGTGCTTTTCTCTTTTCATGATCAGAACCATATTTAAAGAGATATATTTTATATGTGCCACAGGAATGAATATTTTAATAGTCCTATCAATTCTTATAACAATTTCCTGCATTTGATTGTCTTTCCAGACCCTTGGTTTTGTCTTATTGGGTGGGGTGCAAGTGCATGCTCTCAATGTGACTGGATTGGTCATTAACACGGCTGGTGGTGTGTGGTATTCATACGCCAAATATCAGCAGAAGAAGAAGTTGCCAAGGAAGGTAATATCTGATGAAGAAGCACATCAAAAATAGAAAGTGTAATAACCTGGTGGCTGGTAGCAGTGCGATTTTTCTTGTGTAATTCCAATAAGCTGTATACAATCTGCCTACTCAGCAAGCAAATTCCAAATTAAGGAAAAAGATAAATTCTATTGTAAGCTGTTGTATGAGGAACCAATGATCGACTGCAGTTCCAACTTGATTGGAGATGTTCAATCACGTTAAACCACAGCATATGCTTAAAAAAAAATTCTAATCACAATTTCAATAAGAAGTGCTGAAATGATTTTCCAAGCTTATGAAAATTTCTGCGAACAACAAAGAAAAGGATGACATTTGAATCAATTTTACTGATCAAGAATTATCGATGAACTCATATTCAATCCATTTATAGTTATTATTTGGCTTTTGTGAGTGAATTGCATGTTGTAATCAGTCTAATGTTCTATAATTGAGGTTACAATTATTACAGTGTGAGGTGGTGCTCATGCTTCTGCACATTTGTGGACTGCCTAGGTCACAAAAGGCCGCAGGTTGTAAATTATCTGACACGTTGAAAATGTTCGTTTACAATTTAATGGAAGAGCTGCCATGGAATATTAAAGCTAGTGTACATTCCTGGCCTTAATTTTCTGTAAATGAAATTAGCCTGGTTAAATACCTTTTTTTGCGTTTTTGAGAAAAAATCTCGCTAAATACTCCTGGAAATACATCAAGGGCCAAAGGGGAAAAAAAGGAGAAAAGGTCAAGGTTCATTCCGACCTGGGATGAGCAAAGTTGGCTAAGGATCTAAAAACTTCATTACTTGGATTACGGTTGGGTAGGTCTGACCTGTTTTAGCATAATTCATCAGGTTTAGTTTCAATGGCTTAGTAATTATAAGCAGAATTTGCTGCCCGTACCCGGTTTCAAAAATTAGCTTCGTATTTATGAGCATGACCTCCTAGCAGATGTTTGGTCAGATTGAATCAAAGTTGGGATGGCTGATGACTTGAGTTTTATGGTTCTGGACAACCTTTTTTGTCTGAATAATGTTTTTATTTGGAAGGTAGAAACAGTGTCAGTTTGAGCCTGGTCTATTTAAAAGGTTTAAAATGTTTTTATTTGCATGAGATATGATATTTGTTAGTGGGGCAAGACAGTTCTAAAATAGGAACAAGTCTAAAGGGTTTTAGATTGGGCTCGAACAGGGGAAAGAAGAATTCCAACAATTTAATTTGTGTACAATTAAGAGCCTATTTAAGTATTCCTGCCCAGCCTGCAGTCTTCGAAAGGCCGGCTCATGCACACTTGTCGATCTAGAAAAAAGATCTATGAAAGTCTTCTTTTTCTCTTATAGGATTTTGGCCGGGAGTGTTGGGTTGATTCGAGCCTACCTAAATAGTTTGTCTACTCCATGAATCCAACAAAAGATCTAATCTATTTCTGCTGGATTTTTCAAACAGGCTCTATTTCCCCCCCCCCCCTCTTTCCCTGTGTAAGAGGCACTTATAGACAAGATTGCACTCGACTTGACCAACTGGAACTGGCTAAAAGGTCTACGATTGCATTTCTGTTTTTTTTTTTTATTGGCAGGAAGCCTTTGCACTTTTTCATCCACTTACTAAGGGCGCAATCACTTACAAGGTAAATGTTTCAGCTGGAGTGGAATGCACAGTACACAACAAACCTCAGGGCTCACATTCATTATATGATGCAACTAAAGTTGTTGATAATAACAGAGAAAAAGCAAAAAAAAAAAAAAAACAGAGAATACAGTGATAATAACAGTTATTTACATGACATATTTTGCCAATAGTTGATAGCTTGCCGATCATTTCTTTTATTGTGAATAGAGGGAAAAAACTAACTTTGGTTCAAAGATCTTTCCCGCTGACATTTGTTTGAATAATTTAAGTTTAGCTCATGAGATTGTAGCCCTGCTAGCCAACTGCTTTTCAGATCCCAAACGATCATTTTCTATATGACAAGGTCCATGTATGAAATTAATGCAAGTAGAGTTTTTTTTTTTTTGCTACATTAGATAACTTATACTAGTCCGATATGAATATATTCAAAAAAATCAAAATCGAACAAGTCACGCAGCATCCGAGACATCTCTTCTTCATCCATTCAAAGAATCCACCAGGTCCACAGCTTTGTTAACCTCTCTAAATAAATACTTCGTACTAAAAATAGTGTGAACACTAACTATGCCCCACATATTCCAAAGCAGAGGATGGTAACCCTCGGTATGGAGCTAAGCACCGATCTCACAAGAGTCAGCTTGCCCATCATGGATAGCGAAGCTGTTCTCCAACCCTTTAACTACTCCTAAATGCGCTGCACCATACCTAAGTACTCCGTTATCTGAAATTTCTTTTCAGTAGTAAATTCGTACTGAGTAACTCCATGCCTCCATGGCCCTCTTGCACTTTTTTATATCAAAAAGCTTTTGGATAGCCCTGATATTTGGACTGATGGTAGATATAAGTAGATTCACCGTAGACTTAAAAGCAGATTCACCTTCCGAGATGGGGCTGTGCAGTAGTCTTCCAAAAGTGTATCTGAGAATTGTCTCTTCCTTAGATCTTGCCTTGGTCATATGGAGACCGACTGGAGTTTTCAATCAACTCTTGAAGCCTGGGCCAGCACTGACTTGCGTATAGGAAATTTATCTCGTTTTGGAGGAACATCGAGACCGGCACCATCTCCAGCCGCCATTCGCGGAACACGTTAAAACCTGAAAATGCGCGAGAACATCCAAAACAATGGGCACGGTAATTTTGTGGTACCCTTCCGAGAAAACGTAGTCGTACAATTCTAGCCTTGACGCTTGGCACGTGAGAAAATTAGTACCCGATATCACGGAAAGCCCATCTGATGCATCCTTTTACGTTACAATTGCAACTGGGAAAATAACTTTCCTAGTTTTTCCTGCCCTTTGCTGTTCACCATCACAGAAGGACCTTCTAGTTCTGGTACGTTTCTGTCCCTCCACCATTGTGAAGCATTTTATCATTTGATTCAGTTGGCTATGCCTACGCAAGGTTAATGTGAGCTGCTAGTATATCTAAATAATAATAATAATAATTTTTCAGCATCTCTATTCTCTAGGTTTCATTTAAGGCAAAAAAAAAAAAAGGGAAAAGATCAAGAGTCGCTGGAGGGGTAAAAATTTTCTGCAGTTTTGCTCATTTCCTTCTCCATATTTTTCTTCCATTCTATCTGTCTTTATCCCAAATCAAATAGAAATGGACCCAACAATGAACGAAAAGCTACCCAATGATTAAGGATATTCTTTTAGGCATGATGCCTAATATCATTTTTGAGCTAGGAACTTAATGGTAGTGATGTTCCATGGTTTTGATATTCAGAAAAAATGTTCGATTCAATTGAGACAAGATAGTGAAAAAAATCAAGCAAAATAGGAGATTTAAAGATCGAAGTCACGCTAAACCTTTGCTGCTTTTAAATAAAATTATATAAATTCTGTTTTTTTTGGTTATTTAAAAAAAAAAGCTCTTCATTTGTAAATGGTTTTGTGCTTGTTTCTTGGTGGAAATATGTTTTAGGAAAAAAATAAAAAATTACTAGCTAAATTAATCTATAGCTGTAGAATAATCCCGATGACTCAAACGAGATTTCATATAAACTCTACTAATAAGTTAAACTATAGCGAATAAGCTTCTTTCTGCGACAAAGAATAAAGGTTGTCCCTCTCATTTTGGCATATTCATCCTCCATTCCTTTCTAGTAAAAGAGGAAGATTTGAAGTTGGGTGATAAGTCGATGTAATGGAAGATTGAGTAGACTGAGTGCCATTGCTTGGTTCGATGCAGTTCATACTTGCCAACAAGTTTATCTAAAAAGATCACTTTTCTTTTATGCCGATCATCTTTGTGGCTGCATGGACAAGTGACCTATACGTAAAAGAGCATGTAGTGGATTACTTCATCCATATGTGCAATTTGTTTAGACATATAATGATTATTACTTCCATCATCTCTTTGGAGGCATCCTATAAAATTAGCTTCTGCTATCATCAATGACGCCTAAAGTTACATGGAGGAATAATAATATCACCAAACTCAATCTAACAGATATTGTGCTACGGTCACATTTGTTTATGTATAATTTTTATTAGTGCAAGATGACATTTGCTGAGCATTCGGCAAGCTTGTTGGTTTGCATGTCATTGCTCAATATACAACAAAGTGAGTGGCCCCAAACTTCACGAAAGAATGGAAGGTCTCATAGTCATACAAAGACCAATAGCAAAAGAGTATGAAAATTTGAGGAGCCATATATGGTGGAGTCATGCCACGATTAGCGGGTCCCGAGCACACCCTTTGTGGAGTTACCCTCCCCAAATCAGCGGCGGATCGGATGCAGCCCTAAAATTTCCACATGCGGCAATCCCTACTCTCATGCGTGCGGCCGACACCAGTGACCTCCAGCGAAAGTGTACTTAGATGTACTTCTGGATCAATAGAGGGAGGGATTTGGGCTCAGAGTTATTTAGACTCAGGCTCGTTTCACAGAGCTTTTGGCGATAGGAAGCACTTCTGATCCTCCAAAAATATTTTTGGATAGAATAAAAATATTTTAATAAAAAAATTAAAAAATTATTTTAGTTTTGCCAGAAAATGGAGGACAAGCATATTTAGCATGCGTCGAAAAGCTGTTTTGATTTATAATTTTTTTTTCTTTTTAGACCAAAATATCCATAATAAAATATTATAATTATGTAAAATATAATATAATATTATATTATATCATAATATATGGATATGTTATGTTATATAATATCAAATTATATTATATTATTATGCTATAGTATATAATATTATACTACTATATTATAATAATTTTATATTACATTACAGTAATATTATACTATATTATATATTTATGTATTAATATATATTATATTTTATTATGATCTATTTTTTATGATTATTTTGTCATACTAAAAATATTTTTATAATTTATTTATAAAATACATATTAACATTTTATTATATTTTATAAATATAGTTATTAAATAACAAATAGATTTGCACAATAGCACTAAAAGCCCTACGCTAAAAAAATTTATTTTTGAAAACACTACTGACAGCAGCTCCCTCAAACGGGCTTGGGACGTTGGGCATGGTTCGATCACTTCCACGTCTGCGGTGGCTTCGCGACGTCGTCCAGGCCCAGTTGTTCTCAAATTGCGCGCCGTCGCCAAAAAGCCGGCCATCTTTTGCTGCGTTTTTTGGGAAATGCGAGGGCCTCCGATCCCGTCATCGCCCTCGGTCGCCCAAAAAGTCCTTCCCGCCACGGTGCGCGAGAGCGTTCGGTACGAGGATGCGACCGTGGGTTATATTATACCTCGCCAGCATCGCGAGAAGCGGCTTGGCAACCATTCGGCCAGATGCGATCTTTAGTCGTACTCGCCCCTCCGAGGGCAACCTTGCAGGAGAAATAAATAAATAAATAAATAAATAAATGAGGTAGGATAGCAAGGGGAAAAAAAAAAAAGATAATATTATAAACAGGGACTGATTTTTTATTTTGTTTTTTAAGTAGATTGGCCGAAGACGAAGGCTGATTGAAGATAGAGCATATCATTCTCGAGAGTGAATCGACCACGGTGATCGATTGGCCATGTGAAGAAGGGCGGAAGGGGATGGGAATCCTTTATTTAGCGATATCCGGCAGATGGTGAGAAACTGTAGTACCTTTCAAACAGTGGATGTGTATAAAAAGGCGAACAGAACTGCCGACTGAATTGCATCCTATGCAGCACAGCACTTCGGAGGAATTTTATGAACCGACCAGAATATCCCTTCTTTACAGTTTTGTTAGATTATTGCTATTGATTTTTTTTGCTATATCTATATTAGAATAGGATGAGGAGCCATTATTGTTTAAAAAAATAAAAAAAAGAAAGAGATGGATACTAAAATATTGCTTCTAAATCCCAAGTAATTTAATGGCGTGTCCATCCCTCCCATAAGTACCAAAATTGAGTTGTATTAATATATGCTTATTAGCTTAACATGCTGACCTTGATTGAACCCTCACATCTGTCTTCCGTATGAAGATGGATCTAAATTAATTAGATTATGGAAGGAGTTATGGTTAATCTTTGTTTTATATATCCCCTCACCAATCGAAGGTTAGGTGTGTGATGGGGAGACATGTGGAAGTGGAACATGATTGAAAGATATCTGACAAAAATTTGCTGTTGATTTCGCATTTCACGTGTCTTTTTTTATGTAGTAATTGTAGAATAATGGGCTGGTCGTGATGCAGAAAAATGAACGAGAAAATTATCCAGAGGTCCTCACTCAATAGATAAACCAATTTTAGATGCACCGACTTTGAGAGGCTAATTTGATGGTTTACTTTGACTGGAATTTCAGATATTGAATATAAATAAGAGGTACTAATGTACCATAGATCGTTATGTTCTTTTAATAATTCATATCTAATTTTAAGATGTGAATGCATATTTTTTTGATTTGATAAGCAGCAGCAGCAAGGGCCGATCGAAATAAAATATTTAGTATATTACTTGAGTTTAATATTAGATTAGTTACAAATAATTTATTTAGTAACATAAATAAATGAATGGGTCACAGCCCCTCATCATATGCTAACATTGGTAACAAGGTAAGAAATAAAGACAAATTATTTAGCTGTTATCCCATTATAATAGCCATTGCATAAAGTTATAATTTACAATATTCATTGTTCATCTATATAAAATAATAATTTTAAAGCAAGTTCTCCTTATAATAATTGTTACAATCGCAACTATTTAATTCCCAAATAAACTCATTTTAGAGAAAATAGCCGTTATTTCTGTTAGATGGAAAAGAGTTTTGACTGCGGTGAGTTACGGTATTTAGTGCAAGAACCCTATTTTTTATTTTTTTGGTATAATATAAGGACGGAACTATTCAAATTTCAAAACCCGAGGGTGGAGTTATCCTTTTTGTTTCCCTAAATTAATAAAAAACTGTAAATGTACTCTTCTTTCCAGCTGTCTGCAGGAACAAACAGCTCTGGTCCTCCTATTTTAACGCAGATGTCCTTATCAGACAGAGACTACCAACCTAAGCCGTCTGATCTGCTGTCTGTTTGTGCGAAGTATTCCAAATCGGTTAACGAGTTATATTATCATTAGATAAAAAATAAATTTTTAGATCTGACGATCAAGATTAAGCGAGTAAGATTTTAGGAGCAAATCCCTCCCATGCATCGCAAAAGGCTTGGACGGATTAATTTCTACTGGGCTGTTCACCTATGGCCCAATTAGTGATGGCTCTCATATTCCAGCCTTCCAGTTTGCGCCTAGGAATATGCTGATCTCAGTATTTTTTTTCTGAACTTAAATTATTATATCATAAAAATTTTCGTTTGAACACTCCAGAGTCTAGAGAACCAAGTTGGGAACTTGGATTCTACTTAAACTCAGATGCTTGAATTAGCCAATCATATTCATTTCCATTGATCCATATGCCTTAATGATCGATGGAAAATTATCGTACGATCCCTATGTTTATACATGTATTTCTTGGCTTTCTTTCTTTCTTTCTTTCTTTTTCTTTAACCTATGGTATTTCTTTTTCCCACCTCTATACATAAGAATGCTTGGAGATAGGTCGTCAAGATAGTTAGATGGCCTTTTGATACGTAGCTATCTTTGATATTTAAATGGAGTTCTTACAGACTTGTTTGGTTCGCAGAAAGAAGAGGAAGAAAAGTAGGGTTAATGAAAAAATACTGAAAGACCTCATGATTGGAGTTTTTTTTTAAAAAAAGATGAAAAAGTAAAAGCTTATGTAGGATATGAAAAAGTCCAATTTCCACTAGCTGGTAATCAGAATATTGTTTTTCCAAATATGCCTTTAAGTTTTTAGATAGAATGGGATAAAATCCTTCCATTTATTAAAGGCATACCCAGAGCATCAGCTTTCTAAAAAAAATATTCTAGCAAATTTTTTTTTCCGCGAATCAAACAAATCCTTATTATCTTATGTCATTAACAAGATGAGTATAAGTATGCGAGTTGCTTATTATGTTGATTCCTAATCATAACAAAACTGCAACTTAAAAAAGATTTCCGGAATGCAATGCAGTGATGGTGTGTAAATACTTTATCCAGAATAATATTCACTGCATTATAAAGCTACTTGGCGGAAAGTGGGTTGCTTCATGCTTTGATTATAAGAATGATTCTATTAGCTTCAATCTCTAAAAGCCAACCACATGGATGACGGATATAAGACTGCAGATATCCGAGAGGGAGTGTAACCAATAATTCTTTATTCATTAAGTAAAGTTGGATATTATTAAAACTACAATTGCTACAATAGTAGAAAATTGATACAATATTGTTAAATGATAGGATGATGATGCCTTACATTATTTGTCCAAAGATGCCCTTATTAAATTAATGTAGCGGCAGTTGCTTAAAAACAACAAGCATACTGGAGACGGCCATCCGTTTTTTTTTTCCTTTTAAACTTTTTTCTTTCAGAAGCTAATACTCATGGACGTACTTTTTTGTAAGAATTTTTTTTTTTTGAAATTTTTTTTGAGGATACATGCAAGCGTATGTTTAGTCCCACATCGATTATTTACTGAATAGATCTTGCATATTTATATAGGATTAAGAATTATAAATAATACCTTTCGGCTAGCCACTTTAGATGAGATCTTAGGTTATTATAAATGGTATCAGAACAGACCCAACTCATAACCTATATGGACTAAAGAGTATTACAGTACGGATATATTGGGACTGACCATATGCAGATGCCGAGAAACTTAAATCAAACCTTGTGGCTAGTCTTTTTAGATGAAATCATGACTTGTTACAAGTTTTGAGGCTTTGCAACCCCGCTTCAAAGTATCATTTTTTTTTTTTTAAAGACGACAGAGTGCCACATATTTCTAGACCATTATCTTAAAACTAATCTATCTTATTTATCTCCATCTAAACCATGATTAATTTTATCAATTACTGTCGGTTGGCTTTTTGGAGTGTTGTTTGCTTCTAATCCATCATCATTTGGACCACCATGACCATTGGCTTGGATGGGATCACTGACCCTTATACAAGACAGTCTCATGATCAGAATATCCACATTGATTTACAGATAATAATGCTTTACTAATGTTAGGAAAACAAAAACTCATATTAAAAGGTTAGATAGCTAATGTGCCCGTTGAAAAGGGATTAATATGAAAGCTTCACTCTAGCTGTTTAACCTTTTTTTAGTGTAAGATTTCCATCATATATTTTTTTTTGTTTTAAATTAAATAACTAAGTTCCTTGTCATATATTTGTTTTAGAGGGAAGGTACATAACCACTTGACACTATTTAATTTAGACAAGTAGTTTTCATGCATTCAATTATTGTTGAAGGTGGTGAACTTGTCCTTGAAGATGATGGAGTAGAATTCTCTTCCTTCTAGGCAAGATTAGGTGAGCCTCCTAGCACAAAATAAACAATTCAGTGATTTCTTTAAAACAAGAGAATTCAGTAAAATGCCTCAATCCCTAGGTCTAAAACTATGCCACTAATTAAACGTGGCCATCTAAGATTCATCGTTTCACTGTGTCATAAACTACACATTAGGACATTTTCCATTTCCATCACCATCAAGCCACCTACGCAATTGGGCATACAAGGCATGTGGATACGTTCATTTGTTAATAAAGGGAGAACTTTCAACTTCTCTACTTTGGTTAGTGTAAATAAGAAACAAAGCAACAGGGGAAAAAAAAAGGGAACCTCAGTGATTAAAAAACTTAAATGAAAAGGCAAAGGCAAAGGACATCGATTTGATCCTTTGCTTCCCAAAAGCCAACTCTCACCCAACCCATTCCTGTACTGACTACAGCAACCCTTCAATCTTTATTAATTACTTATCTCCAATTGGCTAATGTCCAATCCTGGTCTCTCTCTTCCTATGTATTTAGAGGAGTCAGCTTGAGCACAGGAGTTTCTTTAGCTATTGTTTAACCTTGGATCCAAAACACAAAGAACAGCTTGGAAGATTGGAATCTTCATTGCTTCTGTAAACTGTAAAGCTCCCTTCTTTCCTTACTCAACCCTTACCCCACCCGCCTTTTGTCAGTTCCTTTTTCCATTGGCTGTGTTTAGCTGATCTTGGTCATGACCAAAGCCTCTCCAAGTCGTTTTTGTAGTATTGTTGGTATCATGTGTTGACTTCCATTCCCTATATATTTGAATGTTCTCCTTTGTGGGCATAAGGTTTTGGGGTGAATTTAGTGAAGAGTTTTGACACAAGATTGAGGGGAAAAAAATATCAAATTCAACCCATGGTAACATTTGGAAAAGTTGGAAGAAGGAGAAGGGTTTGTTTTTTTCACTTTTTTTTTTTTTTTTTTTAAGGACATTGAATAACACCCACATGGTTTGGGGTTTTGCAAGTTATAACTGGAGATACCTTCCCCACAATGCAGCTTTGTGGAGGGCTGGAGATCAGGGGAGGAACAGAACCGTAATCTTAGCTCCTCTTGGTCTCTTCCTACTCTTTTCACTTGGTGCATTGGGCCTGGAAACTTTCTGTGGGTTTTCTGCAGCAAGACCCGATTTTGATGTCGTAACTCGAGGAAAAATTTGATTTTGAGATCTAAACATCAAGGGTTTAAGAGCATTGTGAGGAATTAGGGGGTTTTCGTTGTTTAGGCTGCTTGTCTATATTTTCAGGGAAGGAGCAATGGGTCCAAGCTTGGTTCTTTCGGAGTGGTGGACGAAGGACACGAGGAAGGGGGGCACGCCGGTGGTTGTGACAATGGAGAACCCCAACTACTCGGTTCTCGAAATCAATGGCCCCGACCCCGAGGCATTTGGATCGATGGACAAGGACCGTGGGAAGAATGCCAAGCAGTTCACTTGGGTCTTGCTCCTCAGGGCTCACCGTGCGGTGGGCTGCGTCGCTTGGCTGGCCGCCGCCCTGTGGGCTCTGCTCGGCGCTGTCAAGAAGAGACTCTTTCTCCGGCCTGGAGTCTCCCTGGAGCGCGAGAAGCCCGGCAAAGGCCGGCTGCTGTTCAAGTTCATCAGGGGATTCTTGGTGCTGTCATTGGCAGCTCTGGCTTTCGAGCTTGTCGCTTACTGGAAAGGATGGCACTTCCAGAACCCCGATTTGCATATGCCGGAGAGCTTTCACATGCCGGAAACTATAGAGATCCAGGGGTGGATGCACAAGTCCTACCTTTCATGGCTTTCGTTCCGAGCTAAGTACATTGCCTACCCAATTCAGGTCTTGTCAAACATATGTATCATTCTGTTCATCATACAGTCGGTGGATCGCATGGCCTTGTGCCTTGGATGCTTCTGGATCAAGTTCAAGAAGATCAAACCAAGGATAGAGGGAGATCCTTTCAAAGCTGAAGATGGTTCGGAGTACCCCATGGTTTTAGTTCAGATTCCTATGTGCAATGAGAGGGAGGTAATGAACTCTTACCTTTTAGTTCTATAATTCTTTTGTTTCGTTTTTTTTTTTTTCTCCTTGATGAAACAAACATACATATAGCTTTCTTTGGTCAGCACATGAATTAAAACAATCGGTTTCTTCGATTAGATCTTTACATTGCCATACATGTTCCTTCTATTAATCCTGAATTATGTTACACTGTTTTCAAATGTCTTTGG
This sequence comes from Phoenix roebelenii, assembly GCA_025769935.1. Lineage (NCBI taxonomy): Eukaryota > Viridiplantae > Streptophyta > Magnoliopsida > Arecales > Arecaceae > Phoenix > Phoenix roebelenii. The sequence goes on from JAOXJJ010000001.1 coordinate 4,817,936, forward strand.
CATGATCTTTACATCACCTTTTCCCCAGGTATACGAGCAATCGATTTCTGCTGTGTGCCAGCTCGATTGGCCCAAAGACCGTCTACTAATCCAAGTGCTTGATGACTCTGATGATGACACCATTAAGCTTTTAATCAGAGCAGAGGTTTCTAAATGGAGCCAGCGGGGTGTCAACATAGTCTATCGTCATCGGTTGGTGAGGAATGGTTATAAAGCTGGAAATCTTAAATCTGCCATGAGCTGCGACTATGTCAAGAATTACGAGTTTGTTGCTATTTTTGATGCCGACTTCCAACCAAACCCTGATTTTCTCAAGCAAACAATTCCACATTTTAAGGTATTATTGATACCTTGCAGTCCAGCTTCATGAAGTTTGTTTCCAAATAATACTTGGGTCCTTTCGGCTCATTAAATATCCATTTGACTTGTGATTCAGGGAAACCCTGAGCTGGGACTAGTTCAGGCACGATGGGGTTTTGTGAACAAGGATGAGAACTTGTTGACTCGCCTTCAAAACATCAACCTCTGCTTCCACTTCGAAGTGGAGCAGCAGGTGAATGGCATCTTCTTGAATTTCTTCGGCTTTAATGGGACTGCCGGTGTCTGGAGAATCAAAGCTTTGGAGGATTCTGGAGGTTGGCTCGAGCGAACAACAGTCGAAGACATGGACATTGCGGTTCGTGCCCACCTCAATGGTTGGAAATTCATCTTCTTGAATGATGTCAAGGTGCTTACATGCTTTGAGCTATAATTCTCATGTTTTATGTCCAGTTTAGTGTGCACATGGATTAATGATGGTAACACCTTTCTTTAGGTCCTCTGTGAGGTTCCTGAGTCTTATGAAGCTTACCGGAAACAGCAACACCGATGGCATTCTGGCCCAATGCACCTGTTCCGTTTGTGCCTTCCAGCAATTATAACTTCCAAGGTTTGCCCTCTCCTTGGAAAATAGATATTGTTATTTGTCTCTTAATTCAAAATTCTGAAGGAATCCATTGATACCGGATTGCAGATATCCATGTGGAAGAAAGCGAACTTAATCCTCTTATTTTTTCTCTTGAGGAAGCTGATCCTTCCATTCTATTCTTTTACGTTGTTTTGCATCATCCTGCCTCTAAGCATGTTCGTTCCGGAGGCCGAACTACCTGTTTGGGTAATCTGCTATGTGCCTGTTTTTATGTCCTTACTCAACATTCTTCCAGCCCCAAGATCCTTACCTTTCATTGTGCCATACCTCCTCTTTGAGAACACCATGTCTGTGACCAAATTTAATGCTATGGTCTCTGGATTATTCCAATTGGGAAGCTCATATGAATGGGTTGTTACTAAGAAAGCTGGTAGGTCATCAGAATCAGACCTGTTGGCAGCAGCAGAGAGGGAATCAAAGACCTCACAGCTCCATAGAGGATCTTCTGAGAGTGAACTCATTGAGCTGAACAAATTGAAGGAGCGGCAAGAGAAGGCTACCCTTCCAGTTAAGAAGGCCAACAAGATATACAAGAAGGAGTTGACTCTTGCTCTTCTCCTCCTCATTGCAGCGGCACGGAGTCTTTTGTCTGCCCAGGGAATTCACTTCTATTTTCTGCTCTTCCAGGGGGCGTCATTCCTTCTTGTGGGTCTTGATCTAATTGGGGAGCAGATGAGCTGATGCAAGGGAGGAAAAAAAGAAAAAAAAAAAAGGAAAAAGTGGAAACAACCCATTTTTTCTGAGCCATCCAATTTGCAGTTCGATGGAAAAGAACATACGGGGATCGTATCTACATATTGGTTAACTTAAGATTGTCCGGTTAAAAGATCTCCTATCGATTCCCACTTCTTCTCTTCAGAAGCATTAAGGGAGGATGCTCCTCCCAAACAATATGATATCAAGTCCTGTAAAGATTCTTGTCAGTCTCTATGCTCTTGAGTCTCTCTGCTACAAAGGCATTCATTCCTTTCTCTAAATTAATCCTCTTTTAATTGGTCTCTACCCAGACCTGGCCTGTTTGTACTTGAAGAACCTACAAGGACCCAAAGGAAGAGAGAAACAGTTGGGTTCCGTTTGTACTTTTGAAATGGTGATAGAGTTTGTCGTTCTAGCTCCCCAGTCCAATTATACCGAGATTGTGTAACAGTATGTATATCAGATTTAATTCAGTTTATTATAAAGTTCAAAGAGAGATTTGTTTCTGAATTGTCTTCATGGGCCTTGTTTGCTCCTCTCCCTGTGCTTGCCTTTTCCCTTTTTCCCTCATCTCTCCCCCTTCTTGTTCCTTTTGGCTGATCATGACTGTGTTTGGTTATAGCTTGAGAAATTGTCCGCAAATACAAAGGTTTTGTTTAATAGCAACCACCACTCAATTATGTATTGAATAATGGAGGGTTGCAAGGGCTTCGAGCTCTCAAGCATATGGACCCACTCAGAGCATCTCTCTGTGAGATGAGCATGAAAGAATTCTGACTTGCCATTGCTCCAACTTTCACATAGGAGGATGGGGTTCAAAACAAGTTAAAAAAGTTCAGTTGGTATGGAATGCCGACAGCAGTTCTCTAGCTGTTGATGCTGCCGGCAGCTTTGTTTGCTCCATGGGCATCACATGTCCCTGCTGCCATCCAATGATGAATATCGAAGTGGATCCAGAATTAGATAGATCGGTTACCTTGTAATGAGTATATAAGTGCATAATAGATATGTCTTTTTGTAATCTCATAACCTACCCTGTCTCAGATTAGGAGCCATGAATATTGAAGCTAAAATAACGTGCAACTTATAGGCTTGGCATACTCGCGAATGTGAAAGTTCTCATCTGCTTCATATAATGTGGATGGTTTTTTAATATTGGATGCATGAGTGAGTGATTGATTGGCGTTAACAAGAGCAGATTACATGAAATGAGGTTCTTTTTAACTGTCCTGGAATCTAATAGAAAGGAAAACTAAATGAAGAAATACCAATGAAGATTTTCTTGAGGCGCCGAAGCTAAAATTTTGGCCGGATAGAATTGTAACTCTCTTCTCATAAGAAATTACAGCTGACTGATGCTTCCAACTCTCTTCTCATAGCGAGGTTAGAATATGCCAGATTTCACGGTCAACTATTTTCTTGTTTGTTCATATAACCAGAACGTATTTCTTACAAAGGGAATAACAAGTATGAAGTATATCTAATCTTCTCTGAAATAGTCAATAATACTATTTTTTTTCTTGTTTGTTCATATAACCAGAACTTATTTCTTACAAAGGGAATAACAAGTATGAAGTATATCTAATCTTCTCTGATATAATCAAGAATGCATCGCTGATAAAAATCTCTCTCTCTCTCTCTCTTCCTCCCACCACCCGGGCACTGCGCATGCACATACAACATCAATTGTCATGAATTCAGCCTTGTTAGTATGGCAGTATCCTCAAAAATATCTTAACCACAAACAGCAAGACTTGAACCAAAGATGAGAATAATTGAGTCCTCAGATGTACATAGCCTTACCCATGCATTTGGAGATGCTATTTGCATGTTTCAAATCCGTGATAGCTACATCCTAATGAAGCAAACTTACAATTGCACCAATGTCACCCTCTTTCAGTCATGGACCTTTCATTATAGAAACCAAACCGATATTTAGATTATTATTTCCTATACAGCGCATCAAGACCCATAACATAAAAACAACCATTTTAGCTAAAAGCAAGCACAAGGAGATTCGGATACTCAGGCATGTTTGCGATCTTTTAGCACAGAAATCGGACAGCCCATCGAACATAGGCCCAGTGTCGGGCAAGAAAGACTGAAGGCATGGCACCCATGTCCGAGGGAGATGTTGCCGACGACGACCTATGGTTTCAGCTCGATGATTGCGTGATTGGAGCAAGTGGAGAAGAACATGGCCTTGTAGCCTCTTCTGATACTACCTTGCCATGAGTCAATCCATGGAGTGATGAACCGGTACGTGGAGGCAAGCACGTGTTCATGGGGTGAGATCGACGTGCGACCTAACGCCCACTTCATCGAGACAAATATCGACAGCATGGCCTACTGTAGATACTGGTCTGCTTGCGTTCGGCCTGGCATTGTTGCCGCATTTAAGAAGATTTAACGGTTCATGAACTGAGGCCAATTGCCTTCTGGGTGGATACTCCTTCTCTAGTCGGTGGTGGTTGTGTTAGATTGTGGCCTGGAGAGCATTTGAAACTGTGATGCTGGTAACTGAGACTTCCCCTGCTTTAATGTTTCTGTGGCCCAAGGGGACAAGGCTCGGGACAGATGATAAGGTGTGGGTTCCAGGCCTGGCGGGGGGATGATCATTACCTGTGCCCTGCTTTGGCTTATTGAGAGTCTCCCTCTCCCTCCCTCTCTCTCTCTCTCTCTCTCTCTCACACACACACACACACACACACATCATCATCATCTGCAAACTAGTAGCCTCAAAAAGTTACGGTGTGATGTTTTGATGATTTAATTCTACTCTCACGTAACCGTCATGCAATGCTTGTGGAGTCAGGAACTGAGAAGACGCCGTTCGGATTATTTGGAAGTATTTTCTTGGCATAAATCAGAAGAAACTAACTTACATAAATTAGTCAGAACTGAGAAGATACCATTTCCTCAATTGTTTATGTTTCCACATGATTCGATCCTAATATAGATAAAAACAGTACCATTTCATATGCCAATATATCTTTTAGCTCATTCAACGACAAAAAAATTAGTCTGTAAAGTTTGCTGTTTCTTTATGGGCAACGCCTCCTTTGTTGTATCAAAAAAAGAGAAGACATAAAATTAAGATATCATGCAATGCAATTGGTTGGCTTGCTTTTCACCTATTTGGCAATGAACAGACCAGTTCCTTCTTTAATCAATGAAGTTGGAAAAGGCATTAAGATGAAACTAGTTTCTTCATTTAACCAAGATATTTCAGAAAGGGGCATAGATTTCTTCTTTTTCCATAGTACTCTTGATAACCAGTTATTTACTTATTAGAAAGATGTACTTTGTATACAGGGCAGATAATATTCGGTTCTTCTCTTTTCTCGCCATTCAACAGAAACATCATCAATATAAAGAATTTAGATTTATATGTTCTACGTTTTCCAAGAGTCAAGGGTTTAACAACTTGCTTCTGCTTTCTTTCCTTTTAATTAGCAATACAGGAGGGGATAAAAGGGGAGATCTTTACACAGTCATGTTTGGCATTGTTTTGATTTTTTTTAACATAAAGAACTAACAGAAATAAGCAGACTAAATAGACAATTCGTCCTCTTGCTAATACAAGAATATTATTGCCTTTAATATAAAAAATAATGAATGTATATTTTACAAAATCATACAACGCTGGGGGAAGGAAAAAAAAGATACCAACCTTCCTAGTCCCAATATACAAAGGACAATGTACATGCATGGAAAAGAATCAAATCCTCATTACATAAATAATCTAATTAAACCACCGATTTCTGACATGCAACTACAACTCAGATTGATTGGAAACCCACACAAGGCATGACCACCTTGCTTACAGACAGATTTTGCTCATCTTATGTGCAATCTTTTTAGTGACAGGAGGCTGGTATCATCCTCATCGCGCTTCCTTGAGAAAGCTGATCGAGGTGGTTCAAACACCTTCCAGAAACGAATTGATTCATCTGCTGCAGCTGATGCCACCGTCGATCCATCCGGACTCTGCTTCAACAAATGAAGGAGACGATCGAGAACATTAGGATGACCATGCAGTAAATTTAAAAAAAGAAATCAATTATAGACAATTCTCTGCTTTTGTGGCTTCTAAACCTGAGAAAGATGTAGGACTCTGGCTTCATGACCTCTTAAATCCACAATCTTTGACATAGAAGGGTATGACCACAAACTTAGCTGATTTTGACTATAACCATGGGCACTCAAAATCTCCTTCTGGTGCATGTTCCACTCCAATGCACAGACCTGTTTGATAATATCAAATACCTTGAGACATGAGACTGCTATTAAATGGTAACAAGTTCCTACTTACAAGTTATTCTTTCAACATGGAACTGAAAAATGGAACAGAAGGAAAATATCACAAATTAGGCTCATTCCATGATTTATGGAGAGAGAGAGAGAGATGGACTTTACCTGTGCACAAGTGTCGATGCTTTTTGTACACTTTCCTATCCGGGCATTCCAAATCTTAATGCATCGATCAGCAGTGCCGCCACCAGATGCTAGTATATTTGACTGAAATGGGCACCAAGCAAGGGCCCTTACAGCTGCAAAGTGATCAGTAAACTTATACAGGTATTTGGAGGATCCCATGCTTGAAGATTCCCAGACATGAACAAGATTGTCATTGCCACCACTGGCCAGCAAATCCCCAGCTCCTGACCATCTCAGACCACACACCTCGTCGGTGTGCCCTTGCAAACGGGTTGCTGATCTGCCAATTGATCTCACTACAAAAGGAGTCGCATTTGGAAAAAAGAAAAGGTTATTCTAAAACTGCTATATCTTCTTTTTTTCATCTCTTTGTGAATGCAAACATAAGGTACAATGTAATGAAGGGCAAGAGTGAATGTACCATCATGATTGATGATAGAGGTATCAAGGCTCCCTGATGTCAAAATGTTCTGATTCCAAGAAAGGCTTCCAACTCTGGATGTGTGTCCTTCTAAGATTCTCACCTGAGGGAAACCTTAAGATCAGATCTATTTTCATCTATTTTCAAAATTAAGGTAACAGGACTGTAAATATTTGCAACTAAAACCACCATTAGAGTTTAAAACATTAAATAGATACTGCAAAGAGAAGTCCCCTCAATGGTGTTTTATTTTTCTAGTCAAATAATTCTCATGCTAAATAAGATTAGGATTTGCTTCTGGTTTACCTGCAGCAATTCCTAATCCAAGAACCAACAATATCCACTTGTTTGTTATTGTGATATTGAAAACTATCTGATCTATTGTTAGAACAAATCAAGTATTCCGCGCCGACATACAAAATTGACACAAGTTTACATTAACTTTGTTCCATACCTGACGCGAGGATGCAACATCCCAGAGCTCAATTCTGGAGCTTGCAAATCCAACAGCCAATCTTTTCCCATCTCCAGACCATGCAACGCTTGTGGGATGATCCTCCTCATCATTCGCTCTCAGGAGCAACTTCACCTTACCATTCTCAGCATTCCACAGGTATATTGAGGGTCCCAATGCAACAGCTAGGATGTTGCTCTTCCCCCAGTCCAAGAGGTTTAAATAATAGTCATCCATTAAATTTGGCCCATCCAATATGCTATCTGCAGTCTACTCCACCATTAGAAAGGAAAAGAAAGCAGTAAGAATCACTAAAAATCATTCTTTCTTAAATGAATATAATCTACAGGTATAGTAGATACTCCTATACCATTGATCCCCAAAAGCTTTCAAATAAGAAATTGATGAATTAACGCCATCAACTAGTATAGTTTATTTCCATAAATTTGCTTAGACAAAGATTATCAAAATACCACCAGCTCATTAAGAAAAAATAAATAAATACAATCTGCTCATATAGAATATACTCTGATACCATTGATCTAATCCTTCATGTTTTTCATAATGTTCAGATGCCTCAAAAGCTTTCAAAGAGAAGTAAGAGATGAATAAATCTTAAATTCCTTCGAGAAACTTAACGAAAACTATTGATTCTTTAAATACCGCCAACTCATTAAGAAGTTGATTTCATGCTTTCGTTATTAGATTACCATAACAAGTCGGTTGCCTGGGCATACCCCAAATCGATATATAGCCTTTATCTACACAGAAAGAACCAATATGCACCAATAACTCAAACATAAAGATGAAATCTTTCCCCTTTGTTTTACTGAGTTAAGGGATCGCGGCAAGAAAATTCAGGCATTACCGTGGGAATGCGACGGAAGGGCTTAAAGGGTCTGGATCGTTCCCACTCCTCCTGCATCATCTCTTCGACAAGAGTCGCGTTCTTGCATCTTCTTGGGATTCCCCTAAAAACCAGCATCCTGAACAGCTTCCCTTCTGAATCCAGCGTCAGCTGTTCTCTCACCTTCCTCCTATACTCATCCTGCCAACAAATTCGGGCAAAGTAATTCAAAAAATATATATATCTAAAGAAAGAAAAAGATCAAGAAAGAAAAGAAGGAGATGAAGGATTACCCTAGCGGTCAAGATTGCCGGGCGATCATCTTTCTTCGGCAGCCTTTCCCACAGCAAGCTTTGTGCGAGGTCAAGATTCATCAGGCTCCTCGTGGGTATGAATCGATCTCCCTTGAGAAGCGAAAAGAAGAAAGTAGGGGAAAAGGGTTCAAGAATTCAAGAACGAGCAAAAGAAAGAAGGGGACAAAAAGAGCGAATCTTGGGTACCGATTCAGCGAATCTGCTCGAGGACGGGGTGGACCACTGGTGCTCTCGAAGCCTCATCAGGGGTGATCCCATGCTGTATCTTGGAATCCTCTGATCCATATCGGCGGTCACCGATTGTTGAACGACGGAGAAGAAGCTAAAGATTGGAGGAGGAAGGAGAGATTAGAGCTTCCTTTTCTTTTCTTTCTTCGAATTGGCAGAGATTAGGGTTCTTGGCAGAGCAAAAGAAAGCGGGAGAGAAGGAGGGAGAGACAGGAGCAAACGGCAAGGTTTCCAATCGACACGACCGTGGGTTATTTATAGAGAGGGAGAGAGTGGGAGAGGGGTGTTCTTCCCGCCTCTTTGCGAGTCATGTTCTGTAACGGATAATCGGATCCGAAGAGGTCTTGTCCGGGATCAGTTGGAGGTGTGTGTACATACATACATGCATGCATGCATCCATGCATGCACATATACATATACATACATACATACATACATACATACATACATACATACATACATACATATATATATATATATACATACATACACTATAATAATATATAATATGTGTCAATTTATACTAATCATCTACTCATATTTCTATCTACTTAAGATGTCAAATATTTAACTTCCCTGACCTGATTCATCAAAGTTGCCATGCCGACTTGCGACCATGCAAAAACCATCACCAAGTGGATGATTTGTTTTAATTTTTACCTCAAACACATCCAACAACTCTTTCGGATCTCTTATGGAGGACCAATAAGACTGTCTAAACCACATGTGATGCTCTATAATTTGATTGTTGTAGTTACTTTAAATGAATTTTACATACATGCATACATATATGTATACGTATATATGTATGTATCAATATGCTTCTTTTGAAAAATCTTTAAAGAAATTTTTGTGGAGCTTTTTAAGCTATTCTTTTTTCTTGTTACCAAATTTTTTATATATAAAATGTTGTATCCAGTTGGTCGGTTGAAAGATTTAAGATTTGTTCTATTGCATTTCTTGGAATACTTGTTTGGAAACATCCGACTTATTCTTGCAATGAGAACATATCTTGATAGAAGAGAACTGGTGAGAAACCAAAGAGGCGAGCAAGAGAAGAGAGAGAGAGAGAGAGAGGCAAGAGAATGATGTAGGATTATGCAGAGATAAAAACAAATATCTGTTTGCATCAGGGCTGCCTATTGTCACCATACCTATTTAGTCTATGTGCTTATTCTCTGATCAGAATGTTGAATCTAAAGATCAATTAGAAGCTTCTGAGTGTTTATCAGGATACACCTGTTGGCTCATCCACCATCACATTTATTGCTAATTGATGATCACTTATTGATTGCTAGAGCTACTCTAATTGATGCTGTAGTGATAAGAGATTTACTTTAGGACTATTGCTTGATGTCGAGTCAACATGTAAACATTCATAAATCTGCTATTAAATTTAGCCTTAATGATCTCCACATCAAGCATCAGATTAAAGTATGCTTTAGTGTTGAAGAATATAAGAGGGTGTGGCAGTATTTGAGGTTACCTATAATGGGTGGATGGCCTCGTTATTCTAAATGCAGCCCAAGGATTCAGAGTCCAAGATTGCTTGGAGGGAAGGCAATGGAACTCATTATCGATGATGGGCAAAATTGTTCTGATCAAATTAGTGTTGAGTGCTATGCCAACATATATTATGGCCAACACTTTCTTACCTAGAGGAGTTATTAACAAAGTTGAATAGATTATGTGAAACTTCCTATGGGTCTGCATGGATCAGTCCAAAAGGATTCGCCTCCTCACTTGGGATATAGCATGTTAACCCTGCATGGATCAGTCCAAAAGGATTCGCCTCCTCACTTGGGATATAGCAAGTTAACCTATTCAGTTTAGTAGTCTTAGTATCCATTCACTGTCAAACTACTTTTAGAGCCTCAGAATTTTTGGAGTATGTTGATGAGAGTCAAGTATGAAGTGGGTGATTTGAACATCATGGGTAACTGGTAGTGCAATTGCTCTTTCATTTGGAAGTTGATATGCTCTTTTGTTCCCTTGCTTGCCTTTAGATTTAGATGGATGGTTGGGGACTGAAGGACTATCAATGTAGTGAACGAACCCTGGATCTCTATAGTTTAATTGGCTTGTTGCAGCCTGCAGGCCAACAGCGCAGACATTGCAGTAATGCAAAGTTGCAACCAAATTCTATTAAGAAAGCTATTCAGCTACACCCAAGGAGTGCTAATTAGGTGGAGATAATTGTCACCATCATCCTCTGGCGAGGTTTCACCTTGCAATGTCCAATGCCGCTTGGAACTGGCTTCTGTTAGTTGTCCACAATCAATGTGAGCCGCGGAAACTGCTGTCTTAGACGTCTTCTTCCTCATTTTACATTGGATAGGTCGTATTATGATATTAAAACGAATACCAACACAAGCCTTATATTTTAGCGCACCGATTGGTGTTTCATTTGACTATGGACAGAGTCATTCTAAGCCCTAAGCCGGCCAAGGCCAAATCGGTGGTCCACCTACTTGGTCTGACCATTTGATAGATAGAGACCTGCTTGACTAACTTGGCCAGGAAAATAGAACTGTTTATTGGCAAAGAAACATGCAAAAACAGCTATTGGTGCATAGGATAAAAATATTGAGTTCACTAACTAGGAATACAAAAGAAGAAAGAGGGCGATGACATTAGATTAGGTAAAAAGAGGACATGTCACTCGGCCTACAATTGGACAAGAACTTCAATAATTAGCATTCATTTAACTTCCATCTTATGCATGAGAGTATTATGTAAAATAAACAACTTAAGATGGAAGTTCAAGATGATTGTGAGCTGATGCATCACCATGAAATCTATAATTACTAAAAAAAAATCAAAACATCCATTTCTCCTGCTTGTTTGCTTCACTGGTTCAAATCAACACCCAACAAGAGAAGTGCCAGCTCTCAGATAACAGCTATAAGTTACAGTGTCAGCTGCAGATCTTGAAGTAAGACCAGACAACGCAAATTTTGAAGGGGAAAATGTGATGTTCGTTGTGATAAATACACCTAGATTGTACAATGTGAGGGAGCCGGAACTTATAACAACTGCAGACCTACTGATAGAATACAACAACACCATTGCTATCAGAAACCATCTCCTTTTGCTTCAACTAGTAAAGCACATCGCAGTTGTAGATGAATAACTATTTGGATGGAGATTTGAATCCCATAAATCCCATAGCATACAAGGTAGAATCCTTTTCCGAGCACCCCTTCATCCAGCAGGGGATTCAGTGGAACAAGCAGCACCAGCCACCATAATGAATATAAGTAGCTACTAATCATATGGGTCTGCAGAGAAGTCAGGCTCATCTGGTTTCTGTAACTTGGGCATATCAATGCCCTTGATTTTTTGAGCTCCTTTTCTTGTGCTGGCGGCAAATTTTGAAGCCAGAATGGTCACCCCAAGATTCTGTTTAGGTTGAGAAGCATTAATGGAGCTTGAGTTGCCGTCCTCTTCCTCCTGTCCTGACTCATTAGCAGCTTGTTCATCTGACTGGGAGGAGAATGACTCCCTCATGTTCAGATCCTTTGCCATCTTTCTCCTCTTGAACCGACGCCAGGCTGCTTGAATGAAGCAAGCTGCCCATGTTCTCCAATGGTGGGAATAGAAGCGGAATGTGTGCTGTAGTTTCCTGCTATGAAGCCGCCTAAATTGGTTGGCAACAAATTTTAGGTCTTCTGCTTGCAGTGCAAAGGCCTCCACTTCGACAAGGGCTCTTACGGTCCGAGTGGAGGAAGGCAAATTGACAGTGGATTTCGGAAGCAGAGCCCAGGCAAGCAGCTCCTCACCACAGAAGTCACCAGGTCTCAAAGTTATGGAATTAAAGAAACCTGTCCGGCCCCCATTGGTGGTAGAGCTTTCTAATCTGCCACGAATGATAAAGAGCATTTCTGTCACAGGGTCACCCTCACGGACAATGTAGGTGCCCTCGGTGCTCAAGCAGGATACCAGACGTTCGCATATGGCATCAAGAAGCTGATCATCCATTTGTGAGAAAAAAGGAACCTGCAATTTGGAATTTGGAAGAAAAAAAAAACTAGTTTTTAACAAAAATTGAGAAAAAAATATTAGAAAATCAGTCTATATAGGAGAACATATATCGCAAGTTGAATAGCGTTTGGGGTCGGCAAAATGAACTATTGATATCTCACATGGTGACAAAGCTTTCTAAACCCTGTTTAGCCTATTTTTCCAAAGGTCATCTGCATCACTTGAAACCAATATGTGAAATCATTACAGCCATATAAAAGTCTTGATATTTCTGTCAGTTGAAACTTTGACATTTTCTAAACCAAATCAACCCTGTGCCCAAAATAACCTTAAAATATAATCAAAAAATTAACTTATAATATCCATGACTAATAATAAACAGAGCAATCTGTTCCGCATAACTTTTATTCCTACGATACACCTTATAATTGTAATTACCATATTGTATACTATTTCCTCCCCTTTCCTCGATCACAAGGATTCAGTTTCCATTTCATGTCTCATTATATGATGCAATCCTAGAACCTGGCCACCACAACTCAACCACCCACTCTTCCCTGATGGCATCCTCAAAACCCACCCTCAACTTTGGGATGCCCAAAATAGACATCCCCTTACTTTCCAATAATAAAATCCCCACCAGTCAAAGCTGCAGCACTACAATTCCCACCAACTTCAAGAGATGAGTCAGGGGGTGACAGGGATGATGTTCTGTCCATTCTTCATATTTTCTCTCACTTCTAAAATATATCTCGACGATAATCATTATAAATTTAGCTTAGTACCACTTCTTAAACAACTTAAGCTTGCAGGTAATTTGTTGTGCTAATATAATAATTGCCAACTTTATGCTTTATTTGGTGTGAGACCCACTGAGATCTATGGAAAAAGCTGAAGTTTCAACATACAGAAATCAAAAGGAAAAAAAAAAAAAAATCTTCACATGTTCTGATATATAGGAGTTATTGTAGTATTATCAAGTCCATTTATTAGAAGGATCCGAAATAATTATCATGCATAATAAATGGATTTCAACCTAAAATCACTAATAGATGCTTGCTTGCTCCTTAGATTTCCATTTGCACTAGTTTGGCATGCCAATCATACCTAAACATAAATTAATATAAACCCTCATACAAATTTCAGCGAGTATGAACCTTTAAATTTTAAATTGGATTTCATCGAGCAAAATGAATGAATTGGCCAAAATTCATGTAAAATGAATGAGCAGTAGACTAATACATTTCCCCAATAACTAGTCTTCCTTGAAAGCTGTTATTTATGAAGCATGTTTAACACATTATAGCAACGTAAACTCATCCATGATATCATGCATATTACTCAATAACTAGACACGAAACTCTTCTAAAAATCTTCAATGTGACTGTTGGGTATAAATCAACACATTTTAATTGCATCACATTCCACTGGTTAAGCTAAGGCAAGGTTGTAATTGAGATGCTCAAAACATAAGAAGAACGAATTAACTAAATGATATTTTACATTAGGACATTAAAAAGGAAGTTTGAAAAAAAGAATCAAAGAAAGAACAAGTATCTGGAAATGAAGTGAAGAATGACACTCCACATTGCATAATGCTTTTGTCTTCCATTTATAGAATTAGATTATTTTGATAAGAAATAATCAATTTAATTAACTACCTTTCCATGGATCATACAGAAAAGGAATCTGAAAGATAAGTTTGTCCTTTCCCTCCATGAATGAAGGAAAAAACTCCAACAGATACCAGTGTCTTATCTATGGAGATCTAGATAAAAGATGGGGTTAACATTGTACCCGTCGAACAAGGTCCAAGCAGAGGTGGCGTTGAATATCTCGTCGAAGGTCTGCAGGTAAGGCTCGCAATATAGATTCTTCATCCACGCCTCGGGTTGCAAGCCATTTATATTGAACAAAACGCCTGACTCGTTCCCGCAGATCATGAGGAAGTTGGCGATGTCTCATCCACTCTTCAGTGTCTCTTCGCTTTAGCCTCCATTCTTCAAGCCTTACAGTTATAGATTGCAGGTATGTCTGAAATATAAATAGAATTTTATCAGATGGGAGAACAATAATAATGTTGCGCATTCTAGAAGCCTGAAACAAGCACACAGGAAGTCAAATTTTCATTTTGCCAATTTCATGGTTTGAGTTTAAATCAAATAGGGAAAGACATGCCCAAAACAGCATAAAAGCAAGCCAATACAGAATAGAAAAATATATCAATAAGAATACAAGAATATAATCAAATACGAGGCTCAGCATTAGTTCATAAAATAAAATCAAGAGAATGCACACCTAAGAACATGGAATAGCACTAGTTAATTAGAAGCATAGATTCAATACAGCATGACATATATTGTGTTGAACATTATTGGTGCGTGGCCCAGCTTGCATGCTATTGCGCCAGTGTATGCCACGCACCAGCATGACACGGCATGCCATGATACATATCATGCCAGTACCAGTCCAGCATGCAAGACCTCAATCCTTGATACATACAAGGTTATGCATTGGAAACATAAGGTGACGGAAGATATGTATGTATGCATATAATATGCCAGACATTTTTCTATTTACATTACTAAGAACGTTATAACACAAGTAAATGAGTATTGGTACTGTAACATTAAAAAAAAGTACACTAATGAACATAATAGAAATGAAACTAACTCAGAAAATAATAAACTCAGACAGAAATGCAGCATAAAGAACATTAGTGCACATACCTCCAAGAAAAAATGAGATAAAATAAATTAAAGCACAAACACAACAGTGGATAGTAGAAAGCAGTGATAATGTTCCAACAGACAAGTGGCCAATGCCTCACCTAACAGATAATAGCAACCACGACCAAATCAACAAACCTTATATATTTTGGAACTTCGAATAACCTTTTATGAATTTAGTGCTCACAATTTTCATCAAGGATTTCTTAAGCCACCCATCATTTTTACCACTTGAAACAAAATCCAAAATTCATCTCTCTCATCTCTCTATCAAGCCCTTCCTGTTTACTAATTACAGTTGCACCAAAGCTCATCCTCCTTTTATGAAAACTATATGTGACAAAAAAAATGTGAGCGCAGATAAAACTAACTAGGGCAAACTTAAACCAGCCAAGCGTCCATTTAGACAACATAAGTCTTGCCTAAGTCCAAACCCACACGATTCCACTCTGCACATCACCGTCTACATGCTAATCGCAATGCAATTATGAAGAAATATAGAGGCAAATGCATTGAATGAAAAACCAAAAAGTGATAAATTTTGATCTAAGAATAAATTATCGATGGCAAAAGGTGAATTGCGGCAGTGGTCACATCAAGAGATTCTGGATTCGATTCTTCGATGGCATATCACCACAAAATTTGGACTTGAGTAAGGCCTCACTACATACATACATACATACGCACACATATAAAGGTCTTTGGTAGTTGATATCACCCAACTATGTCCAAAACAAACTTAAACCTGTGGTTTGACCTAGTGTATGCATGAAGGAACAAGAAAAGCAAGACAAGCTGTGGGTCGTCTTAATTACAGTACCAAAGAAAATTTACCAATTAAAAGAGTCCAAATACAATAATGCACTTTTGTAATCTAGGTTACTAAGGAAAAAGCAAATTAAAGTACTGAGCTCATGCTAAAACAATGGGCATGGGTTACATGCTACACAAGCAGCATGGTTTGATGATGCTACCCCCATGCAAATACTGCCAACTAGACAAGACGTTGCTTCAATTAAAACTTAGAAAACCAATCAACAGTTGTCAGCCTATAATTTAAGGGGCACCATGTCGCTCACCAAAGTCATCTTAGTTCAAAGTGAGTATGATACATGGAGGGTAGCATTATGATGGTGCCACTTTGTAGTACCTAAACTTCATCCTAAAACAATACGGCAATGATCTCATTCTCTTTTTATAACATCTATCCAGGACTACAAAAATTCAGGAATCACTTAATTTGTAGGCTTAACTAGTTAACAAATAACTTAACATTTCTGAAAGATGTAACATAATACAATTGGATAAAGGAAAGCTTGGAAATTTGCATTATTTTTGTACCTGCATGTTTCCAATTAAATGTGCAAATAAGACAAGACCAAGGATAGCGATGAGTATAGCAAACAACATCTCCCCGATGAAGGTGCTTGTAGTCAAAGTCTGACCATATGAGCTGACAATAAAAAGAGAGATACATTAAAAATCTGAAATCAATGTATATCAAGAAGAATTCCTAAACAGCTGTTATAGACACTGTCAAATTAAATCAACCTTTTCTTTGTTAAGTCATGCCATAAAAAACATTTTCACAAAAGATGTTCCACCTAGGCAACTAAAAGGGAAGCTAGTGAGTGGTGCAAAGGGCACATTTTTCTACTCGAAATGGACTGGACTACCAATGGCCAACGAAAAATGCTATACTTCAATTATACCCTCGTGAGATATATCTCCTGCTAGCTCAAAGGGTTAGGATCCTAAGGCACTCATTCGGTAACTGCAATCAGCTTGCTTCCCCTTAGTTTTTCTGAGCTAAATGAATAAAGAGAGAAAATGATTTCCAGAAACCGGACCTGGGGGGGGGGGGGGGGGGGGAAC
>JAOXJJ010000001.1:4841060-4861102 GCA_025769935.1 Phoenix roebelenii
GTTTGCCGAGGACGGCGGTGTCTATAGTACGGGGGCGCGAGGGGAGCGCTTGGTAGGCTTCCGCTCGGCGAGCGCTTACTGCTCGGCGGGCGCTTGCTGCTCGGCGGGCGCTTACTGCTCGGCAGGGCGTTCTCTGGTCGGCGGGGCTCCGTGGCCCTCTGCTTGATCAACTTTTCCCCCAACAAGTATATTTGGTTGATAATAAAAAAATATTCTTTTTAGAGTGGATTATTTTTGATTGGGCATCTATTTTTTTTGAAAAAGTACTTTTAATAACAATAAAAATCTAAGCTATCGATTTTAATGGCTAAAAAATAGTTTAGCAGAAAAAATTTAATTTTTAATTGATGGAGAAATAGCTTTTCTGTATTATATATATTTTTTATAAAATATAAAAAACTTTTTCTTAAAAAATACTATTTTTTATATTTTTTTAAAAAAAAATCAATCAAAGGAAAAAATTCTTACAAATATTTTTTTTTGGTATAATGGCGGTTCACATTCTACGAGTGTGAATGAGATCAACAAAATTAGAAAATAATAAAGTAGATAAAAAATTCCATACTTACGAATGTGCAAACCAAATGTGTCCGACGAGACCGCCGCAAATATTGGGGAAAAAAAGAAAATCTTCAAACGAAATTGTTGGTCGTCGTCCATTCAGTCCACCTTTCGATGTCGTGGGGCCGCTAGATTCTTTCATTTTGTAATGCGAAGGGACCACCGGGTGCTGAGGCGCGCCGTGCTCTCAACGGTAGTCATCGCCGGTTCTTTTCGACGTCGATATCCACCCCACTTTTCGGGGTCGCCATGGCTCTGGAGACCGGACCCACCAAAGAAGACTTACAGCTCCGCTTAACGGTCCGGTATAAGAATCGCAGCGGCCGCGCCACGTGTATTATAAGGGTTCCCACTGCTGTCCCTGTACCAAGGGATAGCCGAGTCTCTGTATTGCATGAAAGTCTTATGGATTGGATCAGGATTGATGATCTAAAATTCATCAATCAAAAGTTTAAATATGAATTCGAATTTTTTATTTGACCCGCATAATTTATTTATTAAACAAATTAAATAATTTTTTAATGAATTAACTAGATTTAAACATATTAAATAGATTAAGTAGGTCGGATTAAATATGCTAGAAATAGATTATGTATGTTAAATAGGTTTATCGAATTATAACTTGATCTAATTATTGAATGAATCAAAACGGATTAAGTGGGTCAAAGGTTTAACGCCAAATCCAACTCATGTAATAAACATGTTAGATGGGTTGTCCATTTATGATCCAAATTCGTTTATATCAAACCAAAATCTGCTTAAAACAGATCGTTTGTAAATTGGATTGACGGGCCGGATTAGAAATTGCCACTCTTACCTATGGATGGATGCATGATGCATCCGAAGAACCGAAGCATCAAGTTTAAAGAGGTGAGAAACAAGTCTAAGAACCAACAGCTTTGCACGAATCCAAGAGCACAATGAATGCTTATATTTTTGAAGGTTCGAATGGCTGACAGGGCATGGTTGTCCCTTGCCATCTTCTTATTATATAAACAGATAATTTACCAGATGCTTCGCCCGCCGAAGTTCGAAGAGCTAACAGGAGAAGGAGAACAATATGAAGATGAAGGAATTGAAACAATTAACATATCCAAGATGCGAGAAGCACAGCCTAACGGTGCAGGGACGGCAATATTGTTGGCGCCCTGCATGCAATGCCAACTACAGGGAGAGCATACCAAGCTCGGGTGTCATCCATACAGGTTGAAACCAAGACTTCGTATAATGTTAGAGATGCAGCACGGATTCATTGGAGTTGGCCACAAGTTGATCGTGATGTTTGTGAATAGATTTGAATGGATTTGAACCTTAGTCCGACGAGAACGTCAGGATTTTAACTGAGGAAGTATGTGAGGATCTGTGCGGACATGTATTTAATCTCACATCGGTTATTCGCTGGGTAGATCTTGGGTACTTATACAGGATCAAGGAACCTAAATGATACCTTCTAGTTTTACAATGATAT
Organism: Phoenix roebelenii; assembly: GCA_025769935.1. Lineage (NCBI taxonomy): Eukaryota > Viridiplantae > Streptophyta > Magnoliopsida > Arecales > Arecaceae > Phoenix > Phoenix roebelenii. The sequence continues at coordinate 4,843,090 of JAOXJJ010000001.1, forward strand.
CAGAGCAAATCCATTCCATAACCTATATGGACTAGGGGACACTGCAGCATGGATATATTGGGGCTGACCACGGAGTGATCGTGGTGTTTGTAAATAAATTTGAATGAATTTGAACTCTTATATCTTGAATACTTATACATGATCAAATAATCTAAATAATATCTTCTGGCTTTACAAAAGACGGATGCACTTTCCGAAGGAACTGGATGCAATGCGTGCCGAACAACTCCCTACTGTCTCCCATGCTCACCAATATTAGCCAACAACAAAACCTCTAAATGACTTGAAACACGAGGATACTAGCATCAAAAAGCTCTGCCTGCTATCAGCGATACCACGAGAGCAACTCCTGCAGTAGAAAAGACTTCAACAAGTAGCAAATCAACTTTGATGAACAGTTCCGTAAACCAGCTCCAATTCTTTGCCTCGACAGACCATCTTCGAGAAGCAGCAGCTTTCCGGAGAGGGGAGAAGAAAAGAAGCTCTAAAAGAAAATCACTTTTTTAGGCTCAAAATCTAAGATTAAATTACTTGGGAAATTATCTGTGGCGAACAGACATGGAAAGCAGCTTCCATGCTCTGCCTCAACAAATCGTCTGCAATAGTCAGCAGGTTTCATCGAAAATACGAAGCTTTCAGACCCACAAGCAAATCTTTTTTTTTTTTTCAGATGCTGAGATTGATGTTGCCTGTACTCGTTAGCGGGCAGGCCGGAGGTAAGTTTCTTGGCCAAGGGTTTTCATTGGACTTTATTCAAAGGGAGTTGAAGAGGAGGTGGAACTTGGAAGGTGACTTCCATGTGTGGCTGCTATCAGAGGGGGGGTTTTGGTGTTCAGTTTTCCAACGGAGGAAGCGAAAAATCGGATGCTTGAAAGGGGTCCGTGGTCGTTGGCGGGCCAACTCTTGGGATTAGAAAGCTGGAAACCAAATTTCCAACCTCGTCTGGATTCCTTCCTTTTGGTATGCTAAAGTATGGGTACGGCTGCCGGATCTTCTGTTGGAGTTGTGGAAAAGGATAGCATCTTGAAGATAGCTTCAATGGCTAGCCGACCCCTATTCCGGAATGAATGGACGGCATCTTCATTCAAGATATAATAATCTGGCCCAACCCGATCCTTTTCTAGCGAGTACGACCCAACTAGCCCCTTCAAATGTCCAGAAAATAAAAAACTCTTTGTCTGCGAGAAATTCTCGACAGAGTACCGGTGAGAAAAAGAGAGATCAGACTGTTTTTGAATTAATTCTAGAGGAGTTCATTTATAGATTTCATTTGGAACACCAAAAAGATGTAATATTTCCACAAATATATTTTAGAAATACTGTATCTTTTTGGAAACCAACGTCCTCTTGAAGAGTCACAGCTCTTCCAAAAGAGATGTTTCAAAAAAAAATATATTTTTTAAAATATTTAACACAACTAAAATTCTAATTTTTTAAAATTAAAACTCCAACAGACCAGAGATCAAATCAAAGGGACTCCTTGCACTTGGGCAGGATTCTCGTTATGCTCCTTTACCTAGCAAAGAAGTCATAGCATCTGAGGCGGCACAAACGATAGATTTTACTTTTACTTTTACATCCAAAGGAGGGACTTTGGGGGGGGAGTACTTTTAAGGAGAAAGTAAAGCGATTTCCTCCGAAGGATCAGGTGGCTAGGTCGCCTGAATCTGAATCTCCTCAGACGAGGGTGCTAGTTGTTCTATTTCTGATCAGAAACAAGGTGACCAACTTGAGCAGCTACAGGGTGATAAGCAGGAGGGAGTTTCTATGATGCAGGGTTACAAGGAAGGCCGGAGGAAGGAGATTTCAATAAGCAGCTTCAGAAGACTCAGGTCGACTCTTTGCATCAATGTTCTGGTAAGGTGTCTACTAATCACTCTTTGCAGTTTACTAAACTTCAGCACTCCTTTCACATTAGTGAGTCACAAGAGGGTCATAGTAGAGCAGACTCATCTGTGGGACCTGAGGTGGGGGTATTTGATTCTGGTCAGTCTGTTGGGTTACTAACGGAATGGGATAGTCTTCTTCCTTGTCAATCTAAATGAAGGCTTGGACTTTGAATGTAGAGGGGTCTTCATCAAAAAAGACTTTGAATGTAGAGGGGCGGTGAAGACTTTCTTTGTAAATGATACCAAGACTCTTGGAGTCGTCTTTGCCTTGAACAGTTGAACCCATAGAGTGATGGGGTCCGTTTGGGATGTTTATATGGTCCCAGCGTTAGCGCTGTTTGGAGGGATTGTTGTGGCATGGCGCAAGGATCTGTAGTGTTTGGTCGTGATTCATCGCCTTGGATTTTGGAAATTCTTTATGTTAGCATTTGTGGCATCCAAAAGGAGATCGGTGTCCTATGTTTACTGGAAGGCAAACAGTGCTGTTGACTAAGTTGCTCGTTATTTTTTTTCTGATTTTATTGGCTGCACTCGTACCCATCATGTGTGAGGCGTCGTTGTACTTAAAATAAAAAAAATAAAAAAAAAGAGAGATCGCTTTGCAATCTCTTGGCATACCTCTTGTGGTGATTGGCGATTTCAATTACATTTTGAATGCAGAAGATAAAAAGTGGGGTAGACCTTTTTGATTGGATAGGGACATTAGAGAGTTCAGGGCATTCTTCAACATACTGGTCTTTTTGATCTATGTTTCCAAGGTCCCCGATATACTTGGTGCAATAACCAGCAAGGCTTGGCCAGGGTTTCGGAGAGGTTGGATCGGGCATTCGCATTGGATGCATGGTTGGATATGTTTCCGAATTCCACGATAAGCCATTTAACCCGCTTTGCATCAGATCATTGTCCCTTGTTATTATTTGCTGTGCATACTAGACATAGAGGTCCATCTTCCTTGTGGTTCGAGAAATGTTGGCTCTCGTGCCGAGGGATTAATGAGGTTGTCCATCATGCTTGGACTTGTAATGGTAATCATTCTCCGGAGGTCAGGCTTTCTTTGTTATTATCTAATACCAGGAGGGCTCTCAGAAGGTGGAACAGGACCAATGTTGGTTTCATATTCAGGTGGGGTGAGATTATTAATAAGGAGTTATATGATCTTCAGGTACAAGAAGCTCAATAGGGATCTCTGATTAACTCGGACCATTTGCGTCTCCTGACACTCTTGCGCTCCTTTCAGAAGACAAAAATCCTAAGTTACATGGCTAAAAGATGGTGATGCCAATACTACGTTCTTTCATCTGAGATATTAATTCAAGTATTTACAGAGGAAGAGGTGGAGGAGGCCATTCAAAGTATCCACCCTGATAAAGCTCTGGGACCTGATGGATTTCAAGCCCTCTTCTTCTTCACAGAATTTTGGCAGATCATTAATAAAAATGTTATTCAGGCTATCAAATATTTCTTTAGATATCCACGGATGCCTATAGCTTGAAAACGGGCTTTCATAACCTTGCTGCCTAAGAAACATAATCGCCAGTAGTTAAATGATCATATACCTATTAGTCTATGTAATACAATTTATAAACTGGTTGCTAAAATCATGGTCAATAGGTTGATGGTCATCCTTCCTTCTTTAGCGTCTGAAGAGCAAGGTGGTTTTGTGCTGGGCCGAAACATTGCTGAAAATATCCTTTTAGAAATCATGTACTCCCTTCTTAAAGATCCTTCTACCAGAAGCTTAATGACTCTTAAAACTTGATATGGAGAAAACATATGACCAGGTCCATCTTCTTAGAGTGTTGCATGCATTTGGCTTTCATCCTAAGTTTATTGAATAGGTAAATGGCCTGCGTATGTGATCCCTAGTTTGCAGTGTTGGCTTCAGCCGGGGTGTGGATTATGGAAGGGTTGTCCATTGTCACCTTATCTATCTATCTTATGTTCTGAAATACTTTCTATATTATTGCATATGGTAGCTCAAAATCATATGCTTCGCATGTATCGACCCGAAGATCAGACTGTGCTATGTTATGCGTCTTTTTTGCTGATGATCGACTTCTAGTGGCTCTCGCCACGATACAGGATGCTATATGGTTAAATGTTCTAATTGATACTTATTGCTCTCTCTCTCACTCTCTCTCAGGTTAACCTATCAATCTTGCTAAATCATATATTGTGTTCAGCCCATCTACACCAAGCACCTGGAAGGACCAGATAAAGTCCATTCAAAAACAGGAGAGAGCAGGCACTTGTAAATACTTGGGAATACTTCTCTCAGGTATGAAACCAGCAGTTTCTGATGTTAATTTTCTAATGGATAAGGTGCAGGCATGGATTGCGAGTTGGAAATGGAAGGCTCTATCATTAGCAGCTGGTAGAGCAACCTTGCTCCAATCCATGTTGGCATCTATTCCATTGTATTGTATGTCATGTATTCCAGTGCCTTTGTCAATTTTGAAAAAAAATGGATCGGAATTTTCGAGTGTTTTTGGGTGGACATGCAAATGATCAACAAGGGCTCCATCTAATTTCTTGGTCTCATGTGTGCTTGCCTAAAGATGCTGGAGGCTGAGGCTTGCAGCCCTTATATTAGGAGGCAATCCTTGCTGTGTAAACTTGCTGCTCGTTTGATTGTTCACTCGAAGTCCTTATGGGCCCAAGTAAGCACAGCCGAAAGGTTGTTCTACTTTATGGCCAACTTATTTAAATATGGATGTGGATAAGCTTATATCTGATAATGGTTGTTGCTGCTCAAAAGAATTAAGGGGCTTATTTTCTGCTGAGAAGAGGACCCATATTGAAAGCATTCCTATTTCTTATGTGCAGTGGTCTGATCAGCTGTGTTTGGGAAGGAATAGGGTTGTTCATGTGTCGGTTAAAGATATGTATTGTGTATTGCCTCAGTCCCATGCTATAGACTCAGCAAATAAATGTGGATGGGATTTGGCTTATGGAGGTACCCATGAGGGTGAAAATCTTGTGATGGCACCTTTATTGGCGCAAATTGCCTTGTAATCAAGTGTTGCACTTGCCTCGTGATGTTCAGGGTTGTGATCTATGTCCTTAGTGTTTAAATATTTGGAGAAGAGGAAGACAAAAGAAGAAAAAAAAGAAAGAGCGAAAAGTGATTTTATTTTTCTGTTGCTCCATATTCGGTACATCTTAAGGGTTATATATATTCGTGTACAGACTCCATACATAAAAAATAATATAGACTGATATAAGATCTCACTAACAATAAAAAATATTATAGGTGATACATGTTGTCATGTGATCCCTAAAATCACTCTAACAAGATTATGCTAACAATGAAAACTAATATAGATTGACACAGAATCACGCTGATAAAGAAAAATATTATAAGTGATGCAGGTTGTTACATGATTCCTAAAATTATTCTAACACTTAGAATATAGAGGACTGTGATCATTTGATTATAGTATGTTACTTTGCAATGGATTGCTGGATGAAGCTGGCCAATGTGTGCGGGCAGTCTTTTTGCCCATCTTCTCTGCCAGCTCCGGCGGAATTTCTTGCCAGCGCCATGGTAGAGAAAGGGTATCAAGGTATCCTTTATGGCTTATTTGGAAGACTCGGAATGAAAGGACTTTTCAGCACATATCATGTACTCCAGACTAATTGGTTAGGAAGATGTCTTTTATGCTTGCTAATAGATTTTAATGTCAGGTTTTTCAGTCCCTTTATGCTCATTCAAGGAATTGGGTTGTTGTTTTATCTCTAAACAGAGGCAAGATACCTCCATTCCGGTTTCTTGGCAACCCCCCTTCCCTTGAAGTATTACAGCTGAATTTTGATGGTACAATGGTTGATCATGCAGCAGCAGCAGCTTTTGTCCTTAGAGATCATGAGGGTGGGCTTCTCCAGGCTGGTGGACGGGTTTTATCACCCTCTTCGGTGCCATCGCTGAGTTGGTTGGCACGAGAGTGAATCAAAAATCTTGCTTGCAAGATATTCATGAGTAGCACGCCTTCACGCAATCCAATGAGACCAAGGCCTGGATGAGCATTATTAGGGAGGCCATCTTTGCTCTTCAAGCACAACAAGTTTGGGTTGAGGGTTATTCTTCAATAGCTATTCACTGAATTTCTAAGCCATGGTCAGGTCAGCGAGGGATAGTAATATGCTGTTGCTGATGGATGTTATTGCTTGGAGGGTGGCTACACAAGGCTTGCCCTGGTATCTCATGTGCTTCGAGAGGCCAATCAAGCTGCAGATTGGTTGGCCTCTCAAGCACTCATAGGATCTTTCAGTACTATAGCTAATGACAGTTTGCCTCAGGAGCTGGGCCTTTATTTGTGCTGCAGATCCTTATGGAGCTATCTATGATCGCCATACATAGTTGCTGGATTTCTTTGAGTGATTTTTCATGGATAGTATATTTATTAGTTTACTCTATGCTGTTAACAGCTCCCTTTTATGTCCTTCTGGTTCTTGTTGCTGGTTATCTTTAGTTTACTCTATGCTTAAGGCTATCAGAGGCAACGGCCACCGCGGTACTTGCTGTGGTGCAGTTTTCAAGTCATTTGCCTCGCAGATTTCTATTATGGCGCCTATCATTTTCGATTCGAATGTGCTTGCCATCAGCAGGGTCTGGCCTCCTGTTGTTGGTCTCACAGGCTGGGTCTCCTGGAGCTTTCAATGCAGTAGACATCTTCCCTTTCTTAGCTTTTGGCAGTGGTCAATGATGTTGCAGGGCCCAGCGGCATGCTGATGTCCGTTTGGGTGCCGTTTTATCTGCCGTGGAGACTCCGTCATAGGATACCCAGCTCTTTTTTATGGCGCCTATCTTTTTCAACTCACCCGTGCTTACCGTCGGCATGTGCTATTCTAATGCTATTGGACCTACAATTGCTCTCTTGGGGTTTTATCTAGCCCGGGTTTCTCCTCTTATTTTGGTTCGGGATATGATCAATGCTATTTCTGGTCTCAGCAGTTTTGTTCTAACTGTGCTGTTGGGGATGTAGGTATATTACAACTGATGGTACCGTGTTATCCTGTACTAGTTTTCTTCTGCTAATGTAGCTCTCAGTTCCTTGTTACCAAAAAAAAAAAAAAAAACCCATAACCACAAACAGGAGAGAAATTTATTCCACGAAGCATTAAAAGCACTCACCCAAGCATGCACAAAATCAGGTAATTTAGTTTTGCATGTTGAAGTTGGTTGAAAGCATAGACTCCCATATAACTTCATAACAAAGTAAAATTTATGTAATTCCCCTCTATTTTAGATGTTCCAATCACCATGAACTATAGACTATTGAAGCACCCACTGCTCCATCAGTGCATTAGTTCGAGTGGTTAACATGTAGAACGTATAATTGGAGGTTCAAGCAGGCAAAGCAGAGTGATGTTGAATTCGAATGCAAACAAAATCACCATCTAAAAGAGAATCAAAGGTGGCAGCTATTTTTGTTAACTGAAAAAATCCTTCTTGGCTATTGATGATTGATGACTCAAAAACGAAAACACAAGACAATACAACCCAGTAACCAGGTATGGCCTTCCCTTCCCAAATGTTCAACTACATTTTGCAGCCAAAGAGGAAGAAGCCAGATTGACCCTCCGAGACAGGATGCAGTTTTAGGTTATCTCACCTTCGAAATTGCTAGCAACAACCCAGCAGACCTGTAGGTCTAGGAAGTAAGAATCTGAACTGCCTACTTTTTTTAAGAAAACATAGTGGTTTAGTAACTCCTCAAACCTTTATATCAGGGAGGAGAGGGTCGTTACAAGTTTTGACAGAAGCAGCATCACAGCCGAAGAGTATCAAGCACGGAGAAGCACCTAGCAAGAAGCAAGGAAGATATCGCAATTTGTTCGAAGGTAGCAGGTCAGAGCAAGCGAAGAACAAAACCACGTGGGAGTAGAACCACAAAAGCAATGGGTGCCGAAGTCAGGCGAGTCGTTAAGCAGGACCACACCTCCTCAACACAAAAGAAAAGAAGATATGGATCTCAGTTGCATTGCACATACCCATTATAAATGTCCCTATTCCTTAACGCTACAAAACCAAAACTATTTGGCATATGATTGGAGAGATATATCAAAAGGTAATTAAAGTTAAAAGTAACTTATCCAAATTCAAGCAGTCGTCGTTGAGTGTTGCTCAAATAGAACACAGTTCACAGCCAACAAAGCCCAAGGAGCTATTGTCGAAACAGATGAAGTATCTAAACTTAGAATTAGTTCTCAGCTCCTACTGCGGTGCCTGTATCTGGCAGCAGAATTTCTGCACAACAATCACTAGTCATAAGTCACTTCACATGGCACACGAAATAAGCGATACCAACAATTGTCTCTCATAAATCAACAGTAAGCAGGCACAACAGAATTTAAGCTTACCCGTTAGCATAGGGTGACTCATCACGACCATGGCGAGGCGGCGGCGACTTGCTGTAGCTGCGCCCACGAGGTGACACACTGCGACGCCTTGGAGAGCGGTCACGAGGACTGTAGCTCCTGCTCAAGGCCAATTAGTTATTAGCATTAAATACATCATACTGACCATATACCAAGTGATGTTCGCGAGAATAGTTATATTTGAATTACATATGCTATCCCATACTTAGTACACTGAATGAATAAATATAGGTTGATCCTCTAATGAAGAAACGTATCTTGCCATTAAATTCTGGTAAATCTACACCCATAACAAAAAAACTCGGTGCATAAAGTGGTATATAAAGAAAAACCACAGCATACATTTCATGTTTTTACCTAACATCTGGTAGGCGAACTCAAAAATATTATTCCAATTATGAGTCCAGGATAGCATATATACAGCAAGAAACCTTTAGAAGTAAGATTGAAGCACCTACGGCTGTTTTTACTTGAAGTCTGCAATATCGAAGTCTCTTCAAATATAAACATACTACTTTACTTCCCCTCATCCTAAATATAAATAAATTAATCCCCTCCATCAGATTGAACAGTTCATACAACTGTTAGCTGAGGATAACATGCAAATAAGAGAGTTCCAAACTCGTCAATAGCTAACTCCGATCTCTGGTAAACCTACCAATATGCAAGTTTAAGGAGCACTTTTCAATCATAGAATATGTTGTAAGATACTTTTAAGCATTCTTTATGAATTGTTCCACTGAGCAAAAAGCTTACGTCATGAGTCCCTCCCACCAGAAAGAGATGGTAACATGATTTAATGTAACAAGGTCAGGATTTGTGACAGAAGAGAGAGAATCATGATGACATTGGAGAATATAGAGTGATGAGACTGAAAAATAAGAAAACTTCATACATGCGCTACCTAGTGAACTGCTGGATATATATTTCTATACAAATATTTCATTTAAAAAATATCCATTCATGATTTGAGAGTTTCTTATAATTTTTCAAAATCAGAAGCAGAATTCTGGTGGAAAAAAAATCACCTAAGTAGCAAGAAAATACTTTAAGAACAATCTAAAAGAACAGTCCCAGTTAACAAAGGGACAAGGCAAATGGCTTCTACATGCTTGTAACACCTTTTCCGCATCTTCTATTCCAAATCTTTTCAATTGAAATAACCGATGCAATTCCAGCTTGTATGATGCATAGAATATTAGCAAGTGATTTACATTTACCACACACAGGTGTATCGCATGTAGAAAGTTGTCAGAAATTCTGTCAGCTGATAACAATTGGCACCAAGCATGAACCCTATTGCCCCTCATCACATGAACAACAAAAGTTACTGATATTGCAATTATAGACATTAGACTACTAAATAATGAATATAGGTGCATAGTGATTTGAATTGTTGTTCCAAAAGTTAAATGTCTGACACTGGTTTTGTTCTTTCTTACCTTCTACCATAGCTTGGGCTCCTACGATATCTAGGACTTCGGCTACGACGCCTTCCACTGCCCAACCCTCCAGAACCAATTCGCAAACGGCATTCACGAGCAAAGTGACCAGGCTCGCCACACTCATAACACTTCATATCAGAACCTCCATAACGGTCACGCCCACGGCTGCCACCACTTGAGTTATGGGACAGCTCAACTCTCCATCCATTCTTACCTATTACAGAAGGAGCCAGAGTATGAATTTTAAGCAATAGATGATGTTTGCATAAAATGCTCTAACAATATCAAATAAACTTCAGTCAGAAGTAGCATAAGGTTATTGCTACATAAAAAAAAGTTGGCAAGATATTTGTCACAATTGAAATGAATCAAAGCTTAACATTGCAGAAACATATAAATACAATTCACATGCTCATAAATATTATAACATATCAATTCAAGCTAACTGACTAAAAATGCATATATTATATCAGAAGCTTTAAAACTTTGTATTAGGCATTTGCATGTAGAACTTCCTATGTTGTATCCAATATCACAGGCTCTGACTTATTCCTTGGGGACATCATTGCAAAAGTGTGTACATTTTACACTGCTGCCCACCACAAATAGAAAAGTTATTGGATTATACATACATGTGAACAAAACTATTTCCACTTATCTTAGTTGACCTTTAATGGTCCCACTAAGCCAATGGCTGTAACCCCCTTCAATATGTTTGGTGGGCGTACGTCCTTCCCCCTTACCATCTACAAACCTTGAGCAGCAGAATGCTTCTGACAAGCAACAATCAACTAGATAAAAAATTGCTACAACCAAAATGTTCTGGCAGGCATGGAACAAGAGGCTTGGCAGACTGAAAACGTGAACTACTACAAGCAGAAAAGATTGGGCAAGAAAGGATGCGCAATCAACATCCAAAACATCTAAAACCAAAATCACATAGGCTCTGATTTCTTTATTCACAAGTACGACCAATCGAATATTTCAAAGACTAAACAGGAAACTAAGAGTGGATGCTTTCACATTTATAACCTGAATATGTCTTGTAGAGGAAATATGATGAACTTTAATGGTCAACTACCTATTTAATGCATTCAGCAATCAACCAGAGAAAACAGTTAAGAGCTTTTCTGAATTATCATTACCTTTTGCAACAAAGAGAAAAAGGAGAAGGTGCATGGAATGCTTGAAGAACAAAGGAAACAGAAGAACAGACACTTCAGGTTAAAAAAATCATATAATACAACATAAAAAATATCAACCCAGTTAGGTTAAAAAGATCTGAGGGTAACACAATAGGGGCACTGCTTGGTGTGTTGGTAAACAGATTGAGCTGACAAGTGCAATAACATGGGTTCAAATCTTGAAACAGCTATTTTGTGAAGAAAAGGCCAAAATTTAGGCCTATCCCCAGTCTGCCCCTTCTAGGACCCCAGACTGCTGAGACCACAATAGGGTAATGACCTTACAAATAAGGGCCTCCAGGCTAGCATCACATCAGCACATGCAATAATTGTGGCACTTAAAAATGAGGACATTGGAAACAGGGAAGAAAAGTTGACCTTTAAGACGCAGCAGGACTGATAGAATGGGGATAAAAATGAGAAAAATGAAAAGGAGTGCTAGATATTGTGATGCTCATTTAGTCAGGGAGTTATACAGGTTTTAAAATTCAGAATAGTAGTGCATTTTATAATGTCGAACAAGCAAAAATTCATAGTCACGAGGAGAAATAAACACATGACTAAGTAACAAAGATTCATGATTGACTGTTTCAAGCTTATGCTTCAAAAACTAACCATACAAGAGGATTCTACTGGCAAAAGAGTAAATTTGAAATACAATCCAAGAATTTCAACAGTGTAAACTGCTTCTATAGCATGTAAGTTTGAAGACAAATTAGTATCAAAATACTAACCATTGCGAATGGAGTTATAGCAAGGGGAGAGTATAACAGTTACAAAATTACCACACTATGGTTGATATACGATTGTTGGCTATACTGAATAACAATAAAATAACAGAAAAAATTATAATGATCTGTGTGCATATAAAGCACACACAGGAGGGGAAAAGTGAGGTTGTGCTTTAATTCTTGTAGAAGCACAGTGTTGGACAAGCGTTGGAGTGGTATTCTTGATATATTTGGTTGGGGGAGAGGGTTCCCTGGAACCAATCCAGGACTTGAGTGGCTATGTAATCCGTTTTACCTCTGCTACTCTGGAATTAGGTTTGCCTGGTTCCATTTTACTGGACTGCTTTGGTGGTCCGGTGTTTCTAATTTCAAAAAGTCATTCCATGCTAACCATTCAAGATATATTTGATTCATCCACCAAATATGCATGTTTTATCAGCCTATAGCTAACAAGAATGAAGGTCGATGACTTATCAAAAACAGCCTGTCCAGATAAATATTTCAGAAGGATATAATTAGGTAAGCTTCTAAAACAATGAACAAATTCATCAAAATTAAAGACCTTGCACAAGTTTCAAATACGTGTCAATAAAAACATGATTTATCAACATACCATCCAATTCACGAATTGCATCCTGAGCATCCCTGCGGTCATCAAAATCAATGAAAGCAAAACCTGGTGGTTTCCTGGCAACCCACACACTGCATCAAAAAATAAAAGTTATTTAAACAATACAGATTCTAAGGGGTCGAATACCATGTGCATATAATGTGCTCTTACTGGGTTACAGGAAGGGCATTCTACTGAACGTGGAATGCTACGAAGATCATGTGAAGCAAGTAATGTCTCAACCAAGTATCTTTTTAGAGACTGTTTATTTCTCTAGGTACATTCTTCCCTTTGACAAATGTTTCAGTTAAACGTGTACAGTAAATATTTTTTTGGGATTGTCTCACATATAAAAATATAGGACCCTGTTCAATATGTTAATGGAGCATCTTTCATTGATACAGGATATCTTGTATCATATAAATAGCTAAGACAGAATATGTTTTATCATTTAAAGTCTTTTTTCTAAAAGAAAAAAGAAAGAGGAAGAAGAAAACTCAACTTTTCAGGGACAAAAAGAAAAGAAGTTTTTCCTCTGTATGTACAAGCAGTCTAAATAGTACAAGGAAATTTAGCCTTTCCATACATGCATGCTCTACCGCCAAAGATACCTTATCATGTATCTGCCAATCAGCATTGTCCTTGCTGTTAAATATCTCTTACAGTTCTCCAAGGAGACTATGTATTAAAGAGTCATAGATCAATATGATGTAAACATGACATGTGTGCTAAAATCCATAACCCTCTTGCTGGTATAGATCCATCATTATCCATTATCATATGTTTTTCTTATAAAAATGTTAATCTTTACAAACAAACAACCAATCAGTCCTATTGAATAAAGTGGCATGGTGTATACCATTTATCCAACATCGCTGATAAATGATTCATAGGCTTACGAAAACAATATCATCATAGAGCTAGAAGCAATGTTGAAGATTATGCAAACAAAAGGAGGATGACGAAATATTGTCACCATTCTTCCACTAGTGATATTGAATAAGTGTATGTAGTGAGAAATGCAGGATTGCTGCAATTTTCCATGAGATGTTTACCCTATAAAGTGAAAATTTAGGAGACAAAAGGAGTTCTATTTTTGTTACAAGACCTAAGGACAGTGGACTACTTGATCAAGAGACCATCGCATGATTCAAAAATTTCAAAGGGACCTAAGTATATCTAAACTTAAGCATGCATCTAGTAGTTCCCAATTGAAACACTGACATGGACAAATTGCATGAGCCCAATCTGAAACTTTCTTCCAGCACCCTGGAACATAATCCACAACCAGGTCATTACTTGATGGATCGGAGGTCAATCCATCTCCGGTCTTCCCATGTTTCCTTCTCTTTTTCCTTGATGGAATTTTATATTTTCTTTTTTGGGATTTGTTTATTTTTCACTGGACTTTATTTTTTAACGGTTTTCACCAAGCCTTGGACATTGAAGGGCATTGCTTCAACCAACGCTCTTAGCAAATCCATGAAGTGGGCATGACTTAGAGGCAGGTGCAGGTTACAGAACATAAACTGGAATTCTGTACCCCTACATCCCCCTCCTTCCCCTGGATGTCCGGCCCTCCTCATGTTAGCTCAAGGTTATGGGGCATCACATAACACAACTACTAAAATACAATTCAAGAAACGAAAGCATTTCAAGTTGATACATATAGATAGATCATAAATGAAACAGATCCAGTAATTAAACAACTTTAAGCACATGCGAGCTCAAAAAGGGTGATCATCAGCTAATGCTCATGTTAGATAAGATATAAAATTAGCATCTAAACAAATAAAAGGAATGTAAACCTCCAAGCAAAAAACTACAAAAACTGGAAAATATAACAGCCCTGTTTAATTCTGCCCTATTTTATATATATATATATATATACCATCTTGACCATAAGCATATTACCTTCGTAAAACCCCAAACACCCGAAACTCGTCTTCAAGCTCCCGGGCAGTAGCTCGCGGATCCAAATTGCCAACATAAACACGAGCCATTCTGAGAAAGGATATCCACTAGCATCAGTCAAAATAATATATAAACAGCCACATCCCCTAATTCTTGAAACAGGATATAGGGAAAAAGGATCGATTACCCAGATTCAACAGTTGCCAAAAATTAGACACCAAGTTTCATCCAAGATACCCAAAAGAAAAGATAGGTAAGACTGTAAAGATTTAGGGAAGAAGCAGCAGATCGCTGAATCCAATCCGATCAAGAATTTGTATTAGATTGCAACGAAATACCCAGAACGCTAAGTTCCTTTTTCACAAAAGTCTAAAGTGTAAATAATAATATCTATTGATCAATCCATCGTGTATGTTTCTCTTTAACAAAAAAATTAAAAAGATCGTCAGAAATAATATCAAGAAATTATAAAAGAAATAGTTTAAATTTAACAAATCCGGAAAGCACACTGAGATCGCACGAATACCTGCCTCCTGCGTGCCGGGAAGGTTTTCTGGAGGGATCGATCGAGATTATTCTAGGGTTCGACACGAGGACATATCGCCCGGACCCCGAAGCCGAGGAGAAGAGGCTGAGATCGAGAGAAGAGATAGAGAGAGGATAGGGAAGAGATGGTTGCTTACTCGCGAGGAGGAGACTGAGATCGGGAGCTCTTGGGGTCGCTCCAAATCCTGCCGAGGGCGACAAGCTCTGCTCTTACCGAAAGAAGCACAACTCTGGCTGGCGTCGCCTCTCCGACCAAGAAACGACCCCGGGTCACCTTTAAAGGTCGGGGCGAGTCGCGTAAACCGGGAGTCGAGCCGGTTTGGACCCATGCTCTTGACCGCAGCCTGCAATCAGATTGTGTACGGTTTTCGTGGAAGTGGGCCTAACCCGGTGGTTTCACGTCTCTCATGTAATTCAGGTGAGAAATTAGGGGCTTATATGTTGGCGGCCGAAGCCATCAAATAGACCGCCACGTAAGATTAAAGAAAATTAGGTTGCAGGAAAGGTGCAATAGCTAGAGGTTCGAGCTCGACTCGAATCCAAAAATAAATGTTCAGTCTCAACCAGCTCAGAAATAAATGTTCAGTCGAATCAAAACACAGCTTGAAAAGGAATAGTTATGCTCAAAATTCGATTCAAAAACATTCGAACTTTAATATCTAAGTTCAAACTCGATTGGATCACAAAAAAAAAAAAACTTGATATTAACTCGGCTCGACTCGATTATCAACCGAGCCATACTAGAGCTCTAATTCGATCCTTGGTTATAATTAAAAAAATATGGTTAAAATAAATATAACGTAATATATTTTAAAGTATTAAATTAATAATATTTTTTAAATAAAATATAATATTATTAAATATATATATATATATATTCGACTAGGCTTGCAAGCTTTCGGGTTGAATATTAATACTATTCGAGCTCAGTAACAATCGAGTCAAGTCAAGCTTGGATCTAAGTCAAATGCGAGTAGTTTGTGAGTTGCTCGGCTCATTTGCATCCCTAAGTTATAGTTTGTTGGAGAAATATCTAGAGTTCATATATCATCTCTATGATGGTTATGTTTGGTTGGAAGGAGTAAGACTTTGGAATGGAAATAAGAATAGGTGACTCCCACTCAAGCCTCCCAAAATCCAATCTCGCCTCTCCCCTCCTCAGTATTCAAATCCTATTCCATTATGTTTATTGAAAAAATAATTTTCCAAAAATACTTCTATGTTTAATTGATTATCTAAAATTTATTTTAAAATATTTTAATTACGATTCCAGTAACAAACCAAACACATCGGAGAATATAGCCATTTTAATTTACATTTAAATCCATACCGATTTTAATTCATCTCATAGTTATTTAGATCCCAATATTTAAAAATAAATAGTCAAAGATTCAAATCAAAATATCTGATTATTAAGCAAAAAAAAAGTATAACTACTGATGTCTTCTATACATCTATTTTGATGAATTCTCATACCATTTCTTGAGTGTCGTTAGTATTCCTCAATTAGTAGCAGATATCTCATTAGATATGGGGTTATTTTCTTCATTTTTTTTAATTTATCATTAATACTAGCATTATTAATACCGGTATCATTAATATCTATATTCACGTGGAATGGAGAACTCTACCTATGTCAAGCTTCCCTGGAAAAACTTTCCATATCTGAATACTGGCCACGCACAATGCAAGAAGTATGGTTTTGCCTTTTTTTTTTTAAGTTATCCTTGAAATATAAATTATAATAAATAAAAGGCTTGATAATGGGCAAGTAGATTTTTTGTCATTAATATCAATGTTACGTGGTACACAGAAACTATGTATAAAAACCTCCATACAAAACTCTCATCATTAATATGGTCTCACGCGATGCATGAAGTATGATTTTTGTTTCTTTTTCCAACTCTTCTTAAATTGTGATATAATATTTTAATAAACTATAATAAATATAAGATTTCAATAACAAAATTTCTATTCTAGTTTAAGAAATAAGCTTCAATAATGACCGAGTATACTAAAATCACTGTCATTAATATTTATTATATATTAAGTAATAAATTTTAATGATGGTCAAGCATATCAGTACTAGCATTATTAATACTAACGTTCACATCGCACATAAAGAACTCTAAAAAGAATGAGCCTCCATTTTAGATATATACCAGCATATAACCTGCTTGATACATGGGGTACAGTTTTTTCTCCTTTTTCCAGTTATACTTTGAAATATAATATAGAATAGATATAATATAATAGATGGCAGAAATAGAATAGTATATGATAAATATAAGAGTCTGGTTATTTTTCAAAATAAGTTTTTGATATTAATATTATGATATACTATCACTATACAAAATCCTACTAGTATATATATCAATAATATAAAATAATGTATTATAATAAAATAATAAGATCATGATCCAAGCTATATATTATAAGAGAGAAAAGTATTGCATCTTGGAGGATATTTAAATGTACTATAGTAGGGTTATTAATGGCTACGCTTTCACTTTGAAGTAAGATTATAATTATAAAAATACAATAGAAATTAATAAAATATTAGTATAATATAATGTCCTGCATGGCATGGATAGGGTATAGAGCTAATGAAAAATATTTTTCGTTAATATCAGCATATATTTAGCATTATTAATAATATTATTAATTTTTGTAATGGTTTAATAAGCTAAAAAGCTTCTAATATATTAACTATATTATATTATCTGTATTTTGAATTGTATTAAACAATAGTTATATTTATTATCTAAAATCTAATAAATAGCTATATTGATAATGTTATTAATATGAGTGTCCACGTGGCGAATGGTGAGCTCCACACAAACAAAGTCTTAATTTATTATAGGATTTTTTTGCATGGATACCCTTCTAAATACCGAATTTTGCACGAATACTTTTTCAAAATTAATATTTCCATGTATACCCTCGTAAAACTCTGTTATTGTACAAATATCCCTAATATAACGATTGTTCTAATGGTGTTAAAAAAAATCATATTTATATTAACTAAAAATAAAATAAAAATTTGAAATGATATTATTATCCTTACTCTTCTCACTGCCCGGCTTCAGCACCCCCCGGTGCCCGGCTTCCCCCTCGCCCCCTACGTATCGGGATCCCGATTGCGGGCATTCCACACAGTTGTTCTTGTGCCAGAAGGAGCTCCACACAGCTGTGCTCTGCTTCAGAATCTCTTGGGCCCAGCAGAGAGAGAGGATTGCTGGTTTGAGTTGGAAAGAAGGTGGCTTGTCTAAGGACCAGAAATGATGCTAAGTAGGTGGCTTTAACAGCACTG
>JAOXJJ010000001.1:4861202-4873411 GCA_025769935.1 Phoenix roebelenii
CCCGTCAGGATTCTCTCTCGATCTATTACACTGTTGATACCTCTGGTGTCTCGGTAGCTGGCTTTTTTTTTTTCCTTATGTTATTTGGTTTTTGTTTCTTTTAACTTTTGAAGGGAGAAAGTGAGGGAGCACTCAACTAAATATGGGTCATGTGCCAGTTTTCTGCAATGGAATTGGATTTTGGAGGTCTGGCTTGTAGATGGACTCAGTTAGTAGGTCATGGGCCCCCAATTCTGAGTTGAGGTTAATTGCAAGTCTTTCAAGTGATGGGTCGCCCAGCACCTCATAATTATGATATGTCTAATTAGATTTGTCCAAATTCTTATCCAAAAGTGTGGTAGAGTTTCTATTTACTTGTATATTTTTATAAAAAAATTTATTTCCATGCCTACCCATTAAGAATATTTTAGTCGTTTTAATTTAAAACTGTTAATTTTTTAACGGCGTTAGATGGTATGGGTACATATGAAAAAATAAAAATAAAAAAGGGTAGAATAGTAAAATAAATATTTTACGAGGGTATCTATGCAAATATCAATTTTGAAAGGTATTCACGCAAAATTCTATATTTAGAAGGGTATCCATGCAAAAAATCCTTTATTATATGTGTGCATGTGTGTATGTGTTATATTAGATATGTGGGATAATATTTGAAATCTTCCTATTCCCATCAATTGCAACATTTAAATATCTTTTTATGTCATTAGATTCATCCGCTTATTATTCCATCACCTTTTTGTTTTGGTAATTCATATCCAATTTTCATTCCAAAGCTAATACCACTTGGACAATTTTTAAAAGCATATTTAGATGATTGGGCTAAAAATCCTATTAGATCCATAGATTGGGCCAATATAACCAGCAAAATTATAGCTTTAGATTTTTTTTTTTCTCTCTTTATGAGATCCAGATTGGCCCATTCCAAAGCTATTCATGGCTACTAATAAATATTGGCCCAATATCCTCTCCAACCGTGAGGTAAACCGGAGAGGTCTAGTTTTCCAGTACATAACCATTCATGATTAGTGCAGCGTTTGTAATCCCCATGCTGTATCTTGGAACACTGATATTTCCTATCCATGCTCGGTCTAGAGGAGATCCTAAATATTTTAACCTGCAAGTCGATTCTTATGATCACCGATTTATGGAGTTCTGTGACAAGCTACCTACTTCAATTTTGGTTTGCGGTTGGTCTTGATCTACTCACTATTTCTTTTTCTTCCTTTCTTTCTTTCTTTTTCTTTTTTTGCTAAAAAAAAAAGTGGAGAGGGAGGAATTAACCCCACCCACGTAGCAGCCTCCACTGGACCCTCCTTCCACCAGAGAATATCCGATGTGGATAGACAGTACACTTATACCCTTTCCGACTTGTGGTTACCCACGTATAAGTACGTCATCCCATCACAACCTCAGCATCAGCGGACCAGAAGCGCTCCCATCGAGCACGTCCAGGCGGGAGGCATCCGATCCTCACATTTAATCGACACCTGCGCGTTTCAAACCTGGATCACGTCGATGGAAACAAAGCCCCGTTCCAACTGTGCTACTACCTCGATGGTTCTACTTGCTATTTCTCACTCCATTAAAATGAGACCTGAATGCGCTTATTGATTTAAATCAAAATATACGGTTATCCTGAATGATTTCCGCAGGCATCGTAACTTGCTCGAAATCATGCCATACGTAAAGTCCAATGATGGGTTGAGCAACCAAGAAATGTGAGTCAATTTACCGGTCAGTTGATTCTTCCATGAGGAAAACTCAATATCTGGATGGAGAAGAATTCACAAGGGACGTAGTGGTCTACTCCTGCATGTTATATAGATTGGATTCATTGCGTTCAATCAATTTATACAATGGGTTTGATTCATCAAGTTGGGTTAGTTTTTTCTTTTTTCTTTCTTTTCTTACTGTAAATTAGATGATTTATAAGTAAACACATGCGAAAAGATCCAGCGAAAACAATCTTGCAATTGTTGTGGGAAGTTTTGCTCTCCTATTTCAAGATCTAAGCTGCTGCATTATACTTTTTTGAGGGAAAAGGGAGGTGAAATAGCACCCAGCTTTTGTTTAAGAGGAAAAGAAGATCAAAAAATTACAAATGGTGAACCAGAAGCACATCAACTTGACTATACGCTCAGGTCTTGTTTCACTCAACACGGAGAGAAGGTAACAGCAAACAGAGGGACAATCAGAAGACAATTCTTTCAGACTAAACAGGCACGCCAAGAACTGCTCAAAAGAAAGGCTAATCTTCCGAACCAGAAACACTCGTGCGGATGAACAGGTATGCCGTCCAGGCGGGAGAAAAGAATTGGACCTTTTTGAGAAGACAACTGATTGAAGGAGAGGCTGTAGAACTTTAATTCCAGCTCTTCTGAGAC
Organism: Phoenix roebelenii; assembly: GCA_025769935.1. Classification (NCBI taxonomy): domain Eukaryota; kingdom Viridiplantae; phylum Streptophyta; class Magnoliopsida; order Arecales; family Arecaceae; genus Phoenix; species Phoenix roebelenii. Next base: position 4,863,587 of record JAOXJJ010000001.1, read on the forward strand.
CATGAAAAAGGAGCTGAGAGAAAAAAATCAGTTCTGAATATCCATCTCACGTCACAAGTCAGTAAGCTTGTGCCAGAATCAACCATGGTGAAGTGTAGTAAATGGTATATTATAATATCATTTATAGGTATATGATATTAGAATGATCTTAATTGGATTCCTAACCTTAAAGACGGATATCCTATTAGTGGGTCTTGGGGTGATTTAGAATTACTGTCATGTATGATTACTATGGTGCAACCAAATGCGATGATCTTATTACCTTCAGCCACATCGTCCTTGATCTTGGGATGATCACCCATACCAAATGTCCCCTAATTGATTTATGATGCATCTTCATTTGATAGATTGGGTTTTTTTCGGATGTTCGAACAACTAATATGCCGATTAATTTTTATTCAACATGAAACTTTAGTCCAGTCCATGATTGATGAAATAGAGACGGTTTGAGGAGTATCTGAGATTCCTTTATCCCGATTCTTTTCCAAAGTCTTGTTAAACCACTCCCGTTTCCACGTGTTTTTCAGACTCTTGTTAAGCCACTGCTGTTTCCACGCGTTTTAAATCCAAACACCACCGATAAGATAGTAAGGGTATTAGCAGGCGGCCTTGCTCTGGGCCTTTCTTATAAATCTTGTCAGACCTTGTTCGTCGGCCTCACCTTAGCCTGGGCCGCAAAACTCTACACGGCCCATGTTTGACGCTTCCAATAACATGACAATTATGCATGAATGTTTTTGTAACAACCTAGGATTGTTTGGCCCTGCATAAATACTCAAGATCTTTTCATACCATAATTAATGTAGAGTTAATACACGCCCACTTGAATCCTCGCATCCTCCCCTCATATAAACCTTGGGCATTCTTGTTAAGCTAAAATTTCAAATTCAATCATAAACAGTAACAACTCAAGACCTCACCCAAAATGGCTAGCAAGAAGGTATTATTTGAGTTCCTTGATCTTATATAAATACCCAAAATCTACCCAATGAATAATCAATATGGAACTAAATACACGCCCGCATGGATCTTCACATACTCTCCCTATTTAAACCCTGATATCCTCGTCAGGCTAAGAATCCAAATCAATTCAAATCTAATCACAAACACCATGATTGGCCCGTGGTAAGCTCCAATAGATCTGTGCTGCAGTGTTTCCTAGTCCATGTACGTTATGGGCCGGGTTTGCTCTGATACTATTTGTAACAACCTAGGATCTCACCCAAAATGACTTGCCGAAATGTATTATTTGGCTTACTTGATCCTGTATAAGTACCCAAGATCTACCCAGCGAATAACCCATGTAGGACTAAACACATGCCCTCACAAGTTCTCATATAAACGGCACGATTGGTCCGTGGTTAGCCTAAAAGAGCTCATACTATACTGTTCCCTATTCCACATGGAATATGAGCCGAGTTCGATCTGATACCATTTGTAATGACCTAGAATGCAAAAAAAGCTAATCAAAAAAAACTTGCATTACTTAGCCTTGTATAAGTACCCAAAGTCTTCCTAGTATATAACCAAATTTGGGATTAAACACATGCTCGCAAGGATGCTCATAGTTTTCCTTAATATACACATATTTCATTATAGTAAATTATGATTCTGGTTTAATGAATGCCATTTTAGGTATATGCATGACAATCGTTTGAAACCATAATTAGCCATTATAGCAATTTAGTGGACTATTATTTGCTTGAAAGTTCAACAAAACCATTTTTTCAAATTATTTTATTGCTATTTTTAAGGGTGTATCCGCATATATATTTCTTCATCATTATCTCTAAAGACTATAGATTTGAGTTGATGGAAACAGATGGACCATCGTTATTATGGTCGTCTTGTAAAACCATGCGTTTCTATGGTGCATGGCAAACTTGGACGGTCTGTAATTCGTCCGGCAACTGGTTGCAGTCATCAGGAACTCAAATTAAACAATGAGGAGCCTTCGATGGAGACATGCTTCAAGTGTTTCCAAACTAAGTGCTGTTGCATGGGAGGTGGTTTGCCGATGCTAACCTGAAGCACTTAGGGATAGGGCTGCAATAGGATCGAATACTAGTATATCAATATCCATATTTATTTTATTTGCCGAATACAAATATAGATATGGATGTCAGTCGGATGCAAAAATTCATATCCATATCTATTTTAATTAGATACAAATACAAATCGGATACCAAAAGTATGGATATAAGTCAGATAATTAAACTTTATGACCACATAATTAAAGATATTATTAAGTGGATGATAAATTAAGTTAATAACATATTAATGTAGTTATTTATTTTTCTTAAAGTTTAAAGTGTTATATAAAAATGAATAGGATTACAAATGGAATCGGATATTCCGATTTGAATCAAATAGTTAATATGGATGCGGATATTAGTAGGATGCTTAAATTTCTATATATTCTCGAATAGATTTGGATATGAAAATAGATCCGGACGGATATTATCCTTACTTAGGGTGCCCGATATTCCAAATGGCCGGAGGCAGTACTCTGGAAGGTGGCTGGGAGAATTGTTCTAGTGTCTTACGATATGATGCCAGCTAGAATACTCAAAAACAAATATATTTTCAGTGGTTCAAGATCTGGTTCACCTATTTGAATAGCTTTAGCCAAGCTAAATACTCATCACTAATGCGGAGCTGTTATCCCAGATTCTTAGCATAGATAATTATATTGATGCAAATGGTGGATTGAATGCCACCTTGGTTAGGCAATGCTTGGCTTCATATATTGCTTATATGGTCCTTACAAAACCCAAAGCGATAGCTGATGATGATAATATTCTATCTTGGGATGACAACTATAGGAGTAAACTCGTAGCTCAGGCAAATTTGCAGGAATATGTTACCCAACTAGTGATTCAGATTCCTACTGTAGATCATTTTATTGTTGCAAATGGAGGATGAAATGTAATATATTAGGGTATTGTGTATTGTGGTGACAACTATGGAAACTAATTTGGTTCAGCAAGTGAACAAGAATTTGTTACCAGCATCAAATCCCAAACAAATGGGGCATGCCATTTGTCAGCATTGTTCGGAATGGAATGCACTTGGTTGATGACAACTTTTTTTTTCCAGCATGTTTCTTACTAGTGTTCAAAGTAGTGCTCGAATGGTAACTCTCAGACTAAACTCCTCTATAATCTTTGGAAAATTTGGAAATCAACAAATGCTCAAGTATTCTATGAAAAATATACTATTTCAAATCTGGTCATATTGTGAGGATTCGTGTGCGTATGTATTTAGTTTCATATTAATTATGCACTAGATAGAACTTGGTACCTGTACAGGATCAGAAAAACCTAATAACAACTTCAAACTAGTTTTTTTTAGATGAATGTATCAAGCATTACTACTAGCAGATGAATATTTGGATTCCATTAGCAATAGTAACCAATGGCAGCCTTGTAGACATGGCTTGGTATGAAAGCAACTTTCTAGGATCTACACTGTCAAAGAATCTATTTGGAAGGCAACTTGGCAGCAGTTATTTTTAGGATAACTGGTATATTCTCTACCACATTAAGCTTTCTGATATAGCTGATTTCGAAGTGACACCAGCCACAAGGAGAATTAACTTGTAGAATTTTTTAGCAAGCTGTGCTTTCGCACCCTTTAGGTCTTGGTTCTGGTCATCCAACTTTAATCCAAATCTTATTCTTCTTGCAAATAGTAATGCTAATTTTTATGGTTTTCCTACAATATAATGCAGTAACCCTGCTTCTACATACACACACACATACAAAAAGAAGAAGTGCATGATACTAATGATTCTATGTGAGTTAGGACGGATAGATAATGATAAACAATATATTTTTCTTTGTATAATGATCGAACATCTAAATCATTTACTTGAAGCCTATATTCCTTGTAACAAGGTAAAGACAGAGTCCTTTAATAAATAAGCAAAATACCTCTATGGTGCAGGGGAGGTAAAAAAATACATACAAAGAAATATTAAAGAAAATAAAATATAAAGAGATAGGTTTTAAATTTTAAATCTTAATTATTGGACAAGTGATAATATTTCTTGACAAACATATTATGCAAACAAATAGTTGCATTATATGTAACAATAAATATTATTCCAGTTGGTTCAAGGAAGGGATAGCAAGGGATAAGGAGGGGAGAAATAGGTGAAGAGTCATTATCTTGCAACCCTTGTTCAACTGCAAATGCCCAATCAACCATCACCCGTGCCTTAAAACCAAAATGATTATTTTTCATTCTTGTGCAAGAAGAAAACCAAAAAAATCTCAGCTCTTGAAAATAAATGTAAGCAAAAGAACCAACCCCAAGCAAAAATGATCATTGTTTTTATTAAGATAAGGTGGAAAATACAATCTTGGAATTATATAAGCAAACACCCATCTCCAAATCAGAAATCAAAAAGAAAAAGTTTGTAAACAAAATTAAACAAAAAGGTAGAGTTTGGCATTTGAATTTATTTAGCAAATGCTCCAAAATCTGAGATTTAAAATATTGGAAAAAAAAGAAAGGCTAAAAAGAAGACATAAATAAACTAAAAATTGTACCTTGACAAAGCCATTGCTCTCACCATGTATCGAGCCTGCACTGCTTTCAATTTTGGAGATTGGCTCATTTGATAGGCAAAAAAATATGTTAAAGAAACCATCAATAAATAAATTTTCCAATAGATAAAGATAAATAAAGTGGATATCGATTTGATTTAATCCTATTCGCATTGATTTGATCAAGAAATTTTATCTCCTTCTTGTCGATGTCACTTCAGATGCCAACGAAGCCCATATGTTGAGAACAACGAAGAGAAATGGAGAGGATTTTTAATTGATTTTAATTAAGAAGAATTCTAATTAATTAAGAAATGTTAAATCTTTCCTGCTTAATCAATTCTGATTTTTTTTTTCACTTATATCTATTTTCACTTTTTTAATTGATTTTAGTTAAAAAGAATCCTGATTAGTTAAGAAATAATAAGTCTTTCCTTTCTAACCAATGCCAACTTTTTCACTTATATCTATTTGGAAAGTTCTTAATAGGCAGATAATTTTAAATTTCAAAATTGCACTCGTAAAATGGCGAATAACATGCTTTCTTGATAACATGACAGGGATGTTATTTTTTTTTGATTATTTTGAAATTTTAGTGAATTTCTAGACAAATAAGAGGTTTCTTTCTTCCATTCATTTAATAGGCATATCGAGATAAGTTGTAGACTTAGTTAAGTGTCACCTAACCCAAGCTGGATCCGGATAAAAACTGAGCTTATTTAACTTGGATTGTCACTAGAATGCACATCAATTTGTAAGCATAGATCATCTATTGCCCAATCTAGATGCATGCTGATGAATGATGGATAAAAGAAGTGGACATGCATGAAAAAGCAAGTCTCATGCATGATGGCGGACCTTTGGCTTATCCTAAGCACATTCATCCATCATTCAACTAATGAGTAACAACATAGTATAAGGTGTGCACTCTGCATGTTTCATGCACAGCAACTATGGCTTGAAGGAGACTCTTCAACCATTATGTCTTGGATTTTTGCAACTTATTCAACAGAGGAGGTAACTACCCCCCTCTTGAAAGATATCCGCAGCGGAAGAGAGTCTTCTTCTTATTTTAGGCTACTCTTATCTATAGAGAAGATAATAGGGTGGCAGACTGGGTAGCTGCGAGAGCCTTAGAATGGCTTCATCGAACTGAGTTTGCTTACATTTTGCTTGCTGGTATGAGTGGCGTAACTCATCACAGGTTTCAGTTTTGGCTTTGCCCTTTCTCTTGCACCAAAAAGAAGAATTCTAACGACCCGGCATGGCTGGTCGCCAAGTAGCTTTAGAGAAGTAAGCGGCGGGGTAGCCTTCTCTCATATCTTGCGACCGCATATGAGCATCCATGCGTTAATCCTTACAGTCGCATCGTCACTCCCGAGCCAGTACCGATCAAATACAGTACCCGTACGCACCGCGTCACATACAAGCGCGTGTCAAGTTCTTGGTTGTGGGGCCCACTGTCAACGCCCGCCCTCCGTAAAAGGGGTGGAGGTCATATCCGTTTGATCTTTCGTCCTCTGCGCCCCGTCTTCCCACCCTCCTTGTCTCTCCCCTTGATTTCGATCCTAGGGTTTCGAATTCGGATCGCTTTCTACTTTCTTTTGATCGATGGATGCCCTAGATTCCGTCGTCGATCCCTTGCGGGAGTTCGCCAAGGACAGCGCCCGTCTCGTCAAAAGATGCCACAAGCCCGATCGCAAGGGTAAGTCCCGATTCCGGATCTCCCATTCCGATTTGATCGATCTGTGCGATGTGATGCGTTATATCGCTTAGAATTTCTGTCTTCCGTCGGATTTTTGATTCTTTCCTTTGGATCTTGCGGGTTTCTAACGGATCGGGCCTGTAGAATTCACGAAGGTGGCGGTGCGCACGGCGATTGGATTCGTGGTGATGGGATTCGTGGGGTTCTTCGTGAAGCTGATCTTTATCCCGATCAACAATATCATCGTCGGATCCGGTTAGGTAATGCGATCCGTACGCGAGGGAGACCCCTAAGATTTAGTTTTACCGTAAATAATTTCCAACTATTGTTAGTCTTCGTAGAAAAATTTGATTTTGGTGAATTATTGGTCATTACGATCATATTTTTTTCGTCCGTTTTCTGCAGTCAGTATCCTTGCTGTTAAATCGCGGTAATCTTTCTCTGAAAAAGTCAAGATTTTCTTTCTTTTTGCTTGTTATCATCTTATGCCCATTGGATGTGAAAAATAATTGCTTTTGCTTTGGTTCCTGTAGATTTAGTGGACATTTTTTGCAGCTCATCAATATTTGATGTATGTTCAGAGATTATAGGATTTCTACACCGTTGACATGAAATTTCGTGCTAAACTTATGCCCTTTAGATATGAAAAATAATTGCTTTTCCTTTGGTTCCTCTAGATCTAATTAACAATTTTTGCAGCTGGTCAAATATTTGTTGTCTTTTCAGAGCTTATAGGATTTCTACACCATTGACATGAAATTTCGGGCCAAATTTCACTTTAGATATGAAAAATAATTGGTATTGCTTTGGTTCCTGTAGATTTAGTTAACAGTTTTTGCAGCTGGTCAATATTTGATGTCTTTTCAGAGCTTATAGTATTTCTACACCATTGACATGAATAATGACTACTGCTTGTTGGTATGTTTATATTTGTTTTACATGTTCAACTTGTGATACAGATAACTGTAAGGAGTCGTCGATTAAGTTGATATCTTGTCTCAGCACCTTGTGTGAACTTGAACTTAGTTACATGGAAGGGTTGATTTACATTGGAAATGGCGGATCAAACCCATCACATGTTATATCATTTTCCTTATGGACAAGGAGCTATCAGTTATGGACATTGTAGAAAGTTAATTAGTGCTTACATAGATTACATAATTTATCAAATAAAGGACTTGCCTGCCCTTAGGAGATTAGCTTGGGTGAATCCGGAGTACAGATGAATTTTGCTATTTGGTAAACATTGTTATTTGTGAAAGGAAAAGGCCATTGAGCACTTGCCAGATTGCCCATTCCCATTCCATGGTAGGAACTATTACCCCAGAAAAAAAGGCTGCGATCCCCTTGTTTCATTCAGACAAGCAACTGGCAGATGATCTCACAGGTGCTTTATAGTATTATTCTCTGTGAAAAAAATTATCGTGATATGATGAAAATAGAAGGGATTGAATAATGATTAGGATTAGCGAACTTCTTGTCGATAAAATTTTGCTTAAAAATTATGCAAATACACAAGCTTCCACTTCTTGGAAAGAAATAAGGCCATGCATTTTTAGGCTTGTTGAATATCTTTCTCTCTCTTAAGCATGGTAAGTGTTACAGCAAGAAGTTAAAGACTTTGTGGCAGTTTTGTATTGTTTCTTAGGTAGAAGGTAAATCAGTTAACTTCCTGTATTTATTTAATTCCCCCTCCCTTTTTTGAATGGCGTAAAATGCTAAGGAGGGCTACTTCTGGAGGAAGGATTTTGCATTACTTGGACAGACACTAGAGCTACACTATAGATGGAGACCGATGCTACTTTTTGGTCAAGAAAAAATATTCTTGCATTCAGTGTGTATTTTTCAAGTGGCCTATTCCGCATTTCCAGTTGCGACCATACTCAAATATGTCTGTAGCCATGAGAAACTTTCTGGTAATAGCTTGAATGATTTATTAGTGTAACTCATCCTTGTGCTGCAGCAGAATGACTAGAAGATGGACTTATATGGAGTTTCTGGTTTGAGTCTTGACTAGGTGTTGGAACACATTCGTGTGTGGAATCAATGAGGTGGAGCTCTCAAAATATTCAGCATGTGGAAGTGCTTAGAAGTATTCATGTAAAAAAAAATGCAAAATGTTACAAAATAATACAAAAAATCCAATTTGTTGTTTTTTCTATGAAATTCATGATATAAAGATTCTTATTATGGTAAACGTTAATATTGGTACTATGCTGGAATTAACTTTATTAAAATATATTACAACAAAAGTTGTTAGCATTAAGCTGATCGTACAGGAATAAGGGCAAGATTTTGGAGCAAGTACAACATCTTAACCGGAAGATTCTAGCTACTAAGTTAACCATATGAGGGCCCTTAAGCATCTTGTCCATGCGAGGCATCATTTATATTACCAACTACAACATCTCCTATTGATGATGTACATGCCCTAAAGCTTGAACAAGTCAATAATTGAATTTTTGTGTATAATATTCAGATGCTAATGATTGCGTTGTGGTATGCATTGTTTTACATTGGGAGTATAGAATGCTTTCGTTCTGATTTTTCTTGTGAACAATCCTCATTTTGAGTTTTATTGGGAACAATCTTTCTCTTGATAAGTCTTATGAATGCCTCCTCTCTCCTCTCGTTCCTACTTATTCTATGCTAATTTCTATTTTGCTAGGTCTTTGTTTCCTAGCAAATTGACATTTATCTTTTTGTTCCTTGATCTCTTTGTATTTGTCTATCTATCATGTTTTTTCCAAGTCATCAAAACTCCATTCCCTTCTTTATTCTCTTTTACGTAATTCTGTTCATTTTTCATCAGAACATCTTGTCAAGGGGGTCAACTGTTTGTAGGAAATCCCTCCGTTTCACCTGCTGTAATAAGTCCCTCTGTTTCCCAGCAATTTTTCTTAGGCTCTCTCAATTCTTGTTATCCATGTTCGGCATGGTTATGCTTGCCTCTTGGGAGAGGAAGATGCTTTTCTCATTAAGAGGAGGAATCAAGCTTTTAATCTTCTCTTCCTTACTGTTTTACTCTCTTTTTTTTCCCTCCAAATGCTCCTAGCTAATTTTGCAGATGTAGAGAGATTGTAAGATAACTTTATTTGTGAATACTAACAAAAAGAAGTGATGTAAAATTTTCTTTGCGATCATCTGAGAGATAGATAAATTGATATTTGGCTTTGTTTCTGATGAATATGACAATTTTGGGCTGGGAGTGCTACATATGTTAGAAAGTTAGGCAAATCATTTTAGCAAGAAATATCTTCAATCTGCTTTATGGGGTGATGCTTGTAAACTGAAGAGTGCACCTGGCAGGACCATGGGAGGGCAGGCTTCATTTTGGAAAGGGGAAAAAATTTTGAATGGATGCTACTGTTGCTGGAAATTGGACCCGGGGGTGACCACTCGGCCGAGGAGCTCCGGTGCGAGTCGGCGGGCGGCGGTCCGTCGGCGGGCGGCGTCCTCCGGAAGACCTGCAAGAAGCCGGTGGCCGGGGTTTCCGGCGCCGGCCCTCCGATGCCTAAGTCAGAAGGGGGCTTAATTTGGAGAAGGAGATGGACTGTAAGTAAAAGT
>JAOXJJ010000001.1:4881554-4896164 GCA_025769935.1 Phoenix roebelenii
CTTTTTCTTCTTCTCCTTTTGGGAATGGGAGATGAGGAGGGCAGGGGCATTTTCGGCCTTTTCAAAAAAAATAAAAGGGGCTCAAGGACCGGGAATTAAACTTGGTAAAGATATTGGATGGATGATTTTAAGACCAGTCAACCGGGACTTTTTGTTATAGCGCGGTCTTTTGGAGGGTGGGGAATTAATTTTCCCTAAAAAAATCCTAGCCGTGGATAAGATCCTCTTCCATGCAGAAAATGTATTCTTCTTTTCTATTTTTGTATCCATCCTTTTGAATCATGTTTTAGAAGGAAAAATTTATAATTTCTTTTCCATTCCTTCCAAAATCCATTATTTTTTTTATCGAATTCATGATCCACGGTGAGGTCTTCCTTGGACCGTGATGCATCAGGAGGTTATGGACCGCGACATCGTGGTCCACACAGAGAAGAGCTACCCCGCGGCATCGCGGTCCAGGCTCAAGTAGGGACCGCAATACTGCAGTCCTCCTTTGAGCATGGACCACGACATTGCGATCCATGCATGAGAAAATCTGGACCAGGATCGCGGTCCAAGCTCAAGTGTGGACCGCGTTGAGCTGGACCGCGGCATCTCGGTCCATGCTCAAGCGGTGTCACGGTCTAGGCTCAAGTGTGGATGTCATTGAGCCTAGATCGCGACACGCGGTTCTTTAGAAACACTGGACCATTTTCCGGCACCATGGGACTTGATATAAGATGCGAGGATTCAATCCTTCTCTAAGGATTAGCGTACAGAACACGATTTTTCAGAAAGCTCTACTTTTAACAGCTCTATTTTCAAAAGCTCTACTACCAACAGCTTCTCCAAACATGGCCCAAATGATAAAAGACTAACGGAAGGAGCATTTTGTATATAAAAATAAATTTATTCGAATCAGTTGGTAAATAGGTTTAAAAAAAGGGGGACATGCAATATTAACAAATTTTTTGCACCGATATGTATATATAAAAAAAAAATCTATCAAAATAAGCAAACTTGTTGGGCTGCTTCAAATTTCCCAATCTTCTCACCTTTCATAACATAAATTTCCTTCAAATATTCTCTGAAAGATTCCATGCGATGATAGAAACCATCCTATTTCAGCAGTATACCGGTGAAGAATGTCCAAATCACCTAACAATGACACACAAAAAAAAAATGACAACACCACTTAGTCTGCCATTATTCCCAGCTATGATTGAATGTTCTTCCAAACAGATTCATACTGATTGTCTTATTACCCATCATCTGAAATTCCATGTGTCGCCTCAATACATTTTTGAGTACTTTCCTCGCAACCAGCAGCCTGGTCTCATACGGTTTTCTTCCCCAACCTCACCAGTCTAATTCTCCCTTCTTACCTCACCAAGAGGGCAGTCCAAGGCCGAAGAAAAGGTCCAAAAGAGCAGGAATAAAAGAGTCTTCGTTCCTCAGGCTTATCCAATCATCCAATAAAGTTAATAAAAAAAGCTAAAGTAGTGCCGATATTAACCCATTCCAAACCCATAAAGGGGAAGCAGCTGTACCGGACGCCAATGTGGAGAATTTGACTCCTCTAATGACCAATCCAGTGGCCGAGACCAGCATCTTCTATCTAAAACAGCAAAGCCAACACGACGGCCCACAATGCCATTATTTTGACTTGGAACAAACAAGATAAGAAGCCTTTTTTTTTACTCTTTCCTTTTCTTTTGCAGCCACGCAGCTGTGCCCACATCTGATGCAGCGCTGCGGCACACGGCACGTATACGTCTGCGTCCGGGTTTCCCGCTGGGAGTCACCTACTGCCCTCATCCGCGTGGACGGGGTTGGGGTGTTACGTGTTTGACTGGGTATAATGTTGGGATCGTGGCATTCTGCATCAGAAGGTCATCCTCAAGCATGCTTAATTGCAGAGTTCTGATGGGATTCGATGCATTAGTGCTAATATGATCACATCCGTTAGATGACTTTCAGATCTACGGATTCAGATACCATCTTAATGATCAAATATTTTTTTTATTGATTTCTATAGACGTATCTAGTAGACTCGAATGATTTAGTCTATCCAAATTATGAAAATATATATATATAAAGATACACTTTGCTTGCTTCTTCGATTAACCTAAACTCTTACTTGTGTGATTCTTTCATTTGCATAATTAAAAATACCTTTTTTTTTTGAAGATACATGCTTTAAAGTGCTAATATAAAATAGTTCCCATTTTATAAACCGTAAAAGTGCCCAAAATTAACACGAGGTTAAGCAAATCTGGCTCTCTAGACTTTGTCCTCCCAGCCTCTGTTGGTACATGTACCTACCATGGGAAATATGTCTTATCACATTCAAAAAAAAAATTCTCCAAAGAAAGCATTTCAAACTCGCCATTAGTCGATCAGATTTTATCCTTTCAACTTGAACCAGTCATGCTTCATGCCTGTCCAACTCTGGTTGGCTGCACAGTCCATCGTCCCATCATTGTTCTTTCAGAACATTGCTTCCACATGGCACCGCCCAAGGTAAGGTCCACCTCCATAGAGTTTCATTTGGATAGACGTGAACATCAAGCTGTTTGAATCAACAAGTGGTCCACAGAAGTGGAAAGCTCCTGGAAATTGATTGATAGAAGAAAATTTCTTGATAATGTTAAGGTAACCACAAAGATTAATTTCATTCAAACCATGTTAATGACTGCGTCAGAAGCAGTTTGAAGGGTAGACTTATTATTAAGGAAGCACTGCCCATATAACAACATGCAGTAAATGTAGAACAGTGCCTCACAAGATATGAAAGAAACGTGAGATGAGTGAGATCATATATGTATATCTGTAATCTGCACCTACAAAGAAAAGCTGAAGAAAGAAAAAACTTTTTCTGTGATATATACAATAGATAGGATGAACTGGATTTTGAATACCGGCCACAGCTCCAGTATAATGGCTTGGCTAAATAATCCGAAAGAAATCAGCTTATTTTGTTCCTTCAGGTAGATCCAAAGCATTCCTCAATGCAACAAATCCTCCACTGGGCTACCAAATCCACAATATCGAATAAAATGGCTTTAATAGCTTCCTGCTCCATGAATTATGATTGTCCCTTGTGCTCCACCAACCAAGTGATGACCAACCTTAAAAACTTATCATACTTAATTGGACCTCAAAACCAGATGTTTTAATGGACCACGTCTGACAGACAAAGAAGAAACCCTTCGTTTCGCTCAGAGAGATCCTTCGAATGAGACTTGACGTTGTGCTGGTCTGGGTAGCTGCGATGATGCATTGGCTAGACCTTGGAGCATCTTTACGACGTCGACTGTATCATCAAGATAGTACTTAGCCTTGCTTGGTTTCTTACCAACGGTGCATGCAAAGACTTCAGCAATTGCTGGCAGTGATGGATTATTCATGGAACTCATGATGCTCTCAAACATGTCTTCATCAGATCGATCATCTCCGATGCATAATACAAAGTCCGGTGGTTTTCCTCCATCCAACATGGTCGCAATAAGATTTTCCACCACCACACCTTTGCTTATACCCTGCACATGATCCCACGTATATAAGCCGACAAGTTTTCTCTGTTCCAATTTAATAGCAGAAGGTTAAACAGAGAGGGAAACGTAGTTTTCTTTTAAAACGAAAAACACCATTAGAATGCAGGTTGGACAATTTGAAGGCATGGCCCATGCAGATACGGAGACTTGTTTACGAAATCCAAATCAGAGCATGTGGGGACAAGCTCTTATCTGTGGTTAAGAGATAGGGCTAGCAAAATATGAGGTGGGCAGAGATTCTCTAGAAGTCAACCTAATCAATGCACCTTTAGTTTGAAAGCTACATCGATTATGGATATAAGATAAGGTCATTCTTTTGTCTGAATTGAAACTAAACAATTCAGAAAAGGTGCTGAAAGTATAAAAGCCACAATAGTTCTTCTTACCTGAGGGTTTACTTCTACAATATGCTGGCCCCTTTTCACAGACACAGGTTCGTTGGCAAGCACATTCTCTAGATGATCAAGAAGTTCTTTTGCCTGGCACGACCCAAAATCAGGATCAGCCTCTTGATGATGCCAGACTAGTGCACTTTCTTTATGTTCAATGTAAGATCCATCAGTTGCCTCCATGTAGAGCCTCATTACAGGTTCTGCAATCTTTTTCCAATCAAAGTCAGCTGTTAACATGCATGACTCCCAAGGAGTATCCCGACTCCACCTACAGCAAAGGAAAAACAATTCAAGACAGGCTTGTTGTTAGTTGTCAGCCATACAAAATCCATGATCCTCCCTTCCATTCAAATGATAAGAAATAGAGATGCCATCACTTATTTACACATACATGTTATGAATTGCAACAAAAATAATAGATTACAGACTATTACATTTCTAATTGGAAATAGTTACAAACTACAAAGTATGATACATCTCATCCCTGCTCCTCAATAATGAGCTTGGATTTGCTGTATTTCTATATTGTAACAACAACTAAAATGCCAAACTAAGATTACATCCCATGATCCAATTGAATCCAATTTGACATTCGTAACACTTCGGTAAAATACCAAATCAATCTTCATATAGTTCAATTATCAGAAAGCTGAGAACTGCTGTGATCACCAATGTGACTCGTGCTACTTCTGTCTCTATTTGTAGGATTCACACATTCCCTCTCTCATCTTCTTATAAATGCACTTTGCATGCAAGATCCTAATTCAGATGTATTAATCTTTTCTCTGTGCTTTGCAAAAACCCTAAACTGAAAGGTCGATACTGCCACATAGCTTCACATAATTACATATGCGCATGTACTTAAAAATTTTACAACTTATCACGAAGGGGCTCTAAAATGGTATGCCTGAATAATCTTGTAGTAGAGCAGTTCATATTTCCACACCCTACCAATATCAAGATAATTGTTTCATTTGGTTATATGTCTTCTACGGTAACTAAGATTTATAACAGAGTATTAAAGCAAATGCCAGAAACAAAGAAATTAAACACAAATTCTTACCTTGTGAAATATCCATGCTCAGCAGAGATTCCTAACTTCTCGCATGGAGCGAACCACTTGCTCAACTCGTCCTTCCCTCTGCCGCTGACAACAAAAACTACATTCTTTGGGTCTGAGCACAAACTATTCAAGATTGAAGTAACTTCATTGCTTGGTGTTTTGTCGATCGAAGACTGTGGCATCATTGTCCCGTCGTAATCTAGTAATATGAGCCTGCTGTTTGTCCTCCTGTACGCGGGGGCTATATGCTCCACCGAAAGCCTTCTGAAATTAGGACCAAGAGCAACCACGCGGAAGCTCATCCCAAATCCAATCCCCCAACACCTCCTGAGGAAATGGTCCTTGCATGCCCGCTGCAAGTCCTGATCGAATGACCTCGCCCAGTAGGCGACATCATGAGAGCTGACATACTTATAGTGCTTCTCGTGCCGCAGCTGCTTCTCGGCCTCCAGTGTTGTGATAGCCAAATTCATGGCCTCTGCCACAGCATCCACATTCCATGGATTGACCCGAATTGCCCCACTGAGGGATGGGGAGCAACCGATGAACTCCGACACCACGAGCATGCTCTTCTTGGGAGATCCCTCCAATGCCAGGCTCCCCTGTCGGCACACGGTGTACTCGTAGGGGACGAGGTTCATCCCGTCCCGCACCGGATTCACCACGCAGCACTCGGACACGGCGTAGAAGGCAACCTTCTCGTAGGTGGGCACCGGGCGGTCGATCACGACGATGGGCTCGTAGCCAGGGCGGCCAAACCTGTCGTTGATCCTCTTCGTGATCGACCGGGTCTCGTCTTCCACCTCCTGCACGTCCCTCCCCTGGCTCCTCGCCGGGTTGAAGATCTGGACCAGCACCACCCGGCCGCGCAGCTCCTGGTGCTCCTCCAGCAGCCGCTCCATCGCCAGAAACTTCAACCCGATCCCTTTGAACAGGTCAACGTCGTCCACGCCAAGCAGCAAGGTCCTGTCCTTGTACCTCCCCGTGAGCTCCCGGACCTTGTCGGCCGCCTCCGGCGACGCCATGACGGAGCGGAGCTGGCCCATGTCGATCCCGACGGGGAGGATCTTGATGGTGACGGTGCGGCCGTAGTACTCGATGCCGATGTACCCTCGTTTCGACTGGTAATCGAGGCCGAGCGAGCGGGAGCAGACGGAGAGGAAGTGGCGGGCGTAGTCGAAGGTATGGAAGCCGACGAGGTCGGCGTTGAGGAGGGCGCGGAGGAGGTCGTCGCGGACGGGGATGGTGCGGAAGATCTCGGAGGTAGGGAAAGGGGAATGGAGGAAAAATCCGAGCTTTACCCTGGGGAAGCGCTTGCGGAGGAAGGTGGGGAGGGCGAGGAGGTGGTAGTCTTGGATCCAGACGAAGTCGTCGTCGGGGTTGAGGACCTCGGTTAGGCGGTCGGCGAAGATCTTGTTGGCCGAGAGATAGGAGCGCCAGAGGGATAGATCAAAGCGGAGGCCGCCGAGGGAGGAGGGGGAGATGGGGAGGAGGTAGTGGAGGAGGGGCCAGAGGTAGTGCTTGCAGAAGCCGTGGTAGAAGCGGGCGTGGAGGTCCGGGGGCAGGAGGACGGGGACGCAGCGGAACTCGCGGCGGAGCTGGGCGGCGATGGCGTCGTGGTGAGCTGGGTCGAGGCCGTCGGGAAGGCCACGGAGGGTGCCGACGTGGAGGACATCAACGCCAGGGGGGAGGCCGGAGCGGAGCTGGAGGACCAAGGCGTCCGGATCGTAGGAGAACGACCAGCCGGAGGGGGAGGCGGGGTCGGGAGTCGCGCGGAGGGGGAGGTGGTGGGAAACGATGATCCGGCGCTCCGGCAGCGGCGACGGCGACGCCGGCGGTGAGTCGTCTGTGGCGGCACCGGCGGAGGAGAGGATGCCGGGGTCTGCCATGACGCGGGGGAGGCGGGCCGGGTGGCGGGGCGGCGACGGGAAGTCGGAGTCGGCGGCGGCCAGCTCCAGAAGGTTCGGGTAGGACCGAGAAGGCATCTCCTCCTCTCCTAACCTCGTCCTTCTTCCCTCTCGTTCTTGTTGTTATGGGTTGGGAATTAGAGTCAGGGGTAGGGTCCGGCTATCGGTGGGTGTTGCAGACGACGACGAGGAAGAAGACGGGTTCATCCGGCGAGGGTTCAAAATGCGGTCTTCTTTATCTTGGTCTCTTTTTGCTTCTGTGCAGCGATCGGAGAACCGGAGGATAATTCTCGGTTTTCTTCCTCCTTTTCCTTCTTCCAGACGTAAACGAGCTCCTCGTCGGAGAGGAAGATAGCGGGGATAAAAAGAAGAGGAATGGATGAAGAAGGAAAGAGGATAACGTCGGGGTACATAGCCTTATAAGGTTGGCTACCGGCGCTAGGCAGTGGGCTTTTAGATTTATATTTCCGAAATGACGAAACTGCCATCAGAAGGAAGGGGTATTTTAGGAATTTGTGAGATTTGTGGTTGGCGGGTTTGAAGTTGGTCCGCGCGGACTCCGTGATTGAATGTTCCATTCAAATCACGTGCAATTTTTTTTTTTTTTTTTTGTGGTCACGACCATCTTTTCACGCGGCGCATAAATGTTTTATGCGCTATCACTCTGATCTGCCGTTGCTCGGATCTTTTAATTGCATCCTGCCCGTCAATAAGTGGCGTGGGAATGGGGCGTTTTTCTCCTCCGACGCTTGACCGGCGCCTCGGCCGCATAGGCAGATCAAAAAGCTAGACAGCCGACGGTCAAGCGGGATGAATACTCGCCGGATTTAACCTGAGATCCAGTCAACATGAAAGTCGTCGTAGAAACGCAATTTTTGAGATTTTTTTATGTTATGTTTTGTAAGTTTTTTCAATCTATTTTTGGTATTCCATTGGGGAAATTTGGTGTTGGGATAAAGATGAGTCGTTTCAAGCTGTATCAATACGCAACCAACACGTGCCCGACCTGAGGGCGCCCAACTTGAAAACGTCCGACCAGGCGCCCGACCTGAAAGCACCCGACTAGGCGCCCGACCTAAGAGCGCCCGACCTGAGCGCATCTGAGCTGCCGGCAGTAGTCACAACTTTCTACAACCCGATCAAAGACCATACCCTGCCACTACCCTAGCAATTAATATGCATGGCTTCTGCAGATCTCCGGCTTACTCCACAATTAATGCATATCTCCGACCTACTCAATCATCATCACGCATGGCTCCTGCAGACCTCCGGCTTACTCAACAATTAATGCACATGGCTCCTGTTATCTACAGATCTCAACTCCCTCAGGGCAAATCAGCTCGGCTGCACCCAATCAGTCGTGACAATTTCCTGATCTTCTACGGAAGGTATTAATTTACACGATCGTGCACTAATTCATGCGACATGCTTAATCGTACAGTAACCTTGTCCAGTCACATCACAAGTAATCCAGTACCTCCTATAAAAGAAGAACTCCTCCACCTTAGGGGGGCTGGAGACTGAAACTCTGGATACACATATCTCTCCTTATATACATTTCCCCCTCTGACTTAGGCATCGGATGGCCGGCGCCGGATACCCCGACCATCGATTTCTTACAGGTTTTTCGGAGGACGCCGTTCGCTGACAGATCGTCGTCCGTTGATTTTCATCAGAGCTCTTCTTTCAGCCTAATGGTTACCTCCGAGTTCAATTTTTAGCAACATTTGGTGATCGAGGTTTTGTTTTTTTTTCTACTGAGTTTCTTCGGAACCATAAAAAAAAAAGCAAGTTCCTTCCCCTGCGGAGGCGAGTGGTGGGAGTTCAAATAATTTTGCCGTAGGTGATCTTATCCATGCCTTTTCAAATTAATGCCAGAAAAAGTAGAAACCAGGAGGAAGAGGAGGAGCGCTCCACTGTTCAGGTACGATGGGTACTTTTGTCATATAAAAAGCTTTTGAAACTTCCCCGAACCAAGCCCGTCAGACACGTGGCAGTACTCCCGGTCAAGTGACACAGGGTAAGCTCCAGCTGGATGGAGTAACTACTCCACGAGACGAAAGCATATCCCCTCCCATCCCCTTCCCGCCGACCTCCACGATCCCGCCACGTGTCGCCGGCACTCCGCCGCGCCATCCTCCCGGAAGCCGTGGTCCGCCCGGCGCGTGCGACGGGCGTGACCCGCCCGGATTTTGACCGTAGTTCGTGATTTCCCCATCCGGAGAACCCGTATACGAGCAGGCGAACAAATCCATCCCGTTCCGCTCTCGACGTAGAAGGGACGGTGGCTGCTCCGTCGGCATGGAGAGTTCTATGCGGTCAGTTTTTTCTCGATAGGGTTTTTGCCGGGAGTTAGCCAACTCCGCAACATTTCCCCCCTCCCTACTCGGACGTTGGACACGTCACCGTTCAGTATGGGGTGACGTGGGATGACGTGAGACTCACACGTGGCACTCGGCGCGTTGCCTTTTGACCGCTTCGGCTGCGGGCGAGGGTGGGGCCCGAAGCGCGGATGGTTATCCGAAACCAAACCAAACCCCTCGCCCCATCCCGCGTGCGGGTCCGCCGTTCCCCACAACCTAGACTTATCCGAACTTGGGAGCAACGGTTCGCTCTGGCGATATGCTACTCCCAGGGATCCATAAGGCTAACCTGCTCCATAGAAAAATAGTTAGAACTTAGAACAATAAAAAAAAATTTCTATAAATACCTTTCTAAATATCAAATTTTACACAGATATCTTCCTAAACTTTATATTTACATATATACTATCATAAAACACTTGCATTGCTATTCTAATTTTTTATTCTTATTTTTGCATATATGAATATGCCATCTAACGTCGTTAAAAAATTAAAATAACTAAAATATTTTTAATGAATAAATATGAAAAAAATATTTATTATAAAAAAATCGTAATGGAGAATAAAAAAATTATTTCAAAATAAAAAGAATCAGAGCATTTATGCAAAAATATAAATTTTTAAAAAATATCGATATAAATTTAAATTTATAAAAGAATATTTATGTAAAAAAATCTAAGGATGAATACTAAAGCTGCACCGCAACTAGGATCCAACGGTGTTCCGCCGGGTTGAAGAGGACAAGCAAGGTATCCAATCCAATCTATTCTCCGAGGACGAGGATTAGGCGTAGGCTCCTAGATTTAGGTGGAAGCCATTAATGTAATTCGACAAGGGTGGGGTTTGGGTAAGAGTCAGGCTTTGTGCTGGTCCGCCATTAAGACGGTGGTCCAGAAGATCGCAGCCGCCTGATTTGATTTCATACTTTTCAAAGTGGAATCCAAAGGAAATAATTGGGGTTTTTCGTAGGGGAATTGGTGGGTTGGTGGCCCTATAAATTAAGATCATGGTGCGATCCAATTTGTCCAACCTGTAGATGTGGGGTGTTAGGAGTGTTCAAAGTAGGTATCATGCTCTCCATGCAGCTAATCCAAGTAAAAATATTAAGACCCAAAACTAGGGATAAGATTAAATAAGTGCAGGCATGCATTTCGAAAGCATGGAGGTGGGGCTGGTATCATCCAAATAGGATACTAGTAAAGGTTTACATGGATCTATTAATTTAAATCCTTGTGATTGCCTTTTTTTTTAATTATATAATATTAGAAAAAAAATAGGAGCTTTTAGGAAAAAGCACTGTCTTTTTATTTTATTTTATTATTAGTTCTAGTTTGCAAACTTGTTTCTAGACCTAATGCAACTTTCTTGAGTGTAATACGTGGGAAAGGGGCTTTAATTGAGTGGGAAGTGAGAAATAGGGAGAAAGCTTGCATTGAGGGTAAAGGGTAGAGTGCCACATTTTCTGTAATAGTTTATGATTAGCCAATGGATTTGGTTAATGACATGAGAGCGATGGGTGCACGATCATCGTGATTGGTCGAATCATGTGTCGTCGGTTGCATGGAATTCTTGCCTTGAACTGCAAATGATCCCCTGATTTGAGATGGTAACGACCATGCCTCGCCTGCTTTCCCAAGGTAGAGCAAGCACTTTTGCACCGTTTCCATGAACAAGATGCTGCGGTTTCAAGCCAATCCACTTTATAAGCTGACACCGTGGATGAAGCATGAACCAGGTCGCACTTGCTTCAAGATTGAAAAAGTAAATCAATTGACCATAGACTAAGGGATACAGGATAACGATCCAATCCAGAGTGGGAAAAATCCTCATAGGAGTGGATAGATTTCATTATCAGCTATCCAAGTCAATTAGTGGGCCGGCAGCCTAACAAGATCTTTGCCTTGATTGTGCCATGGATTTTGGTATCGTAGAAATTTGCCCACCAAAGTAAAAGATCATGATATATGGAAGTACTCATCACGTTCCATCCTCCATACAGGAAAATAAGCAATTGCAAAGCCTTAGAAAAGCCAGATGATAAGATACCACTCGTTTTGCCATCCATTTGAGATAAAAAAAAAGAAAAAACCATGAAAAGAATGCGATTGGGGGTTCCCTATCCATACCGATATCCAAGGTCTTTACCCTTCCAGCGCAATAACAAGACGTTTCCTCCCACTTTCCAGCCGAAGGCCAGACCAACCAATCGCCAGAGAGACCCATGTGGTGGCGGACAGTGGCAGGGACAGAGTGGCAAATCGAGTGGTTGTTGGGCCCTGCCCGAGACAATGTGGGATTTCTCCTCCTTTCCAATCCAGAACCATGGCCTTGAAGCCAAAGCAACAACCGGCTTGATAGCTTTGCGGATTGGGTGGTTTCAGTCACTCCGATAGTATTTTATGGATTGGAGATGAAAAATTGCTTCCGGCACTCCAAAATATTTTAATTTTTTGATTTTATTGGGTGCATTCGTATTTGTCAGATATAATCCATCCATCCTAGTAAAAAAAAAAAAAAGCACCTTTATCGGCATCCAATAACGAAGAAGGGAGAAGGGAGAACGGTGAGAGAGGCACTTTGTTAGGAGTGTCCAACCTTACCGTGTTTTCCGTTGAATCTTATGTCGGCAAGTTCCAACTTCCAACAGGACAAGGGAAGAAGCTGTTCGAGCTACCATGCCACCGATCCAGTTCGGGAGTCCGTCATCCAGTGGCTACGTCAGTCGAGGGTATGGGACTTATCCAAACAAATTGGAGAACACTTGCCAAATGTCATTGCACGATTCGAGGGTATGGATATTTCCAAAAGAAGCTATAGGATCCTATTGCCAAAGGCCTCGCGGCAAAAGACGAACTCTTGCCCGACGCCCAACAACTTTGGAACTGATAGAGATCGACAGTCCACTCCAGATAATTTTCCATGAAGAGCTGCTCCGGGCTGCTGCCATTAGGACGAGAATAGTAGAATCTATCCTATCTTAGCTCTGCATAAGTGTCCCATAACCCCCGGCCAGCGCCTTTATATCTTTCAATTTTACCATATTTTCTCTAGTACCCATCTTAAAGAAGGAACCTAAAAGTTAAAAACTCCTTCTATTAACAGTGTCTTTAGTCCCATGATTAAAAAAAAATATGAAAACAAAATTGCGCATTGCATTTCTTTTTTCTCATTTCTAAAATATATTTTTTTTATGAATACATACTACATGACTAAGTAATACACACCAAGCAAATTAGTCATATAGCAAGTCAATACACATCTAATAAATCAATGCACAGTTTCTAAAACAATATTTATCAATATACAGTACACGACCAAATGATACCATTTAGTAAATAAATCATCTAGAACCCAATATATACCTCCAAGCAAATTGATAAATAATTTTTAGAACATTATATTCATCAGCTATATAGCCACTGATACATACTCGTTGACTTTTTGATACATTCTGCAAACTTATTTGATGCATACCTAGTAGTGATCCAATGCACGCCTCCAAATAAATTGATACATAATTTCTAGAATATGCTTTCTATAAGTATACACCATATAGACAGACAATCAACACCAATAAATTAGTTATCTAGCAAGCTAATATATAACTCTAGATAAATCGATAGATAGTTTTCAAAACATAGTGTTCATCAACACCGGTATATAATTTTCTAGCATTGTCTTATATAAGAAATAATATACATACCATTTTTTAAATTTTGCTAAACTCTTAGATGCACAAATCTTAAAAAATAGAAGAGAATTTGAAGGAAAAGAAAGGAACTTGGAAAAAGAAGAAAGAGAATAGATGGAAAATTTTGATGAGAAAAAAAATGCGGATGATCTCTCTCAACATATTTATTTTTTTTTTAACTACATGATTGACAAATTCACTTGATAAAAAGTTCTATCCTAATTTGACTTTAAGATTTTTTCTTTAAAATAAGTACGAGAAGAAACGTGGCAGAATAAAAGAGCCCGCCCCATAATTGTAGCTAAGACCAGCCACCGGTTTCTGTACCATCACAGCTTGTCCCTCTCATCTCAAGTAGCATCAACAGGATCACCTAGCCCTCCTAACACAGATAGAGCTCGCCATGAAACCACATACAAATTCCTATATTCCTTGATTGGAATTTCAATAGCCACATAAAGAGGTGGTTCGCATTGAATCACGAAACAGGTGCAATCCAGATACACGGTAGTGAATTCAAACTGCAGCAGTTCCGAGCCAAGCACATACTCCAGTACATTCGAAACAAGACAGTACAAAGGGAAGGGGAGGAAAAGGAAATCAATGGGCATAAGTTAGCGCCTACTTGATATACTGAAGGAGCTAACCTTCATCGGGGTTGCAACCACCAATGGTGCCTCTGGAGAGTCGCTCAATGCAAACTTCTCATGCATGAAGCGGCTGTCCACGATGGATTCATCTTTGGGGACAATCTTGTAGCAGTAGCAGCTTTTCAATCCTTCCTGGTTCTGGTAGCACCCGTGATTGCTGTTCTTCACTTGCTGGAAGTTCCAGATGACACTGAATTTGCCAACAGTTGCAACCAGATGCCTTTCCTGCTTACCATTTTCAGTGACCTGCAAGGTTGCTCATAATTAACAAAAATATTCAACCAAATCAGATTGAAGATATTGCTTCAAACCCGGTTGAATAAGTTTACAAATTTACACTGATTATATTAACAAAAAGATAGAAATTAATAGCTCAAGAATATCAAAAAAGTTTGGAGCAATATATGAAGGCCAGGCAGAAGGCCAAAGCAGCGAACTTGAGATGAATAAAATTACCATGGCCTCATTTTTTTTGGGAGAAAAGATTATTATGTTTTCAATGCAATCAAGAATATGTAAAGATTTCTATGATTTCAATGCAGGCAAGAATATGTAATATATTAAGTTCCAAATCAGAAACTAGAACATGGGCAACTTTTTCCTTCTGTTTCAACATCAGTTTTCAAATGAGGATCATTGTGTATGACAGACGTACTGGTTGATCAATGCTTCAAACAACCTAATAAACCCATCAAATCTTGTGATCATGTTACTACTCTCATGAAATGATTTAAGAATTTCAAATCCTTACTTCGTGAGACTCTCAGAAACTCCATATTTCATGTCATCATCTCTTCAATGATGACATTCAGAACTGGAACGCATTTAAGGCCTTTGATGGCCAATGCACATTTCAGAACTAAGCAAAGGATATCATTCTCCCCCTGCAACCACCCCCTCCTTCAACAATATATATCAATATATCTATATCTATCTATACATATATATATATATATATATATATATATATATATGGAGAGAGAGAGAGAGAGAGATGACTATTAGAGT
>JAOXJJ010000001.1:4896264-4912496 GCA_025769935.1 Phoenix roebelenii
ATATATATATATGGAGAGAGAGAGAGAGAGAGATGACTATTAGAGTGCCTAAACTTTAAGATCTACAACATTAAAGCTTGTTTCAAAATCAAAGGTCACGTGACAATCAGATATGAATAGGACGAGAGGAAGCAGAAGACAAAATCAAGAAAGGATGCTGGCCAAGTACACCATGGTAGTCATCTAATCATGTGCACGTTGCATAAATGACTGAATCCATATGTCATGAGGCTCCCGCCACTACAAAGCCAAAGGATAGATGTACGCAGTTTTACGGCTGCGTGCTGAGAGGCTGTTTTCATATTTCAAACCCATCACATCCAAGTCAAAATAAAGCAACCTTACTACTGTGCAACATTTTTGTACATGATACCAATGTTACTAAATACAACCGTGGTTCATTTTGCAGCCTAGAAGATCACGATACATGCCTACTTTTGCATGTGCATCCAACATACCCAACATTAACTACTTTGGAAAATACTCAAAAAGTATTCTAGACCTCTTAATCTAAATTAGTCAAAATACTAGTTCCTTTTGTGACAGAATTAGGACCTAAAAACTCTAAAACAAATTTTAAACTTGTTAAAAAAATACCATTTACGTTTTCCTTCTAACCCAATTTCAAATATTACTAATAACAAAACAAACTCCTCAACCGATTGCCTAACCTCTCATTTATGTTTGGCTCCAGCCTGAACCTTCCGGGTGTCTGACTCTTGATATACCATACCAGGATTGGAGTTATAAGTCATTTCACAGATAACACAACCTCCAGCTGCTTGTCTCATCTATTTCTGCCTCGGCAAATAATGAACCCTATTCTGTGATATATTCAAATCAAGGCATTAATATTGGTTGCAGCAACAGGTCGAAAAATTTGTAACAATTAGATTATGAATCTCTACAAATTACATTTCATATTATAACCAACAAAGCATATCCCATCTATTTGGCACAGCATTAGAAATCCTTCTTTTCCATTGACATATGTCACAGGCTAAATCCTGATTAACTTAGAGTCAAATCCTTAATCAAAAATTTCCATTCAGGATCCAGTTCCTGTTTCATGAATTTCCTGTCAAACACAGGCCCCACTCTCTGCAAAGCCTCTTATATTGTACTTCGTCAAAAACTGACATTCGGGGTTCCTAAGATCAGAACTCCTTAAACCTTCCAGGCATATAGAAGTCCCTCACTTTGGAATCTAACATGGTAACAAAAGTATGATCTAATACAGTTTTCCATTGTTTTGTCCTCTTTCTAATCAACTACTTAAGCTTCCTAAGATATATACATTCATGAACTACCTCTACTAAATTTACCATATATCCATCTTAATGTTGTCATTTTAACTACATTCACTTCACATGGTCTCACCCTCTTTATTGCTCAAAATTCCAATTCAAACTGGTTCAACGTTTGTCATTTCAGAATGTACATATCCTCTTTGCTGCTGGATGAATATGCTAGGTTGTCAACTCACTGTTGAAGCAACCTATAAACTTTTCAAGCCTGTCAGTACAATATTGTAAGCCAATGGAACTGGATCATAATTGCAAAGTGTAATGTCATATTGGTATAAAGCTGTCACCTTAAAAAAAACACATTGGGCAGATTGCCTAACGTACAGTTGCTCACCATGATCGTGTGGAGTCATCTGAAAATGAATGCATCCTTCTCCACTATCTATTCACCAAACAAGTGCTGACTAAATTTGGGATCAAAGCATGTAGTAACAAATAATCTAGAGAATATGATGGACTGCATAGCATATGAAATGTTTCAGAAAAGGAAAAACACTCAAACATTAGGATATGTGCAAGTGGTATTTTCAGTACGTCATTATGGTGATGAGCAGCCAGAGGACCAGACAAAACTTACGAGGAAGATGAGTGTTTACCTATGCAAAACTAGAAACTAAAGACAAGTTAGAAGAAATTACAGACAAAAAATGTAAATTAAGGAAACAATTTCACATTTATTTGAGAAACAATCTTTATTTTAGCATGACATGTCAGCTAGCAAATATACAAAACTTTTTTAGTTACGAAATAATATTAATTGATAATTTAATAGAGCATTTAATAACACGTAGTTAAAAATAAACAACTAATCGAGAATTAGTGAAACTTATAAGTTCTGTTAAAGGTCTTTGGGCACCAAGAGAGGGGAGTGGTCATAACCCAAACCCCTAACATGCCTGGTACTAGAGCTGATCATGGGCCAGGCTTGGGCACAGAAATATCAAATTTTAAATAGGCCCGACCTGAAGCTCGACTAAAAATAAATAGAGTTTAAGCCCAAGGCTCGGCCCATGATAAGCTCTACCTAGTACGCTGACCTGCATATAGTCCAACCAGATAGTCCTGAGCCCCGCTAGGCCTCTGTGGGCTCCTACAGAAGCTGCTAGGCAGTTGACACACATAAAGCATCCATCTAAATTTTGAGCCTTAAAAGGACAACTGGAGGAGTGCTTAAAACCAGCCCCTACAATAGCTGTAACTAGCTTGTTTTTAAGAAAAGAATTAATGAATTGGTCATAAGGGAACCAGACAAGGAGGCTCTAGCATACCGTGAACACCTACTCTACTGGGTTATATTTCTTCACAAATAGTGTTTCATAGCTAGATAGCAGGCCTGGCTAGAAGAAGCACTTTAATTTGTGATAATTCTGAACAGCCTCTCATTACACAAAGTCTACCTGTATATAGGAGTCCTACCTAGTGGTGGCTGTGGAGGCTAACAATCTCAGAAAAGTTTGACTTCTAAGAGCTATTATAATAGTAGACTACTAATTCAGAATGTGGTACTTTAGTGATGTGCTCTAAGTTTTAATGAATGCAACCTGATTTGAGTCTTTCATACAAGCATCCTCCCATAAATTGGATGTGAAATGTCACAGCCAACAACCAAGCTTCTGGTTCATTATGCTCCAGGGGAATTAAATGGTGTAGTTGGTCAGATGTCCCAAATGGTGTGTAAAACTAGATAATTTTGAAAGCAAAGGTTGGTTGTCTTGAGGACTCAGCAGTGGTTGCAGAATGTGGGAGTACAGGCTCTATAAGTTCTCCCTGTACTTTTTAGACTTCCTATCCATACAAATAAATAAAGAAATGTAACAATCACATATAACTACAAAGCACATCCCAGCTGCACACATTGGTTTGTAGCTCTGCTAGAATCAATTCATTCTACCTTCCAAGAATTATAATCTACAAATCCAACATATTGGTTATACTCACTATAAAAGATAATCTCAACTTCCATACATCAAGTAGGTAAAAATAACAAAAGATGCATCATGCCACCATGCAAAAAATTGCTTAACAACCCAAAATCTGAAGAACGAACAAAACAACAATATTCATGTCATGGAAATCCCATTGTTTTTAACAAGAAAAAAATCCTTGGAAACAATTGTATCAATTAAATTCAACATAAATTACAACAAACAGAAAAGTGAATGGCACATACTTCTTCCATTCTTTCTGAGCCCTTTAAAGTTAATTACTACATCTACTAGCCCTTCTTAGTTGCAACAATGCAAAGAACATCAACAAGAAAGGAAACAAACTACCAAATAGTTCTAAGTTCCTGCAAATAATTCTAAGCTTGTCCAGTTTTCTCAATCATGACCTACCACCAACAAGTGTAAACAGTTATCATTCTGGAAACTGCTATTTTCCACTATTCAACAATCACGTGATAAAATCTGGAGAATATAAGCGTCAAGTCTCTCAACCACATGACACATGTAAAGCATTCTTCTAAAACTGCTACAACCCATAACTCAAGTCAAAGGCATTTATAACAATGATAGTAGTAATTATTTTTCATGTCGCTTTATTAAGGATGGAAAACTACAAAATTTCTTCATCATAGTCAAGTATAATCTCTTCCTCATAGAATTCCCTTCAACACCTTTAGCATCTTCTTAATATCAAACCATTATTATGATTTACCAGCTTCAAAACACACATCAGTAAGTCTAGATTTGACATGATCACGAATACTGCCTTTCAAATTATCCATATATCTTCAGCATCTACCTCCCACTAAATGATGGCAATGTGAAATACATTTAGACTATCAACTTTTGTTCCTTATATTATTCCACTAAAAGAAAAAAAAAACACCACCAAACCCCGACTCTGTGAAATCTGACCATGCACTACCATTCTTAGTGCAGCTCCAAAGTGCCAAATTACAGGTCACACCCTGAATCTTATTGAAAGCACTGTTATGTCCATATCATAATACAAAGAGTGCTCCAGTTTTTCACCTTTTGCTAATGAAAAATCAAAAAAATCTGCATGCATACTTGTATAATCATAAATACAATCTAAATCACCAAACTCTCTCACCCTAAGCACAGTGTCAATGAATTATTAAATATTAAGGAAGACCAATGGTACCAACGAACTTAGAATTTCATATGATACCTCAAGAAAGCAAAGCAAAGACATGCAAGATAGGCCAAAGCAAAACTTTTAGGGCATTTTTGGGCTGAAAACATCCTAGGCCATATTAAACTTGAAGACATAATGAGTCTTTACCTAAGTTGCAGTCTTTGAGATGTCAAACTCACTCATCAATTGACTAGTTCAATAATCAAGAGTCAAGACCGTTCTTCATTGCTTGATACATCAGTCCTTTTCCATTTAGTAGCATGACGATCTTGTGGTCTTCATACCAACTGAACCTAATTTAGTCAGTTTATCCTCACAAACCTAGGTTTGGCTTATAAATTCAGGAGCCAGAACTACTTACCATTCACATTGTACTTGCTGTGGGTGCTAGATAAATCCATCAATCTCGGGCTTAGATTTTCTGCTTCATGAAATTTCAAGACTACCATACATAATTTGCTCGTAATTTTGCATCAACTTTCAAACATATTATTTCTTCCAACATCGTTTCAAGATCCTTAACTAAGATATTTATTTTTGCCATGTTTAGCCTCTTTTAGTGTTCATACATCATCTTTATTTTGTTTTTATGGAGAGTTTGCATCATTTGTCCATGTCTTTGCATTGCTGATCCATTTTTCTAGCAAAATAACCTCTTAGTTAACCAGTTCAACTTGTAGCCAACCTACTTCATCAACCTCATCAACTTGCAATATCCAAACCACCATTACATGATATTAATTGGTATCCTAACATTAATAATATCCAAACCCTCATTATATAACTTCACTCATTCATTCATGATAATCTCAGCTGCCTTCAGACCTAGATCATAATGTGACTTTGGAGCCCTGTGTCACCTATAAGGTAACCAATCATACTTCATGCAGCTATTCCCAAATAATTTTAGAAAAAATTACAGCAACACCCCTTCAACTTTTCGCGATTTGCACTTACACCCCAAAACTTCTATTTTTTCAATTAGACCCCAATACTTAGTATTTCATTGCAATGTGGCCCAGTAGTCTATATGAGCTCTAACATCATTAACAACATGTGTGAAATGATTAAATTACCCTGAAGGAGATTCTAAGTTATTAAATATTTTTTCAATTTATTAAATTATTTTCATTGACTCAGCTCTCTCTCTTCTCCATTATTTTGCTCTTTCTCTCTCTTTTCTCTCTATCTCTCACAATCTTTGGAAGCCATACTTGAGGCCCCGTCGAATCAATCAAAGCACGCTGGCTTCTTTAGAGCTTAGTGAGGACTGGTTTGGATGTGGAGGAGGGGCTTGATCCTTCGCTGGCCTTTGATCCCTTGTTGCCGATGTGGTAAAACCATTGGGAGGCGTAAAGGTGCCGCATCTTTTCCCCTCCTCTCCATTTGAATCCTTTCTATGAGGCTCTTTTTCTGCTAGGTTTCAATAGTTCCAGTTGATTGTCTCTTTTGAGTTAGTGAAGGAAAGTTGGTTGCTTGATATCTTGACTTGCTTTAAACAGGCACTATCTTTCAACAGACAAAATTTCTATATGGAAACAAGTTCACTCCAGAGGAAATGCAAGACAGGAAGCACATGATTCAAAACAACCTATACAAATATCTCAGTACATTACTTGAGGGTCGAGCGATTTGAGGATGAGTCTTGAGAGGACAAAAAAAAATCTTGTTCTGCATGCAGAGAAATCCATCCAAGGGGAAAGAAGAGTTGAGGAAAGTAACAAATGCATATACTGGATCAATCAAAGGTTGTAACATTTTTCTGATTGGCTGCAGCAAATTATGGCTATGGGAGATCTAGGTGTCTTTTTCCCTGCTGCACTGTGTGAGTATGCCCCTGTAGTGGAGGAGGTTTGGAAAGATCCTGCTATTCAAGAGACATACAAGAGAGGAAGCGAAATACATCTTCTTACTGATGTTGCAAGCTACTTAGACCAGGCAATTGAAATATCTAACAATGAGTATGAACCTACTGAGAAGGACATCCTATATGCTGAAGGAGTCACCCAGTGCAATGGCTTGCTTTTGTTGAGCTCTCTCTGGGTAGCTGGAATCCAATGTTTGAGCTGTACAGTGAGAAGTTTGATCGTCCTCCTCCCTTAACGAAGTATGATTGTCTCTCTGAAATGAGATGATATGAAGGATGATAATGTTTTTGGAATCCTTGATGTGTCATTTTAAAGCACTGATGCAAGCTCTTGTCCATACCATAGGCAAATATGATATGCTTTATTCTTTCTATTGGTGGGGTTAATTCAACAGCCTAGTGATCCAGGAGCTAACCCGTATCTCAGAAGCCCAGATTTGTAACTGGGGTTTAACCTTTTGATGTCTGACTTGGAATGGTTACCATGTAATGGTGGGGTAATGTATGGTAACAGGGAAATGCTGTAATTTATCAAATGAGGGTGTATAATTGGCTGACCGGTTGCTGTATATTAGTTCATGATGTCCATTGAGGTATAATTACAGCATTTGCATTGCTTCAAAAAAGATATCCCGACTTGCTTTTTGTGGTTGCGAACTAGAACTTTCCTGTTCAAGTTATTGATTACTGGCCTTTTTTTCTTTTCTTATTTCGTAGAAAGCATTCCCAGATTGGATTTTTCAGAGCAAGGTTTATTTCATGATGATTTTGGTCTTTTTTGGGATGTGCGGGAGATATGGGGTGTCTTTTTCTCCAAGAATCTATGGCTTGTGACATGATGGGCATTGGAAAATATGGAATGGGCTTCTGTATCCTTGTGACCATAACTCTTCAATGTGTCTGTGGTTCGTTCACCCTTGAAGACAACTGCTTGATTGATTGTGGGTCTCCAAATAGCACAACCATCAGCGACAGAATTTTTGATTTACCCAGCCCTCATCTTTCCCGATCCAAATGCATGGCTGGCACTTCATCCACCTCCATTTCTTCCCATTTGTGTACCAAAGCTACAACCTTACGACTTCATCTGCCTCCATTTCTTCTTCTTCTTCAAGAAGAAGAAGAAGAAGAACCCGACGGAGCACCGGATCCCTCACCTCCCATTGGATGACTCCTAGCCAGCAGAAAGAAAGAGGAATGGGGAGGAGTCAAATGATAGCCATGTGATCTCCTCCCTTCCCGCCAAAAAATATAACACCTCTCCTAATCCATGAGGGAAGGACATTTATAGAATATGGTATCTGAAGTTATATCACGTGACAATCATGTGTTCACGGATCCCAACAGATATTAATGGCTGGGCCACATTGCAACGAAACATTAAGTATTGGGGTCTAATTGGAAAAAAAAAAGTTTTGGGGTGTAAATGCAAATTGCAAAAAGTTGAAGGGGTATCGCTGTGATTTTTTCATAATTTTATCGAGTTTTGCACCGTGAGAATATTTATTCATCAACCCTTTTTTGTGTTGCCTAGCTTTTACAACCCCTCATTCATGAAATACATCCTAAACATCATATCAGTTCATCACTTTAGAATCTCTTTTGATTTCTAATCCAATCATCTACATGCAAACTCTTGGTTTATGATCCACATGGAATTGGAAAACGTGGAGGTGATAAATGATGACGCAGCAACTTATACAGTTATATATCTTTTGTTGTACAAATATGTTAAGTATGCTGCATTGGTTTCTGTCTGTAACCTTCTTCATGGAACTTCTATATACACAACCATTAACTAAAGTTCCTGCTCATAGGATAAAGATCCTTTCCAAATGTATTTAGTTGGCTTCATGCCTTGATATGAATAGCAATCACTCAGATACTAACTTTTTAGTTTGAGAAGCTACCAGAAAACCAACTAGTCTGCTGCATTGTACAAGAGGACCTTCATGTTAAAACAGCCAAGGTCATTTATCACAACAACCTTAATCATCAGTTAGTTGTTTTTTCTTTCCTTAGCCAAATTTCATTTCCATGCAAATAATAATGATGATAATAATAATAATAAATTCATAAAAATGTCTGCCTACAGCAACATTGATGAAATCAAAATGATGATATATGAACATATAGATAGATGTATATGTATAATGATGTAAAACAAGAAAAAAAATGAAGTTAGGTCATCAATAGCTTTTTTTCCAGCATTACTTCTAAAATGACATTTGATGCTTATCACATATTCATCTTCCCCCTCAAATAATGATTAAAAAAGGGAGAAAGCTATTCCATGATCTTGTTCGTATAAAGTTCATTTAGGAAAAATCCTTTTTTTTGGTACAACAGCAGCTCACACTCGACGAGTGTGAATGCGGCAGCAAAATTAGAAAACAAAATACTACATAGAACAAGGTCCGCCATACCGGTACCGGTCAGCGTACCGGTACGTACCGGTCCCGTACCGCTCCATACCGGTCCCATACCGGTTCTCTAATGATAAGCTACCGGTACCGAATTTCATGCTGATCCGGTACCGATCCCAAGCCGGACCGGTATGGTAGACCATGACATAGACCCTCTGCCAACGATATGTGGTCCACCCAGAAAAAAACCATCCGAGTGGTGAGCCGCAAATGAGGCTACTCAGTCGGCGGCTTCATTTGCCTCTCTGTATATATGCGTGGCCTGGTAGGAGTTGCACTCCCCCAAAAGTCTGCAAATATCACGAACCATCGGCCTCTCCTCCATGGCACATCCCCGACCCCAGATCCACGCGACCACCGAAGCCAAGTCTCTCGAGGAGGATGTGATATGCCCTCCGCACCCCCGGGGCATAGGACAATCCCTCCCAGGCAGCTCTAAGATCGGCACACGCAACAGACGTGTCGTAGATCCGCCATCCCTCCGCCACCACCAAACAAGCAGTGTGGTCTCTGATGGTGAATCCCACATCTCCGCAGCCGTCCTCGCCCACATTGCCATCAAAGTTCACCTTGAGAAAGCCAGGCGATGGGGGCACCTAAGAGATATGCACGGTCCTGGACGCTGCAAAAGCAGAATGGAAGCCCCATATGTCCCTAGCCAACCCAACAGGTGAAGCCCCAATGGAGCCACTGATCTCCGCCGCGAGCAATAGTGCTCTGGTCGCCATCACCCTCGGATGAGAGCGAACATCCTCAAATACCCCGGCATTCTGGTCCAGCCAACAAAGGTAGGCCAGGTAAGGAGCATAGGTCTCCCTCTCCTCAAGCCCAAGTCTCTATACCAACGCCTTCAAGAAGCATAGAAACTCCTCAATGGTGGTCCACCCCCTCCACTGGTCGGCCCTGGCACACCATACAAACTATCGGGATCCTCACCCTCCGCTGCACTAACACAACTCTGATCGGCAGACATCCCCAGGCCACCTTCTTGAGGAACAGGGCAATGCGGGAGTGCATATGCATCCTCCAGATCCATCTACCATCAATCTGCCGTGTCGGAGGCCGCTCAACTACCTCAGATATGTCACCGGCACGCACCACCAACCTCCCGATCCTGCTCCAAACTCTCCTATCCGCTAACTCCCCCTCAGGGATCGATAGGAACAGAATCTACTCCGCGAGCTGCTCTCTAAACAGATGCCTAACGAGGGCCTCATCCCACCTGCACTCTTGAACAAACAAATCACACACTCTGCATCCAACCATCCAACTGTGGTCGATCAAAGTGGGCCAATCCTACAATGGATCCTCAGATAACCACATGTCCTCCAGTATGCTAATCGTCCGGCCATCCCCAATCTTCCATCTGATCGCCAATGTCACCACTGAGGTGCAGACATATATCTCTCGCCAGATAAAGAAACTGCCTCGCCCAGTATGGAAGATTGACAGAGAAGTCGGGTCCTCGTTCTTCGCCCTCAACAGGAACCCCCAGAGGCTCTCCAGGTCCAAGAGGAACCTGGCTACTATCCTGGTCGCAAGGACCTCCCTGCGCTGAAATAGTGAATGAACTCCAGACTGCCCCTACTGGTTGGCTGACAGACCGTCTCCCAAGCCAGAAGATGCTCAAGGCACTCTCTCCATTTGGACGGGCTGCGGGCCTGTTTCAGTGGGCCAGCCCCACTGCCGGCTTGCGTTGGGCCTGCCTCCCTCTTTCCATGATAGGCCTGGCCCCCCGGCCCACAGCTGGAGGCCCCTCAGCTCTGGCCTTTGCGCGCCCCAAGCCTAGCTGGGTGTGGGTCTGGGTACCCGTTGGGAGGGCTTGACCCAGCGCCGACTCGGTCTGAGTCGCGGTCACACCCTTCACTCCTGTCGCCGAGTCACCAGGCCCAGCATCCTTCTTCGACGAGGTACATCGGGCGATCTTTTTTAGCTTCTGCTAGCCCCTCGACTCCAAAGAAGACGTGGGTTCACTCGATTCTCCCTCGGCCAGATTCGGCCCTGGATGTGGAGGAACCATTCCCCGTGTCGACTCATCTGGGAGCACGGTCATCTTCCTCGCCAAGCCCTTGGCACCATCGGTACTTTGCTAGCACACTCGAGCAGTAGACATCCACGGAACGTAGACCGCCCGGCCTCCCAGATCTGTGTCCCCACCCTCTGTCACTCCTGATTTTGCACCCAAGCACCGCGCCGCCTCCGGATCCACTGCCACCTCTGGCTCCGCCCCGTGGAGTTGAAAGCTGCAATCGTCGACTAGGTGCCCGATCCGGGCGCATCGGTAACAGAGGCCTGGCATGTCCTTGTAGACAAAGTCCTGCCAGTACCTCGTTTGCCCCCATTGGACGAACGTATCTAGGACCAACAGTTGAAGCAAGTCGACCTCCATTTTCATCCGAGCATACCCGATCCGCCGCCGTTCACTGGAGACACTGTCAAGCTCCAAGGGTCATCCTGTCGCCGCCACTACCTCCAACGGGGACTCTCTATCCTAGCACTCCAGCGAATCGCCGAGCAGCCATATCCAGATCGTTGTCCGGCTAATGGTATAGGATCCCGGGATGAAGCCAGGCTGCCATTTCTCCAACGTAAACATCTGGCCCGCGACCAGCCATGAGCTAGCCGCTAGCACCGCCTCCCTGTCCTCACCAGACTTGAAGCACAACATCATAAGGCCCCCCGCCATGGGCAAGACTTCAATCGTCTCTTTCAGCTTGCCCTGGTTCTTCAGGTCATGCGCCACTAGCTCCAACAGTACGCGCCAGCCCAAACTCCTAGCAATCGCAGCCGTCTCCGCCCACATGCTCCTCGCTCGCTCCACTCGAACCGTCGGCAGCACCACCACATGGGGGAACCAGCATTGGAGTGCCGCTAGTTCCGCCTCCGTGGGTCGATGGATGACCTCCTCTGGTCGTCCCGAGATCCCCCGTGCTACATTGGACCATGAGGGTTTGGGCTTGGCCACCCCCGGAGCCGGTATCTCCTGTCGTTTCCCGCTGGATCCCACCATCGAGCTGGTACAAGGAGCTGCCATCCACACCCACCAGGTGTTCGATACCTAGCCGGCTCTCCGCATGAGTTTTGATAAATACAGTATTCCTTCTGTCAAGCATATTTAGATTCTCAAGGACTTCTCCCTCCAATTTTCCCTAGGACTTGTTTAATCAGGCACAAATATCCAAAGACAACTTGAAGAAGATGAGAAAAAAAATAGTTGACATGGATTAAGTGGAGATTGTTGCTTTTACAGTGTACGAGTAAAAATGAAGGGAGAACTTTCTAGTTCAATCATTCAATGACAACCACGCAGTTCAAAATGACTATTACAACCAATATATTTAAAATATCTAACATCAGTTTAAAGATACATTCAGTCCATGGATATGGGGTTGAAATAATGACAATATACATTGTTCTGTACTGGCTTGAAATTGGTTAACAGGTTCCAAGCATTGGCATAGGCTTGAAATAATAACTATTTTTCACTGGAGATGCTTGCTGTATCACCAAAAATATAAAAAAAAAAATCATTACAAGTAACCAAAAGAACTTCTAGACAGAATTACATATGTAGATGAAAATGCAGAAAAAATCACAAAGCATGTACTATAGCACCATATCTATCTCCTGGAAAGGCATGTCAACAACATACAAAAGTGGGAGTGATCTAGACTTAGTTATATTTCCTAAATAAGGTGCATCAAAAACGATACAAACTACAACCTCTCAAGCAAGACAATGTCTTAATGAGCTAGAGAATTGACAAAAAAAACACAGAGGAAACAAAAAAGAAAAGAGAAGGTATTGACATGAACAGGTTAAAAAACCTCTCCTCCTTGTATTAATTTGAACTACAGTAGGCTGAAAATACATCTTTGGTTCCACAATTGAACAAACTCCACAATAAAAAGAAAATTGCAGCTTTCTGTAGTTTCTAAATGTGTCATTCACACCATGAGTAATAAATGGCTTAAAAGTAGAACATGCCATAATTATGAGATAGGACATTAAAATTATAGATCTCTATCAAACTATATTTGCAGATCCTCAGTGCATCACTGTGAAATGTCAAACAAATGTTTTTATCTGTCTATAGCTTGATTGAGCTTTTCATCGCCCAAGATTGAAGTAAATTTCAGAGCCTGCCAAGCAGGATCTACTTTCCTCATGTTATATATGCATATCTCTTTCTCTCATTAAAAAATTCATGCGAACACAAATTCAGTTTCCCTATCAAGAGTCCGCAGCAATATTTCTGATTTTAGAATCAAGATTAAAATGTAAACTGTTGCACAGTGTGTTAATGGCATGCAGTAAACGACCATAACATAACAGTAAATGAAGTAAACAACAACCTGAAGAAAGCCATCCTGATGTGGTACTTTAATAGCATGGCATTCTGAATATCAGAAGTACTAATTTAGAAAGAAAGGTAACAAAACTCAAGCTAATTAGCAGCAAAACTAAAAGTGGCTTTCTAGATGTGCATTATATGTGTGAAGAAAAGGAAGTCCAAACTTACCCAGGAGAACTGTCCCCCATGGAACCTATTGTTCTTGCCAGCCAAATGTGAATCCAATGGAGTGAGCTTCAACAACCTCGGAGCTGCTATCCTGTTCCCCATTCTTCCGCTAAAACCAGTCTTCTCCTTCCCATTTTTGTCCTTGAAAAGAGTGCATATAAGGATCAAGTACGTGTCAGTTGTGCCCAGTATCCACTTCCCATCATAAGTAACATCCACGTGAGTGATCGGTGACCCAAGCCCTGGGAATGCAGTCTTTGCCATCCTCATTGAGCTCTTTGAGTACAACCTAATCTTCCCATCAAGAGACCCCACCACAATGGACCCATCTCCAGTCGTCGCAAAACACTGGAAATTCGTACCCCTAGAGAACTGGTGCCCCTGTGTCCACTGCAGCACCGGCGACTCCATTGAATTGGCTATATTCTGGACCATCCCTCTTCGGTCCCTCATATCCCACCTGCAAAGCCTGTTATCATCCAACCCCAAGAATGTCGACTCTGAAGGGTCCAGCTGTGATCCCTTGCTATCGTTTGTAATGTCTCTCATGGTAATATCAGTCCCATCCTTCTCAAATCTCCACTCTGTCACCACCTTCCCGGTCTCAATATCTAGCTGATGAGCGCCAGTAGCATGGGGCTTCCCTTGCTGTCCTGGGCTCATCAACAGCATACTGGTCTCCGCCCTCATTAAAAGTCCCTTCTTGGGAGTAGAATATCCACCATCCCTACTCCCATTATTAAAAAGCTTCACCGAGACCCCCTTCCCATGAACTCCATGGCTAAAATTCCTGACTACCTGAATGCCGGAGTTGCTGACCAGGAAGCTGTTGTCGAGAGCCCCGAGCGCAAGGCTCTGTATCCCACCCTCACTGGCCTCCTCAAACTCTTCCAAAAGGTTTTGCCTCGCCCGGGCCAGCATGCCCTGGCCCGCTCTCTTCTCGACGCTCTCCGCATCCTCCCAGATGGCGTCATCGGCCGCCTCTGGCCGTGCCCACGCCATGAAGTCATTCCCAAAAACCCTATTCTTGTTTTCATCTGTCGCCTCAAAGCCATAGGCGTTCTCAAAGAGGCAGTTCTGGTACTCGTTCTGGAATTCCCGGTAGCCCTCCGGCGTGGAAAACTTGAGAGCCCAGACCCCATCGGCGACGAAATCGGCGCGCCGTTGTTCGGGGAACGACTTGAGCTGTAGCTCCGGACCCACCTTGGCCCGGACCTTGGATCCAATCTTCAAGAACCAGGCAGACCACGTGATCTCGTCGGCAGCAGCGTCGGGGCGGGAGGGTTTGAAGAAGGAGAAGGAAGCGAGCTTCTCGGAGGTGATCCACCGGGCGTTGGGGGAGTTGCCGCCGATGTGGAGGTAGAGCTTGACGGATTTCTTCGCGCTAGGGTTCTGGGCGGAAGCTGTCGAGGGTTTGGAGTACGTGAGCTTGAGGGATTTGAGCTTCTCGTCAACCTCGCCGAGGGAGGTCGGCGTTAGGGTTTTTCCGCGGCTCCGCTCCGCCGATGAAGGCGGGTGTTGTTCTTCTTGCTGGGATTCTTCTTCTTCTTCTTGCTCATCTTCTTCTCCTTCCTCGGCCTCGGTCTCGGTGTCGGAGAGCTCCAAATCCTCGCGGCTGTGAGCGCCGCCCATGGCGGATTGAAGAGAGAAAGGAGGAGAGAAAGGGGTGGAGAAAAAGGGAATAGGTGGTGGCGGAGGAGTCGGGATCGGCGGCGGTGGCGGACGAAGCGAAGCCGAGGGAGGGAATGAGAACGAAGGGCGATTTGAATTTCGAAGGGGCGGAGAATCGAATGGGTGTCTGAGTGGGCGAGTGGCGCTCGAGGGTGGAAAGCGGCTAACCGGGCACCGCCGGTCCGCGTGGACCTGGCGCTTATATATCTGTCCAAGCTTGTTTGGTAATACTGCGCGTGTGAAAACTTTATACGGGATTCTTAGAGCGTACTTGCCCTACTGTATATAATTAGACAGAAAAGCTGGTATATTCGAAAAAAGACGGTCGCCTCTATGAATGATGGTAGACAGAGCAGCGCGTCATGCGAGGGAGGTTATTGTGGCTACCGTTGTGGTCTCTTCTGGGATGGCTAGGGACATCTCGGGTACTCATGCTGTTTCAACGCCCCATTTTGTCCTTGTTTCTTGGGCATCCCCACCTCTTAGCTATTTCAAAGTAAATTTCGACGACAGCAGGTCAGCGAATAGCGCAACTGGAGGGGTTAGCTTTGTGATCAGAGACCACTGTGGTAGGATGCTTACTGTAGGTGGGCGCCGGACATCTGGGCTCACTGTTATTGGGGCAGAGTTATGGGCTGCCTGGAAGAGGTTATCCTATGCCAGGCAGGTGCTTGGTGTGGAGCGAGTGTACCTTGAGGGAGGCTCAGCGGTGGCGATCAACTAGATCCGGAGGTGGACAAGTATGGTGATGGTCATCCCTTTATCCGGAAGACACGCAGGATGGCTTAGTCGATGGGCGGCTTTCAAGCAGCTCATGTGTTTAGGGAGGCGAACAGGGCTACAGACTGGGTTGCCTCCTATGTTGCCCGGCACTCCAGAGATTTTTTGGGGACGTCCGGACCAGATGTTCCTTTTGCTTTGCTGTGATCTAAATGGGTGTACTCATGTTAGACTTATATGAATGAGTAGCCGCTTTTACCAAAAAAAAAAAAAAACTTTATGCGGGGCTTTACAGTTTAGAATGAAGGTGAGACGTAAAATTTTTTGATGTAAAATTTTTTAAAATACAATTTTTATAAAAATTTATTTATTATTTATAATTATTTTTTAAAGTATCATAAAACTTTAATATATATTCGATAAATAAATTAAGAAAGTACTTTTGGTATAGCAAAATAACTTAAAAAATATTACATATTATATAACATAATATAATAAATATAATATATATTAATATATAAATATATGATATAATATAATATTACTGCAATGTAATATAATATTATTCTAATATAGTTAATATAATATTATATATTATAGCATAAATAATATAA
>JAOXJJ010000001.1:4912596-4923705 GCA_025769935.1 Phoenix roebelenii
ATAATACAATATTTTGATATAAAATATTATAATTATAATAATTAATATATATTAATATGTTATTAATATAATATTTTTAGGAACTAATTTTTGAAAAAAAAATATAGAGGCACACAATCATACTTGCAAAAGTGAGATTTTATAATTCTTTTCTTTTTAATGCTTTTTTAAAATAATGGATAAATAAATGGAGGAAAGAAATAATATTTTGAACACGTGGTAAGAGAGAAAGCCAAGGCTGATTAAGGTTTATTTTTTGTTGGGGCTCCTACAGATTTTTTTCTTCGTGCATTATGATATAAAGGGACACTTACTTAATTATATAATTTTATCATGGGTGTTTTGGTTTGAAAAAGAGTATTTTATAAGTTTAAAACAGTTTTCCGACGAGTGCTAAAAGTACTTTTTTAAAGAAGCTCTATTCTGGAGCAT
The DNA here is from genome assembly GCA_025769935.1 of Phoenix roebelenii. NCBI lineage: Eukaryota > Viridiplantae > Streptophyta > Magnoliopsida > Arecales > Arecaceae > Phoenix > Phoenix roebelenii. The sequence continues at coordinate 4,913,029 of JAOXJJ010000001.1, forward strand.
TTTCCAAGTAGACTTTTTCAGTTTTTTGGCAAAGCAAAAATAACTTCTCGATTTTTTTTATCAAACACTCCTATTCCATTCAAAAATACTTTTGAAGGATAGAAAGTATTTTTTGACCTACCAAAGCTCTGCCAAAGAAGGCTTAAATCATTCTCTCTTTACGTAGGGCTCCATAGATGTTGGATCTATTCACGGGCCAAATGGCGGCTCGGGCCGAAAGCCCTTCATGTGGCTCAAGATAAACGTTTAAATCTGCCAGACCGAACTAGGTCTTGGAAAATAGGTGTGTTTAATAATCAATTCGGGCTTTGATTTGGAAATTAAAGCCTGCCCAAGACTGGCTCAGCTCGATTTTTTTAATATTATTTATTTATATTTCATATGTATGTATATTTAATTGATAATTATTGTTAACACGTGAACTTGATAGGATAATGATCGTGTGACGCCCCAATATCACATGCACAAATGAGCCAACTAATAGATGCCAACGATGGAAGACCAAGGCTACAAGCAAGGCAAAAGGAACCAAATACATTGAGAAAGATAAGGAAAGATATTCAAATATGAAACTGTGAAAATAAAGCTTTCATTAATAACATAGAAGAATTACAAACTTAAACAACCGCTGCTCAAACTACAAAGTACAAAAAAGGCTTGGGAGGCAAAGGAGGCAACAATAAACACCATAAGAATATGCAAGAAACCAATCCACTGTATTGTTCTCACCCACCCTTCTAACAATACCCAACGGGACATCCGTCCAAATCCTATTTAGGGGGGTCTAAAGTATCAAGGAGCATTGCAGTTGTCTGTCTCATCACTGGAAGTTCTGACATGAAAACACTCCAAAATAAAGGAAAAATGGATTTGCGGCGGCTGCTCATGATATCTAATTACAATGTATGTATATCTAATTTTAGTTAAAAAATCCAAATGGCCATGAAGTCCGAGGTACAGCTCGAGTATGACCCGGGCATAGCTAATGCCTATCCAAGTTACCCTCAACACCGCTCGTGGGACTAAGGTATCACAAACCCTTCTCCGTCCTTGCTACCGCCATCTATCGAACTTTCGCCAACTGTTGTGAGCTTGGAATCAAGGCCTCTAATCACAAATCTTACTCCATCTTTGCTACCACCATCTATCACACAACTATCAAAGTTGACCTTAAAGAAACTCAAGGATGGGAGCTTCCGAGTGATGAATATCGTTCGAGTCATTGCAAGAGCTGTAGAGGAGTCCGAGGTGTCCTGAGCTATCATAGATTCTCTAACAGTGTATAAGTAGATGATCTCAGTAACCTGTACCAAAGTCCTCTCCAAAGTGAACCTCAATGGCTAACTGCTCTCCCTAAAAATTCAAGCATTTATGGTGAGCCAAATATGATATGCAATATAACAATCGTAATGGTGGCAGGTCCGGAGGACGATTTGCTTGAGCTTCTCGTCATGTACTCGAAAAAGGTATCAACTGGGGTCACTAATTTAAACAACTCTTGAGGGATGCCGGCTAGTCTCCACACCTGCATAACTCTCCCACATTGAAAGAGGACATAGTTAACAAACTCCTCCACCTTAGAAAAGGGGTAGGCTGGTGGGATGTTCATCCTCCGTTTGCTTAGAACATTCTTGGTCGCAAGACAACCCCATGCTACCTTTCAGATAAACAAGGCTATTTTTGGGTAAACACCAAGCCTCTAAATCCAAGCACAATTTAGCCTCTGTGCAAACTCTTCTCTAAAGAGATTATAAAGGTCCTTGTCTTTCACCCTCATGTTGCAAGTGGATCTCCAGACCTTCACATCAAGAGCACTATACTTAGGAATCGTGAGAGACCGAACCTTCTTGGTCAACTGGCCCAAACAGCTGGGCAACCAAATTAGTGTTCTACCTTCTCTCTCTAGATAAAGAAAAGTCACAAACCTGCATATTATCCACCATCTTAGTGTTGATTGTGGTTAGCCACTATCTCAAATTAGGGTCGTACACCTAAGTGTCCCTCATCACATTCATCCTCTGCTCGTCTCTAATCAGCCATCTTGTGTTGGCCATCACCGTTGATGCATGCACACAAATGGCTCTCCAGATGAAGAAGCCATTTTGACCAACATGAATATCAGCAACTAAAGTCCATGGGCTGTTTTTAGCTCTCATAAAAAAACTTTGGAGACTATCGAGTTCAAGTAAATACTTCGTAGTATGCCTAATTATCATGATCTCTCTCTTGATCAGCAAGCACTGGATGCCTAGTCGACCATCTTTGCAATGGCCGACAGATCAATCCTCAAGAAATGAGATGCACCCCGCGCCTACCACTATGCAAACTCTATAGAAAGTTCCAAAACATCTGCTCTAATTTCATAAGAGAGATTTTGGGCATAAATAAGACATAAGATAGAGCAGCATAGTAATAAGGACAAATTTCACCAGAGTCAATCTGTCCCTTATAGGTAGAGATCTAGCCTGCCAACTCTCTACCCGTTACTAAATGTTCTACTCCATATTAGCATACTAGCCTCCATCCGGTGATGGGTGCAATGGATCATCAACCAGTTGGTTATTAATTTACGGACTTTGTTATAGTCTTAATGAAGCTTGGATTTTGCCTAAGGGATCGCTAAATAAGTACGATCCACTCATTGGCCTGCACGCAATTTTCTCCATTTTCTCTGAGCTCATAAACCCTGCTTATCCCCTTTCCCTTTGAGCCACGTCCCCCAATGGATCCCGGAGTCGTATCCTCCTCCTCCCCAGCCCCCCTGAAACCCTTCAAATTAGGGTTAGGGTTCCAAGATTTCACGACGCCGTCTCCTTCCCCTTGCTATCCCGCCTTTCGTTCGAGGTTTTCTCTCGGTTGGAATCTTCGGAGCGGCTCCCTCGAGCTCCGAGGGAAGCCGAGGGCGCTCGGGCGAGCGGTCGTGGCGTCGCCGAGGGCGTGCGGAGGGAAGAGCCTGTCGCCGTGGGATGACAAGCCCTACGAACTGCTTCCAACTGGACGGAGAGCTTATCTCGATGAGCAAGACGTAGTGAGCTTCCTCGATCCTCCCAAGGAGCTCATCCCAATCGACCCAGCTTCCTACAACCCTGCCGCCTATCTCTGGTGAGCCTGGCGATCCACAGTTCTCCTTCGTACATACTGTTCTTTTTCCAGTTTGTGATTCGACTTGGAATGATTGACCTTTTATGCTTATATTAACTGCCAATCGATTGATTAAGTGGAAAGAGATTGACCCTTTCCGGCAATTCCACGGTTCTTTAGGTGCTGGTTCGAAGTAGAGGCACGATCTTGCTTGTTCGATTTGGTTTTCGACAATAGTTCTTATGCTGTTACGTTTCCAATTTGAAATTGGAGTCGCAATTGGCATTTGATTATTCAACTGATTGCCAATGGATTGATTAATTGGTAATCACTGACCTTTGGCAGTAATTACACTATCCTCAGGGTGTTAAATGGAAGTAAAAGGCATGACCGTTGTTCGTTCTTTTTGATTTTGAACAATAGTGCCTTTTCTTTTTCTTTTCCTAACTGCCCAAAGATCAGAACCCTGGAACTTCTAGATAAAAAAAAAGAGATATATATGTCTTCCACTACCCAGAAGCAGATATGGTTTAATTAAAACAGCATACAAGCAAGTGACAGGCCCAACAATGTGGCTGCCAAAAATCAAGCAAAAAGATACTGCAAACAATTAAAGCCAAGCTACATCGGCCGTGAATTACCTATCTATATCCACACTGTTTCAAGCAAAGCTTAGTTCAGCCATTCCCCTCCATTTAGAATTCCTTTTTCCCAACTATTGACGGTGTTGGGTTTCTCCTATGTAATTTGCATTGAACAGGAAGTTCCAGATTCTTCAGTGTTCTTTGTACTTCTCTTGAAATTCCACAACAGCTGTAGGTTGCTGGTATCTTACTCTTTCTATATGTATTGAAGGAGAGAAGGTTTTTAATTAACTCACACCTTCGGGTAAGTATATGTAGGATCACTTTATTTGGCATGCACCATTTCTTGAACCCTAATCTAGAAATCATATCCGGTAGATCTGGAATGCAATTTCATCATAAATATCCCTTTAATCCAGCAGGATCCAGATTAGAAATGGAGCTGCATGAAAATTTTACTTACAGCAGAGAGACAGAACTTCGCAAAACATCTCTTGCTAGAGACTTGATGTCTGAAGTATCTTATCAATTCCCTTGCAAGATACAAGCAAGAAATCTATCTTATACAACAGCATGAACGGATTGTAACTTCTCAAAACTTTGCATCTATGGAAGTTCCCCTTAACAAAGGAACCTACTATGATATGCCAAATCACTGATTGCAGTTCAAAGCAATTAACTGTTCCCTTTCATTATACAAAGATCATGACAGAAAGCCTTAGCGAAAATTTCGTATGCACATACCATCAAAGATGCACCTGTTAGCATGCTTCAGTCTTCACCATGTACCTTACTACTTTTTATGCAACTATATGTCTTAGCAATTCCTGTAAATTCCATTCTTATGTCATTAGTGAGTGCCAAGGACTCTGAAAAGCAACAACCATCGTCCAATGGTACATTGTCTCTTGTACTTAACCCATTTTTTTTACCAGTAAATATTACTCGGCACATCTGATGCATATGACAGATTCAAGAGGCCAGAGATGTGATGGATGGTTGTGATTCCATGATTTTTTTACTATATATACAAGTTGATAGATACACTCCAACATTTGGTTAATTTGCATTCATTTTTCTCATTCTATCCTTATGTATGAAAGAGCCTCAGCAGGAGTGATTTCCTTAGAGAGGGAATTTATTGAAAGAAGAAAGTTTCTTACAACTTCAAACATGAACATCAGGTCATGCTGAGCTGTTTTGCATCATCTATGGTAAACATATGGAATGTTTTCTCTTTGGTTTGTTATTTCACATGTTTGTTATATCTTCTGTTTAATTTGCCTACATTCAATCACACTTCAAAAATAGTTTTCATTCATGTTTATTATGGATTGATCTCAAGAAATGATGCTTTCCTCATTTACAGGAAGAAAATTGGAGATATTCCAGAAGAAAGGCGGCATCGGTTGATTTATACGCCGAAAGCTAGGTGATTGTAATATCTCTGGAGTGAGTTTATTGGTTACTTCAATCATTCGTTTTGCAATGCATGCAACATTACTAGTACTTCAAATCTTCAATTGTAATTTTGTAGTTCATGGATAATGGACAGTCTCCAAATGCTTTTGCATGTAGATAACTTGTGATTTTGATATAAATTGTTTGGACTGATGCAGGCATATATCTAGGATTTGGGAACTAGCTGGGCAACGCTACCACGATGCTAAGCTGGCCAAGCAAACAGCGTCTACATTGTTCTCTCTGGAAGCAGATTCAATAATGATTGAAGTTTGGAGTGGACGAACAAGCAAAGGTACTTCTGGTCAATAATTGTAGATTTATTTTGTTAAATCCGTTGTCTTCTTAGTTAACTGATATTGAACCGTTCTGAAATTTGACATCAAACATCATTCTGGAATCACTGCACTTGCATCAAAATGGTCAAAGTATTGTGGTTTAAGCGCTTTTCATGCAAATCATGTATAGTTATGGTCAGTGTATAGATTAAAAGGTACTTGTCTGGATTTCATGTCAGGTCTTTCCTTTCTCTTGTGCTGTATCATACATGTAATACAGATGTACTTCAATATACTTTACATCTTTATGGTTTAGTGCTGTTGGAAGAAGTTCAAATTTTAGTTTTAACAAGGATGGCACTTTTCTAACATCTATCTTACCTTTCCTGTCTTCATTATTTTTGTACTTATTGTGAATATGCATCTACCATATATCTTTCTTATCTTATTTCTTTACATCCTCTTGATTGTATTCATGCAGTGAGTGGATGTATTTGGCTATTGGGTTGTTAAATTACTCAAACATTTTGTATTATCATGGGTACATTTGCATATGCAACAACCAAACTGCTTGGTTAAATAACTTTTTTCCAACTTTTCTTTTCTTTTGTTTTTTAATAAACCATGTTAGTTATATGTTGTTCCATCCTGTTAAGCATATTCCTTGTGTTTTAAATATTTTGCTTTTTTGATGACATCTCTTTCAACAATGAAACAGGACCTTTGCCATTTGCTTGGCTTAATGACTTCAATAAGGTAAACTTCCCCGCAAAACTTACTAGATGCCTATATTTATGTCCTGATGCGTATCTTGTCCATTGTTTTGGAAATGTTTCGGGTGTTATCCAATTTTAAAACTGCTCAGGTTATTTTTCGGGCCAAGGATGGGGGCACCTATGGACGTATAATCGTTGGTAACTTTTTTACTAATGATATTATTTATGCTATTCATCATCCTATCCTACATTTCAAGAGCAGTTCTGTTTGTTATTTGGGTTCTTTTTTTTTTCCAAATTAAAGAGCAATTGTGTCAGCAGCATAACACAGATGTCTTCATTTCTGGTCTGCATCATTGCTTAAAATAATCCATTGCTTTAGATCAATTTCTTGAAACAATCGAAATAAGTAGTTAAGACAGGCATTTGTTATATTTCTTAAGACATTTGTATATTTCTTTGGCATTCAAGTCTTATCCAAAAAGTTAAGGATTACTTCAATGTATCTGAAAGAATTATAATAATAATTTCTTTATAGCAAAATGCATCACTGGTATTTTTATAATTCTATCAATCTTGAAAAATACTGGAAATATAATCCTTAAACTGTAAGAAAAACTTGGGAAAAAGTTGGATAATTATGCAAAAGCATCCCATTGCCTTGGATCAATTTTCTTCAAACAATCCAAACTAAATGTCATTAAGACAGACATTTGTTATATTTCTTAAGACATTTGTATATTTCTTTGGCATTCAAGTCTCATGCAAAGTTAAGAATTATTTCAATGGATCTGAAAGAATTATACCAATAATTTCTTGATGACAAAATGCATCAATGGTATTTTCATAATAATATCAATCTTATGCAAAGTATCCCTGGGAGTTTGTTAATGTACTGAACTCAGTATCTTCCTATGTGTGTGTGACTGTATGTGTGTGTACGTGTGCATGTGCGCTTGCACCTGTGTGTTAAGGACTTGGAAGAATATGTGTTGAATGTTGAAAACAATCAATTTGCTGTATTCTTGATGCTTCATTTTCATTTGCTAATGCTTTTGCTAAATCCATAGTGTCAACTTGTTGTTTGTTTCTGCTCAAGGTTTGATGCTGTCTGGACCCTCGTAACAAGTATCTATAATCTGCTTCCCCTTTCCCCCAGGTGGATCATTTCCATTCGGTTTAGCAAATCTTTATAATCCACTCTACTTCAGAGTGAGACAGGTGACAGAAGTTATGCCGACAGAACAACCTTGTGATGTGGCATATGAGTTTGGTGATGGGCTTTTTGACCCCCAGAACTTTCCCAAAGGCTTCCCAAAACCAGGTACACTAACCTATCAGTTGAAGAAAGAAATGCTTTTTTAGCATTAATTCAGGAGTTCAAATTGTAGATTGATCCCATTGGGACTCATTACCTAAACAGATCCACTTAGTAAATACTAATATCTATTAATCATTGATGTAGTTGCATATGTTAAACATCTCAATCCTCTAACCAATGGTTGATTTAAATTTCATCATCCCTCTTTTTTATAAAAATCACCTGCAATGTCAAATATTTTACTTGTTTTATTTTTAGTATTAAAATATTCCATGTTTCTACACCAATATAAAAAACTGAAAGAGCGGCAACTATATGCTGCTTTGCCATTCTTTCTTTTGCTTTAAAAACAAAAACATTACTTAGCAGAAATTCTGATTATATATTTCATTAATTATCACTAACTTGGTTTTATTGATTTTTCTATTTATAGTTTCATTTGCATTGTCTGATTAAGTTTGCATGTTAAGCTTATTCAAGTTGCCTTACCTTTTAAATAAGTAGGAACACGGATGACTGAAGTTTATAGAATTTAAAACATTATCACTGCCAAAATTTTGGTAATCCAACTTCGGATCCGTTGATCTTGAATTAAATTCTTGAGTAGAATTACTACTGAATGGTTGGCCTCGTGTAAACTTCAGGTTCTAGTTAAATTGGGTTGACAAGAATCTTCCATGTGTTAGGCTGGAATGAGGCTCAACTCATCCAAAGTCAAGACATATGAACCGTTGGTAGGACTGTAAACAATCCGAGCTGCTCATGAGTAGCTTGGGATTGGAAATGGCTCATTTGGGCTTGTCTCAGTTAGAAAAAGAGCCAAGCTCAAACAGATTCAAGAGCTCGGCTCATTTAGAGCAGCTCGAGAGCAGTTTTATAATCGCTTATTTGGGCTTGGTTCTGTTAAAAAATGAGCCAAGCTTATACAGATTTGAGAGCTTGGCTCATAAACAAGCTGAGCTTGACCATGGGCTGCTTATAAAAAAGAAAGGGAAGCTCTGGTTGGCTTGGCTTCATAAAAGCTCAGGTCACAGCTTGTATGCACCGAGCTTGAACACCATACGCTCGGTTCAAGCTTGAGCTGAGTTAGAACAACCTTTTTAAACATTGAGCTAAGCCCGAGCAGCCTGATACTCAGCTCAGCTCGTTTGCACCTGTACCTGTGTGTTGGATTGAGTCTTAAAACCTAAACCGGAATAGGTATATTCTCTCTTTTCATTTGGACCATTGCCCATCTATGTTAAATAATGAAATAGTTGACAGAATTGTGCTTGCATTATTATCTAGAATTAGTTTCCTGTTAATATATCAGATTTTGATATTCTTGGTTCTGAGTTGCCTGTACTTCTTGATTGTCAAGTTCGCACTTTTGCATTCTCACCTGATAATCTGGCATCACAATTAAGTTAATCAAGTTGAATATTACAGCTTCTTTGTCCATCCTTGCTGTTCGGTAAACTTCAACTGGAATAAATCTCAGCTATATAAGCTAGCTGTAGAATTGGTTTCCTGTGTCCCTTAGGGAATATTTTAAACTGATGGTAATATAAGTGGTACAGAAGAGTTCAAATTTTTATCTTGAATATTTTACTTTGTTATTTTCTACACTTTTTTTCATGGTCTTTGGCTTGTCTCCATCTACGGTGGTTGGTTGCTTCGTTCCTAAGTTGTTTGTTTGAAAGAGTGGACCGGTTGCGTATTTTCATTTACACAGATGTGTTCGGTTGGTGAACCTACTGACAAATGTTTTCTTCTTCAAATTTCATATAACGAGCAACACTTGGTATTCCCATAAAATGCTCTATTTTGATCACTTCATACATTATGCATATATTTCTAACCTGCATTTATGCAATTTCTTTGTTTGACACGTGCTATGCTAAAGTGTTATATATCTACCATTTGCTCTTATCCTATTGATTACTTGGAATGTAGTTTATATTTTCCATTACTAATGGTGCATCCTGTTCTTCATTCTTTATCTTTATCTTTTCTTTTTTCCCTTTCACACTTCAGCAAAACACCCTTGGCCATTCAATGATCATTTGGTTGTTTATGTACGTCATGCTGGACCGGGGGTTTTGGTAGGGCAAGCATGGCAAGAAGGGAAAGACCTGGAGCAAGTGCCTCAAAAGTTCTGTGGTGAGATACTGATGCTGAAAGATTATACAGCTAGTGGCTAGTAGTTGAGTGGTTTGACAAGCGTGCTTGTTATATCCTAAGGCGAATCAATATAATGACACTGCATTCTGCAGCTCAATAGTGATCACCATCCATCTCAAGATATGTGAATATCTTACATCTGAATTTATTTTGATAAATTTTGCAACTTAGTTTGTATGACTAGATTGCGACCTTTACATATCATTTGTAAGCTTCATTGGTGTCATACATGATGGGTAGATAAATAACAGCAATTAACTGTTATTTTGTTACAGGGTTGTTGTATGACAGCAGTAGTGGGGTGTAATTTGACATTTTGGTTATTTATTTAATGAGAGCAATATTTACAATTCGGCACATAAACTGAGTTAAACAAATATTTTATTCTATACGCTGTGGCATTATCAAATTAATCAAAAAATTTACCATTTATCTTTTGTTGGCTGTTATGAGGTGATAAAATAATGATTGTGTCAACAATTGCTATCAATGTCGGTTGACACCTCTTGCCCTCCAGGTCGGATGTTGCTCAGAAGGTAAAATAATATAATTATCATTGTAATAGGTATTGCTTTATTCTTGCCAATAGGGTTGTGCTGAGTAATTGAAATATGTTATGTTTATTTCTATATTTCATTTCCATGGACGGGTTTGAAGTAAGAATTGTTGAACCGAGTCGATCCAGTCTCCGATCGGGTTGGTTATCTAATGAAAAATGGTTCCGGTCTTCTAGGGGCTGGAATCGGTCGAAAATTAACAGAGCTGGACAGTTCCGTCCGGTTCAGACCGGTACTGTCCAGTTCGAATCAGTACCAAACCGTATCGGTTGTCGATCGGTATGTGTCTCGGTACCGGTTCGACGAACTTTGGTTTGAAGTGTAAATTTATTGGTTTACGATTTTCTATAGGGTGGATCATGTGGCATTGTGGCATTGCAGAACTCTTTAGGAAGAGGGCTGCTACTGGCGATCACTCAACCAAATTTGCAAGCAGCCCACCAAGGACCTATGGAAGTCGGGGCTCGTCCCCGGTAAATATTGGATCAAACAATAGGGGACCGTAGCACTGACCTT
>JAOXJJ010000001.1:4931306-4954968 GCA_025769935.1 Phoenix roebelenii
ACCTCGAGTACCGACCAAGGCCGGCAATTAAAGCCCAGGCACTCGCCGACTTCATTGTCGAGTGCACTGTACCGGACAAGTCCCAGCCCGAGCCCGCACCAACGGAACAGACCCCGGGGCTGACGTGGACTCTGCACGTCGATGGCTCCTCGAACTCGGGGGTAGTGGAGCATGCCTCATCCTCACCAGTCCAGATAGGGTAGTTGCGGAGCAAGCTTTGTGCCTCGAATTCTCCGCCTCTAACAATGTGACGGAATACGAGGCACTCATTGCTGGGCTCAAGTTGGCAAAGGAACGGGAGGTGAAGGATCTAAGGGTCTTTAGTGACTCCCAACTGGTCGTGAGCCAGATTTTGGAAGACTTCGAAGTCCGAGAGCCCGCGATGCAGAAATATCTCCGAAAGGTACGAGATCTCACCTCCGCTCTAAGCTCCTTCAACATTCAACATATTTCAAGGTCGGAAAACCAGAGGGCGGACCAACTATCAAAGCTGGCGACCTTCCGCATGAGCGAGCTTCCTAAAGCGACAATGCTCGAGTATCTCCAAACGCCCAGCACGGAAGAACCCGAGCCAGTGCTCTGCCTTGAGACGGAGCCAAGCTGGGTGGACGAGCTCGTCAGCTATCTGAAAGACGAAGTCTTGCCCAACGATGAGCTGGAGTCTCGCCGAATTAGGCAACTCGCCTTCCGATACGTGCTGTACGAAGGAAAACCCTACCGCAGGTCCTTTACCTCTTCCCTCCTCAAATGTCTCCGCCCTTCAGAGGCAGATTATGCCATACGAGAGGTCCACGAGGGGATCTGCGGAAATCATTTGGAAGGCCGAACGCTAGCCCACAAGATCCTTCGTCAGGGATACTATTGGCCCACACTTCAGAAGGATGCAACGGACTTTGTCCGAAGATGCGACCGGTGTCAGCGAAACGCAAACATCCAACGCCGACCTTCGGCCCCACTAACTTCGATCGGCGCCTCCTGGCCATTCGTCCAGTGGGGAATTGATATTCTGGGACCGTTCCCCCTTGCGATCGGACAGAGGAAGTTTCTGATCGTCTCCATCGACTACTTTACCAAGTGGATCGAGGCCAAGCCAGTGGCCCGGATCACCGAGCAAAAGATGTGGGATTTTATCTGAAAGTCAATAATCTGTAGATTTGGACTCCACCGCATCCTCATATCTGACAATGACCGTCAGTTCGACAACGTTCGATTCAGAGAATTCTGCTCCAAGCTCGGCATCGACCACCGCTTCACCCCGGTCGCCCATCCACAGACAAACAGAGAAACCGAGGTAACAAACCACACTATTTTGCAGGAACTTAAAGTCAGACTCGACCGGTCCAAGAGACAATGGGTCAAGGACCTATACAACGTGCTATGGGCCAACCGAACTACGTTTCGGCTGCCCACGGGCGAGACCCCCTTCAACTTGGCCTACGGGACTGAGGCCATCATTCCGCTGGAAATCGGACTTCCTTTCCTGAGGGTCGAGCACTACGATGCTGACTCCAACTCTTCCCAGCTCAGAAATAATTTGGACCTTGCCGAAGAGGCCAGGGAAGTCGCCCGAGTTCGTATGGCAAGGTACCAGCAAAGAACAGCCCGGTACTATAACTCCAAAGTCAAAGCAAAACTTTTCAAAGTAGGAAATCTCGTCCTCAGAAGAACGGAAACTTCTCAGCCAACCGAGCAAGGGAAGCTAGCCCCAAATTGGGAAGGGCCATACCGGATCGTGCGAGTTCAGCGACCCGGAGCATACAAGCTGGAGTCCCTCGAAGGGACCCCCATCGCACGAAGATGGAACTCCAAAAATCTTCGGATATACTATCAGTGAAGCCCTATGGGATTCTGGGTGATCGGGAACATGAGTTCCGTCCTCTCCTTATAATAATTTATCTACAGTTTTCTCTTAATCATGTTATGTTTCTCCTAACACTAGAATGTTTGTGATTTTTAGACTATCCGATCAAGCTCGGATGCCCGACCAAGCTCGGATGTCCCAGCCAAGCCTGGAACGCCCTGCCGCGACGACATCGAGCTCGGTCTCGATCTCCCTCAAATACCCCGATAAAGTTCGGGATGCCCCGAGTGCCAACAGTGCGTGCCCAGACCCCTCGGACTCGAAAAGCGTCGCAGGTCGACAATGCATTTTCAAACCCCTCGACCTTGCGTACGATCCCTCGACTAAGGTCGGGATGCCCCGAGTGTTGACAGTGCGTTCCCAGATCCCTCGACCTCGAAAAGATGGGGTAGTACCTTCATGACCCTCCGTGGCGCTCGACATCGACAACGGGGTAGTACTTTCGCGGCCCCCCGTAGCACCTCCTCGACTAAGGTCGGGATGCCCCGTATGCCGACAGTGCGTACCTAGACCCCTCGGCCTCGGAAAGCATCGCAGGTCAACAGTGCATTCCCAGACCCCTCGACCTTGCGTACGATCCCTCGACTATGGTCGGGATGCCCCGAGTGTCGACAGTGCGTGCCAAGACCCATCGACCTCGAAAAAATGGGGTAGTAACTTCGCGGCCCTCCGTGGCGCTCGACATCGACAACGGGGTAATACTTTCGCGGCCCCCCGTAGCGCCTCCTCGACTAAGGTCGAGATACCCCGATGAGTCGACAGTGAGCCCAAGCTCCCTCGACCTCGGAATGATGGGGTAGTACCTTCGCGACCCTCCGAAATGTTCATGATCGTCAACAAAGCGCCTCCGAAATGTTCGTGATCGACAACAAAGCGCCCTCGAAACGTTCATGATCGACAACAAAGCGCCCTCAAAACGTTCGTGATTGACAACAAAGCGCCCCCGAAACGTTCGTGAATGACAACAAAGCGGCATCCACACAAATCTCCAACGGTAACTACATCTCCCAATGTGCCGGCATCCTTAGAAAGCAGATCCCAGGCAAAAGAGCGTCCGCAAAAGCTTGCCAAAGAGTGAAGCTGCCGACCTCAACATGAGATGCTCGACTTCGACAGTACAAAAGGTATACTTTACAGTTCCATTACATTCATTTACTCATATTGCCGACAATTCTTTGATTAAACTCGGAACTTACCTCGACCAAGGTCGAGATGTTTCTCCAAGCCAATCGTGAGCCTGGGTCTTTCTTACACTAGGTACGCCTTTCTTATTGCTCATCAGCAGCAAATATATCGACCCTTGATACTTTGGTCGAGCTCGGAAGTGCCGAGGCACTTACCACAAAATCCTGATTCTACTTGTTGGCACCTCGGCCAAGTCCGAGATCAACTGCCGTAGAGGCTTCGACGGCAATGCGACTTCGGTCCATGACCTCCCCGAAGGCTTCGACGGCAATGCGACTTGTCGGCTAACGTCCGAAGAGCTAAGCTCGGGAACTTAGATAAAATCGCTTAGAGGATGAACTTACACGCCCGATGAAACCTCCTCAGAATTTGAGGTCCGGGCTCAATGCACACGCCGAGCCTAAGGATTTGACAGGGTTCAGATTCAAGCTCGAAAGCTCAGAGCTTGGAGCTTCATTTAGCAAACATGACTTAAGTCGAGGCTTAGAAAATCGAGATCCCCACACCTAGCCGAGCTCGAAAACTTAGAGAAATTCGTCGACAAAAAATTTAACTTGGCAAGTGTGGTGGAAACTTAAGCCCGCGATGCTTAATTCCACGAATTCGGCCGAGCTTAAGGACTAAGCGAATTTTTCTATGGCTCGAGCCCGAAATGTTGTCTTTATCAAAACTAATCTTGGCGCCTTGGTGAGTGCGCTCCATGCCTAAGCCTATGACCGAGGACTTGGCTAAACTTGAACATTTAGAAGAACTCGCTGGGAAGAGCTCAATTTAAAATATTATTTATTGCGCAAAAGAAGGAAGACAAGATACAAGATTGAAAAACACTATTTCATTAATAAAGGTCTGAAGGCCAAAGTACGAGGTTGAGGTCGGCTGTACAACGAATTTAGAAGCCGACCTCGCTTACAACAAAAAGGAGAGAAGCTACTGCTAAGGGGCTCCGGCCTCGTCAGCGTCGGGATCATCCACGATGATCACCTGGGGGACCTCGGCAGGGGTCGGCTCGGGACCTTCCTCGGCGGGAGCGGGTATAGCTCCATCGGCGACCTCAAAAATCCCCTCTGCGGGAGTCGCATGAACCGCCTGCTCGATCTCGGCGCCTCCTCCCCCGGCCTCCGCTTCGGCGGCCTCGACCTCGGCCTCCTCTTCCCCCTCTTCGAGTGGTGAGGGCACGTCGGATTCGCTATTGTCGCCGACCTCCGACTTCAGCCGGATCCCCGAAAGATCGAACTGAGGGCAGAATCAAGCCATCTGTCGTTTGAAGTTTTCGAAACCCCGGAGGAACCCGTCAACGGTCACCTCCTCGAGCATGTCGCGGAACTCTTTTGACTTCTTGAAGAGCTCCACAGCATTTTGGGCTTGCTCGAGCGCCCTCTTCTCTCGGGCCTCGAGCTACTCGATCTTTAGGCGGAGGACCCCGCCTTCGTATTTATACTCGTGGCTTCGAAGCGGGCTCGCGAGTCGCGCCTCGGCTGCGTGCAACTCGGACCTCGCCAGGGAGTGGGCGGCCCTCTCCTCCTCGAGCTCGCTGACGATCGTGAGCCGCCCGACCTCGGTGGCCTCCCTCTGCGCGCGGACCTCGGCCAGCTCGGCCTCGGACTCCGCAAGCCTCTTCTCGGCTGACTCCGCCAGTCTTTGGAATCGCCGAGAGTCGTTCTGGCATTCCGAGGCGATGAATACCAAAGTGTCGACCTCGTGGACATGTTGCAAAGAGGAGTAATGATAAGTAAAGGTGAAGGAAACAAGAACGACTAAAAGTGAAGTAAAGAAGTCACTTACCCGAATAGTATTCCGGTAGGTCTGATCGACAATCTCTTCGAGGCTGAGGGCCTCAAACACAGCTCGGTCGGCTGGGAGCATCGTGTAGCGAAAGACCGCACGCGCAACATCGGCATCTTCGATGGCCGAGCTGCCCTCGGGAAACGGGAGTTTCGAGCCATAGAACCCCTCCCGAAACGCCCCCTATCCCAGACGAGCTGGGACCAGTAGAACTCGGGGCGACGACCCGAGGCGCGCTCGGAACACCGGGGCCCCTGCTCGGCTCGGGCCCCGATCGCCGCAGACGGATGGTAGACCGGCCTGCCCGCTGAGTAATGGGAGCGGGGCCGGCCAGAGGCGCTGAATCAGATGTCCCTCCGGAGGCCGAGCTTGCGCGCTCGGCTGATGGGGCCTCCTCTCGGGCCGCCGATGATGTGCCGACCCCAGACTCCCCCGACCTGTAGGTAGGAGTCGGTCTCGCCCTCTTGCGGGGCTTGGGAAGAGCCCCGCCCGCCTCGACGGACCTCTTTTTCAGTCGGAGGAACATGGACGTGTTGCTAGTCGACATGTAGGGGATGTCTGAAACATAAAAAGAAAAACTCTTAAGTAAAAAGAGAAAGAAGCAAACAAAACAATACACAAAACTAAGTAACCACTCTTACTCTCGGGGTGCGCCGAGCTCAGACCGACGTTCACCAAGGCTTCCTCGCTCAGGAGGTCGGCCAAGTTGATATCCCTCCCGAGACCCCATAGGAAGTCAAGAACCCGCCGTAGGCTCGGAGAGCCTGTTGAGGGCCTTCAGTCGGGGGTGCCCCCACCTCGGGTCAAATCCCCACGACACCTCCGACGCTAAAAAGAAAAATCTCCCCTTCCACTCATGGATTGAGGAAGGGGCACCTCAGAAGAGGGTCATACCGCCTCGGAAGGCGAAGTACAACCACTCTCCGTCCGCCGGGTTTGTCTTTAAAAGAAAACACCAGCGAAAAATACTTATTAGAGCCGGGATCCCATGTGCAAGACATAGGGATAATAACCCGATTATAGTCCTCCACGATTTCGGAACGAGTTGCGCTGGGACGAGTTGGTACTCGACCAACAAGTCGTTCACGAACTCATGAAGGGGGAATCGCAGGCCGGCCCAGAGCATCTCGATGTACACTCCGATCCGACCTGGGGGCGGTCGCGTCACCCGATCCTCCGACCCCGCGGGTTCAAGATGAAACCCTGGCCGGAAGAAGAATCAGGAGTGAACCAACTCCAGTTCCTCCTCCGGCATGATAGATCCGACTTCGTTCGGACCAGAACTCATTTTTAAGAAAGAAGAAAGTGGAGAACAAATGAAAAACAAAGGAAAAGGAAAAAAGGACGATGACCTACAGTGGGGATCGCCGAAAATCGCCTTGAGGCGCCGCCGTAAAGCTCGGTTACAACTGAGAAAGATAAACCAGAAACTAAAGGCAAAGAGGAAGAAGCAGCTAAGTGAGCCCTTTTTTAGGGCCAGGTCGAAGGGTTTATATAGACTCTCCCGACGGCCCGAATTGGCAGGATCGGATCCTGTCTCCCGTTCGGATTGCGCCGCGTGTCGACTCCAAAAATCGAAGCGGCGTACTTATTTCAATTTGGCGCCTCGAACATGCCATCGAGGCAGCGTCCCGTCAGATCTTGGGAACCCATTATGAGCCCGCCTCGCAAAGCGGTCTCGGAGGACGAAAAGGCGTCGTCCCATCTCCTCTCATTAAAAGCACTTCGAAACGCGCGGAGCGCCGGAGCAATTTAAAGTCCTGGCCCCCACCACAGCAATAAAGATAATTACTTCCCACGTCCGAGCTCGCAAGCGGCTCGAACTCGAAAGTCGGGGGTAGTGTTGAGGTAATACAAACTGCCCCAAGGCACATGAGCACGTCGCGGAACATGTGATCAGGGGCACCCAACGCCGACCTCGGAGGTGCCCGACCTCGGAGGTTCCCGACCTCGGAGGTGCCCGACCCCGGAGCTCACCACCTCGGATTTCCGACCTTGCCGTTCACCTACTACGGTCACATCCTTCCGTAGTCCGATCAGGGACCATACCCAGCCATCGCCCCTAGCATTTAATGCACATGGCTCCTGAAGACCTCCGGCTCACTCCACCATTAATGCACGTTTCCGGCTTACTCAACCATCATCACACATGGCTCCCAAAGACATCCAGCTTACTCCATAATTAGGCTATTTTCTCCTCATACACACTTGCTCCCTCATACACACTTGCTCCCTCTGACTTAGGCATCGGAGGGCTCATAATGGGGCTGGCGGACAGAAACTCTGATACATACTGTTTTCTCCTCATACACACTTGCTCCCTCTGACTTAGGCATCGGAGGGCCGACGCCGGAAAATCCGGCCATCGGCTTCCTTGCAGGTCCAGCGGAGGACGCCATCCGCCGACGGATCGCCGCCCGCCAGCGCCTCGCCGGAGCTCCACCTTCTCTGCCGACCGGTCGCCCTCGGGTCCAGTTTTCAGTAACAAGCCCCAGTACTGTCCTTTCTCCACTTTGTCACACATTTCTCCATGCCTACGAATGCAGAGGGGTTGAACTGCGCCGTTGCTTAGGCTCTGCTCCTTGTAGGAAAGAGGGTACCCGAGCACGACGAACTGAGCTTAAGCCTAGCTTGGCAACAACCATCTAAACTTGGGTCAGTTCACTTGAAAGAATACTGGAAAGTGTTGAAAAAGCAACTTCAGAAAGATGGTTAATTAATAAGGAGTTCAACTGAAAATATATCCAATAACGATATGTAATAACTTTTCACTACATACATTGCCATGGGCTCCTAAAGGTTTGTTAAATTTATAGGTCAAGGGGCCACCAAAACCATCTGATAAATGGAAGTTTGAAATAAAAATGAAGATTTGTGAGGGTTCATGGAAGCAAGTTTTAGTTTTTAGGAGATTAGAAACTCAAAAGAAAAGATGTTTATGATTCCAAGTTCATAAGACAATTTTCTACCACCTGCTGCCCTTCAATTTATATACATTTCAAACCTCTACATTCAGAAGGGCAAGAAAAACAAATAGAGGCAAAACTGTTAAGTTTGGTACTGCCAAGATAGTATTGGCTGTTCCACCGAAGCCATTCCATCGTATTACAGAGTTCCTCCACCCCTCCCCAAAAGACAACAAAAAATGACAATGTTGCTTTGCTGACAAATCAGTACAATATATATTTGAATTTGGTTCCTCAGAAGCAGCATGCTATCTGGTGAAGAAACTTATTATGGCAGAGAAATATCCAGCTAGCTGAAGAGAAGAAATGGATATTATCTTTAATGTGACCATGAGAGTTGGCAAAATAGCAAGAATATTATTTCATGATCAACTTACCTGATCAAGAATCCCTTTTCCTGTATGACCCTCAACAACCAAGCCAGCTGTTAGACCAATCATTGCCCATGCTCCATTAATAGCTTCAGCTTGACGTCGTCTCTGAATTGAAACTACGTCATTACAAAGACTGAGAGGGGTGAAACAAGGAAGGTGCTGTAAAAGATACCAAGACTTCTAATGTCGACACAAGTTGGAAATAAGAGTGAGTTAATCAGAGTCAAAGGACTGGGAGGAATGTGGAAGTCTGTTAATTCATTTAACATAATATTGATATTCATGAATTTACTGTTACTCAATTTATCAGCTTGTGATGCAAATTGTAAGTGGTTATCATGTCCAGCATTTTGAACCCGGGAATTACAACATCAGATCACTGGATGGACGTTATGAAAATAACTACCAATCTGCATCATAATAAGAAAAAAGACTTCATTTGAGATCTCTCTCATAACTTCAACACTACAAGAATACTTTTATCAATGCCAAGCGTCCTTCTTAGTCCTATATCTTATAGAGTGTACAGCAAGCCTGCTCTTAGGATCTTAGGGTTCAAAGCCTTCCTCAGCGTGGCTAATGTCACTCATCATCAAGGAAGTGGTTTAAGTTTCGCCCACGAGCAAACAAATTGAGTTACTCCAACATGGGATTCGAGTAACAGAGTTGGTCATGATTGGAGCAGTGGACTCGAGCTATTTATCCCCCATTCTTTTGCTGGCCTACATATATGTTGAATCACAATTACAACAATCAAATCCATTAGTTCATTCTCTCAGATTCCTCTCTTTTTTATGTCCTTTATATTAATCACTCAACAATATTAAGTCCTCTTACTTGAGACATGAAAAAAGAGCCTGCATTCCTCCAATTGGTCTAAACCAAGCTCAATCACGTGAGGAATATCAACATGAGCAAACACTATCTATAATCTTCTAAGACACCATTATAAAGAGAGAACATTTTACTCACATTATGTTTTTCCTTAGCCTGAATCTCTTGCATCTGTTTGGCAGCTAATCGCTTGGCCTCTAAAGGATCAACCATGATAACCTCATTACTTGAGCTTCCCTTTCTTTGAGGTGCCTGTGTCATTCAAGGATAACATGGTGGCTTTAGGTAAGCAAAACATTTAGATAAAGATTGCATTTTCTACATCAACAAGATAGCAGAACTATATGGAAACAAATTATAGTCACACATCCTCTCTAAACAGGCAGAAGAATTTTGTTATTACTAAATTGAGATCAAGTGTCATTTCTTATAATTTTGGAAATAAGTTCAAGGAAGTATGACTGAATTAAACAAGCATTGTTACATCTCCAAAAATTAATTGCAAAGTGACTGCCATTCAAAAATTAATAAAGAAGTAATTAAGTCCAAATTTACACAGCTTGGAATTGTACCTCTACATAGCTCATTACCACTGTAAATCACCACAACTGCAGGTGAGCTTGGACCAGCCCACATTATTTCTGATTTATTTTAGGAAACTAGACTGAAATTCAAGTCATCTCAATCTGAATTAGTAACAAGAAGGGCTCACGGTGGAATTTACAGGCCTTTGTGTGGTCATGCCCAATCTCAGTCCCAAAAGCTTGGTTGGGAGTGCGTGAGATACACAATGGACTGCCTGTCATTCCCATTCTAACAGTTCCAAAAGCCTGGTTGGGAGTGCATGAGCTGCACCAAGGACTGCCTAGGCCCATCCCATCTACATTAAATATGAGTATATTATTTCTATGAGAAAACAACCGGTGTCTCATATAGAAAGGAGAACTTGCTAGATGTCCTTACACATACAAAATGTTTTACCTTTATTATGAAATTTAGGAGAAATTAGTGAGAACAGTGAGAGTGTGATAGGAAAAGCATAACATATAATATAACAATGTCAAAAAGGCAATATGCCATCGTATACTAATCATCCACATTGCTCCGGCCAAAACATACATCCAGCTTGGTTTTCTAATTTTTAAATTTTATGTTTTGCGGAATAGGAAAAGGAGGAGCCGGGCTAAAGTCACAGAGAGGCCAGGATTGCACCCAGGTCACTGGTATCCAGCTCCCAGCAAACTATAGCAACTCAACCAGCTGACACTCTCATCCAGCTTGATTATATAATCAAACATAAAATAGCATTGAGCATAGGATCTACACCTACATCCAATCTGTAAACATGATAGATTGTAGCTAAACCCAACATAGAGGAATAGAAACTTTTATTCTTGAACTACACATTAAAATATGCTGGGATATTGTACATCACCACTTGAAGCTTTTTACCAAGTAGCAGTTCAGAGCACATGCAACTTTCTGGAAATGTTGAGTTCAGCTTGTAAGCTTCCACTGCACCTGGACTCCAAACTAGGCGTGCCTACTTTGGTTTAACAGAAATGTTTGAGTTGAGCTTATGGATGTCATCATAACATCAAATTTTGACTCATTTTCGTAATTATGGTCTCACTGAACCAATTTTAAGTTACTATACAGTAAAGCTGCAGCAAATCTGGAAATACATGGAAATTCATGATAATTGGAATATAATAAATTTATTTTTATTGATTAAATTTGAGGATTTTGATAGTTGTTTCAATGCTAAACTCTAAGAAAAGAATCAAATATTGGGAGTGGGAGTGGCAATGATAAGACAATGTGAAACTGAGAATGAATGAGTTCAATACTCCTAGCAAAGAGAGAGATGGAGGACGTGGATAAGGGCATAATTCCATGAATGGATCCCAGCACTATATTAAAAAAAATCTAAGGTAGTTACTATGGTCCCAATACGAATTAGGAACCAAGAAAAAAATCAGGACGTAGAAAGCTTGCAGCGATAAAATTGTATCATTCCAAAACTTCTGGGATCTAGGTCTTGATCATGCACTTGATTAAACATACATGCAAGTTGAAAACATCAATATGATCCCCCCCTCATTATTTCGCTAGTTATGCCCAGCAATGCAAAAGTACATGCCCATTATATACTCAACATCACTAACATCCATAGTGGCTCCGCTCCCCTGGTATATCTCTTCAATATCTCTTCTATTTCAATACCATTACTTGTCCAAAGGTGGGTCAAGATTTTCATCTTAGATATCTTACAACAATAGGGATGTTAAAAACAAGGATGGTGCAACAGAGGCTCCACAAATATCAGGATACGCCTCACATGGAACCAATTAGAAATGATTTTTATCAATTTTCTGGGTCTCACCATCTAGTAATCAACGCAACATCCTACCAATTTCCTAAACCAACTCCACGTTGACCTTCAATTATTATGCACATGCGGAAGTGTGGTAAAACTCTTGTCCTGCTTCTCATTCTGAAATATGCATATTACACATTGAAATGTCAAGCATCAAATCAATCTTAAATAATGGTTGAAAATATTGAACAATATATGAGAAAGAAGTATTAAGCATTATTCAAACTGATTAAAAACAGAATGTGGTTTGAAATAAACAAAAATGACTGAAACAAGAATGTGTCAAATTTAACGCGTAAGTATGAAGATCTACTGAAACATATACAGAATATTATATTATGTAAATTTTCCAACTGGTAGGTTTCTAGGATTTCATAGAACTAAGGAAACACCAGTTTAGACGAGCTTCATAACTTATATCCTTGAAGTAAAACTTATTTGCACCTAGATTAATAATAGCTCAGGCAACATGCACTCTCACTAAGAAGTAATCCGTTTACTTTGTGATTTCTTCAGCACATACCTATTAAATCTTGAGTATATTCAAACCAAAAAATATCAGCATTACATGTAAGCTGGAAGCATACATTTACATTTGCAAAAACCAGGACCGCCTGCCTATCACTTCTCTGAAGAATAGTATTATCCAGATGCCTGTTTTGCAAGCTCCAACTAGCAGAGAAGAGAGAAATATTTCACATATCCATTTTTCCATCATGGAAACAATTAAATTCGTCAAAATCTTGAAGCATATTAAAATTTATAATGCAGACAGCAGCAGAGTATAATGAATATGAACAGGAATTGGCAACCTTTTGTGTCTCATGCAAAGGTGGTAGGTGTGGAAGGTAGATGTGTTGTCGAAATATAAATGAAAGAGAATTAGCAGTATTTTGTTTCATGTTGTAAGCGTGATGGTTAACACCAAACACCTTGATGGTCAAAAGTTCATCAGAATTAATCTACTTTTATCTTCAAAATTATTCCTCGACTGAAGCTGGATAAGTATCCTTACAAAATTATGAAATACTTGACAACAAATAATGAGAACTTGAACAATTGTTGATCAAAGAGTCTATGGTAAAGCAACCACAATTAACTTGTCTAAAATAATACAAATTAAGAGTGAAGAATCATGAATGAAGAAGTAGTTATCAGGTGGCAGATGGCCACAAGGAGGTTTGTTAAGGTTTCACAAAATCTCATGTTCTCTGCAAATGGAATTTAGACAATAAAAGTGAAATTGAGGGTTAATTTTTGTTAATAGTCATGTCCATGTTTTCCTTCCAGCTAATTAGTAGTTAGGGGCTATTCTGTGTTCCATTAGTTCTGACAGGGCACTCAGCTACATCGTTATCCAATAACATCTCTAACAGAAGCCCAGATTCATAAAATTGATCTCTGTTATTTGTCAAGCAGAAACAAAGTTGGTGAGAAAGATAAAAATTGCCACTCCTCCTTGCTTCCTTATATTGAACATGTAGAAATTCAATATTCTTAAATTCAGATAACTGTATCATTATGGTTACCTATGCAAAGGAATAATCTATCTTCCTTGGATACTGTTAATAACACCAGTCTCAAGTGCTAAGGTGTAGGACTTGAGAAGACTTCTAAATATAATTTTTATATGCAGGAAGGCACATAAACACATCTTATTGATTGCCTTCTAAATTTCACATGGGTTGATATATTTCTTACAAATACTCTAACAATGCAAGCCAAGGATCAAGAGGGACGTAACATATGAAGCCTCGACAAATAATTAAGTCCAAACATGATGCAGATAACCTACAAAGAGAACATGCTGTAAGAGGCAAGTGAACCAACAAAGTACAGATCCAAATGATTAATTGGTCCGGCAGGTTTCATGCAGCAAAAGAATTAGAGAAGGTGTTGTTTTAGGACCGCTTATGGGTCTTTCAGATCCTAGAAAATCAATAGAAGTGTTCCAGAAATGCCAACATGACTGCCACTAACCATTGACATAAAACCACATCTAGCTAGCTGAATCTAGGAAACAACTAAATCAGACGGTAGACAAAGGGGGGAATTGTTGAGTGATAGAAACCATATCGAGGTGATGTGGGTCAGTATATCATGAAATGAAGCAGTAGGACTTGGCAGAGATTGAGAGTTTTCAGGTAGTGAGAATCCTTGAATGAAAGAAATCAAACATGTACGAAATATGACGGTAGCAATGAAACTTGGCATAGAGCATGGCACAAAATCAAACAGCCAGGGCTCCTTGAAACAAACAGTTAATGGGGACCCAAAATAATGTACGATCTCATCAAAGATTGGGAGAAAAAGACTCCATGCATAACCAAGAATCCTTTTTGCCAAGAAATAAAACGGGCACATGGCAGAATGTAAAACCTAAAAAAGGATGTAAAACTTTCCATCTATATCCAAGATTTCTACCTCCGAAAGCAGTATTAGGGCTCATGAAGCTGCCCAGATGAGTGCGACTAGAGAAAGATCACATCTTCTTAATTTACCGAAAGAGAATATATATATATATATAAAGAAACGAAAGATCTCATCTTGGCAAGCATATTGCTATTCAATCATAGTTACATGATCAACAACCTTAGAATTAGGGGTCATCGACATGGAATTCTTCTTCCAAGAAAGTACTTCGGCTAACGGAGCCGTTCAAGGGAGTCTGCCCCAAGAAAAATCTCATCTCGGCAATCATACTGTCGTTAGGTCCCATATTTATGATCAAAACTTCAGGAAAAGTTGCAAGAAAAAGGAAGCAAATGGGGAGAGGTTGGTTGGCCCGTTGGTACCTGAAGCTTGTTCGGGGAGAAGACAAGAGGGGTTTAATGGGGAGGATGGAGGAGGAGGCAGCGGCGGAGGAGACCGGTGGGCAAGCAGACGGCCAGAATGACGACGAGGAAGCCATCATCATCTCCTAACCTCTTTGTCATTGGGTGTTCGCTTAATTGCCAACGACAATGGATTGGTTTTTATTAAAAAAAAATCTTGTACAACTTCCTTCTGTATCTACCATACCTTATCCATATTGTCTCGCTGAGGAAATTTGCTGCTTTCTATAAACAGCAAACATGATGAGGACTCTTTTACAAAAAATAAAAAGCCATAATGAGGGCTTAGTAGTTGGGGCTGGAAAGTATTTGACCAAAGTGCGAAACATAATTAACCTCTTTGCTAAGGCCAAAGTCGGTAATGTAAATCAAGAGATGTCTTTAATAAATCACAGGATGTTGGACTTTAAGTAAACTTACTATTCATATGGATCGACCCAGCAATGATGGAATATAATATATTATATATAAATATAATATATTATACATATGAAGAGAAACACTGTGAAGGAAGAGCATTTTTTAATATAAAATGACGTTGAGTGATGGAGCAAGATACAATCCATTTATGATCTTAGTTACAATGATGCCTAAGCCCAGCATTACTGGTGCCCAAAGCAGTAAAGATGAAGATTCTGATATATTTTTATAAGGATCCGTTTGGACGCATATTTAGTCCTACGCTAGTTATTCGCTAAATAGATCTTGAGTATTTATACAGGATCAAGAACCTTCCGACTAACCTTTTTGGATGAAGTTCTGAATTGTTACAAATAGTATCAGAGCGGATCCGGTTCATAACCTATGTGGACTAGGAGACACTACACCAAAGATTCATTAGAGCTGACCATAAACCGATCGTGGTACTTATGATTAGATTTAAATGAATTTGAACCCTTAGCTTGACGAGGGCATCAGGACTTGAACAAAGAAAGTATGTGAGGATCCGTGCGGGCGTGTGTTTAGTCTCACATCGATTATTCGTTGGTAGATCTTGCGTATTTATACAGGATCAAGGAACCCAAATAATACTTTCCGGCTAGCCATTTTGGGTGAGATCCTGAGTTATTTCAAATGATATTAGAGCGGATCCGGCCCATAACCTATGTGAACTAGGGGATATTGCAGCATGAATCTATTTGGGCTGACCGCAGGTCGATTGTGGTATTTTTGATTAGATTTGAATAGATTTGAATCCTTAACTCAATGAGAATGTCGGGGCTTGAATGGGGAGAGTATATAAGGATCCGTGCGGGCATGTGTTTAGTCCCACGTCGGTTATTCGCTGGGTAGATCTTAGATACTTGTAAAAGATCAAGAAACCTAAATAACACCTTTCGGCTAGTCTTTTTGGGCGAGGTCCTGAATTGTTACAAGTGTAGTCCTGACTATAAAATTTGGGTTATGTGGTCGAGAAAGTTTAAATGTTGGATTTAGATGCTCTGTACCCACTTCTTTTTGTTTAGCAAATGATATTGGATAATTTTTTTTATCATGCTATATGAAGTGTTATTGTGGGCTTCGTGTTATTGTGGGTAATGTCCTACGGTAGCATGGCCATGTCATGCTCTCGGATTTGGGGCGTGACAATTTCTTATTTAACATGTGCGGCGGACACTGTATTGGATGCCTGTAAAGTGCAGAAAGGAAAGGAATGAATAAAGGCCAGATCAAATCTATTTACAGCAACTGCAATGTTACAGAAACAAATTTCAGTTTGCTTGCACAAAAGTTGCATTGGAAATCAATCTTTGATCTTCTTGAAGCACTGGCAGTTCTATTCTTTTTCTCCTCTTCAGATCATGCCTTGGTGCCTTGGTCTCTATTTCATCAAACTTCGCTTGTGGCGAGCACCACATAACCTTTTGGCTCTGCAACTTCTACGTGCTCCCCATGGCTCTGCATGCATTCGTAGTAAAACACAGTGTAAACCACATAGGAAAAGAGCTTCACTAAACAAATCAAACATGTCATCCCGATCCATACAAACAGCCAAACTACACCCCTGTTCTTGGTGGCACGCCCTGTGAAGAGCAATACTGCTGCATCAATGACTCCAACAAGTGATATCAACATCATAAAAAGAATCCCTTGAAGCTTTCTACCACTGATAAGCCTTTCAGCCTTTGCAACTGCCTGCATTCCTTTGCAGTCAACCTCTATTACCGATATCACAAGGCCCAACATCCATATATTGGCTAAACAGATATAGAATATGATTGCTAGAAGGACTATTAGTGCAACTAGCACAGTGAAGAGAACACCATCCCTAGCAAGTATTGTCACCACACCAATCAAGAGAAGGGTGGCAAGGAAGTAAGCAATGGAGATAAGAGAGATGAAGAACCCGGTGATCAAGGGCCCCGTCCATGTTATCTTGACCCTTTTAAACAAGTCTTTGAGAGTGAAATGCTTCCCCACATACAGCATCGCTGATGAGGAGACTGTGGTTGTCAGTGAAAACAATGAGATTAAGCTGCCTGCAAGTGCAAAGACCAGTGTCACTCCTAGGAGCTTTCGCAAATCTTCAGATATTTCCTTCACGATTTTTTGGGCTTCTGGGCTATTGATATCTTTAGGTAGGAGGGAAATCTTGGATGACAAATCTGCCTCAATAGCATCCAAGGCTAGATGAAAGCCTAATGAGAGAAGGAGAAACGGCAGGAGCATGAGGGGTATGAGAGAGACCGTAAGCCTCCCATTTCTTAAAGGGATGGTTGAGGCTTTCCTCAGAATTCCAATGACACCCAACCCAGGAGATGGTTCTAAGCTAGTCATTACGAGCTTATTGTTGTTCTCCATTGGCGAATCAGGCATTGTAACTCAGCTGTGAATTTATACAAGTTCATCTGCTTGCGAACAAGATAATTAACAAGCAAAAGGCTGTTTTCAATTGGATGGAAAAAACAATGTGGCTTACTGAATATAATACAACAAGAAGCTTCAGAATTCCATTGTCATCTTTCATATTGTCAGCTGCGGAAGATACATTATCAAGCATTGGGATAAGTTTTATTGATTGGGAAAAGATAAATCCTAAAGGCATTATGATAAACTTTATGGATTGAGACCTGGACGGAGAACTTAATGACTTCGGCCCTGCCGACCCTTACCTTTGTCTCCATTGTTGTTTTGAATATTCCTTGTTGGCATTTTCGTAAGATCTTTATTCTCAACATTTGAGACAAGCTAAGCCTTTGATTGGTCAGAATGGTTATATTTGCATGTGTATATTTGGCTCCAAGTCCTCGATTATAGAAAGAATGGGAATAATTTTGTCGCATAGTGTTTGACTCTGGCGATAGATTCAGGTTCAGATCACCATATATGCAAATAACCTAGCACAGAGACAAGGGCTAGGTCATCAAGTCCTTCCAAATTACCCAGTGGTTAAATTAAATAACTTCAATTCAACACAAAAGAAAAACAAGCATAGGACCGGCCACTGTTAATTTGTCGGTAATAGATGAGAAATATTTTCTTAACCTCAAATGTTCAGAGATCCATTCTCTTCACCCTGTTG
This sequence comes from Phoenix roebelenii, assembly GCA_025769935.1. NCBI lineage: Eukaryota > Viridiplantae > Streptophyta > Magnoliopsida > Arecales > Arecaceae > Phoenix > Phoenix roebelenii. Next base: position 4,949,046 of record JAOXJJ010000001.1, read on the forward strand.
TTTTAATCTTTCCAGTAACTTTAGTATTTGTAGAGCAGGACATCAGCAATTTTTCATCTACATCAGGAGTTCAGTTTAAAATACTTCCATAAAGAGCTTGCGAGAATGAAATCTGATATGTTAATCATCTTGACTTGATTTCTGGCAGGTACTTTGCAAGAGACAAGAGATAAATTTCCATTTTCCGATGGTCCTTAGGTATATATTACTTTTTTAGATTTACGACCATCGGGATGATCAACTTGACTTTTAAGTATCCTGCATGATTTTGTTTTGAGTTATGCTGAGTGTGAAAGATCCAAGGTAGTTCACTAATTCTAGACTTATGTATGTTAATGGCTATATGAACATGATGTTTAACCATTCTCAGTTCCCATACAGCCTGGCACACCCATTTGTCAGAAGGCTTTTCTTCCTCTGTTTGTTATCGGGCATCGATTGTATGTAAGCTAATAACAAAGATATCACCAACTAGCGACAACCTGATATTTCTTATAATCATCATCATATTTGGATGATGAGATGCTGTGTTTTTTTTGATGGGTGTTGAGATGGACGAACGAACATTTGGCATCTCTTCCATCGACCGATTCCTGAAATTGTATATTTGCATGACACAGTCTGAATTGATCCTTAGATGGTTGGAGGGCTAAACATTTTTTGTAATTTTAGCTACTCCACATTCCTACTGAATTAGTTATATGTGTTTTAGTTTTTCTTTCAAAATTTGCATTTTTTGTCAGTATTTCTTTTCTTTTCTTTCTCTTTTTTTTCTGATTGACATGGTCCATTCTTGCCCCCAGATAAGGTTCTTGCTCAGCCACTGGTAGGGTAAGTTCAGAGAAGGCAATGAAATCATTGGAAAATTTATCAAATCAACTAAACTAAACATTAATCTCAAACTAGTGGATCAGTCATCATCTACATAATTCTTTTTGGAGAAAAAAAAAAAAGCATCTCGATAGTGATATCATTGTCTTGAATTACGCAAATTTATATGATTTTTGTTTGATAATACTCAACTTTTCAGAAGGGGAAGAAAATAGCAGGAAGACTGCCATCTTCTAAGATTGTCCATCAAGAAAAGATGAAGCCATGCCTGCCATTTCTTGGTCCTCATTGCAATCGGAATCTAGTATGTTCCTGGGCCACAACTCCCAGCACAGCTTTTGAATGCTTCATTGCCTTTGGCTCCTGACCATTAGACGTATGGATGCCAGGAAACTTCCCTTTTCCTGTTTAACTTCAAACTTTTCTGAGAAACATGCTTAAACACCAAAGTTCACTTTTCTTTTACCGTTTAACTTCAGACTTCCTGAGAAACATGTGTGAACATCTAAGTTATTTTAAATTAGAATACTAGGAGATTGGTTCAGACCACATTGATCTTTGGCCTTTCTATCTACATAAGAAGAGTTTTAGCAGCTTGGAATTGCCTTTAGCAGGTTAGTATAGCCTTCCGACATGTAAGATATGAGTGGCAGAGTTTGAGTAAAATCAAGCAGAATTATCATAAGGTTTTAAATACCTAGGGAGGTTGGTACCCTGGAAACGTTCCAGGAGGCTAAGTAATAAATGCCTCTTCTCTTTACTCTTCTTGTTTCATAATTCCAATTAATCACCTGGTACAGGAACTCTAACAATGGGTTAGATTGTGATCGGCTAAGCTGCAAATAAAGGCCCCGATAAGATTAGCACGATACTCTTGAAAGCCCTTTCTAAAAATTTCATCATGTTTATCCATGTTGCATCATTGGTGCGAAAGAAGAAACTTTATTCTCGCAGTTTGCGATTAACTGATTAGGATTATGTAGTGAAAACTCCCATAGCCCTTGACGCATGGGAAATGAGAACAGGTGAGATGCAAAAAAGAAGAAGAAGAAGAAGAGAACGATACAATTCCCTAACTTTGTTAGGGAAGGACTTCACCATCACTGGGAGTAAAAGACACCCTTGTATAGGTGAAGTCACCTGATACCTTTATCTCCCTTCCACGACTCTTATGGCACTCATAGTAGAAAACTGTGTACACCACCTGGGAGAACATCTTCAACAGCAGGAGTATATTGAGCACAATTAATCCAGTGGCCTGGTGAGTTACCTGCTCGGATTGAACCTTAAGGATCCCAAAGCCATAGCCTCCATTGAGAACACCATCCACCATTAACAAGATGACAGCAATGAGAAACCCCTGTGCCCTCCTTCCCTTCACAAGATGTCCTGCCTTATCCAATGCCTGCAAACCATAGCAGTCGTCTTCCAATACCGAGATCACCAACCCCACCATCCATACCATACCCAGATAGACATACAAGAGCCGTGCCAGGAGGGCCAGCAGAGCACCGAGCACGATCAAAACCATCGATCCACGAGCATTCAGCATCAGCATAGCTATCAGGGACACCGACGTTACTGTGTAACCAACAAATAAGAGGGTGAAGTAGATGCGTGTCACCAAAGGACGCTTCCATGTTCCTTTGATCCTTTGGAATAAATCCTTGGGTGTCAGTTGCTTCCCGGAGTAAATCATGGCGGAGGAATAGACAATGATCATCATGGAGGAGAAGGATACCATGTACGAAGCTACTCGGAAGATTATATCAACATGCACAAAAACCTCTGCATCCTCCTTAATTTGGAGGAGTAAATTGTAGAACTGCGGGGTGCTTGGTTCCTTGATACTAAGGAGATATAGGTTGATGATGAAGTTTAAGAGTAATGGATAGATGGAAATATAGTTATCCATTGAGAGGAAAGAGCTTGGAAGAAAGGCTACTAGCATGACAGGGAGCATGAGCTTCTTGTTTCTAACAGGGATGTACATGGCTTCTCTGAGTATTCCCATGACACCTAATTGCTTGGATGAATCCATGCCAGCTGATGAATCTTTGGCCACTGCCATGAAGTGCTCGTTTGCTCAAAAGTGGGGAGATGGTGTATCCCTGGGAATGGTTCTTAGGAAGCCATCAATTGACTTCAATATATTGACCTGCGCATTCTAACTGCTCTCTCTTGGTTTTTTTATTCCTTCTCTATGTAATTGGCATGGCAAAAGGAAACTTCTCTACAGAGCTCTTGTTCTTAACGAAGGGAGACTAATAGGAGAAGACTAAGAAAAATCAAACACATATTTTTTAATCCAGCCAACGAAATGCTTGGATTGGAGACTGCCCACAAAAGATGAGGATTGTTGCTTGTTAGTTTTGAATTTGGCGTGATCCTTCTATTAAATTCTAACCAAACTCTCTATGTTCAGTAAATTATGTCAGCAACTGGTCATTTGCTTGTTAGAAATTCAATCAATTCAAGTCTATATTACTATCATTAACTTTTTAGGGTCAAGAATTAAATTCATGGTAATTTGACTAATTGACTCTTTCAACAAGAGGCACTTCTAGAATAACAAAAGATTGTTTGTATCCATTTAATTCATTCAATGGGAATCTTTGGTGTGAGAGTGAGCAAACCTTCATGCTTTTGCATAGTTTTAGTGTTCACAAGATGCCGGCGAAACACCAAACTGGTGGACGCTTGACACAGACCCAGCAACAAACATTTATTAAAAGCCTTCAAGTTCTCTAACTTTTGCTTGCTCAATTCCTCTGGTGAAGCCCAATAAATTGAGAGCGCAACTTTACAGGAAATAGAGAATCTATAGGTCTCTTGTAAGCATTCATAATATTGTTTTCCATCATTATCATAACAACAGGTAGTACAGAACTTGTATTTTTCTCAAAAAACAAGTAACGATGAATAATTAGAAATAAACTTCCAAAGATTGGGAGACTCATCTGATGATGACGGTTGATATATTAAATTCCAAGATCCTTTGCCTTTTTTTTCTCTATTCCTTCAATTTTGAGGACTTCCGAGCGGATCACCCATCCTATACTTGCACGACCACAGGAAATTGCAGAGATCTAATGAAATAAGGTGCCAATAATGTGCCCCAGCACCAGTATAATCTTTTGCTTGATTCAATCTACTTTATCAGACGATTCAAGCCTAATTAACAAAGCTGCTAAGAGTAGTGAATTTCTTTGTAAACTTTGGAGAGCCTAGAATATTCAGATACATGGACCCTTAGATAACTTGCTCGAATCAACTGAAGCTTAAATGATCCCTTTTTTGGGAAAAATCTACCTTTTGGGAATATGAGTCGAAGCAATAATAAGAACATTTAAAATATAATCTTTTCAAGAGTAGCTTAATGTATTTGGAGGCCTAAGGCGAACTCAAAGGTCTAACATAAATATACTTGGAGGCCTCAATGCATAAATAAGGAAATAAATAATAAATTTCTTTAGGTAATAGATACGTCCCAACATAAATGTATTTGGGGCTTCAATGCATTTATAGCTATAGAGATACGTAGCATTTGGGACCCCAAAAGCATTGGGGCCTTTAATGCATTTAAATGCTTATCTTAGAACACACTATAATAAATGCATTTGGGGGCTGAAGCCTTAGGCGACTGAGGCTGTAAGTTTACCACATTTGTGTGTTACTTTGCATGCAAAAAGATGCAAAGCCACTCGTAATTCAGTTGTTTTGAGGAATCAAGTGTGCATCAAATCCCTGTAGAGCAGGAATTATGGGTTTCTTCCACAAATTTCTTAAAATCAGATTGCTCTGTAGATGTTTTGAGTCTCACTTATTGTTTCTCCAAAAAATTCCGAAACATGGTTGATAACACCATCCACAGAAGTTGCATCCCAAGTAAGTTTATGATAATGCATATAACTCATCCATATGAATTTAAAAAAAAAAATACAGAAAAAAAAAAGATTGGATCATCCACCCTCCATTAAAAAGAAGGCACATGAGTGCACAGGGGAGTTTAGGCCAGATGCAATTTTACATATTTTGTCATTATGATTGGATCATCCACCCTCCATTAAGGGGGTAGCAAGGAACATTTGTACTGGTAGTTGATATGGAGTCCATAAAGGAACCAGGAATTACGAATCACAAACCAAATCAGCCAATAGAAAACCTTAACTACTGCTGGGTATTTAGTACGACTAGGTGAATATAGAACTAAGGAAGGTTTTAGTATCAAATAGAGCAATAAGATTCATCCTTTTGCCTTGTAACTGGTCTCAAACCTGTATCTTCTTGAAAAAAAGAACGAAGTGAAACAGCAAGAGAAGTTTGTAGACACAATGTAGATAATGAAAACCACTATAACATGCAGTAGTTCGTAACCTAGAGATGGACAGGTTGTGGGTATCCTTTGCAATTGGATTGTAAACCAGTTCCCATCATATATAAGCTCAATCAAACACCGTTCCTTCCTATGAAACAGTAACACAATTAATGAACAGTATTTTGATTGGTCATGGATCTAGTAAGACGGTGGCAATTAATACGGCAGTTCAGAAATCTTACCTCTAAAACCTGGACAGAAAGCAACGAGTGGCGAATGGTGAGTGGAGACCCAACCAGCACCAGGCACATAAAAATCTCTTTGCACGAATCTGGAAGACATCATACCTGGGACCAAGATCAAAACCTCTCCCTCAACTAGTACACCGTACAAATAATGTACACGCTTTTGGAGCTCGTCCATGGCGTTTTTTTCTTTTTTGTGGTAGATCTAAGATGGAGTTCTTTGGACCAATCAGGGGCAGATGCAAAGGGCTTTTCGAATTTTGTTGTTTTCTAATTTTGTTTTGGATATATTCGTACGCCGTTTCAGCAAAAAGACAAAAAGAATAGTGGTTAGCTCTAAAAGAGCCTAAAAGATCTCTCCCCAACACACCATGTCTCCTTTCCTTTATTTATTTATCTTTCTCAGCTGCTGAAAATGTAAATATGTGAAAAAAAAATATAAAAACAACTGAAAATAAAGGTTTTCTTAATCCAAACCTAGTTAAAAAAGAAAGAAAGAAAAAACAAAAGACCAACCCAAATGTCACAA
>JAOXJJ010000001.1:4955068-4972677 GCA_025769935.1 Phoenix roebelenii
TCACAACTATATCAATCCCTTATGAAGCACAAACACATTCTAAGACAGACACCAACATTAACAGAAGCAACAATAAGGCAGCAAAGAAGCACCCCAACCAAGGCATTCAGCAGAAACACTTTTAAATATCTTTTCAAATCTCTTATTAAATATTAACATAATCCAAGCAAACTGAAAGGGATCATTCATCATTTCCTATCCCAACCAAGGGTAGATCTCATATTAAATTGCAAAAGAAACATGTTGACAGTCCGCCCTTGCATTCCTAGATCATAGTTTGATATTAACACCATATTGTATTAAGCTATTATATGTAAAGCATCCACATGCCAAATAGATACCAGACTTTAAGCTCTTTTCAGGGGCTTTTTTCTCTCTCTCTCTCTCTCTCTCTCTCTCTCTCTCTCTCTCTCTCTCTCTCTCTTTCTTCAATCCAAGCTCATGGAAAAGTAGTTGCTTCAATTTTGACAGCAGGAGCAGGCAAACTGGTGTAAACAACTTCATCACCTTTAATTATCTCATCCAACCCATGGCTCTTCCTGCACTCATAGTAGAACACCGTATACACTGCCATGGCATATATGTCCAAAAGAGCACTGGCGGCTGCCGCGAGGAACCCAATCCTCAGCTGATCCTCCATCGTCGGCGGGGGCGGGGGCGCCGGCGCCGGCGTTGTCCCCGACATCATCATAAACCCGAAAACCCCATAGATCACCATCTTGAGCAGCATCAGGATGAAGGTGAGAGTCCAACCTTTCTTCTCGTTGCCGATGAAGAGCTCCACCGACCACGAGAGCGCGCCGATCCCCCAAGTCTCCTCCACCACCGTGATCACGAAGCTCATCGACCACCTCGTCCACAGATAGATGAAAACGGCGGCCGCCACAATGGACAGGGACAAGCCAGAACTCATCAAATATTTGGAATCATCGCAGACTAGCATGGCAGTGCCGATCACCATCGAAGATAAGAGCCCGAAGCCCAGGCTCAGGAGAACGACGTAGAGCCGGGTGACAAGCGTCTGATACCAGCGGCGCGCGACTCTCGCGAGGAGCTCTTTGAGAGTCAGGGGAGTGCCGGAGTAGGCCATGGCGAAGCTGTAGACGGTGGCGAGGAGGAGGAGGAGGGAGGAGGAGAAAGAGAGGAGGGTGATGATGGACTCGGACCCGGCGACTTGCTTGAGGTCGTTCTTGATCTCAAGGAGGACGTGGGAGTATTCCGGGCCCGGGCCAGGGCCAGGACCTTTGAGGAGGATGGAGAGCTTGGAAAATAAGTCCATCAGGACAGGGGCGATGCAGGAGAAGTTGGCGTAGAAGACACAGGAAGAGCAGAAGAGAGTGAGGACGAGGAGGGGGAAGAAGAAGGTGGCAGTCTTGGCTGGGAGCTGCAGAGCTTGCCATAGGATCTGGAGGACACCAGAGGGCTCAGAGAAGGCTGCCACGGTCTTGGGGTAGAACATCTTCCCCAGTGCTAGAAATTACTTGGGGTTGAGGAGAGCAAGCTGTGGGGAGACGAGGATTTCTTTTTCCGCGTTTTGGTAGAGGCCCAGGGGCCGGGGTTGAGGACTTGGGATAAGATTGTTATTGTTGTGGTGGAAGGAAGAGAAAGAAGATGAAAGAAGACCATCAGCTTTCGGTACAGCCTTGTGTCAGAAATGCTTTAATTATTGGTCGTGGATTAGATGTTTTGGCCATACACCTTTGCATGGGATGCCATGCAATTGATAAGTTACATGAGCAAGCCAAACTGCGTGAGCATGGTTTGAACCAAGTCGAAGGATACCCAGCGCCAGGTTAATACTGAATGTATATTACTTGAAGATTCCTAAAATTCTTCATCACTCATAAATTAATTTAGGTTTTGCATCCTACTACTTAGTCTCTCACTAAATTGGGCTCTAGTAATCTCAACACCAACCAATCTACTAGCTCAGATTCTAAGGCCCATGTACAAGGGAAGTTTCTAGGGCACAAGCTTATTATCTTATGCTCACACGGAGTAAAGATTTTTGAACGGTGAGGGGGCAGGAATCAAGTGTCCTGGGTAGCATCAACGAGGGAAAAGGTGGTCGGTCATTTTTGGACGTATTAATGGAAAAGGGGACAAACAACTAAATTTTCAGCAAAACGTATCTGTCAAGTGATGACAGCTAAATCGATGCCAGCCCACGAAGGATGCCAGATTTTCAACCTTGTCCCATCAGCTTCAATGGGGGTTAATGTTCTCCTCCTTTGATTAGAAGGGAAAGGGCGATATGGTGCTTACCATATAATCGCGCGCGCGCGCGTGTAAATTTAGGTTAATATCCTCTTAGACATTAAAATTTACATAAATATTATTTTAAAATTAATATTTGTATGTGCATAAAATAATTATTTTGTATATATATATATATATATACACACTACCAACGCTCTCTAATGCCATTAAGAAATTAGCAATTTGAAAGTAAAATAATTGAAATACTCTTAACAAGTAAACATGCGAAAAAAATATTTATAAAAGTATATGCAAATAGCAATTTTGTAAATGTATTCATATAATTTCATATACTTAGAAGGATATACATGAAAAAAATCACAGTATTGGAATTTGTATGAATACCTTCTCAAAATTAATATTTGTATGTATACTCTCATAAAACACTATTTTTGCATGAATATTTTTGATATAATGATTTAGGTGATGTCATTAGCCAAAACAATATTTATTTAAATTAAAAATTAATTAAAAATATGAAATTATCTTTTTACAACTGAAGTGGCCAACAGGTTAATGAGTCTTGCTGGAAACTTATCCAACCTGTTGAACTTTCTCTCTTCTCATGCAATTGCTCTCTTCTACTTAAGATCGCCCTAATTCCTCTACCTTCTTTGAGAAATTTTTTTGATTAGATTCTACCTTCAGCTCTATGGATTATTTAAAGGATAGCATTGTGAGAGATTTGCAACGTTTATCCTTTAATGTGTGAGATTTACAATGTTTATCTTTTAAAGCTGGAAAACTTCTTGTGTGCAGATAGACAACTTAATGGACCCATACACTAGGTTTTTTATTCTTTTAGAAAATTGAAGCTTTAAAAAAAAGTAGCTTAAGGTACCCAATATAAGGAATAACCTTCTACCACATGGGTGTGAAGATTGTTAGTAAGTCTAAAAGGTTCTGAAGTCTTTCAATGGCTTTGCTTGGCGATCATTGATGTTGTTCCTCTATCTATAAGTATAACAGTAGTAAAGAAGTTTGATTATTGCGGTCTATCACATATTTTTAAGAGATTATAAGCTAGTCCTTTTCTACTCCTTTTCTATATTCCGATCCATGCCCTCCTACATGCACCTATCATAATAAATATTACAAGCTAGTTTTTAATTAAATAAGATATAATGGTTGTTATAAAAATGAAGAATAAAGTAAAACAATCTCATGATTAGTGAAAGAACTTTCATAGCTATCTTTGTTATCTAATCACTAAATATATCTTTTTTGTAAGTAATGTTTTCATAAAAAATATTGAGGAGCAGACATTAGAATAATCTGAGTGTTAAGACAAGTTGACATAGATAAAAATAAAACTTTTTTTTTCATGTATACCCTTTTAAATATGTGACATTGCATGAATACCTCGCAAACTTGCTACTTGTATGTATTCCCTTATGAATATTCTTTTTTGCAAGTCTACCTATTAAGAATATTTATTATTTCAATTTTAAACCATTAAGTTTTTAACGGTATTAGATGGTATGAGTACACATACAAAATAAAGAAAAAGAAGAGAACACAAGCAAAATAAGTATTTTATAAGGGTATATATGTAAATAAAAATTTTGGAAAGAGTATTTATGTAAATTCTAATATCTAAGAGGATATATATGCAAAAACCTCCCAAAAAAGAGAAAAATATTTTCCTCATATAATAAAAATTGGGCCTGTCCAAAAAAAAATTATATTCTACATGGTTTGCACTATGGCCGTGCATGCTGTTAATCACTACAGCTCATTTATCTTGTTCATCAAACGCTCATCTTATTGCACTGCTACAAAAACAAGTAGCAACCGTGATTGGTGGCGTGCACAGCCATATGGTATATGCTATGTAGGATATAATTTCTTCCATCCATAAGCATGAGGGAACTAGTTCATGATCCATCCATTATTTTGTCGTTTAGATCAAAGGAGGGGAAGAGAAACAGGTAGACCGCTAAAGTTCCTTCGTGACAGTTTCCACATTTTGTAAAGTTTTGGAAATAGGATCACACGTATTGTGGAAGTATCAATGAACAGACAAGAATAGGTGCTTTTGAATGGGTGAATTAAAGAGTTGGGCACAAAACAAAGTTTTCAAGAGATAAACGTCAAGCGAATGCAGGTGTTTGTAGAAAATGATGCACGCAGGCTGGGCTCCTCATGTGTACCTTTCAACCACGTCTTATCGAGTTTTGGTTGGTGCCAATTTTCCACACACGACGAGAGCAGGTGTGAGAACACTTGATTTCATTAATAATCCATTATTTTGCAAGGAAGACTATTTTCGGAAAAAGAGTAAGTCTCTGTTTGAGCAAATTCATAGAACAGTAACTTAAACTAAGCATCTGTTCATCATTTTTAGACATTTAACATGATATGAAACTAAATTCAAGTAGATGGTGCCAAGTGCCAATAGCAGCTCACGTGATGTGACTTATCAAGCAAGGTTAGCCAACATATGGCCCGAATTGAGTAAATCATCTTGCCCTCTAATTCTCCATTTTTGTTAACCTTTCTCTCTCTCTCTCTCTCTAAAAATCATACCCTACGCCATCTGAACCACATATCTATGCACCATGCTAATCACCTCATCTCTTTTCTATAAGCTTCATTTATCATACGTGTCTCGATGATTGATCTATTGCAAGGAGATAAGGTAACCGGCATAGTGCACGACTACATAGATGGACGTGGTACAGGCTATAATCTCTTTATTTTGAATGTAAGGGAGGTAATTCCAACTAGCTTTTTTTTATTTTTTTTAGTACAAATTTTACCCATTCATTTTAATTGCTTGATGAAAATTAAAAATAAAAAATACAAAGGAGTAATTTTGCCATCTCTTATCCTCCAACATTGAAAGGTGCCTCCATACAACACATGGAATAGATGAGATGTCTTAGTAATAGTGAGAACATAATAGACTATAGATGCAAGTATAATATATGTCAGCTAGCTTGTACATAAATGTATGGTATGCACCTCAAAATATTTGAGAAGTGTTAGAAATATCATTTATTTAAGTATTGCAACTTCTCAAATTCGCTCTTTAAATTAGTCTTACATTGACCACAAACAGCATATCATCGGCTTGTGTAACATATGTTACGAGGCACTAGCCATTGATCCAATTAATAACTGCCTTGTATCTAGATATAGAATTAATGAGAAATAAAGGATCGGACAGGACAGCTAGGGTTACAGGAGTTCCAAGCTTTTTAGTGGTGTGAAAGAGCAAAGAACTCGCTTGGTCGGCAGAAATAGGAGGAAAAGTATGGTTAATGGAAAATGAAGAAATGTTTCATGTTTAATTGGAGTTTTCAAGAGAGAGAGAGCAAAATAGCTTTTCTATGAGAATAAGATTTGTATATTTCATGAGAAAGAAAAATTCATGTAGGATATAGAAAAGTTCAATTCTCATCGGCTGAAAATTAGGATATTTTTTTTTTCAAAAATACCCTTAAGCTTTTATACCGAATGAAATAAGATCTTTCTCTTTATTAAGAGCATACTGGATATCTTACACAACTTTTCTAGAAAAATATGCTCCACGAAACATAAGCTATCTTGAAATATGTTACTTTACCATGTCAACCAAACATGCAAAACCTGCTTTTTTTCCAAGCATCATATATTCAAGCATCAGCTTTCTAGAAAAAATATTCTAGTGGGAAAAACTTTTTTTTTTGCGAACCAAATGAGTCTAAAGATGTTGGTAGCATCTTCCATGCCACTTTAGAAGTTTAATCACTATTGGTTCAAATGTTTCTGTCCAAGTATTGGATCGGTTGAGCGACAAAAATCCTTGTGGCTTTCCAAATTCATGTGAGTCACGGGCCATCCGGATTATGAATTTGATTGACTGAGTTGTTGTTGGGCGCATTGATCAAAGAAGATGATACAAACCAAAGTGGATAGGATCTCATCGAGTGGAAGGCAGCGAGTCAAGAGGCCCATCAACGGAGCTCATAAGATTAAGATGTTTAGATATTTCATTGGCTCTACTCCTCTTAGCAACGCTTTCTCGAGGGTCACTTTTCAGCACTTACATGCAAATGTGGTGCCAAGCCAAACTGGTTACCAACTTCATTTCTTTCTCTTGATGGATTTATTATACCAATTGAATGATAAAGCTTCTTTCGGCTTTTCATATCTCATGTCAATGAAGCTTAATACCATATCGATCGTGGTATAGTCATTTTACCACTTAAAACTCTGATCAATTTTGATTCAAACCTTGAAGAAAGCATCCGGTCTGATTTTATCCCAGCTCAAAATTCCACACAAGCTTTTTAGTACCGAGATTATAACCATGATCCCTACAGTTTCGCACTTAATCTAGCCAAGGAAAAGTTGTTCAACAACCCAAGGTATATCTTCTTCTCCATGGCTATTCTTTCACTCAAAGTAGATAACAATATAGGCCACAAATGCTAAATGACAAGCTTGCATTTACAAATGTTAATCCATTTGCCAATACTTTTGGCATGGGGGCTAAAAAAGGAATTGGATACTGGTATATTCATAATTTTTGTAATGAATATGAATCGGATTTTGATATTAAATAGATACTAAAATTAGTATGCATATTTGTTTTACATGGATACAAATACGAATTGGATATTGAGCATATCTATATTTGTTTTGAATAGATACGAGTATAAGTCAGATATTAATTATATTCATATTTTTCTATCCTAATACATATATAAATCGGATATTATTCAAATATAAATTAAATTTTTGCAGAATTCGATGATAAAAAGTGATGTTAATTATATAATTTTAAAGAAGGGGAATGGAATTTACTATGCAGATTGCATGCAACATATGAGTAATTAAGGATCTAAGGCATAGTTATTAAACCCACAATGAGAGTGACTTGGTCAAGGATCTAGATCATTAGTCCGACTGATTTATATTAAAATGTTAAAATTTCAAAAATTATATAAAATAAAGAAATAATGAAATATTTACTTTTAAAGAGCTTGTAAGAAATATGTCTATAAATATTTTTTTAAACAAAAAATTTCATCCCTAGCTCCCATATTAGAATTTGTGTAGCATTAAAAATTAAGAAAAGAAAATTATGGAAAAAATATAAGCCTATGTTTGTTTGGATGTTGGATGACTTTGCCACTCCAGTAAGATCTTTTAGAAGGGGTACGTATATAGAATCATCCAGACGACCATCTGAAGTGAAAAAGAACAAGAGAAGTGGGAAAGTGAAGAACAAATTATCCTGGTTTTAGGAATAATTTAAGCCATTTGAGAGGTATTATAACATATTTGTAAAAATGATTATATGATTGGTTTCATTCAATTGCCCAATCTTTCCCACTTTTCTCTCTCTCTTCTTCTTAATGCTCCTTCATCTTGGTAACTAATATCTCATATTGGAAGATCTTATTGATCTAATGAGATCTTTTAGTATCCAAACAAGTCTGGAATAGCTGCTACCTTCGCTTCTGGGTTTTCTTAAGAAGAGCCTTAGCTCATATCATTCTTGTTTTTCTTTGAAGTAAAGCTTTAATTATTACTTACCAAAAAAAAAACTTTAATGAGACTTTTTTCCTTTTCTTCTGAAATCAGCTAATTAATGGGACAATTGAGACTTTCTAGGGGGTCACCCACTCTAGTACTGTCCTCACCCAAGTTTGCTTAAATGCGGAGCTTTGATAGGATCCGATTCATTAGTATATATTTCATATTCCCCCGAAGGAAAAAAAAACAACTTATTACATAGAAGTTGGAATGTCCAAACCCTCAAAGCCCATAGACATGAGAGAAATGCATTCCCAAGAGACCTAAAACAGGAGGGAAGAGAGAGAAGTAAATGGAAAGGAAAAGAAATTACAAATAACCAGCTAAACCGAAGACACAGAAAAAGATAACCAGGAAGAGATATAACTGAAGCAGAGCTTTGACTCAGCCAATTCTAAAGCAGAACCAGAACCTTATCAATCAAATTGGCAAACTGTAGTAAACAATATTGGTGTCATTTTGCTTGTTCCTTACAGGACAAAGAAATTGTTCCACTTAAAAAAGGGAAGTATCAATTTGCCTCCCAAAAAAAAAAAGAAAAGAAAAAAGAGCAGAAATTTTCTTTCCCCACCTTCTGAAAGAAAAACAAAATTAGTATCAACTACAAGCTCTATAAAAAGCATACAATTTCTTTCATGGTTGGTCGAATTCAAATCAAGGAAGAGCAACATCAACAGTGGAAGTAATGGGCAGCAGGTTACACATCCTTTCTTCCCCAGCTGCTTTGCCTCTTCCACGGTTCCTTTTGCATTCATGGTAGTACACCGTAAACGCTAGACGACTGAAGACGTAAAAGGAGGGGCCGGCAACCATGACCAATAAATTCTGAACCACATCCGCGGCCATGGGCGTCTCCTTTAGATGATTGCGCTTCCAATGACCACGTACCCTCGCATGTGCCTCCTGTAGAAGCAGTAATACCACCATGAGAACAAAACCTTGAAGCTTTCTTCTTTCTTATGAGCCCTCGGGCCCTTCCAAGTGCAGCAACCCCATGACGACCCTCCTCTAATATTGACACCACAAGGCTCACCTCCCCTACTATAAGGAGATAAACACGGATCACTGTTGAGACAATAAACATTATGAACAGCATCAACAGAATCAGGAATGACACTAAAGAGAAGACTTCAAACAATAGCATGAATTAAGGCTCCAAACATGGCAATGAGCACGAGATACGTCAAGGTGACGAGATTAACTCGTGACATGGTGATCGCAAACCCCTTACACTTCCTCCTATTCTTTCATGACTAGTGTATGTCATGGCTGACAAGTAAACTACGAGAGACATTGAGAACATGGGGATGATGAGCTCCAAGGGCCGAGTACGGGCTTGAAGGAAGAAGAGATAGTATGGAGGTGACATCAACCACCAAGGGTGGATTAAGTTTGGAAATCATAAGTAGAAGGTTTGGTGGAATAAGCATGAGCTTGATTGAGGCCACCAGCTTTCAATTTTCAAGAAAGGTGAGAAGGGCTTCCTTCAGAATTCCTGATGCCAAGCTCCTTATGCCGAGCCATGTTTAACTAGGCTTCTCGACATGGCTTAGAAAGAGGAAACTCGATATATAAGTACGCACTTGGAGGTCCATTAAATGGTCTTTTCTGATAATGGAGTAGAAATAGAGATCAAAGCGACCTGCCTTACTTTCTAGGCCCTCAAAAAAAAAAAAAAAAAAAAAAAAAAAGTGATGTCTACGTTTTGACCAAGACCAACATACTTGAAATTGTTTAATAAAGTGTGCAGTTTTGCCGTTTTTTATTTTAGGAATACATTAAGCCAACTGGTTTAATTTGTCAACGCTACCAAATCAAAGCATTACATATACAGTAGGGTGAGTTTAATGAATACTTAACTCGTTCTTGTACCTACAAAAGGCCTAGAAATGCCCTGCGCCCCTTCTTCAAAGATTAAGACTGAAGCTCACAGCCACACGAGAAATGCATCGAGAAAAAAAAATAAAAAAATAATATATATATATATATATATTATTTTTTTTTATTGTCCCTAGTTTCCACATTAGAATATCCATTCGGCATAAAAAAATTTAGAAAACAAGAAAATTATAGGAAAATAAGAGATACTTCAGAAAAGCATATGAGTGTTTCTTCCATCCTTGCTAAGTTATTGTTTCCGGTTGCTCGTATTATTCGTTCATTAATTTCCTGAAGGTAAAGCTTCTATGTTTTTTGCCCTTTTTTCCCCTGGAAATCACCTAATTAATATGAGGCAATTGAAGAGAATCAGATTGTCTGTCGTTTCTTCTTATGGTCTTCGGTAATCAATAGATAATAGCATAATACATAGACTTCTCAACAAGTTCTTTAAATGAAAGGGAGAAAAAACATGGTATGGTGAATATGGAATGTCTAAAGAGTGGAAAACTTCCAGGTCCACAGCACTAAAAGAAGTGCATCCACCAGGAAAAAAAAATCCTTTGGTCAAGACTCCATAGCTCTTGCCAGCAACTAAGGTCAATAAATTTGAATAATATCCACAGCCCTTAGTATCTCCTTCTGTCCATTGCCAGGATTCCAATTATGACCAGTTACCACCAAATGTGCTTTGTTTAGAACCATCATTAGCTGTTGAAGATAATGCCAATGTCAATGATGTTGCTGAATCCAACGAGGAGTTTGCCGATTGCTTCATCAGGTTGTTTTTAAAATCCATGCTTTACTGAGATATGTTTGATAGTTCTAGGGTCGACAGTACTAGTGGGCTTTGAGCTACTAGAGCAAGGAGATACAACTGGAGCTTTTCTTTCATGGACGAAGGCGGCTCTCGTTAGCTCTATTTGGGCCTAGTGCGATTCGAAATTGGGAGTTTCTCTATCCCCAACGGCGAACGAACGAACAAAAACAAGGACCCCCTATTAGTAAGCTTCAAGGAGCTCCTTTTTGTCTATTCAAATTGCCTAGGTAACGATAGCTTTTGCCTTTCTTTTCTCTCACTTCTTCGAGAAAGGTAGTACTAGGTGAGCTATCTTCTCTGTCGTCTTATTGACCCACCTTTCTAGTCGACTAATCTTTGTCACCTTTATGAAGTTTCCTATCGTTAGTGTTATGGAGTTGCCCATAGAAGCTATGAGCCGTGGCTAGTGCCAAAGATTATTACTAGAGTCTATATAACTTGTTCTGTGATCCAATGAAAACTATAAGTCAAATGAAACATTTTTACCTCCACCTGTGAGACTTTTCTCTATTGTTTTGTTCGTGAGATGGGAACCACCATCTCTTCTTTATTCTTTTGTCTGTAAATTTCTACAACCTATTTAATATACAGATATATAATTGATCTTGGGCTACCACCATAACATAAAAAGTAAAAAAGAAAGATTTGGTTGTGTTGAGAGTTACAATATGGTTGTAGGTTCCAATGAAGACTCAATCCTACCTTTTTTCAAGTTAAATATTCTGACAACTAAGAAAAAATTTTTAAAAAAATGAGGTTTCACGAGTTTGGAATTGGGTTTTCCATGGTCCAACTCTAGATATTCCCATAATATATGGCAGGTAAAGAAAAATTAAACAATGAAACGCAATAGGACCGGATAATATTATCTCAAGACACTTTTTTAGTTTTTTCTTCCCAAGTTTAAATGCCAAAGCTTAAAGAAGCTAGAAATGTGCTCAAGCTTAGGTCCTTCAACAATCAAAGCAAGCTCAAATTAATATCATGCCAAAGTCGAATTGTTCATGAATGACTAGAGTAACAAATTTAATGACAGCTTGAGGTTTTCCATTGCTTTAGGACATGTGCAATAAGGTAAAGCAGGTTGACACTGAACTGATTTTTGAGCTAATCAGTAAATTTGAAAATTTTATTACCATATTTGAGATTTATTTTTTTAACTTTTTACCTTCACATAGGTTCTTTTAGTTTGATAAAATGTCACGGGCTTAAGCTGTTTCTTGGATGTTCCTCGAGGATTTGCCAGGACAACCAACAAAGTTCCCACAGCTAGAGGTTCCAGACCGCATTTTTGTCATGAGAAATTGACAAAACGTTGATTGCATAAAACAACAAAAAACAAACACTCGGATGGATGAAAGAAAACTTCTCCGACTCTGATTTAATAATTTAAAAGACATCTCAAACCCACCCCGAAGTGAAAGCGTATCAAATCTTAGAAGCATGGTCACCTAAAGCTGGTTCAGTCCAAGCTCGCACCAACTCCCAAACCAATCTATTTCAATAAAAAGTTTGGGCCCGTTCGATATTACTTTTGTTTTCAAAAACTTTAAGAAAATACACAATTATGTATGAAAATACCTTTGATTTTATAAATTATTTACAAAAAAATAGATCTTTTAGCAGCAAAGGTCTATTGATTTTAGACAAAGTCAAAAACAAATGCTGCAAGTGCTATCTCTGCAGCATCTTTCTCCACATAGTATTTCACTTAAGAGAAACAAGAGAACGAAAAGCAACAACAATACCAAAGGGACCCTTAATCATGTCATAGAAGATTTAACTAAACAACTACCTGTATAAGAAGCTATGCCAAACATGGCCCTAAGCAACCAACAATAAAAGTACAACTTAAATATTGAGCAGTAAAAAAGACAAATAAAACAAAACAAAAAAGAAAAATATAAAACAGAAATGACAAATGTTACATAAACTGATATAAAGGATGGAGCACATAGTCCAACACTCCATGGTTCTAAACCAAAACAGCAATAGATCATTCATTCACAACAAACTAAAACAGTTCTCAACAAAATATTTCAGAAAAAGGGGTAACTTGTACTCAGAACTTAAGAATCAAAAATTTGAAGGCCTCTTCTCAAATTTGTGTTCTTCCTCTAAACTCTACCAGACTTGTTGAGACTCACCATGTGCGACGTCTCCACCTGCGAGCCTCTCCCGGATGAGCCCTGCTGGTACGGAGTCCTCCTGACACTCCCATAAGCATCCTGGTATCGCATGCTCGGGTAACCAGCAGAATACCCACCAGTCCCCCGTTGCCCCTGCCCTGTTCGGTCCCTCGAAAACCCTCTACCTGCTCCTTGCCCTGAACCCCCTAACCTCCCACTGTAACCAGTGCGCCCTCCATACCCCCCGTTCTGCCTTGAATGGGATGCTGAGATGAAGTTATCCTGCCATTTCCCAGATGCAGCGGTTCCACTGTAGTCTTGACCCTCTCCCCTGCGTCTAGGTGGCAACCCGTCAAGACCCCCACCGGTCCTTGCCTCATAGGCCCTCTCATTGATCTCAGAAAGAATGTTGAGCTTATCTGCCATCTGGAACAAAAGCCCCTGCAGCCTGGTGTGTTCCACATGGTGGAACACGATGCACCTTGTTGGTTGGTCCCAGCTTGCATGGAGCTCCTCTAGGATCACCATCTTGCTCACAATGCTGTGGGCATGGGCCTCAGAGAGGTCAAACATTGCACAAAGCTGGTCTAAGCTCAGGGAATCATAGCAGGATGAATATGAAAAGAGGTAGGTCTGCAGTGCCTCTTCCTTGATCTTGGACTTCAACATCTCCAGGACAGTTTCTCTGTTCCTGAGGAGCTTCCAGATGTCAAGAGAATTGATAATATCAAAAGCTTGCTGATAGTCTCCCTTGCTTAGGGCTCTGGTGGCAGCCATGACATGGTCCCTTACATTCTCAGGAGGACCAACAAAAGTCTGCCTTTCACTCACTTCTAGAAGCCTTCGGAATGTCTTGCTTATAACCTTGCGCTTGGCATCAAAGGTACTGGCAGCCATATTGGGGACCTCAAGAAGCATGGCACATATCAGATGTGTGGCTTCGAGAAGTTCGAGGTTTATATGCATATGGTAAGGCATTTGCCTTCTCCGTTCAAGCTTTTCCTGATGAAACCAAAATAACAGTCCATTTATGATTTGCACTAATCACTGAATAAAACTACAACATACAAAAAGGCCCTAGCAACATGTTGAGAAAGAACAAGATCAAAAAATTCATATGATTGAAAAAATAAAACATCAAAGTACCAAGAGATATTAAGAACAATAGTTTCTTAGATAACAAAAATGTCATAGTCAGCAACCACAACAAGTATCATCTAGACACAAACACACTCGGAGAGAGAGAGAGAGAGGGATAAACAAATAGGAAAGAAATAGTGGACAACCCCTGGAAAGGATATTGTACCAGCGCTCTGGAAGAAACTTTAGCAGGTTAAAAAGAAATGCTGCAGTGCTTACATCCCTTAATTGTACATTTCTCCTAATTTATTTACATCATTTACGTTCTAATCTGAATTACCTCAGGAAAATCCAAACCTAATTATGGAAACAGAGCTGCAAAGTACAAAGGATGCTATCTCAGAAACAAGATTTGGAGACCACTTCATTACAACCCTAAAATGCACGTTCATATCTCACTTGCCTTCTTTGTTAAGAATGCTACCCAACAATTCACAAGACAGCTTCAACTTCAGATCGCTAATACAAAGTTTTTCCTCAATTCTTGCAAATTTTATGAACTCCAAAATTAACTTCAAAATCAATTGTGACAATCTTCATCTCATGATCTTAGATTCAGGACACAAACTTTGACTTACAGCGAGAAACAATAATTTCCCATTGACCTCACAAATTTATCATGAGCTTCGTATCCAACCACCATTACTAGTTTCTTCACATTCTATTTGACTTCATATTTTACTAAGAACAATGAACTTCAGAATCTACTCAAACAGCTTGATATCCAACTTTCCCAGAGAAAGTAACACAAGATCCTTGTTTCGACTGGATACAGCTAAAGCTAAAACAAAGGGTTTCAAATTCAGACACAAGAACTGATGTGATTTTTAAGTCATTCAGATTTGGACATAAACATAGCTATGTTTTTTAAGTTTCACATATAGATACAGATACAGTTTCATCTGACCTTGATTTCAACATGGATATAATCATGATTTCAAAGATAGAAATACAGATGGTATCAGTAGTGAGTACACAGGCAAACACAAATTTAATAAGACCTAACCAGCATCCAATTTGTATATTTTCTAATTATCATTTCAGGCATATGCATGCACTTCCTTTTTTCATTAATGGACTGTTCTGCATTAACGACTTAGAAAAGCATAGACCCATAAGATAGGCATGTTATACTCTTTGACAACCCATATTCAAGACATCTTGGACATATGTATCCATTGACACAACATATATTCATCAATGCCTAATACGATGACTATCATATTCATCATCTATCGGTATACATTTATTCAGACTTGTTTGAGAAAAAAAAATGTAGATAAAAAAGAAAGACAAAGCATTTCACCAGAATCATTATCAGCCATAACACACAAAATTGCCTCCTTTCCTTTTGCCTCTTGATGAACAAACAATTTTTCCATCATCCACTTATTAAAACCTATGCAATTTTCTCAGCTTCAAAAATAAACTACATCATATTGTTAAATATGTCCAACAAAGAATGTCCTGCCCTCCAAATTTATCAACTTATCTTTCTCTGTGGAAAATTGTACAAGGAATCATTAATTATTATAGAACATAGGACAATTAAGCTCTAAGTTTTAACTCCTAAACAACTAAAGCCCTTTTTTTTTAACTCTTACTAGCTAAATCCCTGACGGACATTTATAATCGTATGCTTTGGAAAAGCTTATTTTAGTTATATTTGTCACCATACAAGTCAAAGAAACAGATGCACGCTAAAACAATCAGCAATCTAATTGCTTTGATGTGTGATAACATGATCTGGATACAAATCTTAAAATCCATAATCCACATACTGCAATCCAAATTGATTATGATCCAGAGATATTCAGGATCATGCAAAGCCATTTTTATCCCAATCATGGATCATTAGATCCCAACAACAATGATTGTGAACTATTTTTAACTTGGAAAGTCTTTGGCATGAAGAGTACAAACTATCGCCTACATTTTCCAAACAATTCATGAAAGAAACTTCGAAGAAAGTAAGTCTGAAACTATTAAAATTTCATTCAGGACAAGCATTTCAGTCCTAAGACAGGACAAGGCATTGAGACCTACATCCTGAATGATAAATATAGCCAAAGCATCGAGACCTACATCCTGAATGATTAATATAGTCAACAAGCATTGTTCCAACCATTTGGAGCCAACTTATGAATCCAACTTATCAAATATCATACAATATCACATCACATTTCATGCTCTAATACTAACCAAATCCTTAACCAAGAATCAAAAATTCAACCAAAAGAATAGAATAAACATCAACAACCATATCATTGTCCCTGGCACCTGCAAAAGCTGCCTACTTAATTTTGTCCAATTCAAACTCTTTCAAAGCAGATTGAACACCACATAATCAATTAGAGCACATCATAAAGTATATTCAAAAAGATCTTCCAACCACTTAGATGTCCATTAGTCAAGACCTTCAATGAACACAGTGTGCAGAACTTTCAAAAGCTTGCCCCAACGATTGTTTTTACGAGCAAGGAAGCATGCAAGTGCATACAGATCTGCATACAATACATGCATTCAAGCATGCATCAGAGCTTACATAAATGCATGCATACATGTGTGAAGGTGACAACCCAAACACCATGCATTTGTTGGGCACTGAAGCAGCTTCCCAACTTGATTCCAAGCATGTAATAAGTCCCTAGGCAGTGGGTGGCTGTGACAACGCTAGGCATGTTCTACTTTTTCCAATGTAAAAAACCTAGAAAATATGAGCAAGGTGCTCCATAAATAAAACAGATGATAAATAGCAGCTTAAAGAGGAGGACATTTATTGGCCAAGGGCACAGTCAGTGTTTTGGAGCTTGCCCTCCATCAATTCTAGATTTTTTTGGTGTGATCCTGCTCCCTTTGGCCTAAGCAAATGCATCATCTTGAGGTGAGAGAGAACAACATGATAAGTGCTCCAGCAATGTCTTATCATTCCTTTTGCTTGTAGATGCTCTTTGAATTTGGTGAGGCTGCACCATGAATTTTTTGTTGCACATTATCGCCCAAAAGATCCTACACAAGTCGGGATTATTTCTAGCATTTCCAGAGTACAGAGTTTTTTTTGATTTATTGATTGTTAGTAAAGCATTTGTTGATCATTATTGATTATCACTTAAATGATTTCCGCCCACTCACCTCATCTAAAGAATTGATGGCCCTGATTAATCTATTTCAGGCCCATGATACACCTCAACCTACCTATCCTAGATTAATCACTTAAGAGGTCCTATTTTCCCTTAGCAATCCCCATAAAATGCTAGAAATGATAAGAGAAGGCAGCAAAAAGGATGAGGGAAAAAGAGAATTTAAACAAATAAAACAGCACACACAATTGATCATTAGATGCCACAAACTGTTCTCCTACATCATTCCTAATATGATTTTTTTCCATGTAGGCAAAACCAAATTTACCAGAATTAGTTGCTTAAACAGCTAAGATCACCAACAACTAGGCAGAAGCAACATTAGCATTAAATAGCTGTTTACTTGGCTTTTTTCAGTTTAAAAGATGATGTAATAGTTAGTGCGTACTGGTTTCCAAAATGATTAAGATAATATTTATCATAACTATATATCATGATCTAGTATCTTTAATTGATCTAGTGTGGCTTCCTTTCAAGTAATTCCATGATAACAAGTTGCATGTAAGTACTCATTAAAATCTAGATAAGAGAAAAGTCACCTAACGTGCATGCACCCAAAACCCGATCACTAATTTTGCAATAAACGACAAATGTTCTTTCCAAAAATACAAGAAAGAAAAGATAAAAGTATTCCAGTCAAGGTCCGCCGTACCGGTACCGGTCGGCGTACCGGTGGCGGCCCGGACCGGTACGAAACCGGTCCCGTACCGGTGG
>JAOXJJ010000001.1:4972777-5041393 GCA_025769935.1 Phoenix roebelenii
ATAAACGACAAATGTTCTTTCCAAAAATACAAGAAAGAAAAGATAAAAGTATTCCAGTCAAGGTCCGCCGTACCGGTGCCGGTCGGCGTACCGGTGGCGGCCCGGACCGGTACGAAACCGGTTCCGTACCGGTGGCGTACCGGTGCGTACCGGTCGGCGTACCGGTCCCGTACCGGTCGGCGTACCGGTGGCGGCCCGGACCGGTACGAAACTGATCCCGTACCGGTCCGAACCGGTCCCGTACCGGTCCGAACCGGTCCCGTACCGGTCCGAACCGGTCCCGTATCGGTCCGAACCGGTCCCGTACCGGTTCCGAACCGATTTTTCAATAATAAACTACCGGTACCGGATTCCACGCTGATCCGGTACCGGTCTTAGGCCGGACCGGTACGGCAGACCATGATTCCAGTTATCTTAGTTCAATTACCATCTTCTCTCTTATTCCTCTTATTTTAACTCTCTATTTGCTTCTCTCCTCACCCATTCTCTTCCTTCTTCGTTGTGTTCCTCTTTTGCTCCATTTTCTCCTTTTTGTAATATATCTTACTCTTCATTCTTTTCCCTCTTCTCTCAAATACTTGTGGAACATTCACAATTGCAAAATTATCATTACAATCTCATTCATAATAATCAAGAAATGTCACCTCACTTCATACTTTTTCTATAACGAAATAAAATTATACCTGTCATTTATCTTTAAAAAGATGAGAACCACTAAAATCAAAACAAAATCAAACCAAAAAACAACAAAACTTCATCCCAGACAAATTGCAGATAGGGTATGTCATAATAACAAACAAATTGTAAGTAAGATGTCAGTTGCAGGCCAAAAGACAGACCTGAATTAACACTTGGCCACAGCAAATCAGGGAAAGATTCAGCATGAGAAAGCAATGACTAGCAACTCAACTTAGATAACAAAAAAAGCTCCTTTAAAATTGATCATAAAGCTGGATATCAGAAGGAATTTTTGGCTTACACCAACAATTACCATCACAATAACTGAGATTTAAGCTCTTTTGAATCAATAAATCATTTTCCCATATTTTCTCATTTTGAATCAAATTATTTGGTCAATGACTGCTAGTCCATCTTTTATAAAATATGGGCACTTGTACTATTGACTTTTTGTGCACTTCCCCCTTTTAACTCCTATCATTCTCCAATAAAAGCAAGGGATTTATCAATCTCAAAGCTTTAAATCTCTACGAAATTATAGGATTATCAAGAAATGGTGATCATATTTTGCTTTCTTCCAGTGCTGCAAATCAAATTCTACTTT
The DNA here is from genome assembly GCA_025769935.1 of Phoenix roebelenii. Taxonomy (NCBI): domain Eukaryota; kingdom Viridiplantae; phylum Streptophyta; class Magnoliopsida; order Arecales; family Arecaceae; genus Phoenix; species Phoenix roebelenii. The sequence goes on from JAOXJJ010000001.1 coordinate 4,974,060, forward strand.
TTAATTGTCATCATCTGCATCAGACACCTAATGTCCAAGTCCAGCTACCTTGGACTGACCATTTTGTAACCCTAAAGAGCAGATAGCACATGTAGATGACTCACATGTATAGTTGAAACATGATTTTGGTTTTGGTTACTAATGCAAAAAAAATGCCCTTCTACAGACCAAGAAAAATAATCATCTTGTTATTTATTCAGCGACTGTCTAATTCAAGAAATACTTTAGTCGGTTAACAATCTAAATGAAAGAGATGGGCATGCATCATGGTACTTGGCATGACAGAATGATTGACAAAGCAACAGTTCTCCAATTGAAGGCCTCATACAATCTAAAATATGATAAACCACCACCACAAGCTGATCAAATTTCCAATTCCTAAGTGATAGTCATTATGCCATGGCAAAAGTATACAATTGTTAATCTGAATTTCACTGTTCAATAAAACTGTTGACAAATAAAAATAGTAAAAGAAAAATTAAATATAGTACCAGAAGATCATTAGGTTAGAGCGTGCAAGCAACATGGAAGAGAAGAATTTAAAACAGAAGGGGATGCAACATAATCACAAAAAAATGCAAATTTAGATCACCACTGTAACAGGGCAAACTAAATCAATCCATGCATTAAAAGAAATTCTATCTCCATTATTACTTGTACTAGGAAAAACAAGTTCAGAATCAAATTTAATAATATGAGGACTTGAACGATAGTAGACACACCATGGTTTTTTTTTTCTAAAAAATCTCTTTATCTTTAATATAATCAAGAATGTATAAACCTACAAAACCCAATAATGGGATCACCATGGAAAAGAAGATCTCAAATAAGTGAAGTACCTGCTCAGGAGTTTTCTCATGGTAACGACTTTGTGATACACCTTGTGCAAGTAATTCTTTCACTCTTCCTCCTGCATACAGTTCAGAGAGACACCCATGAGCTTCTGTTATCAACCCTGCCCTAAAGGCACACAAACCAAGCTGTGCCATTGCCCTGTTGAATAAGATCTGTGATGATATGTCCATGAGCTGAATCCCATCCTGCAAATGACTCATCAAGAGCAGATCACGAGCCACAGGGAACTCATCAAAGATAGCATGGTGATATATATCACAAAGCATAGCCCTAGCCTTTGTTCTCTCATCCCCATACTTATAAATCAGAGACACCAATGCATCCACTAGTGTCCTACTACTCTCCGGAAATGTAGGCCTCCTAGGAACGAGCTCAGGAATTACAACAAAAGGTGGTGGGCCCCTATTCTCTTCAGCTGGTTGACGTTCATCACCAGCTGCAGCATCACCATCCTCCCCACCACCTTCAGCTCCATCTTCCCTCTGTTCAGCTAACTTCCTCATTGCATCGTAGACCTCCTGAGGCTTATAATATATGAGCTCAACTCGTCGCAATGCCACCTTGGAAGCTGGCTTGAAATCCCCTATCCTCTCAAGATAGTCCTGAATATTCTGTGCAACAACAAAAAACAAGGGTTCATCCCTAAGCCTCTCAACATATTCGCGTGTGTGTGGATCAATACACTGCAAACTCTTGAAAAACTCCGAATCCAGCCGCTCAAGGAATGCAACCAAATTTCCCCAGACCCGGATTGTCCCCTTGTAGTCTGCACCCTTCTGAGTCTCATGTTCATCAGGCTCAACTGAGTCATCAACAACAATGTTAGGGTACTGCTCAAGGATGTCGAGTACAAGGAGCATATTGCCAACACACTTCTTCCACACATTAATTGGCATGTGCCCAAGCAAGCTCGGGTTGACATCAAACTGGGCTGAGATCACGCTAAAAAGGATCTCGAGCTTCTGGGCAGGAGTTTTTGCCACACGGGTCAAGAATGTAAGCTGCTCAACTTGCTCAACCCTCCCAGTTCCCTTCCTGCCCCTTGCCGCCACTATCTCTTTAAGCTTCTTGTCAACAATTTCCCATGTGATCTCACTGGGGTCCTTCATAAATTGCTTGCCCATAAGTTTATCCTTCTTGCTCATCTTCTTCTCCCAGGCCCCACCACCTTCGGCCTGCTCATCACCATCCTCCTCATCCTCGTCTTCCATGTCAGACATTGCAATATTTGAGGGGTCCTCTTCTACCTCATCCTCATCCTCCTCTTCTTCCTCGTCCTCCTCCTCTGCCCCTTCATCCTCACTCTCTGGCTTCTCACGATACCTCACTATCAGCTCCTCAAACTGCTTGTTGTTCTTCTTTAGCTTCTGCTTCATTGAGTTGAGTGCTTTTGCATTGCTGCTGCTCATTTTCTTCTTGGCATCCTTATTGGCCAGCGCCTGAGCCAAGAAGTCCTCGAGCATCACAAGGGCTTTAATGTAAAGGTTAGGGACCTTCTCAGACTCGGTTACCCGGACCACCTTCTCCAACTGCTTGTTGATTTTCTCAAAGCTCTCCTGGAGGCTGACCCAGTCATTAATCTTCATCGCATTCCTCATCTGATCGACAGTGGCTGCCATCTCATCAAACCTTTTGTCGCGAGCTGATTTGACCACACGATGTTGCCCATCCGAGTCATCACTGTCACTTGCGTTTCCCTTGAGGTAACGGCTCCCGGCAGAGACCCCGGCAGTCTCGCCTGGCCCCGCCCCGGCATCACTTCCATCACCATACTCACTGGTCTCCTCCTCCTCCTCCTCCTCCTCCTCAGACTCACTGCCACCGCCCTGAGAATCAAGAGAACAGTTTTCTCTTTGTTAACCAAAAAAATAAAAAAAAAAGAAGATATACATCAAGGTTGGATCCCAAGATCACCTGCATCCAGAAACGAGAAGCCATGGTTCCTGCTCTTTATTTCTTGAATCAAACGAACCCTAAAAATTCAAGCTGCCAGAGTTAGAAATGAAAAAAATAGATAAATAGTTCAACAGAATAAACCCTAACATCCGTATTTTTAAAAAAAAAAATCTTGATGTTAGAAGGGAAAAGACCCCAATGTTCACCGGAAAATTCAATCTTTACGTCAAAAACCTAGATTCTAAAAAGAAAATAAGTAATATAATAATTTTTAGGTTAAAGGAGACGGTATCTTTATCTAGATATAAAACCCTAGCTATGAATCTAAACAGAAGCAGATTCTAGGGAGGGAAATCGATCGATTCCTATGAAAATCCATCGAACCGAACCTGATTTAAGGGCATACCTTGTTCCTGCTCGGCCTCCGCGCGTCTTCCGCTGGATACCGACAGGAGAGAAGAACGGCTTCGCAACTCTGAGTGGAGAAGAAATACGGGAAAAGGATTAGGAGGCGGCGGAAGGTTTTATAGGTATGAAGTTGAGCGAGGCACGTGCGTAACAGGTAAGTGAAGCTAGGGTTGTAAATGGTCGACCGGAGCCCGACCAATTTTTTTTTCGGCTCGACAATTTGGACCGGGAAATCTCAACCCGGCCTGATCGCATCCCCTCCCGCATCTTCTCCCACTCTCCAAGCCCAACTCCTTCAAATCAGCCACACCCCGAAGCCAAAGGGGTGGCGTTCGAATCCCAGATCACCGCCGGTCCGCACTACCACCACGTCCTCCGGCGACACCGTCCCATCAACAGTTTCCTGGAGGCCGAGTCGCGGCCTGCTGAGCGAGGCGGCGGCGGTGGAAGACTTCCACTGGAACCGGCTTGAGCTGACCTTCACCTCGATCCGGTGGTAGAGAACTTCCTCCGGTTGGATCTCTGACGAATCCGGCGTCTCCTCTGTCATCACATCTAAACCTCTGCCATCTCAGGTAGATCTCCAGTCCTAGCCCTAAGCCATCTCTATCCCTGGCTTGAACTATTATTTGTTATTATATCTCGTATATTGGATCTGTTAATCTGATTTGGATGATTTGCTGAAGGTCAATTTTAGGAATTTTTACTTGAATCGATTCAGTTAGATAAACTCGATGATGATCATGCTTTGTCAACAATGATGATCGTCTCTTGTGAAAAATAAGGATTTAAAGAGAAAGGGGCTTTCATATGTGGAGTAGTATCTGATATTGTAGCAGAGCATCCTTGTATCAAACTAGTGAATTGAACAGATTTTTTCTGTGAATATCATCAATCATCACCAAAGAAGATTTCAGGAAAGAAGGGTCGCGGAAGCGTTTGGTCGCGGGACTCTGTCGGCCGCAACATAGGAAAGAACGGTGATTAAGGTGCGGCGCGGCGAGAGCTGCAGTCGCGGGAGGAGGCGAGCAATCTGTTCGCTGCTCTTCACTTTCTGTATCAGCGAATCAAGAAGCGGGTCTTCAAGGGGTTACGGCCAGGTCGGGTTCCCTCACGGAAACGCTAGCGGACGACCCGAGCACACATATAGAAGCGTACAGAATAGCATAGATAGAACAAGAAAGGGAACGTCGGAGACGGGGGACTGAAAGTGAGGTACAGGTCTCTAATTTTCTCCTATAAAATCACAATATTTACGAACTTTTCTTGAAAGAAAGATTTTTCTTTTCTTTTTTTCCAGTTGCTTGCGGAAAAAGTTATGTATGATGAGTTACAATTGGGGCTATGTTGTGGTAACAATAAAGAGAAGAAGAAGAAAAGACCCTAGATTTTGAATTGTGCAGAAATTTGCTTACTTTTCTTCATCAATCCATGAAATAGTCTCTCCTCTGTAAAAAAGAAAAATGCATGCCATGCAAGAGCTCGCTAAAGGATTTACTGGACCTTCTTTCCAAGAAAGAATGGATATTGACTGCTGAAATTTCCCATTGAACTAATAACAATAAACAATGAGTTTGAACTGTCAATTTAAATAAATAAGGCTACCTATATAACCCTCCATTCATTGTATTGATTTGGAGTTGATAAAACTTTTCTTTCATTTTTTTAATGATGTGCATGGGCAAGGTTTTGCATTTCTTTAAAGAAATAGTACTGGTCAGTTGTATGAATGGTTTAGCACAATAATTTTGAACAAAAGAACAACTAAAATCTTAAGTTTATCATCTTAAATATGCTTGTCACATAAAATGTGGATAGTTCATGGGGTCATTTCCTGTGCATACTTCATAATGTGTTTATTTTTTCCTTCATCTTTCTGTGAATACAATTGGAGCTTTTGGAGGAATGCTGTTTTTTCAGAGAAACTCATGATTTGTTTGTGGATTAGGCTAGTCCTTTGGTTTGATGATTTTTTGGCAAATGAATTTGTTGGCAGGTAGCTGGAGGTTGCAGTTTTTTTTGGTAGAGTGTTGACATTAATGGAATTGTGGGTTGTCCTTGGTTTGTTATTGACTACAATAACTAGATATTTGCTGCATAGATAAAACACTGATGATGTTTTAAGCTCTATGCAAGCTCTAATGATGAAATCCTCTAGTTTTCTGATGGAGTTATTTGATGAAATGCGTAGATCGATACAGACAATTAATGGCTGTTATTTAACCTTGCATGAGTATGGAAGAACTCATTCCACAAGTTCTATTAATTGTTATTGTAAAGGGGCCTGTCACTTTTTTCCATCCTCGGAAAATTGTAATTTACCACCAACATTAACGAGCCTTGAGTCGCCAATCAATGGAGTGCCTTCCGGATGGTCATGGTAAACTGCTAAAATGATGGCCATGAAGAGTGGCCAATCTATTACTGAAGCAGAAAGTTCATTAGATGGAGAGATGTAGAACTTAATTCTCAGCAGAAAGGATAATAACTAAAGATTGGATAGTGATAAAGATTCTTTGTTCCATCTTGATCAATAGATCTAGTCATTGTCATGTTAAACATTGACTTGTTGAGACTGGAGTAGAACTCAGCACTACTAGCAAACAGACTTGGATAAACACAAAGTGAGATTGCACCAAAATTTCTTATTGCAATTGTTTGAAGACCAAGTGTAATAGTCTTTCTCATGATCCCCACCTGTTATAGGAACCTTTATAGGCTCCCAATCCTAAATAGTTCCAAGCTTTCTAGTTCGTATATGATTTGCTATTGTTATCATAAAGGTATTGATATCAATTTTTAGTTTGACTATGTTTTTTCTGGTCCTTTTCAAGTTTGTGGCATTTGAACATAGATGGTAGTGACCTTGTTAAACGACAACATTTGATATGTTCGTAAAATAGAAAAGAGATGCATAAAACCATTCTTTGGCTCCTGCACTGGCCATCAGTTTTGAAGCTCACCACTTACGCAATTGAATCTGTTCCTGCTCCATCTCTTGCTTCATGTGATTATATTCTAGAGTAGTTTGACAATAGGTTTTCTCTTTAGTGATCAATTTTATATTTAGAAATCACAACTTATTTTCTGTTTGTAGCTCTCTTTATAAATATGTTTACTTCTTTCCATTTAGTAGTCTACAGGTAGATTTTTCCCCCCTCTTTTGGTGAAAGTTGGCAGAAGAACATAAAAAACTTCATCTTAAGTGACTTAATCCTTGTCAAACCCCTGCATGTCACGCCCTAGATCAGGCCCGTGACACAGTCGTGCTACCACAAGCTACTACCCACAGTAACACGAAGCCTCATTAATAATTCATATAAAAGTAACATTTTGTTCATTAAGTATTTTTAAAAAATGGAACAATACAGAGCTCTAAATTTGTACATCCAAAATAAATTTCCCAACCCAAAAATTTTGAGGCTCTCTGCTCCTAGCAACCCTATATATCTGAAAAAAACAACCGGAGGAATATGAGCTATGCGGCTCGGTAAATAATCATGTACTATTTTATTGGATCAAGCATAATAATTTATATGCCAATGCATCATTTGGAGAATATAACAAGTATAGCAAAATAAAGCATTTCATAGATGATATACTCAAAACAGTCATAAAGAAATGCATGTCCAATCATGCGAGTTCATAAATATGACTATGCATCATAAAACTTTGTCATTATTCCATACTTTGGAATCCGTACTCTCAGACGATAGTGCAGCTATGGCCGCTCTTATTTCCATAGCAAGGCCTTTACCAACTACTATTATCTGCTGGAGGGGGTCGTATGCCGAGCTAGTATTATCCGCTGGCGAGGGTCGTATGCCGAGCTACTATTACCCGCCGGCGAGGGTCGTATGCCGAGCTACTATTATCCGCCGGCGGGGGTCGTATGCCAAGCTACTATTACCCGCCGGCGGGGGTCGTATGCCTAGCTACTATTATCCGCCGGCGGGGGTCGTATGCCGAGCTACTATTATCCGCTGGCGTGGATCGTATGCCGAGCTACTATTATCCGCTGGCGTGGATTGTATGCCGAGCTACTATTATCTGCTGGCGGGGATCCTATGCCGAGCTACTATTATCCACTGGCGGGGTCATACATAGCAATCTAAGAGTTTTTAAATCATATCATGTTTTTCATAAATTTTACTTCATAAGTACCTTGAAAGATGAATAATGGCATCGTAATGTGCAAAATCCATGATCATGCTGCAAACTTCATTTTTCATGCAATCTATTGTAAACATAATTCATACTCAATCACATATTCATGAAGGAATGCTATTTAATCAAATTCATGAATCACATGCGATCATATGCTTGATCGTACTTTTATTAAAATAAATCATAATAAATATATATTTCTTTATTTCATAGTTACAATTAAACAGTGATTTGAAATCAATAAGATTGTGCTAGGGTTACTTACCTCGATTTGCTCCCGGAATCCTAATCTCAGCCAACGAATGCTCCGTACCTATCAAATGATTAAAAGTGAATTATCCATTGTTCTGACTCAAAACTACTTATCATGTAGAGAGAGGGGGTACATCTTGAAAATGACCTCTCTCTCCTAATTCTATTTCAACATCTATATTATTCACCATTTATTTATGTATTTCTTTTCTTTTCCTTTTCTTTTCTTTTCTTTTTCTTCTCTTTTTTTCTTTTTCTTTTCTTTTCTTTTCTTTTCTTCCTTTTCTTTTCTTTTCCTTTTCTTCTCCTCTTCTTCTCTCCAAAACTTTCTCCCGAATCTTCTCCTCCCTTTCTTCTTCCGTGAAGGGAGGAGGGCGAGCTCGGGAGGGGCTGGGCCACGGCCGGCAACATCCGCGGCCGAGCCCGTGGCGCTCTCGGCCGCACCTGCAGCTGTGTTGAGGACCCCTGCAAGCGCCGCCAACTAAGAAGGACATCGGGCTATAAAGAGGCCAACGGAGGGTCAAGCTAAGGCCAACTACTTTGCTTGGAGAGCCTTAGCCAAGCCCTTTATTTGGCCAAGCACATCCATGGTCGGCCCATGTTATGCATGCCAAGCCTCGGCCGAGCACGCCCAACCTTGGCCGAGTCCACCGCACGCAGCCCCAAGCCTTATCGCGGCCAAATTCTGCCGTGACCCATGCTGCGGGCGAGGTTCAGGCCGCAAGACCTCGCTAGCTACAGTGTGTCGAGCGAGGTTCATGCCAAAGAACCTCGCCAGCTATAGTGCCTCGGGCGAGGTTCGGGATGCAGAACCTCGCTTGCTACAATGCCATGGGCGGGGAACCTCACCCGCTACATTGTCGGGCGCGCACAGTGCCCGCATGCTCTCGTGCGCCTGCGTCGCCCAGCGCGCCCGCGGTCGAGCGAGGTTTGGCCTGGCCAACCTCGCCGGCCACAGGGCCTTGGGGTTTGTTCAAGACTTGGGCTACGGGAAATCCATCATAGTTTCCTCTAGATATTTTGCTTGTAAGCTTCATTTTGGAAAATAGAATCAATCAAGCGTTCCTCTAAACATCTCTATAAATATCCTCTTGAATTTGATTGTTTTCTTCTCAAGTCAGGAGTCGGATCAAGCTGCAACCAGTAGACCCTCCCCTTGCCTTGGTTCCCATGGTCACTTAAGAGCTTGGCACACCGCGGCGCAAGCTCAAACTTTCACGGCGTTACCCGCTCGGCCCTTTTTCCTACAACTTTAAGTCATCCGCAAGAAGCGAACGTGCAAGACTTGGTGTGGTGGCTTGGGGCCGAAAGCCACCCTCCAACAGTACGGCCGCACGGCGCCTGTCGGCCCGCTCGTGCTTGTGGCCGACCGCGCTCGCATGCGCGCGCGACAGCAGCTTGCCATGGTCGTCCGCGCGCGCCAGCGCCCTGTTGGGCGGCCTGCCGCGCGACAGGCGCCTGTTGTTGCGCTTCCAGATCTGCCGCCACCCCACTGTCGCGCCCTAGCACCCTGCCACACCCCTGCCGCGCGCCCAACACCTCCTGCCGCGCGCCCTAGCACCCAGGCCGGCGGCCTAGAGCCCTGCAGGGCCTGTGGCCGACCAGGCCACTCAGACTAGCCGTGCCCAGGCCCTGCTAGCCGCCTGCCTGGCCTTTCTACCCGCCAGCCCTGCTGCTAGCCGTGCCAAGGACAATGCCACAGCCTCCAGCAAGCCAGCCAAAGGCCTGCCCAGCCACCAGCAGCCTTTGGACAGCCATGGCCGGCCTAGGCTAAGCCTTGGCCGGCCTAGGCCACACCTCAGCCGGCTCAGGCCAGTCTATTAGCCACCTTCCCTTAATGGTTTGTCCCCCCATGAAGAGCCTATAAGTATGCATTGAGAGAGGGTGGGAGAGGGCTTTTTGGACTAGTATTCTCTTCTTGTATTTCGGCCTTTGGCTTGGGAAGGCTTTGCCCTATTGTATTCGGTCCTTGAACTTATTCTTGGACTTGGGCTAGTGGAGACCAATCATAGTTTCCACTAGATCTTTGTATGTTCTTTACTTTGGGAATAGAAGCAACCATCAAGCATTCCTCTATCTTATACTTGTGTTCATACTTGTTGTGTTGTCTCTTTCAAGCCAAGGGACGGGTCAAGCTGCAACCAGTAGACCCGCCCCTTGTCTTGATTTCCCTAACTATTTGGAGGAGTGCATTTTTCATTTGCAACAAGCTAAGGGTCGGGCCAAGCTGCAGCCAATAGACCCATCCCTTGACTTGTATCCGCGACCATCCAAAGGAGTGGATATCAACTGACGTTACCCGCATCGGCCCAAATCAGCAACTTAACGAGGTGCGCGCAAGAAGCGCGAGGCAAGGATTTGGTGTGGTGACTTGAGGCCGAAAGCCGCTCTCCATCAAACTGATGTTCGTGGCCTGCGCGCGCGACCAAGCCGAGGCCGGCGTTTCCTACGACGTCCGTGGCCACTCCCCGTGACGCCGGCGATACTCGCGGCCGCACATGGGTGAGTCCCCTCTTTCCTCTCTTCTTCTTGCTTTCTTTCTTTCTCCATCTTTTCTTTCCATCTCCCTTCTCTTCACTGAGGCCCTCTGCCCCACCGAAAAGAAAGAAGGGGATGGGACTCCGACCCGACTGCAGCCCCCGCCCGAGAGCTGGCAGCGGCCGAGAGCCAAGGAGTCCCTCTGTTTCACTTCGGAAACAGGGAAGAGGAAAGCAGGAAAAAAATAATAACATGATCAGGGGTGCTTACCTAGCTCCGGGGATGAACTACAATGACCCCTGCTTCGGCGCCTCCGTTGCTGGTTCAAGGAATCCCTAAGGAAGAAGGAGGAGAACGGCGAGAGGGTCTTACAAATGGGAGAATTTCGAGGGCGGTGGTAACTACTTTAGCGGCACCTCTTTAGCGGCTAGGCAGCTGTACCACCCTTCCGCCTAGCAGTTGGACCCTCTTCCGCCTCGCTGAAGCAGGAGGTGGTGGTCTCCAGATGGGCTGTCGACCTTGTTCAGGTCGGCCCATCTGGTGACCCAGTAGTCACACCACTTGTATTATTATTTACCAATGAAAAGAATGTTTCAAAAATCACCTAATCGTTCGAATTTTTGTTGCGAAGTCTATAAATTATACGTCCTCTGGTTGAATCATAACGACTGACTTCAATTTTGACTCTATCTCCTGGTATGCATTTTTTGTGCATATGATGGCACTTATGTGCAAAGAAGTCCTTGCGCTTGGTTGCTAGATGGTAGCTAGCTGGTGCGTTGCACCCTAAGCTTTTGTTGCACGTATGGTCCATCCAATGCACATGTTGCATTCATCTGAGTAGCTTCCTTAGTTTTGCATTTAAAGCTTATAGTGTTATGAGTTGCTTCTTGACATCAACTTGCTAGTCTCTTTTGTTCGCATGTACCATATGCCTCATCGTCCTATATGTAGTAATTTACATTAAAAGTCAGTTAGTTTTGTGGAGTTCTTCAGATTACATTTGGATGTTCCAAATAAATTTCACATAAAGTTATTGAAATACTTTCATTTCTGAATTTAGAAAGTGTGCTGATTAAGAACCATGAGGAGAAGACCTGGAATTTCTGGTTTGCAAAGTGCAGCTGCTGCTCGGGTAAATTTTCAAAATTTCCCTCATTATTAATCCCACGTTATTTCTTTTGTTGTTTATTTTTCATAAGAGATTGATTTTTTTTTTTTCAATCTAGTCCTTTGGCACTATTCTTGATTTCCAATTCGTTTGATATTTCATCGCCACTGTGTCTGTTTTAATCAATATTCTTAGGATCAATATCGATTGGTTGGCGAAAATGTAGCCAAGATAAGAACAGATCTCATGAAAGAACAGCTTGCAACATTTCGATCTCAATTAGAAGAATTTGCTCGCAAACACAAGGTAAGAAATTGGCTTTAGTTTACCTTTTCCTTTAGCTTTTTTATGTGATTTGTTGCATGTGGATGCAACTGCTTATGTTTATGCAAGTCTTTATATGTCTGGCTTCTTGTGAGGCTTCAGATGAATGGTTCCATTGCTTTATTGCCTATTCTCACATCATCTTTGCTTCCAAAAATGAATGACCAGTCTCACATCATCTTTGCTTCCAAAAATGAATGACCAGTCTCACATCATCTTTGCTTCCAAAATTGAATGACCAGTTATATGGTTGTGTTTGGATGGTTAGTTGCATCAAATATGGCTGGTATTTGAGATAAACATGGCAAGGGCTAAAAACAGTAGTTTTGCGAGAAAGTGGGAAAAGACTGAGTGGAAGGTTAAGATAATATCAGAAATATGATATATAATCTCTTTCTTAGTGCCAATACTTCCAAGTTGTTTAACAATAAGTTCATTGTTAGGAGATGTGTATGAAGAAACAAAACAAATAATAATTTTCTTTGCAAGACAACTGGAGTTGGTTGACAGTTAGCACTTTAAGAAACACTGACCTGAAACCCATTTTGTGGTCCTTGTGATGCTAATGACATAAATATAATTTCAAGAAAGAGAAAAAATAGTATGATTTTTTTCCATGATCAACACTTGGTAGAGCTGATTTTAGCCATGATGTCCATCATGCAGGTAGAAGGTTGGGTACCATAAACAATGCACACACTCCATTTTATGCATATCTAGAACTTATGGACAAGTTTTTTCAATGCTTAGAGGGAGTGCTATCACTTGTTTGTATATCTTTTGAAACAGATGCTTATAAAATGTGAAGACCGCAATGGAGATTCATAATGCTAAGTTTACCGAATTGTATATGGTCCTCGCTTCTCTTTTTTATCATGCAAGCTAGGCAAGTGAATATTGGCTTGTCATGGAGATTTTCAGAGTGCATTGCATCATTCATTCCTTCTATCATCTTATTAGACCATCAAATTAACTAAATATACATTCATAATAATATGGATTGTGGTTTACATTGTACCATTGATTGTGTATTAGTTGCATGGTTTGTTGTACCGCCCTGAACCGCCCAGTTCAGGGTGTACCGAGGGCAGACCGGCACGGTTTCACCCCTCAATTCGAAAAGCCGATGAGAGAGGGGGAGAGGGAGAAGGAGAGGAGAGGAGAGAGGGAGGGACATGAGGACTGAAAGAGGGCTTCTACTCCCGATTCCCTTGTTTCGAATGAAACAGAGGCTGGGGGGGAGGGACTTTTTTTATTTTGCAATTTTTAAGTAAAGTTGATAGGCCTCCTCCGGCCCTCCCCCTCTCCCTTCTTTCCTCTCTCTCTCTCTCTTCCTCTCTCTCTCTTCTTCTCTCTCATTCTGCCTCTTCCCTTCCTCATTGGCTCTCGCTTTGTCAGTACATACTAGAATGGAATGGCACAGTATCGTACCGGCCAACTAGAATGGGTGCCAGTACCAGTATCGCATACCTTGATTAGTTGTATTATGAACCTTGAGAATGCTTGATTTGTCTTGTACAGGAAAGTAACTATTTTGCTGAACAAGGCAATGTTGAAATTTGGAGATGGAATAATGTAGTGCACTGATTTGCTTGGTTTCGTGTGGGTGGCTCCTAGTGTGAGGATAAGCTTTTACACATTTGCAGCTTGGAGAGTGATCAGTGTTGCTTCAAAGAAAGGGGGTATATCGTTTGGAAGGTTCTAAGACCCTATAAAATTTGTTTTTACATCTTAGGTTGGTTTCATTTGTGTGCTGCGATGGTCCTGTTGCTATGGTTAGGGTGACAACTTACAACTAGGAGATGCAGTCATTTAATTTAAATAGGAACTTTCATTTTGCCAGCAAATCAATCGTACTCTGTTTACCTAATGTAAAGTTGGGTTGGAGACTATGCCTCACGTGCCATCCCATCAATTGACTTTTCCCTGCCTTATTGAAAAGTTTCACCACCATTTTCTATCCCATACATGCTACATTCGCTGATTTTCGACATTTGTAGTGTGTACTACGACCATTATATACCTTGTCTTTGATAGGATAAAAATCACATGCTGAAGCTTCCACACTTAGGGAGACCTTCCCTTAATAGACAAGGCGGTTGCAGTAAAAGGATGATATTCAATCAAAGGAGGTTTGGAGATTTTGTAACCTAGATACTGTATATACTGGTTGAGAAAATAAACAATAAATGCTTTAATCATGTTCTGTCATGAATATGCCAACTGGAAACGAGGATTTTGGCATTCTTATTCTAAATTTCTTGTCAAGGTAACGGGCTTCATCAACATAGTTGTTTGAATGAACTTGCAAGAGCTCTGACTATGTGCAGAGGCAGCCAAAAATTCAAACAAGTTGTAAATTTTTATTTAATATAATGATACTGTGATGATACTTAACAAGTTAATGATTGGGATCAAAATAATTCATCTTGCTTTGTTTTGCCTTTCACAGCCTGGCATTATCATTGTTGATGGTCATATAATACCCATTATTTCAGGAGAATGAACTTTTGAGAGTTGGCTATATATTCAAATGTGAAAATGCTTAAAGCATTACATTGAATGTCAGGATTTCCTATGGATATATATATATATACATGTACTAATTTATTCGGGCAGTCAGTATGTAAATATGTACTAATTTATTCGAGCAGTGCAGAATGACATCCGTAAAAACCCTACGTTCAGAACACAGTTCCATGAGATGTGTGCTAAAGTTGGAGTGGATCCCCTAGCTTCTAACAAAGGATTTTGGGCAGAGTTGTTAGGGATTGGCGACTTCTACTATGAGCTTGGTTGGTATTAATCCCTATCTTCATATTTCTTGAAATTATTGTTTTCTTTAGCATTCATACAAGTTTGAAAAGATTTCATTCTAATTATACATAGTTTTCATTCTAATTTAATTGTTTTTGCTCTTCATTTTTTGATGATAGCTTTTGTTTATATATTTAGATTTTATTTTACAAGAGAGAGGTTGCATAGTAGTTTTTCATACTCTTTCTTTATGCATAGTGTTGCTTTCTTTATGCATAGTGTTGTCTGTATTGTCAAAATTAACTTCATTGGACCCATACTGATGAGGGACATTCAACCTTTTTTACCATATGTTAGATGAATACTTTTTTTTTCTTATAAGATTAAGAGAAGGCTTTGTTCTTCTTTAGTTTAGATAAATGGTCTTCTATGTTTTGGTCAAAAACATCAGAACCTTGAACTGCCCTCTTATATCCTTTGGTTGCAAATAGGTTTCTCATGATACTTGGCTTGGGATTTATACATACTGGGTATTTATATGCAACCCTACTTGGTTTCAAAGGTATCAACATAGACTTGAATCATATTTTCTGGCAGAGAAAAGTCAAATCTGGATTATCCATGTAAAGGGAATAACTTGGTTGTGCACTGGGGTCCCAGGATCTACCTCAACTAAAGGCAATTCTACCAGGAATAATTCTCTTCATTTCTTCTCCATTTTAATTCAAAGTTCTAGATTATTTTCCCCAGCTTGATATAGGTTTTCATCTGAGCAGAGTTTCTTACTCGTAAATGCATCATCTCCTGATCCCTAACAAGCTAACGTGAACAATTTCCTTTCAATTGTATATGGTTGCTCTCCATTTGTTGTGAGAAGATAAGCATATGACTCACCTCCTGACACATACAATTTCCACTCTACAGATGTCTTCTTCCTTCAAATGTTGTACATATGTAGATTCAGATTTGTTGTTTATTTATTGTGAATCTCAGACCACAAAGGTGGCATACTTGTGTATCATATTTGACTTTTTAGCGTCTAATTTCTTTTCTAATTAACCAATTTGATGAGGCAGGGGTTCAGATAGTTGAGATTTGTTTGGCAACCAGATCACACAATGGAGGTTTAATCAACTTGCAGGAGCTCTGCAGTCTTCTGTGTCAGAGGCGAAAAACCGCTCGTGAAGCAGTATCGGAGGATGACTGCTTGCGTGCTATAAGTAAGTTAAAGGTATTAAACAGAAGATTTAATGTCTATACTATCTGTGTAATGAAGCATTTTTCGGAGACTGGGTAACAATTCCCTCTTTTTAAGCATCACTTTTTACAACTTAAATTAAAGTAGGTTCTTATAATCTTCTTCCACGACATGTATTTCCCCATTAGGTGGTTTTGATGCTTAATATATGAACTTTCAGGTCCTGGGTAGTGGTTTTGAAGTAATTACTGTTGGGAAGAAAAAGCTTGTCCGGTCAGTTCCTACTGAGTTGAACAAAGATCATAATGAAATTCTTGAAGTGGCTCAGGTATGTTTTTTGTTTTACAAGTACTCTTTCTAGTATATAATTATCCTGTTAAACTCTTGTGGTATATTCTTAAAGCTACGAATTGGATTTCATGGGGCTCAAGGGGGTATGTTGAGATGCCTTTTTGTTGCATTTGTGTACGTCTCTGTAACGCTACCTCTCAACCTAGACTTTGTCGTTTGTAGTTTTCTTACCTTCTGGCCTTGGAGTTCTTAAACCTTTCAAGTCATTTTACTCTTTGTACTGACTTCAGCTAGTTGCTTATTACCTAAAAAGAAAAGAAGCAATGAAAGAAAAGGAAGTGTAAAAGAAAACAATGATGGGAAAGAAATGCAGATGTGATCATCCTTGAAGCAAACAAAATTGAGAAATTATCATCATCGCTATCTTAAAATTTATAGTGACAAGTTTAGGGTATAAGATCTGTTGGAATTTAACTAATGCCATATTGGCCCTCTCTTCAACTTCCTACGGCAAAAAAATGTCTATCTGTAAATTTTTAAATAGTTTGACTGGCATAGCATAACAGTATATTTTATTACTATAATTGCCTCAACATTTTGAGAGAAGAATTGTGGCAATGTTATGTTGGCATGTTGTAAGAATTTTCATCTACATGTGTAGAAGATCTGGATCTTCTGGGTTTAAGTTGAACTAGACTCTACTAAAAACAATATTGTCGTTACTGAAAGAGTTGATGGGCAGGTGTGCACTAATTGATTTTTCACATCTTCATGTGCTAATTTGTAAGTTCTACATATTCAATTTACCTGGAAAACTAGCACGGAAGAGATTGATGCGTTCAAAAGGTTGATAGAATGAATTTCCGATACTTGGAAGTGTCCTATGGCAAAAATTCCAATTCAACAGGGACTTTGGGCGAATGAACCGATTCTTCTCAGTCCAGTCATAAGCATTAAATCCTGCGTCCATGTGACAAGTCTAGATCCTATATTAATACAAGTTTCTTTCTTTCCTTATTTTTGTTCATTTTCTTAGAAAATTCTTCTTCGTTATTTTTTCTTCATGCATAACAAGTATATCTGATGCATGCAAATACCATCTTGATTCATTTTCTATTTTCCATTTTTTTAAATCCAAGCTTTATACAGTGTGGATAAAGCCCCACTTATTATTTTTTGATCTCTTCACTCCTTATAAGGAGGCTAGTGATTGGAAAAGTTTCTAGTTAAGTTCTAGGATCTAGCATCAAACATTGTAGCCATGCTGGTCATAGGTGAGTATGGTATGCTTGCTTGCTATGCCATGCCATGTTAATTATGTGCAGAGTCATGCCAGGACCCATTTAAGAAAACATAGTCCATGTTGATGTTGTCACACAGACCAGTATGGTCCGACGAGCACAATGCGGCAGCATCAAACGTCTGTACCATGTTGCAAGCTATCATCAGAATAATTACTGCACACCTAATCGATGGTCAAGGATCTTCCTTAAGAATTTTTTTTTAATGGGTTAATTAGGTTAAAGATGGCATCTAATGTCATATTCTGCATCTTTTGTTCTCAAACCTAATGATTCTTATGATTCAGAAAAAAAAAAAACTTAATTTGCATTTTCTATTGATGTTTGTTGTTCTCAAACCTCTTCAGGCCTACAGGGAAAGTAATTGGGAACCTTTTGGCATATAATATTCCATTTTGATTCTATACTTGCTTTAGAATCATTGTTATGTTAGTTGTTCGCTAATGATAAGATTCAAACTGACTTCATTTTGTGGTTGATTGTAATGCATTGATAGGAAGTTGTTATCTAATAATGTTATGGGGTGGACTCCTGTCATCTGTGGCTGCTGTCATGAAATTTATATGCTTTTGTAGGCCCAAGGCTATGTGACCGTAGAGGAGATCGAGAAGAGACTTTCCTGGCCCTCGGGTCGTGCAATCGATGCCCTCGAAACTTTGCTAGAAGTGAGCGCTGCTTCGATAGATTGACCAAGTCCTGTTTTTTTTGGGCTTTCCCTTCTCAGTTATTTATGATGACTCCTTATCATATGTTCTATCGAATCAAAACAGGAGGGTCTCGCCATGATTGATGATGGTCATAGAGATGGGAAGCGCCGGTATTGGTTTCCTTGTGTAGCTCCCATTTCTGCAGCCTTGGGAGCTGACGGGTTGAGATCATCCTCATAGTTGGTGCTCAGGGAGGGGGTGGGACCGCGTTGTTCCGTTGCGAAGTCCATCGACAACCTGAGGTGGTGGGTTCCACAAGTGTTTTCATCATATCTCCGACCGCATTGGTCGGAGGGAAAAAAAAGAAAAAAAAAAAGAAGAAAAAAAAGTTCGCTTTTTTGACCGGTCGTTGTTGTCTGGACTCTGGTTGTTTGCGTTGAATGTATTAATATCAAACTTTTGCATATAAGAACTGATGATGGATCTGTAACATTGATCCGCTTTAAATAGTTTTTGTTTTATCTTATGTGATTGTTTATGTGGGAAAGTTCTTTATATGTCTTGGTCGTGCAACCATTTTATTGAGGGATTATAGTCATGTTGTCTTCCTTGTCTTCCTTCTAGATCCCGATATATGTCTTAATTTATGTCTATCTTGTCCATAATTTCATAACCTATATTGTATGGAGATCATAAATTGTGGACTGAAATAAATGATAGTTAGAAAAAGGGATAAAAAGAAAAAATGTTGTTCACAGATTTTAACCATCAATGGAAGAGCCATGATAGCATGGGAAAAGTATGTTCTCCAAAGGCGATCGGCGATGTGGGATTCTGCTTTAATCTTCATGCGGTAATTGGGGCTTTCTCTAGAATGGCTGGTGAGCAGAGGTGGATGCATGATTAGAGTACGAGAGTGGCTGGTGCGGTCCTTCAGTATAGACCTGATAAAAATTCGGGCTCGGGCCGGGCTTTACAGCAAAAATTAGGCTCGATAGCTATATTCAGGCTCGGTTCGGTCCAACTGTCGGGCTTAAATTTTTGTTCAGGTCCGATCCGACTTTATAAATCTGGTCTCAGGCCCGATCCGATAGGTCCGATTTTTTCTTTGTTTGGAATCTGGAAATGGACCAGAATGGCCCAACAGCCTAATGGGCTCTTTAAAACTGGATGTATTTTTCTACCTTTATATATAAAATACGGGTCGGGCCATTTTTAAAAGTTCTCAGGCCTGGTCCGATTTTTTGGTCGGGCCGCTTTTCCTGCCTAGGCTCGACCCATGAGCCTTTTTGTTAATGCCCAAGCCCGAAAAATTTCGGACCGGTCTGGGCGGGCCAGAAGGCCCGTGATCATCTCTACTCCAGTAGTGAGGATCGATGGTAGAGACCTAGCAAAGGATCGACTGGCAGTGAGGATCGGCCCCTTCCAAGAAGAGTGGAGACGAATCCCTCATGGTCGACTGTTGTTTAGAAATTCTCCTAGCAGCTAGTGTGGATAAATCACAAGATCTTGGAGGAGCTCGAGAATCTCCAATGACACTTCTCAGAGGTTCTCAAACTATCGTTGGAGCGAATGAAAGCGTCTAGAAAGATATGGTAAATCGACGACGATCATCGTTCGCAACCTTGCCCAGAGAGTTGCAGCGGAGTGAGTCGCTCGAGAGTTGAAGTTTAAGAAGAAATTTGAGTACAATGTTGAATCATTTTCGATGGCAGAGGATCACCATGCATTCTAGTTCAAGTGTGAAGAAGATTGGAATACGGCCTTGGCCAGTGGCCCCTGGCTGGTGGTAGGCCAATTGCTAGCAATAGAGAAATGGGTGCTAGATTTCGTCCACGAATGTGGTGAATAGGCTCGTGGTCTAGCTCTGCCTCTCATGTCTTCCCCTAGAGTATTGGGAGGGGTCAAACTTAGACATTGCGGCGGACTTAGACATTGCGACAGTGGCTAGTCGGTCGTTGGCTTTGGACGACTTCACAGATCAGTAACGAAAGCTTAGTTTTGCTAGGGTTAAGCTGGAGTTAAACGCCCTTGATCCACTCAAGTCAAGGGTCTTCATCGGGGAAAATTGTGGATGTTCTGGCATATGTTCATATACGAGAAGTTGTCGATTTTTTGCTACTTATGTGGCAGGATTGGCCACAAAGAAGAAGAGTGTCAACACCCTCATCTCATGCCAGCATCGGCGAAGGGGGCGTTGGAGGGCGGCTCCAACCTGATGGTAGTGGAGACTCCTCTAGAGGCCTCGAATCAGGCGAAGGAGGAGGCAGTTGGCGGGGAGCAACGCCCCATTTCTAGTCCATAGTTGCCACATCTGGAATCTAGCAACCTAGGGCTTCCAAGAGCGGGACGCGCTCGAAGAAGGCGGCTAAGTTTACCCCTGAGTCGGCATGCAAGCCGGCTTCCTCCTAGTCAGGCCCGAGTTCCATACGAAACAAGCCGAGCTTACCCAATTCACCGCTAGATTCGGATGACTGGCAAAAACCTACTAAGGTGGCCCGAAGGAGATCACCGGAGAAGGGGGTTCAAGCAGGCGACTTAGTGCAAATCGTCGAAAGGGTGAGTCATCCAAGCACCATCCCTCATTCAAGCCTTGAGCCATGCAGCGATATGGGTCGAACCCAAGGAGAGGCTTGCTGGGCCGAGCTAGAGGGCAGCAGGCTGATGCGGTGATGTTGGAGGCTAGGTCCAGCTCTAGCCCACTTAAGTGAGCTAGGAGCCTATCTATCATGCGTGGGTGCAATGGGCCGGTGGAGTTAGGGATCCCACAATCCCAGCCCGGCTCCCCACCCACGAGTGTGAGATCCTCACCATCGAAGTGGGATAGCGATCCCCATCAACGACGAGTGCACCCCTCCATCCCAGATGGTCAGGCATGAGGAGGCAGGGGCCTTGGGAGGAGGTGTTGCATCTGACTAGGAGGTCGCAGCTAGTGATATTCCATCACAAAGTATGGTTCTTGCTCTATTGTCAACGGTTGAATCAAGGACACCAAAGTCATTCGGAGGAGTTTCAGTCGCCGACAAGGAGGCTTCAACGTGTGATGTGGGTGGCCAAGCTGGGGAGGCGTAAGGCCATCTCACCCCAGACATCGCAATTTCTAGTGGACCGACAACGGGTGAGGATGATATCAAGAGTGATGGGGGATGGGTTGGGCTTGACTTGAGATGACTAGGGCTTAGCAGTCCACCAGCTAAAGATCGTAGTGTTGGGCTCCATTTTGCAAGATGAGCCAAGGGAAGATGTGGCGGGGGGTGAGCCGCGGATGGAGGCTGACAGAGAGGCTTGAGGCAATCTCCACTTTGCAGAATGAAGATCTTGATGTGGAATTGTAGGGGGAGGAAAAGCCTCCTTTAGCACTGCCTTCTGAAGGCTGGTGCATCAGCATGATCCTCAGGTGTGTGTCTTGTTTGAGACTTGTCTCTCGGGCAGGAGTCTTCAACACGTCAGGCGCTTCTTTCCTATCTCTTGGGGCTTCTATGTAGTGGAGTCTCAAGGCTTGTCAGATGGTATTGTTGTGATTTGGAGATTAGGTAGCTGCAACGTTGACATCTTTCATAATTGTAACCAACAGGTGATTATCATGATAATTTCTAAAAGAAATGGGCCTCCTTGGATTTTATCTGTTGTTTATGCTAGCACTAACTGTAGGAAGCGTCGAATGCTATGGGGCGAGGTGGCAACCTGGTTCAACAGGGTTTTCCTACTATAGTGTAGGTGACTTCAAGTGTATAGATGGCCCTCAGGAGAAACAAGGGGAGGGGCAAGCCTTTCATTAGCAAGATTGAGGTCAGAGAGTTTCATGAATTTAATACAGCTAACGACCTGGTTGATCTTGGATTCACAGGGCTGAGATTCACCTAGTGTAATAACCGTATGAGCCGAGCGAGGGTCTAAGAGAGAATTGATAGAGTTCTCATCACAGCCAGATGGATTTAGCTCTTTCCGAATTATCATGTGTGTCACCTTCCACGCATCGCTTCAGACCATTGCCCCATCCTAGTTAAGTACTTCATCCTCTACCCCATGTTGAAGTCTTTTTTAGTTCGAGAAGATTTGGCTCTCCTATCTGCAGTTATAGGATATTGTACGGGATGCTTGGCACATGGCCATGCGAGGCGATGCCATGTATAGAGTTACTCACAAACTAAAGCTGACCAAATGCCAATTACGAAAGTGGAATCATGAGATGGGCAATATTTTCAGGAGGATGGAGGAGGAAGAAGCTTCTATTGCCAACCTCCAATCTAGAGGGGAGCAGAGTGGATGGCTGTTCGAGGGGAAGTTGGTGGAGCCCAAGGCATAGTTAACCATGCATCACTCGCTTCTTCATCAGAAGGAGATCCTTTAGCAGCAGAAATCGAAGGTACAGTGAATTTCAGAGGGGGATTGAAACATCAGATTTTTTCACCAATCGACGATCATTAAGAGATAGAGAAACAGAATCAGAAGCCTCAGGGATAACAGTGATCAGATGACAAATGACTCTAATACTATCAGTAGGGAGCTTCTGCAATTTTTTAGATCGAGATGGATGGCTCGACTTAGTAGTAGTTGGTCATTTTTCAGGCCAGCACTGATGGAGAAGGTGTCAAAGAAGGAGAATATTGTCCTTGTCAACCCGATTTCAGTTAAGAAAGTCTAGCTGGCTATTTGGTCTTTGGCCGAGGATAAGGCCCTGAGGCCGAATAGATTTTCTCCATTCTTTTCAGAAGATATTGGTTTATTATCCGGTAGGAGGTGACTGCGGCCATCCAACATTTTTTGGGATGACCTTGATGCCTAGGGCCTAGAAGAGGACCTTTATCACTCTAATCTTGAAGAAGCAAAATGCTATGGAGCTGGGCCATTATAGAGCAATCAGTCTATGCACCACTTTATATAAAGCCATTGTGAAGATCCTGGTATCCAGATTGAAGAAAATCTTGCCCCAGCTCATTAGTCTTAAGCAAGGGGCCTTCTTTGGGGGTCATAGTATCTCTGACAATGCTCTTATTACCTAGGAGTTCATATTTGATCTCCAGAGAGCCCCATGCCGAAAGAGTTTGATGAGAGTCAATCGTGATATGTAGACGACCTACAATTGTATGAGTTAGTGTTTCTTGATTTATTCCTTGGAGAGCTTCGGTTTTCACAAGATATGGGTCAGATAGACTATGGGTTATGTTCAGGCTCCTTCCTTCGTCATACTAGTGAATGGCACGCCTATACTATTCTTCGAGTCTTCGATCGGGCTTCGACAAGGTTTTCCACTTTCTCCATTCCTCTTCATCATCTGTGCTGATGCTTTGTTTAGAGCCCTCTGGACAACTTCAGTGTCTTATGTCCTGGAGGCCTATAGGTCTGTGCCGGCTTTCGTCATAATTTCGCACATCCTACTTGTTGATGATTGTATGCTTCTGGCCTGGGCTACGAGGCATTCTGCACTAGAGATTTGGAGGATCTTGGAGGAGTACTACATAGCTTTTGGGCAGCAGATCAATCTAACTAAGTCAATCATCTACTTCAGTTTGAAGATCAAGCCGCGGCTCATGACCACCATTTAGAAATTGCTATATGTGAGCTAGTAGGAGGGTATCTTAATATATTTGGGGGTGCCCATCGCTAGTCGATGCCTCTGCAGGTCGGATTGCACTACCATTGAACAAAGCATGAGGCAAAGGCTTGAGAGGTGGCAGTCAGGCGCTCTTTCGATGATGGGCAAAATCACTTGGTACCGTCTATTCTCAATTCGATTCTAGTGTACCCACTGTCCAACACTATTGTGCTCGTGGTACCACTGAGGATCTTGTAGCATATGTTTAGAAGCTTCATCTGAGGCAGGTGGAAGAGCAGAAGTTGAGTTTACCTAGTGGCTTGGGAGGTGATTTATCAGCCTCTTAATAGTGGAGGACTGAAAATTCACTCCTTTCTTATGAGGTGAGAACTCCTTGCTACCATACATGTTGCTAAGTACCTTCTCGAGCCTGAGAGTCTCTGGAGTACCTTGATGAGGGCCAAATACGACATGCGAACCCCGGCACTCAATTTTCAGACTGGACAACACAACTCATTCATTTGGATGGAGATTTTTGCTTACACCCCAATGGTGCTCCCTAGGATCAGATGGCTTGTGGAAGATAGTCAATCGATTGATGTGATGGATGATAGATAGCTGACGGAGCAACTGCTTGGTCTGTGGTTAACCATGATCGATATGGAGAGTGTGGTCAGCCGCAAACTTTGTGACTTGTTCATCCTAAGGGAGAGAAGATAGGATGAGGATGCCATATGGCGAGTCTTTGGGATGTAGTTGACCGAGAGAGATTTGGCTCTACCGATTTGGGATGTAGTTGACCGCAGACAGGAAGGTCTGCAGATCGACCGACAAGTCGAAGGTTAGTGCTCGAGGCTTTCGTGACTTAGTCAGTGTCGAGGCGACTCGGCAGATTAACAGAGGTTGGATCTGGAGGTTTTGCATTCATCCTCACATTGCTTTATTCATTTGGAAGGTGGCATGAAGTTGCTTACAGACCAGGAACATACTGGCCAGGTGGAGGTTGAGGATCAGTCCTTCCTATGATGGATGCCCAAAGGTGGAAGAGTCTATCGCCCATGTCTTATTTGGTTGCCCATGTGTGTTTCAGGTTTGGAGGGGGGCCTAGGTTGTCTCGAGCTTTATGCAGTCCACGTCCCCGATTGAAGACTTCCTTGGCTACCTAAAGGATTCTATGAGGAGCCCCATTATTGTAGCTCGGGGTGTCAAGTGTGCTTATGTGGCCTATCATATTTGGCTAGACAAAAATGTCCACGTCTTCGAAAGCAAAAGGATGCATCTAA
Source organism: Phoenix roebelenii (assembly GCA_025769935.1). Classification (NCBI taxonomy): domain Eukaryota; kingdom Viridiplantae; phylum Streptophyta; class Magnoliopsida; order Arecales; family Arecaceae; genus Phoenix; species Phoenix roebelenii. The sequence goes on from JAOXJJ010000001.1 coordinate 4,998,564, forward strand.
GGATCGTGGCGGACAAGGCACTTCTGCATGCTACTAAAATCACTCAACCAACTGCTTTGGTTGCAGCTGGGATGACAAGGGACATCAGGAACTCCCATTAAACGACCTGGGTGGTTTTCATTTCTTGGGAACACCCACCTTCGAACTTTCTCTAGGTGAACTTCGACGGCAGTATGACTGACAATAGCAACAGGGGAGAAGCTGTTTTGTGATCTAGGGTCATGATTCCAAACTAGTTGCTTTCAGGGGTTGACGTATTTTTGACACGTCTATTTTCGGAGCGGAGCTGAGAGTCGCTTGGAAAGGCCTTACCTACGCGAGGCTCATCCTGAGTGTAGACATCATCTACCTTGAAAGAGATTCTGCCACAGTAATTGAGTGGATCCAGAGTCAGCATAGGACCAGCAATGGACACCTGCTCCTGCTGCACATCTTCATGCTGACGAGAGGTTGTATAGTGCATTTTGGGCTGCTCATGTCTACCCGAAGGTGAACATGGTTGCTGACTGGATCGGGGTGGGGTTCTCTAAGAGAATCATAAGGCTGTTCTTTTTCCTCTACGGTAGCTCTTTTAAAAAAAAAAATTGAATATATTCGTGCCAGATCAGCACAATCCATTGTCGTAAAAAGAACAAAAAGCCATATAAAAGTATCCTTGGATTTCTCTCTGCTAACTCATCATGTGGCACATTAAAACATAACATAAAATAAAATAAAATAATAGAAAGAAAAGCAATCAGAGGAGGAAATCTCTTCAAGTTCTGAATCCCAGTGAATTTATTTCGGATAATATCAAGATCAGAAACGGATGTCAGGCGGCCAAATGCCTACCATTTCAATAGCGAAATCGTTGGTGGAATTGTTTCCTTTGATTTATCTTAAGCCGCCGTCCAACAGTTGCAGCACGCATAAACACGACATGGGTATCTGAGTCAGATGTGATTTACCCATTAAAGTAAACGACGTACGAGAGACAGATTTTGATTATGAAGTACGGCAGCCTCGCAAGCCAGATCCGGACATATTTATTTTTTATTTAATTTTGCTGCAAAAGACAGCCAAAGACAGCGTGAAAAGGCCAGGTGGGCCTCGTCCAGGATTTCAAATAATAATTTAAAATAAATAATAATAATAATAATTAAAATAAATTATAATTTGTAAAAAAATAGAAATAAATTATACTCATATCTAATAATTTAAAAACCTCTGCATATTCTAAGTTTATTTTTATCCAATATTTTAATTCATAATCTAACAAAACATTAGTTAAATCATTAATTTTAAACATAATACAAATGCAATGTTAAAAAGATTTAAAAATAACCCAAATAATACTAAGTAATATGAGAACCAACCATTGACATAAAAAAAACATGCAATTTCAATTTTTCGCATAACATAAACGGTTTCACGAACACTGTTGGTTTAATTGGACGAAAATATTGAATATAATAAATATAAATCTAAAAAAAATTGTAATTTACTCTAATAATTATTACTGCTATTTATTCTTTGGTATAAAAAACCTAGTCAGTATACAATTGATGTGATGTCAGGTTAATATCAGTAGATCCTGAGCAAGGTTAAGAAATTGACAGCATCCGAGCGTTGTCATTCTGGGGTTCGGCTTCGGTTCGTTTATAGGCCGCTGGAGCTTCAATAAGGCCGTTCGATACTGGAGATGAACGTGACTCCAAACCCATCGTCCATTGTCCAATAGACTCTGCTCATCGCCATTACAACAGAGCTAAAAAAAACAATGAGAAAAACGTATGATCTTTATGCAAAAAATAAATGTTTTGCTGATTGGCACAAGTTTAGTCCTAAATTTCAGTGTCAGCCAAACAAAAGAGTGATAGAGTTTATCAATGGGATTAAGGGTTTTTTTTTCTTAAATTTTATTTTGAGTTTGAGGTTCTGTTCATAGATTAAGAGAATGAGAGTGAGTTATGGTTGAATTTTAGCATAGAAGCACGGTTGGTTTGTTGGTGTTTATATTTCGATTGTTGTTGATTAATAAGGCTGGAAATCTAGTTTGTAAAACTGGCCATCTATAATTTGACCCGAGTTCATCGACAAAACTTGCACCCATTACATGTTCCCATTTGCCAAGTCATAAAGTACTTCCATTAATGAATTTCTTATCACTCCGTTTGGGTTAAGAGAGGACTCATGTCTTGGCCTGAAAGTATAATTGTGGGCCAGCATTTGGACCATCAAGCCCACTACTTGGATGTTGAGCCCGTACTGGGCCCCACCCGAGCACATGCTGTGCGGCCCAAGCATCGTGCAAGGTGCATGCAGGTTCCAAATATTTTTAACTGTGGAAATTGGAGGGTAGGCGCAATCCCCCGCTTCCAATAGAGAGAATTTTGAAATACAGAATTTCAAAAAGAATTCTCAAATAATAAAACATTTATTGAAGATTATAGATTATTGCTAAAAGTGGAAATTAATAGCAAGCACCACGATCAGTCCCTCTAATACCATTTGTAAGAACTGAGAATTTCACCCAAAAAAACTAGTTAGAATATATTATTTGGATTACTTGATCTTCTATAAGTATTCAAAATCTAACTAGTTAATTACCGATGTGGGACTAAACATATGCGCGCATGGGTCTTCACAATTTTTAAGAGAGAAGAACGTTCTAATTATTTGATTACAACCGTAGGATAATTGATAGGTATTCTGTTCTTAACTAATACTTAAAGTGATGAACGGCCAGATGATGGCTAGGAATTATGATAGCGTATATTATTATGTACGAATGCATGCAATAATAGGCCAGGGAGAGACAACTATTATGATCAATTACTGTTAAATTATTGTACATCACTGCTTCCAATCAAAACCACAAACTTCTTGGGTTTGTAGGACAAACACCACGGTACTACATAACTTAAGGAAGATGAAGGATAGTTACAAGGGGTAACAGTGCATTTTGGATTTGCTCATGTCCTGTTCCACATCGTCAGACTTGATCATTTGCACTGCTCAAAGAGAATCTGGTAATAGTTCTGAAGTTTCTGATCAACTTCTGGTTTTGAAAATCTTTGTTTCTACTCATCACCTTCCTTCAACAGTTAATGGCCTTACAGATGCACCAACTAATAATTAATAAATGATCCCTGCCATTTAACAACAGGGAGCCTACCCTAGTTTAATGATACCCTCAAGTTTTATCTGGCCATTTAGTCTCCCTGTTGTTAAATAGCAGAGATCACTTATTATACATACGTATTGTATCATGTTACATGCATTATATATACATATTATATATATAACACTATAATATATAATATAATAATATTAGGGTTAGGTATATTTTAGGAATAAAATAAAAAGATTGCTTCGCCGGTTGATGAAAAAATGATTTATTCATCTTTCAGGTAGGTAAAACTTAACTTTTTTATCATTTCATAGATAAAAATACTACTTATGGAAAAATAACTTACCCATTTAAAGAAGCACGCGAGCATAAAATAGTTGATCAATGAAAAAGTTGATTAACTTTTCCATGATTTGCCCACCAAAAAATGGGCCTTATGGTCCCCAAGCCATCCAAATTGAGATGTGACCATAGTTGGCTGAACAGAGCTCTAAACATTTGATAAACACGCAGATGCGACAGGGAGAGATATGTAGAGGATTTGCAACTTGTCATCTATAATAAGAGAACAGGTTTCAACAACCATCATTATTTATAGATGTAGACTTTAGTTCATATCAGCTATGGTACTTGGGAAGAGTGACCGTTCATATTAGCTTTAGAATTTTAGCACTGTCGTAACAATTTTTGATACTATGAAGTCTCCAAGGATTGAACCACAAATATGCAATAAGATAATTATCAACTATTGCTGAAAGGTATGAAAGCATGAATTATTTGAAAACGAGATAAAGGTAAGGTGGTTCAAGGATTTGACTCACATTTATCCTCGTGGTCCTCTTAATCACTTTCAGATCATTTAAGGAGACCACCATCGAACACCTACCTTCATCCCTCTCATGAACCCACCTAGTCTATTTCACTGGTCATAACCTTCGCCTGATGCGTAGAATAGGCCTTGCGCTAAGTTACATTCACAAGAGATTTGTGCAAATTTTTGTTTCCCTATTCGGACTAAGAATCGAAGAACTTCTATTCATCGAAGCATCTCCCACAAACCACCAATCCTTTGGGCTAATCATTCGAGCGAATCCAAACTACAGACCCAATCTACATTACTGAAGTTTCACAAGTAATACCTCGAAAACCCCATTATTTTATCCTTTGAATCATAGCATGAGCTGGCTCATTTACTGCATTGTTGTTTGAATAAGCCAACACCTAAACAGCAGTAAAGTCAATCACATGTGAAGCTCGAGGGCAATAAGATGTCTTATTTGCACTCCTTTAAACTTCATTGTATCTCTAAAAAAAACATTTATATACATAAGGATGCACCAATATGATCACTAGTAGAGATCTTTACCTATTCATTTTGTTATATATTACATGTGATAACTTAGAAGTCTGGTGATCTATTTTTTCCACAGAATGACCCACAGTCAGCTAACACTTGAGGACCACAGACACACCATGGTTACAAAACCAAAAAAAAATGAGCCATTAACTTTCAGTAGGTCAAATCAACTCAAACTTAAGTCCAAAGATCAAGAGTACTAGACATTCATTTAAGATCATAATCACCTGGTAGGTGGTGTTTCTTCTGCTGCTGCAGAAACTTCGACACAGTTAAAGGGTTAAATACAAGAAAAAGTTTTTTAACTTGCTCTTACAGTATGACTTGCAGACGTTGCAACTTGCAACCAAGAGGAAGATTTAGTAGTCAAATTGAGTATTTACTTGAATCCATGATACTTTAGATAAGGCTTCCATACTGGCTCTTCGTTTGGAGGACTCTTGGTCCTCAACAGCATTTGGCCTCTTCTAGCATCCAGAGATCACTATCCCACATTCATACCTACATGGTTATATTTAATGCACAGGACCCATGTGACATGGGATGCATGTGATTGTCCTCTGAATGGAAGCCAAACAAACAAGAAGGGTGTGGTTCCATGAAAAGGCTTGGTATTGTCTTAAGAGTGGCTTTCCATTCAAAAAAAAAGAAAAAAGAAAAAATGGTCTTAACAGTGGCTCAAAAGGAGAAAATGAGTGGAGGAAGATCAATAACATGAGGTAGGAGGAGGTTAGGCTGTGAGGGATTCAAGGGTTCACACAGCACCCAACCCCACTACCAGACCTTTTTAGCTGTTCTTGTGACCCTCCCCAATATAATTATAAAGCAGTGCCCACTAAAGAAGGACTCCACTCCAAGCCATTCAGATTTCATGACCACCTCTCCACACACCACCCTTGTGGACAATGGCATTAACTCCAACAGCCTGTAACCAAGGCCTCAGCTTGGCAACCTCTGCCACCCTAGCAGAAAAGAATAACAAACTCTACAAGCAAATAGAGCCAAACATTTGAATTTGAAAACTTTTTATGGATTACCTCTGCATCACATGATCAATGGATAGGTAGACTCTTTAGTAGAAGGTGAAGCTTTTTTTTTTTCAGGAATTCTGTTTTATTAGCTTTCAGATAAAGTGACAGGTACCAATCCCATAAGGAGAAGGCAGGGGAGCACTAAAAGGGCATTCGAAATTGGGAGTGGATTTTGTGCCCTTATCTTCTAGGGGGGTTTGAAGTGAAAAATACAGTCCGCAGCTGAGTATCAGAGTAGCATTCCTAGTTGATTATTGCTCAAATCCTAAATGAAAAAAAAAAAAAACAATTTTTATCTATCCCAGACCAGAATTCTTGAATTAAACAAATTACGCATAAAAGTCTCGAGTTTCACATCATTTTCTTTAGTCTTTGAGCTTAGCAAATGATTGGCAAATAAATGGTAATCAAGTAATCTTGTCAGTCTAATTTAAGGAAGCATAACATCTGTTTTAGGGTTATAAAGCAATTCACCTATCTATTTTTATGTGTGTATATGAAACATGGGAAATAATTGTTGGAAAATCAAAAGAATAACTTGGATAATCTTTTTCATGCATGAGGAATGCTGCTATGTGAAGAATATTTGCTCTTTTAAAATGAGGAAGATTCAAGAGAAGAGGATGAAAGGTATAATGAAAAAATAGAATCTGCTATATGAGTTTTCTTCAGGCACAGTTCTTTTTTATCTTTTTATCTTACTGTGCAAGGGATTCAAGAATGTAAGCAATGGGTGAAAGATAGAGGAAAATATATTCTTCAAAGAGATCCAAGTCTGAAAGCAATAAGTGGGCATTTCCCCTGGTAAGTGGTGAACTGAACTAGCTCATAAGAACAAGATGAATTAGTCGATTCTCTCTCTCTTCTCATTTTTCTTCTCCCAATTTAGATGCAAGATTGGCTAAAACATAAGAAGGGAATAGTTTCCACTCAAAATTTGGAAAAGAAGATAAGGAGCTCCAACCAAAATACATACATAACTAAGGAAACGAATTCATCAAACCAACAGAAAAGACAAAGAAAAACACAAGGACTGCTGTATTCAAATGATTCTTTGCCTTCTATTTATCCCCTTCCCCTACATCTTTTCTTTCAAAATTTAAGAATCTCAAGAACAAGTAATCTAAACAACAGAAACACCTGGGTTTGATCCATATTAGAGATGGTTTCCCACCCTTTTCTGCCTCCCCACTATCCAAAGCAGTGTCCTCCTCGCGAACGAAGGTGTTTCATCCACCCGAGACCCTACGCTATTGTTGCAGCTCCCCACCTCCGCATCAAAATCCAATTCGCTCCCACTCTTCTCGCACCCTGAAACACTGAATTCCGATACTGTGATCGGGCTGGTGGTGCTGCTCTTCATCTTTGATTCATCACTCGCGCCCCGAGGCAACGGCAATCGGAATGAAAGAGCCCGCCTTGAACAGTCTTCGCTGACGGGCCGATCTCTCTTCGCACGCAGCCATATCTTCGAAATAGAGAAGCTCTCTCTTCTGTTCAGACTCGCAATACCACCTCCATTACCACTGGTTTCAACACTCTGAGACGGTTCGAATGCTTTAAACCCCTCTCTCCTCGAATGGCAATCGCATTCGGACATCGCGAGCCCCTGGCCAGGCTTCTTGACCGTCGGCCTCTTCTTGGGTGGCTTGATGGCCACTTTAAGTACAAAGCCCTCATCCATCACATACTCGTAGGACCCCATGGAAAAACACCTCCTTTGATCCAAATTGCTATTGCCACCAGCGCTGCTACTACCTTCACCCTCGCCACCATTAGCATCCGCATTCCGAAACTTTCCGAGCCTCACCGGAACCACCTTCGCCCCCGAATTCTCCAAAACAGGCACAGCCACCTCTTCCTTTTCCACGGCTGCCCCCTGCTTCAGCGACGCATCGTTCGACGAAGGCCTGAAGTCATCTTCTCCGAGGAAACCAAGGTGGGAATGACTCCCAGGCTCCCCTCTATCGGGAGCAATCTCCCTGGAGCTCTCACTCCCGGACTCGAGAACAAGGACTAGAGGGCTGCAACTGTTGCTGGGGGAGAAGTCGGGGAGGAGGCTCCCACGACAAAGAGGGCACGTAGAGTGGGACAAGAGCCAGGTATCGATGCACTCCATATGGAAGGCATGGCTGCACTTCGGGAGCAGCCTTAGCTTGTCGTCGCACTCGAACTCGCAGAGACACACGGCGCAGTCGAAGGGGTCCTTCAGGCCTATGATGGCCTTGTAGAGGAACACAGGGAGGGTGTCGATGAAGGACTGGTCCACCCCGGCATCATGGAGGTGGAACAGCTGCTGGAGCCGGCCTTGGAGGGCCGTGACATTGTCCATGTCCTCCGGGTCCCTGTTGCTGGGTCTCAAGAGGTATCTAACAAGGAGGTGGAGCAGCCCAGAGATGAAGAAGATGATTGCTAGGATGACAATTATGAGAAGGACGCTAGGACTGATCTTGTTATCTAAATTACTCTGCGCAACAGGAGGTGGTGGTGGGAGGTATGGCAATGGGAGTGGGACTGGAGAAAGAAAGTCCCCTGCTTTGATGCTTCCATGCAACACCAAATCCATGTTTTGGCCTAAACAAAGGCAGAGAGATAGAGAGAGAGAGAGAGAGAAAGAATGAGAAGAATTAGGACTCACCAGACCCTGTTTGCACTCCAAAATCCCATCTTTTTGAGAAAAAGAAGGATGAAGAGCCTCTTAAGAGCAGGCAAGGGATGGGGATTTCTGGATTGGAACTGGACTACAACCAGGGGAGGGAGAAGAGATTTTTTTCCTTTTTTTCGAGGTCAATGGGAGGAGAGGAAGGGGAGATGGGGGTGGAGAACTAACTGGAATAGCAGAAAATGGAAGGAGTAATAAATGAATTCAATTATGATAGGGGTCAAGGGGAGGGGCAGGCAAGGCAATATAATAAAGCTGGGCAGCTACATAGATGGTGTAAATGGAATTTAATGGGTGGTGTTTGTACATATGTCAAGGTCTTTACTCTCTAATGGTGATATAAGATAGTAAGAGTAGATGCTGAGGTATCGGTAAAACGGGAGGAGAATCTAAAGAAATCCCAACTTGTTTGAAATCCAAAGCTTCGCCTTCCCTTCTATTTGACTTCTCCCAAGTTCTTTGCAGCAACCTCAATGCCCATTAATCCTCAAAATTAGTCCTTTTCTATGCCAAGGGGATATTGAGAATCTCTGGCACGCTTTTTTTTTTTTTTTGGCTTATGTGGAGTGGTGTGAAGGAATGGAAGGAAGGGAGGAATCCATGGGGGGGAAGAAGCACGGATTGCGGTGGTTTGACGTTGAAAAGGCTCGGGGTTTCATGGAGCGAGGGATCCCACAATTCGTGCTGTCAAAAGGGTAGCCATGGACCAAACCAAAAGGGGCGGGTTTTATAGGCTTTCTGTCTGCTTTTATGGGGTCTTGAAGACCTTATGGGACTTTTGAATGGTGGGAAAATGGGAATGTGGAGCCCCACATAGAAGTAGGAGTGGGACTTTCTTTGCTCAGGAGCTTGGAGCATCAAGTTGGTGGCTCTATCTTGAGTTTTGCATTTTGATTCCTTATTTACTTGGTAGTGTGTGAGAACTTGTTGTGATTGACCTCATAGTCCTTGGTCATTTTTCCTTAAAATTGAAGGGCCAAATTGGATTGGGACACAATCACCAAACTCATGTCACCCAATTTGAAAAAGAGGTGTGTATTGCAGAACTGAAAAAATTTAGGTGTGGAGAATAAAAGTTTAGAATTATTTTGAGTCTGAAAGTTTACTTCTTTTATGTATTCTTCTTTTTAACCGGTATCTTTTAATAAAGTGTTTTGTTGGGAAAAATAACAATGCAACAATTGGTAACAATATTGAAGTTATCTTTGCCAACTTTCTTGATGAAAAATTTTATTTTGATGATCCCGCAATTAGATCAATTACACAACTTTCTTGACTAACCGACCCAAGATCTCATGGAAGCAAAACATTTGCCGACCTTTTTGTTGTGATTTTAATAGAATTTGGGGGTCTGCTCCCTACTTATAAAAAATAATAATTTTTAAAGTTTTTTGTATGTAAATATTGAAATTTGCATGAATATCGTTTCAAAATTGATGTTTTCATGCATGCCCTTATAAAATCTTGTATTGCGTGTATATCCTTCATTTTTTTTCTTGTATATATGTCCATACCATCTAGCACCGTTAAGAAATTAATGGTTTAAAATTAAAAATGACTAAAATATCTTTAATGGGTAAATATGCAAAAAAAATATTTGATAAGGGTATATATGCAAATAACACGTTATGAGAGTATTCATGCGATTTCATATATTTAGGAGGGTTTACATAAAAAAAAATATTTTATTTTATTTTTTCTATTTCAACCTGTTTTAACACTTATATTTATCTACTGTCTACTCCTCAATATTTAAAAAATATTGCTTAAGAAAAAGATTGATTCGACAATTAGATAACAAAAAGAGTTATGGAAGTTCTTTCAGTAATCATGGAATTATTTTACTTTATTCTTCTTCATTTATATCAACCATTATATCTTATTTCATTGAAATATAGTTTAAAATATTTATTATTATAGATGCATATATAAGGGCGTGTATTAAAATATAGAAAATAATTAAAATCTCTTAGATTACAATGATCAAGCTTTCTTGCTACTGCTATACTCATGGGTGGAAGAACAATATCAATCATCTGAAATAAAATTATTGAAGGACTTCAAACTCTTCAGACTTATTAATAACCTCCGTAGCGATGTGGTAGAAGGCCATCCCTTACATTATATAGCTTAAGCCTACTTTTCTTTGGAGCTTCAATTTTCTAGAAGAAGAAAAGATCTGATGTATGGGGGTCATCTTGTCACGTAATTTTAAATCAGCCACCAGCCTGCATATGAGAAATTTTCTAACTCTAAAAGATAAATATTGCAGATCTCTCACAGTGGTTTTTTTAAAATAAGTTATAAAACTAAAAACAATTTCTGACCATCTTCATATAAAAAAGAAAACAATGAATGGTTGTCTATGGTGGAGAAGGAAGTTGAGGAAATAATTTTGATTTTAAACAAGTGAAAGAGAGGATCGAGAGGGATCGACAAATATCTCAAAAGAGATAGAGATATTAAATTCCAGTGGGACATGTTAACCTGTTACCCGTTTCAAAAATAAAATGATACTTTCATAATTTAGTTAATTTTTAATTTAAATAAATATAATTTTAGCTAATTACGGTAGCTGAATCGCTCTGTCAAAAATATTCATACAAAAATAGTATTTTCAGAGGGCATGCACATAAATATCAATTTGGAGGGCATTCATCTAAATTCTAATATTTAGAAGGGTATTTATGCAAAAATTTAAGAATTCTAAATATATGAATTTGCATGAATACCTTCCAAAATTGCTATTTGTATATATATACCCTTATAAACATTTCTTTTTGTATATTTACCCATTAATGGTATTTTCGTCATTTCAATTTTAAACTGCTAACTTCTTAACAACGTTAGATGGCATGGGTACATACGCAAAAAAAAAGAGAGAAAGAATATACATACAAAATAAGTGTTTTATGATAGTATACATGCAAGTATCAATTTTGGAAGGATATTTATGTAAATTTTAATATTTATAAGGGTACGTACATAAAAAAATCAAAATTCTTACCATAATTAAGTAGCGACATATCATATTAGCCAAGTACGAGTGTATTAAGGACACCCAAATGGTTGCCATGGGATGGGGAGAAGAGTAAAATTAAGAATTATGTGTTTTAGAATACCAAAAAGATCTCATCTCAAAACTTGCTTTGAGACAAGTTGGGAGCAATAAACTATATGACATGTCAACAAGCTTTGCTATCCCAGACTGTTTGCAGAAATTAATTAATGAAAACATAATTAAGTCCTGTCAAATCCTTATTAGACCAGCTCCTTGTTTGGTCTATAAAGGTCAATTCTCTATAATGATTTTTTTTTTCAATTTTTTGTCTGAAACTATAAACTAGCTTTTGTTCAAATCATTTCCGTTTGTCATATTCATTTTAAAATTTTCATGATCTTTTATGAAGTTTTTTATACTAGCAGGCAAGCCCAATACTGCTTACTATAAGATCCTCTTCCACCTACACTAGGCAGGCATCAATGATCTAAAACATATCCATCCTAAAGGAAAAAGTTTAATATGCAAGTCGCCTCCAATAATTGGAAGTGAGAAAGATCATCAAAACTGAATTTCGTTGCATGATTTACACTACCATGAGATGATAATATCCAAATTTTGATTCCACATTAGTATATAGATTTAGGAACTTATATTGTTCAGATTTAGATCTCTTGTATTGGGGGTTAATAAAATGTTTCTCGAAAATTAGAGTTGTGAAAAGCCAGCATGGATAATCCAAGAAAAGCCATATGGTCCCAGATTAGCTAGATTTAAGTCACACCTACATATTCAAACCAAGCATGGGTAACTGTCCTCATTTTCAATTCCAGATTTGGATTTGTGGCCCTTAGTTTTGTATCTGGGCACTGAATTTGCAACAACTAACAACTTCATGTGTGAATGCATGCAAAGATCAAGTAAAAGCCATCATCATCAATTGTGAGAAAGTGAAATGAAATAGACACCCTATCTTCGTCATCTACCATATTTCTGCATTTTATCATTCTAAAATACATCACTTCTGGTGAATGCAATGCCCACACAGCTTGTGCAGCTACCACTCTCTTCATGACAAGGCCTCCAAGAAATTGACTAGCTCGACAGCTTCTCCGTGGCCACCAAACGAGTTGAGAGGGTGATCCTGAGTTTATGGTGTTCATCCAATAATCAATGCATGGATGTGTGATCCAGAGGATACCCTGACTCGATGTGGATAATATTGGCCACTACGAGTAAAACTAGATAGAGTCCAGAAACAAGATCAACCATATCGGAAAGTTGAGTCTTAGGTCAAACGTCCGAAAACTATAGCTTAGTTATACGGTGTTCGATTGAGATGATATATATATTTTTTTAAAAAATTAAGCAGTTTCTCGAGATCTATGATGTGACGCTATGCAATTTAGGGGGTTGGCGCCTCTAATAATCAAACCCAAATTACATCGTTTGGGACTTGAAATAAGTTGGTCAAATTAAAAATTTTTCTTTTAAATAAGATTTTAATAGGACGTAGCTCTATATCTAAGAAAAATTAAGTGAAGCGATAGAATGCAGAGAGTTGATGTAGAAGTCGAAAATTTCTTTCTAAAAAAAATTAGTTTTTTTATTATATTTGTATTAGTGATGTCTATTTTAGGAAAGAGAATCCTATTAAAAATAGAAGGAATCCAACCCAAATTGTGCAAGAGCAAATCACACTTTAGACTATGTGCTTCGGTTTTTTAATAATCTATTAAAGAAAAGAAGATTTAAGTTTTATTTTTTATTTATTTATTTATTTTTGTGAGAGAGAGGTATTCAAGTTGAGCGGATTGAAAGAATTTTTTTTTCTCCCCAACCAAACCAAAATGCCTGACATTTGGCCAGCGTATGGAATAGGTGGTCCTTGAATTGAAAGTAATAGAAGACTTTCCGAGGAATCGATGTCCTTTTACTTAGATCTATCAAACACTGCGAACCAACTTGCCAGCCTTAACTACTATCGTCTCATCCGGGTACAGGTTATATCACATGAGACCTTGGGTGTTTGAGTGAAGCTGAGGGATTCCATGATTCATCAACCCATATGGCCCATACTTTGATTACCCAACATTGTGGTCTGAATTGAGGACATGGTATAGCTTTTATTGCCATTGATGATTCAAGATCCGGCTCCTGAAGACTTCTTGTCAAAATTTTGATCCAAACATTTTGTGGTGCCTTACATAGGGTGGTTCGAATTCAACCCATCTGCAAAGAACTTGGCCCTCTTTCATCAAGGTGTCAGCCTAATGCAAAGCCTAAGCTTAAGCAAGGTTCCATAAATAATTGTTTTTGAGGCATAACTTTCTACGTTGCTTTTTCATTTATATATCTCCTTTGACTTGATCTCATGACTTCTTTAATTACATGTTACTTGGCATCTAATAAGCCAGTTAGAAACCTCAAATTGCGACATGAGCCACGCCCTTCTGCGATTTTATATATTTGGCTTCTTGTGAAATGGATGCAAGCCAATTTTTCAAGAGGAAAATGCATGTGGCTCATGCAACGTTTCGGCAAATGCCAGCCTGCATGCATGCATAGGATAATCCGATAAATTAAACCATTCGAGTATAAATGTATTCATGGGAAAGCAATGCCAATTTTAAAAGAGGATGATGCCCTCCGGAGTGACTGATTCCGTAAGCATCAGCGCGAGGACAATTGCGCTCACACCAACTGCAAGTGTAATTTCTCATACGGATTGAGTTCCATCTAAACCCGACTACAACCCGATCATCCATTTGCAAACCTGTGAGAAGACTTGGGGAAATAGAGAATCCATCTCTGTTCTGCTTAACAACTTGAACATCACTGATATCAATAAGAGAGATCCGTCGTTGCAGCCGGTCTTTCCACCAATGAGCATTTGCTTGAGACCCTTCACACTGCAACCAAAGATGCATTTCGCCTGGTAAGAAGCAAGACCCTTCGGTAATCAACCTATAGTTACTGCGCAATAGTTCAGCTTGGTTACTCTAGTAAATAGCGGTTGCAGATAAATATATTTAGGATTCGTTTGGTTTGCAAAAAGAATTTTTCCTCGCTGCAACATTTTTTCTATGAAGCTGATACTTGAGTATATAATATCTGGAAGTGTGGTTTTTGCATATTTGATTAACCATAGAAAAATTTCACATTCTAAAGTGGCTTATATCAAGTTGAGCATCTACTTTTTTGAAAAAAATTGCATAAAATATTTATTATATTCTTAATAAAGAAAAATAACTCACCTTATTCTATCAAAAACTTCAAGAGTACTTTTGAAAAAAAAACTCAATTTTCAACCTGTGGGAAAATAGGTTTTTCATATCCTACATAATTTTTTTTCATAAAATATGAAAATCTTATTCATATGAAAAACCTATTTTTCTTTTTTTTTGAAAACTCTAAGTAAATATAAGATATTTCTTCTTTTGTTACATTTGTAACAACCCAGGACCTCACCCAAAATGGCTAACTGGAAGGTCACTATTTGGGTTCATTAATCCTGTATAAGTACCCAAGATCTACTTAGCGATTAACTGATCAGCCTCAATGGATTCGTGCTGCAGTGTCCTCTAGTCCACATAGGTTATGGGCCGAATCCGCTCTGATACTATTTGTAACAATTCAGGACCTCACCCAAAATGGCTAGCCGGAAGGTTACTATTTGGGTTCCTTGATCCTGTATAAGTACCCAAGATCTATCCAGCGAATAACCGATGTGGGACTAAACACACGCCCGCATGAGTCCTCACAACATTGATAGCATGTTTTCCTTCCTTTCGTAATAAAATGATGAAGCGGTCCAGCACTAACTAAAGGATACATGACTGGCACCACGCTAGCTTAAATATGTCCATGACTGGCCGGTGGATTTCCAGCAATAATTTTTTTTTGTAGTTTTCAGCTATATATATATATATATATATATATAAAAGCTGTGCAAGGCTGGGCTCTAGCTAATGGTGAGTTGGTAGATTCTTTACATAGTATATCGGAGTTATCAACTACAGAAATACTTTGGCAACTCAAAAAGTCACTCAGGTGGTGTGCTGCATTCTCATCTTCTGTAAGTGCATCATATGCTATGAAGCAACGTCAGTAGTGGAAGACAGTCCAGTGATTTTTCTGAGTTACCAAATTATATTAAGCCTCTAAGATTTTCATCTCATTAGAGATCTTGGCTGCCATATTATAAGATTTTTAATTTTAAATAAAATTTAATTATTAAATATTTAAGTGATATTTGTTATTCTCTTCGTACACAAATGTTCTTTATAATTTTTTTCAAACTTTTATTTGTGCCAAGATAAATAGAGATTTCTGCTCATCCTAACAAATATCAATGAGAATCACATCATACCGTAGTTATCATAAACAGAAAAGAGTTTGCTTGAACCAAAACAAAAGTAAATATCCAATAAACATAAGGAAAACTTGTGAAAAACTCCAGAAAATTTGCGAAGAAGACAGCATAATGTACAAAAGATTTACAACCGCATGTTATGATTTTATGTCTTTGTCTCATTTATCCATTTATGGACAAAAATACTGTTCAATCCAAGTCGTAGAATAAGCCAGATTTTGATTTCCCGACATGTCCCAAAAAAAAAAAAATGTATATGTGAATATTTTTCTCTGTGTTTCAACACAGCCGCTACAAGCTGTAAGAGTAATTTCTTCCAGCCCAAATTTTAAAGCATCCGTATTTTATATTTAAGAAATCTTATGAAGTTCGATGAGTTGTGCTTCCGAAAGCTCCATTCATTTATATATTTTTTGGGTTAATGGCCGGCAACCCTGTCCGAGGATTGAAAAATTAGAAAAGAGAGAAGGAGAGAAGGGGAAATACCACCGCCGGGCGCTTGGAGCGGTTGGGTGGTTCTTTCCCTTCATCCCCAATCATGGAGGCATGCCTTTCTTGCAGCACTGTTCTTGCTTCCGTTCTTCAGTTAAAAAAATAATAATGGAAAAAATAAAAAATAGGAAACAGAGTAAAGAATAGTTGGTTCCTGTTCCACCACCCCTTTTTTGTTGCCCTCTTTTAACCCTTATAATTCTTTATTCTTCTTATTCTAGTCTCTTCTCTACCGTTTGTTCTTCTTCCTTGTGTAATGAATAAAAACCGCTGAGATTTTCCTTTATTCCTCTTCTTTTCGTTGTGTTCTTTGCGGTTGGGTTCTTTTGTCGGGAAAATTGCGAACGAGACGGGGGTTGGCGATCTCGGCGAATGATGGCAGATTTCGATGTGGGCTCTCGTTTGCCTGCTGGAAAAGATGGTCTTTTTTTTTAACTCAAAAAGGAGGGGTCTTTTGAATTTTTGGGGTTAGGTCTTTGACCTTGGTCTTGAATACCGGTAGAGATTGGTGTAGTTTGTTGTCTTTCCTCTTGAAAATTTCGAGGTATTTGATTGCGAATGGGATAGAGGGAATTTCAATAATCTTGTACCATCTGTTCTTCTTAGATTCTTTGGTGTTTTTTTTTTATGAATGTTGAGATATTTCGATCGGATTATTCTCCTCTTGGGGTGAGGAAGGGCGTATTCTGCAAAAAAGGAGAGATTTTTCTTCCCAATTTATTGGATTTTGTTTTTGTGTTTGGAGGTTGATGGGATTTTTGAGCATGATGGGCAATTCCTTTGGGTGCTCGGCATCCGGAGAGCGGCTGGTCTCGGCGGCAAGAGATGGTGACCTTCAAGAAGCCAAGGCTCTCTTGGAGTACAATCCCCGGCTCGCCAGGTACTCCACCTTTGGCGTCCGGAATTCGCCGCTCCATTACTCTGCAGCACAGGGCCACCATGAGGTAATCAGCTAATCGGTTTCTGTCTCGATCGTCATTGAATTTGAAATCTCGATCGCAATTTATTGATTAATTTGTGGTTGTTATTGAAGATTTATTATGGTTTGCATATTCAGATTGTCTCTCTGTTGCTCGAATCTGGTGTCGATATTAATCTCCGGAATATCCGAGGGCAGGTGAAATTAAAGACGCAGTCCCTGTTTATCTTTAATTAGTGTTTTTATTTTTTAGTCGAGAATTTTGTTATGTTGCCATGCTTCTGTTGTAATATTTGGTTTATAGTCAAGAACTATTGAATCCTATCATTCTCTTACGCCTCCATTAATTGTTTTGGTGAATTTTAGTAGCAAATTTTGCTTTCTCCTGATTTAAATTTTCTGACATTAAGCACTTCTACTGCTGCTCCCAGACTGCTTTAATGCAAGCTTGTCAATATGGTCACTGGGAGGTTGTTCAGACTCTAATGCTTTTCAAAGCCAATGTGAGTTGTTTCGGGCCCCTCGCAATTTGCTTGTGCTCGTGTATATTGGACACTGGTTCTTTGCTGTAATTCTCAGTCAATATGTGGCATTGGGCTATAGATTCACAGAACGGATTATATCAATGGTGGAACGGCTCTCCACTTTGCAGCTTTAAATGGTCACACTCGATGCATTCGTCTTCTTCTTGCTGATTACGTGCCAAGCATATCTGGCTTTTGGAATATGATGAGGAAACCAACCCAAGAAGTTTCTATTGCAGATTTTGATGTGGGGTACTTTTCATTCCTTTAAGTCTTTATGATATTCTCTGTTTTTGGTATGATAATTATATTAAATTTTCTTATTCTTCTTCTTCTTCACTGTTTCTTTAGTGCTCTATCTGAGATAGTTAATAGAAAGGCAGATGGAGGCATTACAGCTCTACATATGGCTGCACTAAATGGGCACACTGAGAGCGTGCAGTTACTATTGGACTTGGGAGCTCCTGTTTCTGAGGTCACAGTGGAAGATGGGACGACAATTGACTTGATAGGTTTTCTTCTCCCATATGTCTCATTTCTATTCTTATTTTCTTCTGTACCATGAAAACACGTTTCATCACTTTGTTGTTCTGGCAACGAGGCTTCAAGGTTCTTTTCTGCAGTCGACTTTAGGTGATGATCCTTTTATATATATGTGAAATATCTGGTTTCTGGCTTGTTCAAGCAGTGAATAACTTTGGAAGACCCGTATACATGCAGTCTTGCTTTATGAAAAATCAAGGAGTTAACTTATTTGTTATCGTAAAAAAGAACTTATAGATCTACTGAGATGCATTTCTTTAATTTTATTTAATTTCATTTTTTTATTTTTGATTGGTGAGTGCTTACATGTAGTTCAAAGTTAGCCCCTTGATTTTTCATGTATGTTAGCTCATTCTTTCCCTTTTCATTTTCTTCTGTGTTGAATCATGTAGGCTAAAATTTTTGCACAACCAGTTTTATATAAACGTTTGATGATTTGCATACTCTATCATTGGTTCATCTATTAAGCTGTTCAGTCATAATCAATGGTTACAGTGATAAATGTTGAGTTGTACTTGTGATCTTTTGTTTTTCATTTTCTAATATGAAGGCAATTTTTTTTTTCAGTTTTACAGGATTTTCATATCTTTCAGCATGTTTCTAGAGTTTTGATGATTAATAGATTTTCTTTTCTAATAATCATTTGTCTCTTTCTTCAGTGCCACATGATAATGGGCATCAACACTCTACAGTTTTACTTGGTTTGACGAATATATTGATAAAGTTAAAAGATTAAGAAAGAATATCCATCATATAAGTTCCAAGAAATATGTATAAGAAGGAAACTGGCTGATAGACCAGTTATAGGGTTGAGTCTTGGTATGGTCCCAATAGGTGTTTCTAATAGGTCATGCTCCCACCTTTATTTTCCAAGGAAAAAAAGGAAATATGTATAAGAAGTGGAAGTTGTAAGATTTGGATGATGTTGTATACCATCACCAATTCATATGCTCAAATGGCTAAACATACTTATATCAGAAGGTACAGTATCATCTTAATGATATGATGAGAGAATTATATGCCTGTGAGCTTTTATCATGTTTGTAGACAAAGTTTAATACTGTTGTTGCACTTTTTTTTTAAAAAAAAAGAAATTAAAACAAACATTTTATATGTATTAGTTGTGAGCATCAAGACTTTCTGCTGTTTGAAGGATAAACTCCTTTATCCCATGACATAAGGATACTAGGTGATAAAATTCCACATTTTTTTTGTTTGATATCAGAAGAATGATTCATTAATTGGACACAATTATTACCAATAATGTATCATAATAGCAAAATTAGGTAAAATTTGAAACCTTTTTACCTTTAAAATGTTCATTAGGCATGGCTACACCTTGGCACTCTGCAGTCAGAGTTTTCTCCTAGGACTGCATGCTCTGCAATTTTGCTTGCACACTTATTCTGCTTGCAAATGCCTTCACCTTTTCTTTTAATTATCTTTTTTTATTTCATGATTTTATGAAAATTAACCATAATAAGGTTTGCCATACTGATTAGTACGGATGTGTATCGACCGTACCGGAGGATGCGCCGACACTCTCGGTATACCGAACCGGCTTCCGTACCAAGCGTGCTGACACAAGATGGTGCCGGTACGAGTTCCGGTATTATGATGATGAACCTTGCGTAATACCATTTGAATTTTAAAGATTTAATATTTTCCGTATTTTCAGATCTTGTGCCATTTTAATATGAGATTCAAAAAATGAGTATTTACCTGTATTTTGCAGTACTTAAGATCATCTTCTGAGGATGCATTTTAGGAGGTTCTGTAAGAACTTTTTAATTATTCTGATTCTGCACTTTCATACTCTGCTCCACTTTTAAGGGTCTTTATTTGGAAAGAGGTCTCTTTCATAGTCTATATGATAAATTTGATTTTTTTTTATTGATTCATAAATGATGCATTCTTGATTTTTTGCATTTTTCAGAAAAAATAAGCACTATTGCATACTCCAGTTAATTCTTACATTCTATTAACTTTAGCATTCTGATAGTTGTTTTCATAGTGGCATGCAGTTCTCATAAGACAGTTGTCCTGTTTCCACTTAGCAGGTGCAGGAAGCACACCGCTTCATTATGCTGCTTGTGGTGGAAATGCAGCTTGTTGTCAGGTATGTTAGTTTGATTTCCTTTTGTTTGTTCTCCTCTGAAAAGCCATGATACTTATTCAGTCCATGTGGATGTGCAGGTTCTTATCGCCAGAGGTGCCAGCATAACTGCTGAAAATTGTAATGGGTATGTCTCTGACATATTAAATCTAGTAAAAGAATTTCTACATAGATGCTTACCAACTGCATAATGTGAGCTAGTTTGGCTTGGTGGAAGTGCTGTCTCAAATAGATACTTAGTGACATAGAAAAGCATTAATGATGAGGCCATGTTCTTTTTATGTGAAGCTATATGAAGTTATGAACAAGGTTGCAAATTATTCATAGATATGAAATTACTGGAACGAGGACCATCGTTGTTATGAACCTCAGAGCTATTCATAGAAATCTCTAACAGGAGTTGCATTGAGATTGAACCAAGGATTTACTTGATTTTGGGAAAGAATTATTTTTCTGTGAATGCTATCATAGATCTGGTGCGAACTTATGAGAATCAGATGATGCTTTTGGGATCTCCTAATGCCGTGGTACATTGTGATGCCAAATTATTGAAGGATTTATATATTGCAAGAGAACTTGTAAAAAACTGGGACACCATAATTCGAGAATATATCCCAATATCTGCAATTAGAAAGGCAGTGAGCCTCCTTCATGGCACGGTAAATTCAATAATGAGTAAAATTGGGCACACATCCAAAGGCTTTCAATGCTTAAAAGTGTTTTCACAAGACAAGACCTCTTCGTAAATAAGCTTCTATCTAATGAAAACTTGAGCACCATTCTTCGAGGATATATCCCAATATATGCAGTTAGAAAGGCAGTGACCCTCATGGCATGGTAAATTCAGTATTGAGTAAAAATGGGCTCATGTCCATAGGCTTTCAAGGCTTAGAAATGTTTTTGGAAGACAATATCTCATATCCTTTTTTAAATAAAATAGCCTTCTATCTAAAGAAAGTGTTGAAAATACAAGTGGCCCTCAATTGTATGCTGTTCAGAAGCTGTTAGAACATAGTTGGAAGCAGAAGCTTATAATCTTACATGAAATAAAACATGAAAAGGTTTCCAATTTGTTCTTTATAATATTTACTGAGGTTTCAGAAGTCTACTATTTGATGTGTAGCTGAGGAATCGTTGAATATATCAATGATGCAGTTGTTCTCAGTATGTTAATCCTTGGTGGCTTTTCTGTCTGGTGCTTTATTCCGATTAACTTTTGGACTGAAATTGTCTGCTTAGTCTCATGCTTTTGTCATGATATGAATGCTTAATCTCATATTTTTGTGCAACGTGGTCACAGTTGGACTCCTTTGATGGTAGCTCGATCATGGCATCGAAATTGGCTTGAGGGCATTCTAAATAAACAACCAGAAAGTCGAGTACATATTCTTCCTTCACCATATCTCTCTCTTCCACTTATGAGCATCATGAGAATTGCTAGGTTAGTAACCGTGCATTCTTTTGCTGTCTTATGATTATCTTGACTGAACTGGAATTAACATTATTTCAAGAACTTGTTTTTTCCCCCAAGTTTCTCCTTATCTATTTTTTAGTTGCTTTGTATATTATGCTTGTGGCTGCTACCCTGCATATGATATCATCTAGTAGTATCCTTGTTTCTTGTCCTCTTATGTGTAAAATACTCTTCCTTATATCTTTGTTGTCTATTCCTAGGTGTATTTATGATTTATTCTGTGATGCTTAGGCAATATTATAGTTGTTTGGGATAATGTTTCACCTTCTTTGGTATGGGAACATTGTCTAATAATCTAGTATCCTTGTCTTCTATCTAGTCGAGCGCTTTTGTATACTTAAGACAAAAGTCAATTTTCCCTTTTCTGTTTCTTTAGTCTCATATATGCATCACACATGCTAAACTCTAGCATGTGTTTGTCTATATATATATATACCCAATTAGAAATGGAGTTAGACATGGAAGTTCTTCAATTGTCACTGGATCTTGTTTGCCCACAATTAGAAATGGATGTTGACCCTCATATATGGCGGTGATGATTACTGTCATGTTTGCATCCGCTGTACTTCAAGCAATAAGCATATTTAGTGCATTGTTCTCTCTGCATCTTTGAGTTAGTTGCTGCTTTCATATAATCTATCTGTTCTTTGGTCAGAAATGGAGAACCACTTTTAAGATGTTTTAGAATAAGCAATGCTAGTCCCATGTCATATGTCAAGGGAATCGGAATTGCCAATGGAAATAAGAAGCCACAAAAAAGATAAGAAATCCTGAGTTGTGAAGATTCTATTCCCTTACCTTGAAGATATCTTGTTGTATCCGCCCTCTGCTAAAAGGGTTCTATAAATGAGAATGTTTGTAAGACCGCTAATGAGTGGATTACCCAGGTTCCTCATAAAACCAAGGATCGCAGGTTTCTTTCTGAATGCCAAGGCAGAGGTTCCCTTTTGTTTTGCTTGGTACAGAAGGAATTATTTAAAAATCTCCCCTAACTTTACCTCATATACTATTGATTTATTTACAACTAGATAACGTGAACAGCCTTGGATGACATCAAGCAGCAAGGTACTTGATTTCGACGTTCATAAAATTCGACAGATGGAAGAGCAGAAGTGCATTAAATTACTTCATGTCCTCTCAACTCGTCAGTATTGAACCAAAGCTTCTTTCTGAAAACTAGAGCAGAATTATTAGGAAAAGCATTCCCCAAGGGAGTACATACATTATTAAACCTTGGAAACCTCACTTCATTGTACTTTCCTATGTTAATGCAAATAAAAATTTTGAAAGGCTTCTAATATCCCCTACCCCCATCCCACCAATGAAGAAAGGAAAATCATGGGGCCATTAAGTAAGGATTTCAACCCTTTCCTAGAATATCACTATCTTCATTTATCTGGAGAGCTTTCCTCTCACCGCATGAGTTACCTAGTCTCCATAATATGTCAGCTTGAGACCAACAAGACTCTTGATAAGCTGATGCTAGTAAGCAGGTTCATGAAATGAGGCTTGGTAACATCTTCCAAGCTTCACATGAAGCTTAATGGGCATATAAGTGGTCCAAGAGTTTGTTAAAAGAGTATATATTGCATCGTACTGTATATTGGTGTAGAAGATATACCTGGATTTTGTGTTTCGGCTTCGATCTAGATGGACCAGGCAGATTATCTGCAATCTGTGGTAGCAGATGGAGCTAATGTCCTTTTTAATTCCTTTTTTGCGTCCTTTTTAAACTATATTTTAAGGTGTTCGCTTACGAGATCAGACAAGTAGCCAGGATCGAACATGAGAATGATGGACGTACAGGGCATGATCATACTCATCATGCTGATACTTTTTTATCAATTTTGCAATTGAAGTTTGGGTCTTTTCAGACCATTTTGATAGCACAACAAAGGAAATTTACATATGTTCAGTTGGATGAGTAAGATAGGAGATTGTGTATGAATTTATTAAAATCAAGAACAAAGTATGGCCATGATAGTGGACATTTGAGTAGTTGTCTTCTTGGCATACAAAACAAAGATTTTTCTCACAAGTATGCTGTCAAGTAAAAATGTATGTCACCAAATAAGATTTCTAGCACTCGATCTGACCATTTAAGTGGCTCTTCATTTCATAAACATACTTCCATGTACTTTTCCAATGGTTGGCTTTTTTTTTAGCTGGGAGGAGGGGGGGAGTATATAATGATTCACTACTGAATGGGTAAAATGAATCCTTGCGAAAAGTGTCTAAGTTACTGCAGAAGGCTGGGTGAGGGCTGCAATGTCATGTAGATAACAAGTGTCAAGAAAGAAGCATGAGATGCATATAATCTACTAATGAGGTGAATACATTAGGTGGTGATGCCACCAACATAGTAAGTATACTAAAACACACAAGACAAACATGGTATGTATTATACATATTTTTCAGTGATGGCATATATGCCCAATAGTTGTGATCATTGCCATTGTTTTATTCACGTACTTAATAATGCTAATATGCCCCCGGAGTACAGATTTCTTAGAAAATCCCACAATATGTTGGGAAGTACCATGGCATAGGTTTTGTCCTATAGATGTATGATTTCGAGTCTTATGTGACCATATAGAATGAGATACATATTTTTCATTTGTAGACACCTCAATTGCTTTTGTTCTTATACGAATTCTATTTTTCCTTTAATTTTTAATGGTTGATTCCATGGAAGAATGAGATAACTTTATTTTTGCTTGCTTAGTTCTGAGAAAAGAAACCTCATTCAAGTAAGTTTCAAGGGGTATTACCTTAAATTTTCAAATGCCCACTTGGTTACAAAAAATCTTATTTTGAGGGGTTAGTTGTTTTATGTATTGCAGAGAATGTGGATGGAGAAATAAGAACCAGTCACCTGCATGCATTGATCCATGTGTGGTTTGCTTGGAAAGAAAATGCACGGTAGCTGCAGAAGGTACATAGTTTCGAAACCTTTAGCAGTATCATGCTTAAATGAATTTACAGGAACTGAAAACGAAATCCTTCATTTATGAGCTCATGGAATTCAGGGTTTCTCAAAGTTGCCTCTCTCTTTTTACCCATAAAAGCAAACTTTCTTCTGTTACCTATTAATTTCAGGCATCACTAAAATCTCTCTAGTTTGCCCTATACATAACAGTTTTATAGGTTAAAGATGCAGGCTATCTGCATTTGGAATTTTGGATGCCCGGCCGGTTGATGATTTTAGATTTTAACAAACTTCCCATTGTCAAAATAAATTTGTATGCTTGTTGGTAAATATTATATCCTGGCCTTTGACCTTCAAACTGGTAATTGTTTCAGAAAGAAGCAGTCTCTTTTCCATGTAACTTCTACGGATCCTTTTGTACCCAGGAAACATGGATATTTGCTTGTTAATAATCAAGGCATGATGCAATGAAGTTTGACAATGCTTTGTACCCTACTCTTGACCTGTTTTTCACCCATGGAACTAGATGTGAGTTTTTAGCTTCAGGCATTTTGGACGGGGGATAAACAGGCATGAAATCTAAAATTTTATGCGGAGGAAATCTACCTTCTTGATTACATGTTGAAGCATGCAGTGGAGAGCTAAATACTTGATCACAAAATACTTGTTGCAGGTTGTGATCATGAGTTCTGCACTAGGTGTGCTCTGTACTTGTGCTCCACCAATAGCACTTCGACAATTGCGGCAGGTCCACCTGGCTCTATACCCTGCCCTCTCTGCCGGCATGCAATTGTCTCATTTTTCAAACTCTCAGGCACAAGTCCTGTCAGGGAGTTGCCTAGGGCAAGCCTTTCCTTGTCTTTATGCACCACTTGTCCAGCTGTGGGCTCAGGTTCTACCACTTCGATGACTACTCAGCTGTGCAAACCTGACTTCCACTGTACTCGGATCCTGCCTCTGGGTTCATCTTCCTTTCGGTCTCTCAGCTGCCAGAGGTTCCCTTCGATGAAGCTGAATTCGGCTCTTTGCATGGGAGCTCCAGAAACAAGCCCATGCCTTATAAGGTGCTCGAGATCAGGATCATTAGGGCGGTCAGCTTCTCAAGGGGAGAGCAGCAGAAGGTCATGGCTTCTTGCCCTTAACCAAATTGTTACTACTGGAAGCAGTTAGAATTCTGCAATCCATGCTCTTCTTTTTTTGTTTGTCTGTTTGCTTGCTTTTCAATTTTCCTTTTTTTTTTTTGGTGTGCTTGCCTTGCGAATCCTTTTTCATGGAAATGCCAATCAACCTGCTGTTGATATTAGTGACATATCCGCTGTGTTGTAAATAGAGGATTATGTGCTACTGTTGTGTTGTATATGCAGGATGATCATGGAGGCTATTGTCTTTTGTTTATTTTGTTTATTTTTGTTCTTTCATTTTGTAAATGAGGAAGGATGTTGCTGATGCATTTTTTTAATGCAAGTATGAAAGATGAGAAGTTGTTTGTTTCATTTTGTCATTTGTAATTGGAACAGCCATTGCGGATGTCTGCTGGTGTCAAAATGTCACAGTGAAGTATAAATAATCATTAGGATTACCAATACAAAAAGAGGGATCTCTCCCTCACATGCGCATGGGGCTTTATGCATGCGCACGCTGCATTTGAGACTAATAAATATGAAAATAAAAGGATATATTTTTATTCTTAACCAATATAAGGCCATTTCTCATTCAGCTTAAATGAACTCAAAAATTTAAGATTGATGTCTATAAGCTTAACCAATATAAGGCCATTTCTCATTCAGCTTAAATGAACTCAAAAATTTAAGATTGATGTCTATAAGCTTTGGAGAGAGTCACTGCATTGGTTACAAAAAAATTTATTAGTTCTGAACATCAGTTGGGATGCAGTTCAATTAGCTTTAACAGTGAAGATCCATGCTCGCTGGCATGCATCTTACAAATAGCATGTGTTAATGAGATGGTTTTGTGATTCGGAGTTATTTGTGAAAAAAACATAAAATTGGTTGAGGTGAAATGATTTTGAGCAATAGACATCTGAAAAAGACTGATATATTGGTTTGAGTGTTGAGATGTAAGAAAGAAGGCGATACGGACATGGCATGTATGGAAGATATGAGCGAGGATAGGGGGAAAAAATCTTTCAAACTTGTTGCCTGACGTTACCATCCGTTAGAGGTGCAAATTAGTCAGAGCAGTAGGTTGCTTAAGCATGGTTCAAGCCATGCTTACCTGAACTGAACTTGAATGAGCTTGTAATTCTATGCTTGAGGTGCTTGAGCTCAACTATTTGCACGTCGAGCTTTAAAATATGTAGCTTTAACTTGTTTCCTACCTTGAATCATGCTCAAACAAATCTATTCTCAAGCTGAATTCAAGCCTTCTATGAATAACTCAGCTCTTTCATTACTTCAAAACGATCCGTATCGGCTATTTGACTTTGTTCCCTTCTTAAACAACGTCCATAGCGTGCTGCCAATTTACCAGTGCCACCTCCAAGGTAGACTGTATTTGAACACCGAATAATTAACCAAGGATAAATAGATTAAACTATCGATAATTACTCTCTAATTAACTATTGGCTGGTTAAATTGCAACAAATTACACCCACACCGAACCATCACATAACCAGCCCTTAAAAGCCAAATAAAGATTTCTTCCCTGGATTACTATTATCTAAATGGATCAGGTCTAACTAGACGCAACCAAACTCATGTCGGACTAACTTGGTCTAGGCTAACCCTGAGAGTGGACTCGAGCAGCTAGATTAGAACTGCATGCACCAAACCCTACCCCAAGTTAAGTGAAGCCAACTTAACCCGACTCAGCCCAACCAAATTGAGCTCAAACCATGCTATTCCAACTCTCCGGTAATTCCCAATTTGATTCGACTCCAGTTCAACTTCCTTCTCTAATTTATATCTAAAACACATCCAAAGACACCGAAAATGCAGTTCAGCTTCAATAAGATCCGTCGCAACGCACTGGTTTAAAGCTACAGTTCCCTGCAATAAAGTTTGATGGACCGTACGTGTACAAGTTGATATGGGATGAGTCCACTATTGATTAAAGTTAACTATGTAAGTGAAATTAATGAACTCTAGCTACAAACAAGGGCTGCTGATGGAAGAATCCGCTAGAAAGAATGGTTTGATCATTGCTGTCGGTGATGTTATGTATTACTTTGGAATGACTAGGGGAGACAAAAAGCTTCGGCTCCAGGTCCTTCAACGTCGTGGATATCACGAGACCAAAATAGCAACTGGTGAAATTGCTTTAACCCCTGGACTTTTACATGCCATCTTGTTCCACTCGAGATGATTTTTTTGTCGAAAGTCGATTCGTAGCAACATTGACTGTCCGGAATTCCGGTGGACCCGTGACCGCTTAATTGTGACCTCTGTTTTGGCCACAGTCAGACCCTGGTCAAGCGGAACGCATCGTGTGGATGGTCGGCAACAGTAATAACGTGGTGGTGAGGTGCAACCAGTGATTTAATTCAGAACTTGAAAGGCTTGAAGCCATGCTGCTTCGTTCCAAATGTCCTACAAAATGATCGCTTAACTCTTGTGACCACCTATGAGTCCTCTTGTTTTACCATTAGCAAGGGAAAAAATTAGGTTGAACCATTGTTGCGAGCAGTGGACAGCACCGCAAAAAGGAGCTTTAGAACTGGAACCCGACTCACTTAAGCTTTCAACGACCTGTTTACTCCATGAAGGTCATGTTCCTTGTTGTGGGTGGCCATAGTCTTGCCAACTGCTGGATCAAGCAGAGCAACCAGCCACAATGGATCCCTACACACTCGTTAACACAAAAGCAGTTTGGAATTCAGTAGTTCGATGGGACTGTGAAAGGCCTTGGAGTGATACGCTCTCATTAAACCCATCATTTTTACTTCTGCAAGATCTGTAACATGGAAAGAGACCGTCCACTTTTTCCCATTTAGAGAGGGTGTACAGAAGAGCTAAAAACCTGCTTGTAATTTAGCGTGGTTAAGAAGAAACTCTAACACGCCAACAGCCACACACAAAAGATTTACAAATGCAGCTACAATCATACGTACAGCGTAATCCTTGCAGCTTTTATTGCTAAGCAAGATGGCCAAGTAAAAAAATAGAGAATACATTCTAACTGAAAAAAAAAAAATTGCATCAAACTACATCACTCAGAAGCTGAAACTATAAAGCAAAGTCACCTAGTGCTTAAACTTGCAATAAATCAAATACATAAGCCATTACATTGCTGTAGTGATCAAACAAGCTCTGGAGGGATAGACAAGAAAAGAGAAGGTGGAAGGATTGACAAGAATATAGATGATGCTCGTTAGTTGTAACGGAATAGAGAGCGGCCATAAGTATATTTTTTTCCTCAAAAAGTCTTGCAAGGTCAAGAAAAAACCTTACAAGAAGAGAAAAAAAGATGAACTATTTAGAAAGAACAAAGAGAAGAGAGAGAGAAGCTCAGCAAAGATAGCACCAACCATATGGAGCACGGCTTATGGTGTAATCCTTCCACCTCTTCTTGTACCATCCAAAGCTAGAAGTCAAAGACAAAGAAGCTCTCCATCTCAAGCAGCACATGTAGGTGAAATACGGAGCAAACAGAAGAAAGGCGCGGGAGGACGGAGCAAAAGGCATGGTAGATTTGGCCAGTCGATCTCTCAGAGCAAAAGGAATGGAAGCGTGATGCAGTGGCGGTGCATGTTTGAGGGCTCAAAAGTGGCCTTATATAGAAATAAAGGCGCTGTTGGAAGTTAATGTGATGAGATGGAAAGGGGTGGCTTGACATTTCTAATTGTGTGCTTCTCGCACAGCTACCAGAAAAAAGTATGCCCTTAATCACCTCCCACATGTACTAGAACCAGAACCCGAGGCCAAGAGCAGGACAAACGTGAGAACGAATGGTGACTGTGGCCTTTTGGAGGGGGTTGTGCAGACTTGTGCTGTTGTGGCTTGTGTCCCTTTTTTTTTTTTTTGTGAAAAGGCTTGTGTCACTTCGACATCACAAAATATCACATCTCTTGTATCCCAGCTCACGCAACAAAACAGATGGGAAGATCTTATGTGTGAAAACTACGGATAACAAAGGCAAGGAAAAAAGCAAATATAAAGAGGTGGGCTCCTTTTATGTTGACTTGTTTTTCTTTGGAAACAGGAACAACTGTTAATAAATAACTTACGATGAAGGGCTTTTATACCTGAGAAAGCCCCCACCCACTCCTCTGCATTTATAAATTCTTTCCCGAACTCTCTTGACGCTTGGTAGGGTGTGGCTTGGTCTCCAAACGACAAATGCTAGACTACTTCTACTTCAGATGAACAGCCTTACGTATATATCTCTTTAGGGTGGCTTGGAAATGGTAGGGGTTGTGGGTGTCTCTGCATTGTTGTGATAAATAATAAATTTCAGCAAACCATAACAGTTGGCTGATGCCATGATCGGCCTGGATATTTCGGTGTATCGTGTCTTCCAATAGCCATCTGAATCTGACTTATCCTAAATTTTGGTGTTACTGGCGGTAAGTGGCCTTGAAAAGAAAGCCACAGATATGTACACACCTCAATGAACTAATATGGACACTCCTCAAATATACATTAATATTCAAAATCTGTTTTGATTTTCTTTTCTGATTCCTCTCAATGCAATTTGTTATGTTACTTACGAATACATGTATGCATGCAGTTCGGAAAAACTTTCAGATGGTCACCCATCCAAACAAGCAAAATTAATAGTTAAATATTAAAAAAAGTAACATATATATATATATTATAATGTGTGTGTATATATATATTATGTGTATATGCAAATATCTTAGTTGCTGTAGACGATATCTAAAAAGATATTGTTGCTAGAAATTGGACCCGGGGACGGCCGTCGGTTGAGAATGAGGAACTATGGCGTGAAATGACAGAATGGCGTTTTTCAGGGGACCTGCAAAAAGCCAGTGACCGGGGTTTCTGGCGCCGACCTTCCGATACCTAAGTCGGAGGGGGCCAATGTATAAGGGGGGAGAAAATATGTCTCCCGAATTTCAGAGTCCAACCCCTCCTAAGGATGAGGGGTTTTTCTTTTATAGAGGGGTACAGGTGTACCTGTGATGCGACGGAGCGAACGGGTTACCGTCATGATTGAGCACGATCGTGTGAATTAATGCATTACCGTAGGAGATCGGGCCGGAGTCAGTGAGTCGTCGTGGCTGATCAGACGTGGCAGAGTAACTCAAATGTCTGCCGTGGAGAGCTTGAGGTCCGTAGATGGTATTAATTGTTGAGTGAGCCGGAGATCAGCAGAGGCCATGCGCATTAATTGTTGAGTGAACCGGAGATCAGCAGAGGCCATGCACATTAATTGTTGGCGGCAGTAGCAGGGCATGGCCCCTCGTCGAGCTGCAAAAGGATGTGACCGCAGTAGGTGGATGGTGAGGTTGAACGCTTGGATGGGGCATCTCGGAGTCGAGCGACTGGTCGGACGTCGGGCCCGGCTGCACGCCTTAAGGTCGGACGCCTTCAGGTCGGGCGCCTTCAGGCACGTGATGGTCATGCGCCCATGTATTTCGAGACGACTCGTGATGGTCATGCGCCCATGTATTTCGGGACGACTCGTTTTTCCCCCAACACTACCTCCGACTTTCGAGTTCGAGCCGTTTGCGAGCTCGGACGCAGGAAGTAGTTGTCTTTACTGAATCGTCGTGGGCCAGGAAGTTTTGAATTATTCCGGCGCTCCGCGTACTTTGAAGCATTCTTAATGAGAGAAGACGGGGCGACACCTTTTCGCCTTTTGAAGCGGCCTCGCGTCGTGAGCTCATGATGGGGCTTCACGATCCAATGGGACGCCGCCCTGACTCTGCATTCAAAGCGCTGATCTAAATTGAATACGCCACTTCGATCTTCAAGGCCGACATGTGGCACCATCTGGACGGGAGGCAGGATCCTATCTTGCCGATCAGGGCCGTTAGGGAGGTCTATATAAACCCTCATTTTAGCCCTAAGGGCTCTTATTTGGCCGCCCCTATAGTTGCTTCTTCTCTCCCGGTTCTTTGGTTCTTCAGTTCCTTTCGGTGGCATTCCGAGGCGTTTCCAGGTGATCATCTCGGTTTCTTTCCCTCGAATCGTTGGCATTTCCAGCGGAAATTTCAGTAGGTGCCTTCCCCCTCGTGCGCTCGGAGGGTTTTTGCTCTCTCTTTCTTTTCTTTTCTTCTTCTTCCTTCTTCTTTCTTCTTCTATCATTTTCTTTTTGGGATGGGTCGTGGTCCGGACGAAGTCAGGTCCACTCTAAGTAGTGAGGAGTTGGAAATAGCCGCTGAGTGGTTTTTTCCTCAGTGCGGGTTTCGCCTGGAACCTGCAGGGTCGAAAGATCGGATAGTGAGGCCTCCTCTAGGTTGGATCGGAGTGTATGTGGAAACACTCTGGGCCGGTCTGCGGTTTTCCCTATACGGGTTCATGAACGAGCTCCTGGCGACCTATCAACTTGTCCCAGTGCAGGTTGCTCCGAACGCATGGAGGACCATTGTCAGTTTTTTATCCCTCTGCCTTGCGCACGGGATACCGACTTCAGTCAATGTCTTCTGGCGGTGCTTCTTGCTGAAGTCCAATCCGGAAGATGGAGAGTGGCTTTACATTGCCCTTCGGGGCGGTCGGTCACTCTTCCGAGATGCTCCTACATCCATTCACATGTGGAAGGAGAAATTTTTCTTTTTATCTTCCGAGCGTGCGTGGGGGTTTGACCCCAGGTGGGGGCAGGCCCGGCTCAAGACCGCCAACAAGCTCTCCAGACTTTCCGAGAGCGAGCAGAGGATCCTCGACGCTCTTTACGGCCTCGGGAAAGATATTCTTCTGAATGACCTCGTGAGCGAGGTCGCTTTGGTCAATGTCGGCTTGAGCTCGGTGCGCCCCCAGGGTAAGGGTGGTTGTCGTTTTTTGTCTCGTTCGTTTTATTCTTTCTCTTCTTCTCTCGTCTCCTCTTCCTTGGCATCCGAGTTTTTCTTTTTTATCTTTTCAGACGTCCCAAAGATGGTGACCAGCAGCGCGGCTCTCTATGCCTGATTCAGGAAGAGGGCGACCGAGGCCGATGCAAGTGGGGCCCAGACCAAGCCCAAGAAAATGGCCAGATCTTCGGCGGGCCCGGCTGCCGAAGCGGGTGCCCCCAAGGCTGGGTCCTCTAGGCCTGCTCGGAAGGAGGTCCCGAGCACCGATCGTGGGGGTTCAAGCTCTGCGGTGACTTCCGTGGCCCCCGCTTGTCCACCTCCTATCTCGCAGTGTCCCAGTCGGCAGCTCGTCCGGTTGCGGCGCTCGGTCCCCAAGCCGGGGAGCGGCCAAGGGGTCCCGAGGTCGTCCTCGGCGAGCCCAGCAAGGCCGAGTCTTCCGGATCCTTCGGGGGGCGAGGCCCGGCTGGAGAGGAGTTCCCACTATCCCGAGTGGGTGGTTTTTGAGGGTGACTCAGCCCTCCATGACCCCGAAATAGTGCGTTAGGTCTTCTGGGTCGCATTGCTTCCGGCCGATCGAGCCGAGTTCCAGTCTGCGAACTTCAACAGTCTTATGGACGGGACCCATTGCTCCGCCATTTGGGTAAGTTTGTTTTCGGCCTTGACTCCTGTAGTCGATCTTTGGCCTTGGTTTATTCTTTCATTTGCTCTGTTTGCAGCATCTTTATGAGGTCAACATGCTGATCTCCGTGGCGACAGACTACCGGGACAAGGCCCGAAGATGTCTGCGGGGGCAGGAGGAGGCCGAGAGCAGACTCGGCGAGGTCGAGGTCTCGCGGAGGGAGCTCCTCGCGAGGGTGGAGGCCGACAAAGCCGAGCTCTGGACGTTGACTGCGGAGCTCGAGGAGGAGCAGGCCGCGCATGCTCTGGCCGGGTCGGAGGTGTGCGCCGCCGAGGCTCGTGTGGCCGAAGCTCGCTCCATGATCGTCGTCGACCAGCATGAGGCGAGGGGCGCCCAGCTGAAGGTTGAGCAGCTCGAGGCTCGGGAGAAGAGGGCCTTGGAGCAAGCTCAACATGCGGTGCAACTCTTCCGGAAGTCGGAAGAGTTCTGCGAGTTGCTGGAGGAAGAGGCCGTTGATGGATTTATCCATGGCTTCGAAGACTTCCGGAGGCAACTGAAGCGGCTCTGCCCTGAGTTCGATCTCAGTATGCTCCACCCCGGAGGGGGGATTGACGAGGACGAGGTCGGGCCCGAGGGCCCGGCTGGGGCTGAGGTCGAAGCATCCGAGGAGGCCGCTCGGGAGGCTTCCGCCGAGGGAGCTCTCGAAGGAGTGCCTGATGCTGCCCCTGAAGCCGCTGGCGACGTTCCGACCGAGACCTCCATGACTGCGGCCGGGCCGGCGGAAGAATCGGGGAGGCTCCAGCTGAGAATCCCGAGGCGGTCGTCGTGGATGGCCTCGAGGCCGGCGGCGAAGCTGCGACTTCCCTTTAGTCTTTTTTCTTCTTTTGGTTCTTCTTTTTTGTAAATGAGGTCGGCCTCCGAAAGCATTGTACGGCCGAACCCTAATTTTATACTTGGCCTTCGTGCTTTCATTAATGAAAAGTTTCTTTTTCCAAACTTGTCTCTGCTTCTGTTTGTATTTTAGTTGCTTGGGATGGATTCCTTTTTGGTGAATTTCTTCAAGTCTTCGAGCTCGGCTAAGTCTCCGGACTTAGATTTTGGTAAAATTCGTCAAGTTGTTAGGCTTAGCCCTAAGAAAGATCATGTTGAGGCTTTAGGCTTAGACTTTAGAAAAACTTGCTAAGTTTTCGAGCTCGGGCTCCGAAGAAGTCCCGCTAGGCCTTTAGGAGAAATTTTGCCAAATCCTTGGGCTCGGCTTCTAGATCGTCGAAGCTTTGAGCTCGGACTCCGAAGAAGTTCTGCTAGGCCTTTAGGAGAAATTTCGCCAAGTTCTTGGGCTCGGCTTCCAGATCGCTGAAGCTTTGAGCTCAGACTCCGAAGAAGTTCCACTAGGCCTTTAGGAGAACATAGGCCAAGGTCGGAACATCGTTGGATCTTTCACGCTCTCGATTTCAAACTTGATCGGCGCGCCAGCAGGTGCAATTAGGTCTCATGGTGGGTGACTTGGCGCCTCGGAGCTCGGCTAGAGCATCATCGGGCGGAGCTCGCGGTCGCCATTACGGGCTGTCTCGGCTCGAGTCAACGTTCGGACTTGGAAAAGATTGAGCTGGAGATTGATGGTGAGGAGCTTCTCGCACTCGGTCAGGAGATTACGTGCGAGGTCGAGGGAACCTCGGCTTGTGATCGATTCAGGAGAGCATCCCAGCCGTAGTTGGGGTTTCATTGGCCATCCTGTAATATAAGCAAGTGAGCACAATGATGTAGGTGCTGGGTAGGATATACCTCTCGCACCATCGGAGCCGGATACCTCATGTTGAGGTAAGCGACTCCGCTCCGAAGTTGGCTTTCAGCGGTACTCTTTGGCCTGTAGTTCACTCTGGGTGCACCTGCACACCAGGGGGACCTCGGGGGCCCGCGTAGGTACTACCCCATTATTGAAGGCCTCGGGGGTCCGCGTTGGTACTACCCCGTTGTCGCCGTCGCGCGCTGCGGGGGTCTGCGTAGGTACTATCCGGTTGTTGAAGGCCTCGAGGGTCCGCGAAGGTACTATCCCATTTTTGAAGGCCTTGGGGTTTGCAAAGGTACTATCCCGTTGTTGAAGGTCTCGGGGGTTCGCAAAGGTACTACCTCGTTGTTGAAGGCCTCAGGGATCCGCGAAGGTACTATCCTGTTGTTGAAGGTCTCGGGGGTCCACGAAGGTACTGCCCCATTGTTGTTTTCCCGAGGTCGAGGAAGTTTGGGCTCACTGTC
Source organism: Phoenix roebelenii (assembly GCA_025769935.1). Classification (NCBI taxonomy): domain Eukaryota; kingdom Viridiplantae; phylum Streptophyta; class Magnoliopsida; order Arecales; family Arecaceae; genus Phoenix; species Phoenix roebelenii. Next base: position 5,033,898 of record JAOXJJ010000001.1, read on the forward strand.
GACTCAACAGGGCATCCTGACCTTAGTCGAGGTATCGAGCACGAGGTCGATGGAGCTTGGGCTCGCTGTCGACATGTTGACGCTTTCCGAGGCCGAGGAAGCTTGGGCTCACTGTCGACTCAGCGGGGCATCCTGACCTTAGTCGGAAGATCGAGCACGAGGTCGAGGGAGCTTGGGCTCGTTGTCGATCTGGTGACGCTTCTCGAGGCCGAGGAAGCTTGGGCTCACTGTCGACTCAGCGGGGCATCCCGACCTTAGTCGAGGAATCGAGCATGAGGTCGAGGGAGCTTGGACTCGCTGTTGACCTGGTGACACTTCCCAAGATCGGGGGAGCTTGGGCTCACCATCGAACAACGGGGCATCCCGATCTTGGTCGGGATCTTTGAGGAAGATCGAGACCGAGCTCGACATCGACGTGGCGAGGCATTCCAGGCTTAGCTGGGGTATCCGAGCTTGGTCGGGTTTCCTAAGGTTCATGAGCGTCCCAATATCAAGAAGAGCTTGGGATAATTAAGGGAGAGCTGTAAACGAATTATCATAAGTAGGGGGTGAGAGTTGTATTCCCAATCGTTGAGGACTCCTGGAGGGTTTACTGGTAGTACATCTGAAGATTTTTGGAATTTCAGCTTCGTGGAATGAGGGTCCCCTCGAGAGACTCCAATTTGTATGCTCCAGGCCGCTGGACTCGCGAGATCCGATGGGCTGAGAAACTTCTGCTCTCCTGAGGATAAGATCTCCTGTTTTGAAAAGCTTAGCCTTCACTCTGGAGTTGTAGTACTGCGTCGTCTTTCGTTGGTATCTTACCATACGAACTCGGGTTGCCTTCCTTGTCTCCTCGACGAGGTCCAGGTTACCCTTGAGTTGGGAGGAGTTGGAGGTTGCATTTTAATATTTCACTCTTGGTGAAGGGAGTCCAACTTCCAGAGGGATGATAACCTCCGTTCCGTATGTCAGGTTGAAGGGGGTCTCGCCGGTAGGAAGTCGGAATGTGGTTCTGTAGGCCCAGAGGACATTGTAGAGGTCTTCGACCCATTGCCCCTTGGATTGGTCGAGCCTGGCCTTGAGCCCCTGGAGGATGGTGCGATTCGTCACCTCGGTTTCTCCATTTGTCTGTGGATGGGCGACCGAGGTGAAGCGGTGATCGATGCCAATTCGGAGCAGAATTCTCTGAAATGGATGTTGTCGAACTGACGGCCGTTGTCAGATATAAGGATGCGGGGGAGTCCAAATCTGCAGATTATTGACTTCCAAACAAAGTCTCGCATCTTCTGCTCGGAGATCCGGACCACTGGTTCAGCTTCAACCTATTTGGTGAAGTAGTCGATGGAGACGATCAGAAATTTTCTCTGCCCGATAGCCAGAAAAAATAGCCCCAGGATGTCAATCCTCCATTGGGCGAATGGCCAGGAGGCACTGATCGAGGTCAACGGGGCCGAGGGTCGGTGCTGGATGTTGGCGTTTCGCTGGCATCGATCGCACCTTCGGACGAAGTTCGTTGCATTATTTTTAAGTATGGGCCAATAGTATCCTTGGTGCAAGATTTTGTGGGCCAGTGCTCGGCCTCGCAGATGGTTCCCGCATATCCCTTTATGAACCTCTCGCATAGTATAGTCCGCCTCTGACGGGCGGAGGCATCTAAGGAGAGGAGAGGTGAAGGATTTTCGGTAGAGCTTGCCTTCATATAATATGTATTGGAAGGCTAGACACCTGATTCGGCAAGCCTCGAGCTTATCATTGGGGAGGGCTTCATTTTGTAAATAGCTGATGAGCTCGTCCATCCAGCTCGGTTCGGTTTTGATGTAGAGTGTCGGCTCAGGCTCTTTCGTGCTGGGCATTTGGAGATATTCGAGTATTGTTGCCTTAAGAAGCTCGCTTATGCAGGAGGTCGCCAACTTCGACCGTTGGTCTGCCCTTAGGTTCTCTGTTCTGGGGATGTGCTGGATATTGAAAGAGCCTAGGGTGGATGTGAGGTCTCGCACCTTTTGGAGATATCTCTGCATCGATGGCTCTTTACAAGCATGTCGTCCACATAAACCTCCATGTTTCGGCCTATTTGGTTTTTAAAGATTTGGCTGACCAGCCTTTGATATGTTGCTCCAGCATTTTTCAACCCGAAAGGCATCACTTTGTAGCAGTAAGTGCTCCTGTCGGTGATGGAGGTCGTCCTCTCCTCGTCTTCTGGCGCCATTCAGATTTGATTGTATCCCGAGAAGGCGTCCATGAATGTCAGCAACTGGTGCCCCATGGTGGAGTCCACAAGCTGGTCAATGCTGGGAAGTGGAAAGCTATCCTTTGGGCAGGCTCTGTTCAAGTCGGTGTAGTCCATGCATATGTGCCACTTTCCGTTAGCTTTCTTCACGAGGACCACGTTGGCGAGCCAGTCTGGATAGGAGACCTCCCGAATGAAGTCGGCCTCGAGAAGTTTATCCACTTCCTCGACTGCTGCTCGTTGTCGTTCCAGGACGGAGCCTCGTTTCTTCTGCCGCATAGGTCTGCAGGTCGGTTTTATCTAGAGTCGGTGAATCATGACCTCAGGGTCTATTCCCGGTATGTCGGCGGGCGACCAGGCAAAGACGTCCATATTGGACCGAAGAAACTCGATCAGGCGGTTTCTTTCAAGGGAGCTCAGGTCGGAGCTGACCTGCACGGTGAGCTCTGGGCAATTTTCTTGTAAAGGAATCTAGGTAAGAAGCTCATCAGGTTCTACCCGTCCTTTTTGGTGATCGTCCCGCACTTCCAAGGTTTCGATGGGCAGCATCTGATCTGACGTTTGAGTTGGCGCCTTGGCTAGTTGCTTTGCTTGGTGAGTTGCCATGTAGCACCGCTTAGCTATCGACTGGTCCCCATGAACTTCGCCTATTCCTCGATCGATGGGGAACCGCAAAAGCAGGTGATAAGTCGAGATCACGGCTCGGAGGACATTCAGCCCTGGTCATCTGAGGATGGCGTTGTAGGCCGAGGATAGATGGACTACAAGAAAATCCATCCTCACAGTATTTTCTCGGAGAGCGAGCCCGACCGTGACAAGGAGGCCAACCTCGCCCTCAATCGGGACTGAATCCCCGGTAAATCTGACCAGTAGAGCGTTCATTCTTCGAAGCTGGCTTTCCATCATTTCCATTTTTTAATAGGCATCATAGTACAAAATATTTGCCGAGCTTCCATTATCAACTAGGACACGCTTTACATCAAACTTATTTACAATCATGGAGATGACCATAGTGTCGTCATGAGGAGTCTCGACTCCTTCCAAGTTCTCGTACGAGAATGAGATGGTTTTGGAGGTGCGCGGGTGCTTCAGAGGGGTCCTTCCCTCGATTGGTTCTTCAGCCGAGCTTCCTCCTCCAATGGTGTTGATGGTGCCGACGATAGGCCTGTTGTCATTTAGATTTTCGGGCAGTCCGACATTTTCCACTGGTCTGCTTTCCTCACGCCGGTTTCGCACGAACCGGTTGAGTACCCCGCGGTGGATAAGCGCCTTGATCTCATCCCGGAGCTGGAAGCAATCCTCCGTGTCGTGGCCATTATCCCGGTGGAAACAGCAATACTACTTAGGATTGCGCCGAGCTTCTGTATCCCGCATCGGGGGTGGAGGTCGGAAATAATCTCGACCTTCTATCTCCATTAGGACCTCTGTCCGGGGAACATTCACGGGAGTGTAATTCTCATACCTCCCCAAGAGCATTCGTGGCTGCGGCAGAGATCTCAGTCGAGGCGGGGACCTTGGTCAAAGCTGTCCCCGCTGTCGATGTGGGCTCCTCAGCCGAGCCAAGTTCTTATCTCGTCGGGGGGATCGGCTTCTCGGGCGGCCGCGCTCTTCACGGCGCTTCTTCTGCTTCTTTGTGGCCTGCTCGGTCGTGCTCCGCCTGGAGACGATAGCCTCTTCGGCCTTTGCGTACTTCCGAGCTCGGGTCAGCATTTCGGTGAAGTCGGCGGAGAAGCTCTTCTCAATGGAGAAGAGGAATATGTAGGAGCGAGCCCCAGTCTTTAGTGCCGACATGGCTATCGACTGGTCGAGCTCGCGGACCTCCCAGGTTGCAGCGGCAAAGCGGTCGAGATATTCTCTGAGGGATTCCCTCTCCTTCTGCTTGACGTCCAGAAGGGAATCTGGTGTTCGCCGCTGGCGCCGGCTGGCAGCAAAGTTAGTGGCAAATTGCCTGCTGAGCTGCTCAAAAGAGGATATCGTGCTCGGCGTCAGTCTAGAGAACCAAAGCCGAGCTGTTCCCTGAAGAGTCGCTGGGAAGGCCTTGCAGAGCACAGCCTCCGAGGACCCTTGCAATGCCATGAGGGTTCGGTAACTTTCCAAATGATCGAAGGGTCGGTAGTTCCGTTGTAGGGCTCCACATGGGGCATTTTGAACCTCGATGGGACCGGCTCATCCTCAATCTGGCGGGAGAAGGGGGACTTGGTGGTGAACTGAAAGTCACTCTCGTGCCTTGTCTTCCTGCTATGAAGCGCCTCAATCTGGCGCTCAAGGTTCTCGACCTTCCTGTCGAGCTCCCCAGCCTAGGGGATTGCCACAGTAGTCTGCTCCGGTTTGTGACGGTCCGGAGCTGACTCAGCTTCCGAAAGCTCCGGCCTTCTGTCCATGCTGCTCCCTGGCAATTCTCTCCGAGGAGACGCTCGGGCTGAGCCCTGGCGGCAGCATCGTTCTTCATTGTTGGCCCTCGAGGAGCCGTAGAGGTTTTGACCCTGGGGCACTGGTCCATTTGGAGGAAGCACTGGCTGGACCTAGACCTGGGCCTGGGGAGGCGGCATAGGTGAGGCTTCCTCACGTTGCAGGCCTTGGACGGCTGCGGCCAAGGCCTGAACCTGCTGCACCAGGATATTGAACTGTTCCGGCTGGACTTGGGGAACTGGGTCAGCCGGAGGTGGCGAGTTCCGGACAGAGTGTCCAGGACTTGGTGGGAGACACCGAGAGGCATTGGAGGCTCCTTTGCTTCTCAACTTCATGGCCACAACTCGGGCCCTTCCTCTAGCGCCAATTGTTGCTGGAAATTGGACTCGGGGGCGGCCGTCAGCTGAGAAGGAGGAGCTCCGGCGTGAAATGGCGGAGTGGTGGTCTGTCGGCGGGCGGTGTTCTCCGGAGGACTACAAAAAGCTGGTGGCCGGGATTTCTGGCGCCGGCCCTCCGATGCCTAAGTCAGAAGGGGCCAATGTATGAGGGGGGAGAAAATATGTCTCCCGAATTTCAGAGTCCAACCCCTCCTAAGGATGAGGGTTTTTTTTATAGTGGGTACATATGTACGTGTGATGCGACGAGGCGAACGGTTACTATCATGATTGAGCATGATCGTGTGAATTAATGCATTGTCGTGGGAGATCAGGCTGGAGTTAGTGAGTCGTCGTGGCTGATCAGACGTGGCAGAGTAGCTCAATTGTCCGTCGTAGAGAGCTTGAGGTCCGTAGATGGTATTAATTGTTGAGTGAGCGGGAGATCAGCAGAGGCTATGCGCATTAATTGTTGAATGAACCGGAGATCAGCAGAGGCCATGCGCATTAATTGTTGGCGGCGGTAGCAGGGCATGGCTCCTGATTGAGCTGCAGAAGGATGTGACCACAGCAGGTGGATGGTGAGGTCGGGTGCTTGGATGGGGCGTCTCGGAGTCGAGCGCCCGGTCGGATGTCGGGCCCGGCTGCACGCCTTAAAGTCGGACGCCTTCAGATCAGGCGCCTCCAGGCACGTGATGGTCATGCGTCAATGGATTTCGAGACGACTCGTTTTTTTCTCCAAGAGATATAAATAAAAGAAACAAAATAAAAAAAATATGTTCATGCAAGTCATGTACAGGAAAAAAAAAAATCAAACACATCTATAGCAAGAGAATCACAAACATTCATCAACAAAAACAAATAGCATCAATCAAATTTATATTCCGGTGGTCTGGGGTTTGGGCGGTATCACCACTAAACTAAGGTGCCCATGCTACCGACAAAACTTACGTAATCCGCCCGCCCAGTGCATGTGCATGCATGCAGGCGTTTATGTAGAAGCGCAGAGGCCAAGCAAAACACCGCAGCGTCGCGTGCGTTCAGAGATCTACGTACCCTGTGTCAGGCCCAACCGTCTCCACCGCCACATCTTTGGCCCACGGCTCCCTGCAAAGAGCTTCTTCTCCGCATAGCTTTATAGGGTTTATTTCTTCCCTTGCCATTTTTAAAATTTCTGTGCCCTAGGTCTCTCAGCCTAGACCTACGCCTCTCTGAGGTGTAATTATTTGGAGCACAGAGAAAATCCCTGAAAGACGTGACGACAACCCCATCATCACCATCTTTCTCAGGAAGTGACAATACATGAGAAAGCCTGCAAACAAACCCCACCGGGATTTTCTTCTTTCCTTTTTATTGCAAGAGTATTGTTTGCTTTTAATACCAAACTTACTGAGCTTATTCTACTATCACTGCTCCACCCACCAACTCGAGAGATTGTTTTATTTCCTCAGAGAATAGGGTTGAGGAGAGTTAATGGGGTTTTGACCCCACACCATGTTAAGGACCTTTCTTTAATTACATGGTGGTAGTGGGGTGGTTCCGTTGCAGCTTTTTGCTTGTGAGGAGGGGTTTTCCGTATTAATTCATGAAGAATTACGAATGGGATCTTTGCTACGTCGTTGGGGTGAGGCCTTCTTCTAAGTAATTAGTATTTTTTGCAGTGGGAGGGAAGGGGAGGGCTCGGAAGTGAATTTATGGGGAGTGCCGAGCGGTAGTTTGCAACGGAACCCTGCAGAGAGAAGATATATATATATATATATATATATATAGTGTGCGTCGAATTCTAATACATGGGCATGTCGTTAGTCCTTGGGGAATGGGGATGGGGTGGCATTTGGAAGATGTGATTTAGCTTGAGGTACTGATGGGTAATTGAATGCATTGGTACTATGGTTGAAGGCGTGTCCTATTTTCATTAATTCAAACTTTTCCATTCCAGTTGATGTGTTTCGGACGGCAGCGTGCTGTTTTATTCACCAGCACAATTTTGGAATTATTTTTTTGGTAAATTTGGAATTAATTCTTTGCTGACTGAAAAATTTATATCTAATAGTTTGTTTCATTGATTATTTCATTTATGATCCTTGGATCGTGGTGCACAAAAGGGATATAGTTGTACGTATAACATCGTCTTGATTGCTTATAAAACACCAGCCTATTAAAGATAAGATGCCAGCTATATATTGATTAAAAATAAAATAATCTCCAACAAAGGGGGGGTTGATAATTTACCGTTTATTGTACCTTACAACATATTTCTTATCAGAAAACAAATTGGACACGCAAGTTAGTATTATCAAAAAAAAATATTGTCGCTCCACCCAATGGTCAAAACAATTAATTTCGTTTCAATTTACAGTTGGAAGATCAGTCCGATTGACGTGGGACAAGCATATTGAGACATTCAGGGATATCATGTTGGGTGGCACTACTTCAGATTAGGACTACTTTGATAATGTGGCAACATGCAATTAGCCTATGCCATATCAACTATATTAAACTAT
>JAOXJJ010000001.1:5041493-5066204 GCA_025769935.1 Phoenix roebelenii
GCGGTGGCTGGTGGCCTTATGCCTACCCGCACCCTAGGACCGTCGCGGCGGCCCGTCGGAATGGGGCGGGGGTCGTGGCAATAAGTATCCAAAATCTACTCAGCGAATAACCAATGTGGAACTAAACATACACTCGCACGAGTCCTCACATACTCTCCTCGTTCAAGTCCTAACGTCCTCGTCAGACTAAGGATTTAAATTCATTCAAATCTAATCACAAACATCACGATCGGCTCATGATCAGCCCCAATAAATTCGTGCTACAGTGTTCCCTAGTGCACATAGGTTATGGGCTAGGTCCGCTCTGATACTATTTGTAACAATCCAGAATCTCACCCAAAATGGCTAGCCGGAAGGTATATTTGGGTTTCTTGATCCTGTATAAGTACCCAAGATCTACCCAGTGAATAACCAATGTAGGATTAAACATACGCCCGCACAGGTCCTCACTGCAGCTCTCGCGCGAAAAAAAAAAGATCCACCATCTTTCACTCGAATCCACTATTGGATCGCGCAACAATGCCTTTGAAAGCTATGCAGATGGATTTCGCAATAATTTGATATTTGTGCAGTGAGCTATCCAATAGTTGACGTCACGAGAGAAGATCAATCATTCTTTCGCGCGAAAGATACAACCTGAATCCCAACTAGGCATAGCCTAAAGTATTGATGTAGCAAGTGTTTTAGACTCGTATATGTGATGTATAATATCAGTTGATGTACAATGAAGATACACCGTAAAAATTTAGTTTTTCTTGTGCATCTTCTAAGATCCATGCTTAGTTGTGCTAGCTCAATTTGTGCTTGGTTCCAAGTAGGGGTACAAATGGGTCGGGCCTCATGACTCCCGACCAAACTCGGTTTCTTGTTCGAGTTCTAATTTTGGACCCAAATCAGACCTGATGGAAAATCGGATCGATCGGGTCCACCACAACAATTTTTGACCCAACGGGTCATTCGGGTCGGATCCATTTATAACGTCGACCCAACTGAAAAAAAAAAAAAGGGTCTAGTTCCGGTCAACCCATCCATGGCTTCAAAACTTGTGTTTGCAACTCCATGGGCTACAGCCCACAGCTCAAATAATTTTACAGATTCGAGTTGGGTTAGGTTGAGTCGGGTCGTAGGATTGAAAACCCAAAATTATTCAAATTTCAAATGGTTTGATTCGAAATTCAAAGAGCCCAGATCCAATCCGAAAAATGGAACTAGTCCAATTTTAGAACCCAGCCCGGCCCCACAGGTCCTCCAAAATGAGTCGGTTCATGTCTAAACGGGTCAGGTCGGTTCACGAGTCAACCCGACCTATTTTCAGCCTTAGTTTCAAGTATGAATTGCAAATATATGTATCTTGCATCACACCCTTTACCTATCTTCTTATACTATTGTTGAGGTTGTACAATATGGTACAGTTATTTTGTTCTTATGTAACATCCCATACAGGAAAAGCACAAGAAGGAAACAAGCATTTCATTTTCCTTGATTTATATCGCTTGGTTGTAGGGACTGCTTGGTATACCTATATTGGATATTTATCTATCGTAGCCAAAAGATATGAAATTGAGGGCAAAAATAAATATGAAATCTAAACTACCTTTCATTAAAATTCCACATTGTTGTTAGCTAACAATTGATTGTCATATATAATGTAATTCACATGGACCCCTTCTTCCAAAGAATAAAATTCACATGGAGAAATTTTGATGCACAGAAAGTACTCATAGTGTGAGGATTTATATGGGTACTTGTTTAATCTCATATCAGCTATATACTAGATAGATCTTGAATACTTATACAAAGCTAAGGAATCTAAATAATACATTTTGGTTAGTCTTTTTGGATGAGGTCCTAAATTATTACAAATGGTATCAGAGCAGAGTCACCTTATGGCCAATATGGATTAGGAGAGGCTGCAGCACAGGCCCATTAAAGATAACTACGAGTTGATCATAGTGTTTATAGTTGGATTTGACTAGATTTGCATCCTTAAGCCGACGAGGACACTAGAGCTTAAACAAGAGGACCCATGCAAGCATATATTTAGTCCCACGTCAACTATAAATCGGGTATGTTGTGGTTCAAATCTGGCCCGAGGGTGACCACGCCGGTGGAGCCGAGGGAGCCGCCGGTGCCGAAAAGAAGAAGACATGAGCCACCTCCTGCGCGACGGTCGCGGACCTACACAAAGCCTCACCGGTGCTCCCAATGAGGGCCCTCCGACGATCATGTTAGAGTGGATAAATTTGGTCAAGCCAAAGGTCCCTTAGAGATTACCTGACCAAGCTATTTATAGTCTCGGTGGAGTGGCCCAGATGGCGGAGGTACTGTCAGTCCCCATCATGAGAGGGGATAGCTTTGAGCCGGATGGCGCGCAGTTCAGGTTGGTTGGTGATGTGCGATACAGCCCATTCTTGAGAACGGTAGGGTGTTGACAGTCACGATAGGGTATGGCTGGAGTAGGCAAGGTGCCGTCTGACTACTGTTGGCTTGTTATGGAGACATAACACGGTAGTGTGGTAGAGTACGGCCACATAGGTAGACGTAGGCTCTTACACGGGTGCGGTCGCTGACGAGGCCGAGCTAGATAAGTAATCGTGTCATGCGTTTAACGAGGTCGGCTTGGCGGATACTGGAAGTAGCTCAGTTTTGTGAGTTCCGAGGTGCGCTTCGAGGTGCGCCCCAAGCTCGAGGATTGGAGCGTATTGCTGGGGATTTGGCATCCCGAACTTGATCGGGACGGGTCGGAGTTTGTCTGGAGGCATCCCGAACTTAGTCGGGGGAATCGGCAAATGTCCGGAGTTGGTAAAGCTTTCGGCGAAGTTTCGAGAACGAGCTGGCTCTGGGCCGAGGTGAAGATTCGTTCGATTGTTGTTGATGTTTACTGGGCCGAAATTGGGCAGCTAGATGACCCATTTTTCCCTCTATCAGGGTACATCTTTGATATTTATATAGAACTAAGAAACTCATTCTGACTATCCTTTTTGAGTGACATTTTAAGCAGTAACATATAACATTGGGGATAGATATGCAGTTCTAGGATCTAATTCATTCTCCAAATTTTCTTTCGTTTTACATATATTTCTCTTCACTTGTATGCACAATTTATTCCATATGATTAGTCAAGAGAAAAGGGTGCTTTCCACCTACGGCCAAGTAATAATTGGAAAGGAACATGGACATACATCCATAAGATAAAAGCTCCATTTTGATAGGCTTGAATGTTAATAGATAGGCCATAAAATTCATGCCCCCACGCATCTCAAACAGGTTTTAAGGGTCAAACAATTAGCTGACGCTGCTGACGCTGCACACATCTTGCATGTTTGCCCAAACCCTGCACGGACTGACACAGCTATAACCTTGAAAGGGCCAAGAGTAGATGAGAGGGTTGGTCCATCTTTAACCTAGGCTGTTGACATGACGATTGTTTTTAAATGATTCGACCATTGTATGTGGTCTCTGGGACCTTAATCATAGACTATTAGGTCACCAATCCGTCTGGATCACATGCACAGGAAGTTTGTGTTTAAGCCGCACATCAAACACTATGTACATGCTGTCACTAGATGGCACATCTGATAAAGAGCTCAGCTCAATGAAGACCCATTTTGGTCTCTCTTCTATCTATCTATCTCTATCTATCTAACGCTGTATTTTCTCAATTTGATTTAATAACACTTATCCAAGGAACTTTTTATGACCTTGAGCAATTAAATGTTATATTCCTAATGCTTGATGTCATTTTTTTGTCCTTTATAATAAAAGGGTGGCGACAATCACCACAAATCCATGAAGAGAGAATTATATAATGAAAATTTCCTACCTCTTAGGTTGAGGAGCTATTGCCATCTCACAAGATGTTTTCTTTCTACATGCATTCCTTTTTGATCTGCATTTTAGAAGGCTAATAGCTAGCTAATATTATTATCCCGGGTTCCACTTAAATTGCATCTGTTTATTAGTTTATCTACCTAGCTATCTACTTATTTATTTGTAAAATGGTATCCAATCGGAGTAACGTCTATCCAAACGTTTTATATATCTATATTTCCTGATTCTATTATATATATTTTATAAAATGAAATCAACCGAAAGAATCGGTAATTATTTCAACTTCATCTCTACTGTTTTAATGCACTATTGGACATTTTCCTATTCGTGGCTGAATATTCTTACAGTTGGAATCTCTCCCTTCTACTCATGCACCTTTTTTAATGCCATCGGGAAATTAAAAAACATGTCCGTTGAGTGTATTCCTTTTTAATGTCACCATCTGCTCGCCCACCTTCCTCCGTGGTTGCGTTTGCTCATGAGCAAGCGACGACATGTAACATGATATAAAAAGCTGGATGGTAGCCTGCAAACTCTTCCATGTGCCATTGCGGGAGTTTCAGACTCTCTTTTCCTCGATAGAGTAGCGAGCACTCTTAGATGTCGTAAGACCATTATGGGACTGCTTGTGGTTATGTTTTTCTTTTCCTTGGTTTGCATTAAGAAAACATTTATGCCAGGCTTGCGACACATCCGGTTTCGCTTGATTTGCTTGATGTTGCAACAAAGAACCTACTATTCTTTTATCAAGTATGGTGACTATTTGGATGGATGGTGGTTACTAAAAATTTCTCCAGTATAGGTTGGCCTTGGTCATACACGACGAGTATTACGGGCCAACTCGATTATTGGAAGGTAACTCGGCCACAGTGATCCATTGGATCCTAAAGGATCCGAGTGGTAGTGGGACGAGTCACCCTCTGCTTTGAGATATCTGAGCGATGGTGAGGATTGGAAGTAGCCTTTCAGACCAAGCATATATTTAGAGAAGCTAACGAGGCCGCTGAAGAGGGGAAGTTGTTTTGAGCATTCCATGATCTGTTATTTTCTGGTTTCATTAGGTATATATGTACTCGTATTGTATAGCATACCCACTTTAGCTTAAAAAAAATGTCTAATCTCGATGAAGGGATGCAAATCGTCAGACAATCAGTCCTATATATTCCCACCAAGATATCAGTTTTATCTATACTAAAGAATAAAATTATCTGCATATTTGATACAATGGAACCACGTCATGAATTTGTGATTAAAAGAAATTTACTGGTGGTTAAAATGTGCAGATCTAATTATTATTAAGTCAAGAAAAGAAAGGAAAAAAAAGAGGGATGCATACAATAAAGTCCAAAGATGGGGGAAACTATTGAAAACATCATCTCATTATCACATTGTGCTTTAAACTCAAATAAATGCATTGATGAGTGCATTATTATTAAAAGCAAGACAACCAGATAAAGATATATATCAAATCAAATTAAATATATTAAAAGGCGATACCAAACCAGTCATGCACCAGTCATATGGACGACAAGACTTTCGGAAGCTATACTTTAAACTGCTAGCTTTTGTTTAACAGCCAACATTAGATAGATACATGCAACCAACCCTACTAAATGTGGTGGTTCGCACTTTGATGCGAAAGAGATAGCATAACTACTACTTAGATGGCATAAAGTATCAACATTCACTGCCAGTACCATCAGCACCAAACTTGTCTTCAATAGCTATTTATGGGTAACTACTAGCTTCATATTAGCTTAATTTGGATGCAAATTAGCCATTTTAGGCCTCGAGGATTCGAACTCAACTCGACGTACATAAAAATTAACATAATAATAATAAAGGATGATTCAAACTCAAGGACTCGAGCATCTAAGGATGGAAACGGCGCACCAACTGGAAAACCCATGCACCCAACCCGTCACATCCGTCAATTTTATAACAGCGGCCGACACCGCCTCTTCGTACCTCTCTTATTTTGCAATGGAAACCTTTGTTTCATATCATACCACATCGAATCATATACTCCATAGGAGAGACACCTCCAAAGAGAACAAAATTATAAAATAAAAAGGAATACGAACTTCACAGCCTACAACGGGGGTGCATGCGAATTGCATCTGATCAGTGACACTCATGGCCCTTGGCAGTACTTCCGGCGGCTCGCCTTTGCCGGGATTATACGAATTCTCTTAGCCACACGGACAAAATCCCTGACAAGATCGATCCAAGAACAGATTAACAGTAAAAACACAAATTTTTAAGTGCTTGCATGAGAGGGGGGAATAGAAAAGCTTGAAGTTAGAACATAGTTCACATACTTCCAATTGAGATCACCGGCAAGGAGAAGGTCGTCTTCCATGTCTTCGTAGGCTACCACGTAGCCTGGCACAGCGTTGGAGAGGTCGATCCCGTCGGTCCCATCTCCATGACCAAGGTCTTCTTTGTCGTCCACATCAACAAACATGCGTCGCAGGGCCATCGCCAAGCTCCTGTAGCTGCTGTGCTTGTTGAGATAGATGCGGTGGCAGATTGAGCGGCCCTCGCGGACGACGGTGACCGGAGGGACGACGGTGGATGCCACGTCGTCACCGAGGGCCGACAGCCCTAGGAGCTTCCGGTGGTTGGGAACCGGAGGAGGCAGTGCACGCATGGCACTTGCACCGCCGGTGACCCGCGGGTACAAAGGAGAGGCGGTGCTCAAGTAGAGGCTGCCCTTCTCGTCCCACGGCCTCTTTGGTGCTTCCCGGTGAGAGTCAGGCCTGTTCGTGCCCTTCGTCATCCTCGTCGATCACCTCCTCTGCTTACCCAGCCTAAGAAATCCTCTTGGAATGAAGAGACGGTAATGCTAAGTAGGGTTTGGTAGTATCTCTCAACCGTCTGTTTGGCTTTCTTGTTTAATGTCTTCAGAAAGGTAGAGTTGTGTGACAAACTGGCCTTTCCAAAGGGGAGTAAAGAGCGTGACTTGAATGCCTTGTATTTCTTGTTGGTGAGAATTTGGTGGGAATGGAGAGAAGAGTGAGAGTAGAATAGGGTTTGTGTTCGGGCTGAGTTTTATAAGGAGAGAGGCCAAGGACAGAGGGGAGCAAAGTTGGGGTTGCTTCCAAGTGAGAAAGGGATGGTGACGATGGATGTTAACTTTTTAGCAAAGAGTTTTGAGATTGTTTTTCTGGGGATTGGCGGAAACGCGTAAAAGAGACGCTGCTGGGGACTCCTTGTCATCCGTGAGGGGGAAGACCGCGCTGCGGTCGCCGGACGGCCCGGCATTTGACTTCGGGTTGGCCCTTTGGGATGCCCACGGCTCTCTTGCAAGCACTAATCGGTGCATGGTTTGCACCATGGGTACTGTCCAACTATGGATGTTCACCATCAAAAACAGCATCATTGTTGATTACCGACCATCTTTTGACAGTGGCCATCAAGCATTATACAGCAGTGATCTACAGTGCAAACCACACACAGAGGATCATGGATCCCCTTTAATACCCCAAACAACAACCCCCCTCTCCAAATCTTTCCCTCCTTCCTCACCAAGGGTCATGCCATCCAATAATTTTAGCTAGGGATGGCAATTAGATCGAAAGCATGTTAGGTCAAAAATTTGTCCGTCCTAGCCTGAGCTATTTATTATACATGTCAAAAATGGAGACTAGGCCTGAACCATTTTATTAAACAGACAAACCAATCCAACCCACAACTAGTTAAGTTAAACGAGTTAAGCATTTCGCCATCTCTAATTCCACGTTATGTTTCTAATTCTAATTCTACATCATACATTAATAAATTTTATTATCACTTCAAATGTGGATTCTACTCTCAATTATTGGACATAGGACATATAGTTATAATGCACGATGCTTGTTCTAGTTGCAATCTTTATTTCTAGTCTAGCATGCAGACCATTTTTAGTATGATGGTCCAATGATGAGGTAGTGAAAGGATTTTCTAGATTTTACTAGTATGTCTTGCTATCTTAAAATTACCCTGGTCTTTCTAGGCTATTTTGAATCCTGCCTTCTGTAAATGATTTTGACTATTTTTCACCTTGATGAAGAGCTTATAGCACTTAGGGATGGAAATAACAAAGCAGATTTTTTTTTTTTTGTGCGTGTGTGTATGATTAGGTAGGACTAATCTCTACTTCTATCCTATATCTACTTCCCTACTCTAGAGGGCTAATTCCAAGAGGAATTGAACCCTTGTCCTCTTGCCTAAGTGGCAAAAGGTGATACCCCAAACAACAATCCCCTCTCCAAATCTTTCCCTCCTTCCTCACGGAGGGTCATACTATCCAATAATTCCAGCTAGGGATGGCAATTGGATTGAAAATATGTTAGGTCAAAAATTTGTCCATCCTAACTTGAGTTATTTATTAAACAGGTCAAAATGTAGACCCAAATCTGAACCATTTTATTAAACAGACAAACTAATCCAACCCATAACTGGTTGAATTAAGTTAAATGAGTTAGGCATTTTGCCATCCCTTCCAAGTTATGTTTCTAATTTTAGTTCTACATCATACATTAATAATTTTATTATCACTCCATATATAGATTCTACTCTCAATTATTGGACATAAGAGATATAGTTATAATACATGATGCTTGTTCAAGTTGCAATCTTTATTTTTAGTCTAGCATGCGAACCATTTTTAGTATGATGGTCCAATGATGAGGTGGCAATGAGCATAGAAGGGTTTTCAAAATTTGACTGGTATGTCTTGTTATCTTAAAATTATCTCAATCTTTCTAGGCTATTTTGAATTTTGCCTCCTGTGGATGATTTTGACTGCTTTTCACCTTGATGTAGAGCTTATAGAACTGAAGGATGGAAATAATTGAGCTAGATTTTTCCTTTTTTTCTCCGTGTGTGTGTGTGTGTATGATTAGGAATGAGTAATTTCTATCTTCTATCCTATATCTACTTTTCTACTAGAGGGCTAATTCCAAGAGGAATCGAAAAATTATCCTTTGCCTAAGTGGCAAGAGATGATACCAGCCACGTAAGCAGTCAACGATAATAGCTTGGACAGACTAGTCCAATATGCATAATGTCTAAAAGATTTTCTTTGCTGCAGAGTGTTGGAAATTGAATCTAGAAGAAATACAGGTTGTTCCTAGCACAAACAAGATACTCAAAAAAAAAAAGATCCAAGAAAGCTGAGTAAGTTTCCAATATATCCAATCGAAGTTACGACACCAATCAAGTATAAGATGTAATAAAGAAAAATGTTTATAAATGGTTCAAGGATCCCAACATAACAAATCATCTCTCAATTTTTTTTTTTAAAAAACAACTTTTTATTCAAGGGTTCTGATTTATATGATAAAAAAATACGGATTTTTGATTCTTTCGACCCTTTGAAATAGGAAAATATAAGCACAATATTGGGAACCATATTGAGCTACTGTTTTTATCTAAAAAGTCTATGTGTTATATGTATTTAATGAACCCACACTGGCTTGCTGCTAGCTAGTTTGGAATACAGGTCACATATTGGATCTATAACATGCGCAAGTAGCAAGAATTAAATTATAAAATACAGCAAAGAATATAGTAAATGAAACAAATTTTCTTCTTCCAATGAGGTTTCGGGTTCAAATTATCAAAAATCATAGGTTCGAGTTATAAATGATGCCGCAAGAATTTAAAACTAGATAGTACAGCATGGATAAATCTCTTTAATAAAAATGATAAAAAAAAGTGAGGAAAAAGTTCGACTCTTGGTATATTGTAATAGTTATTTTTTTCTTTAAAAAAAAAAACTGGATGCCATCCTTTTTCTTTTCTACTACATGTAATTATAAAATTTGGGTTTTTGATGCCATCCTTTTCTTTTCTAATTTTCATAATGGCATAATGAATAAAAGATGATTTAAATATCTTTAGAAAAAGTAACCTTCATAATTATTTTTAATTTGATTGACAGCTTGATGACAAATTGATGACGTTGTCGGCTAAAACCAGCTTGAAATCCAAGACAACCATTGCGGACAAAGAAATATATCTCTTTCAAGCTCAAACTCTCCGTTCAAAAAAAAAAAAAAAAACACCTGTGATTGAAGCGATCGTATGTCCGTGACCATGCCTCCACGCCAGCTTGCCATCCTTCGCGTTGCGGTTGCACGTGGACGGTCGGCTTTTTCTACGTTAAAATCCTCAAACCCGCAGAACATTCATCGCGCGTCCAACCGGGCTCCAGCTGGGAGAAATAAAACTAAAGGGCGAGGAGACCGACGAGACGGGAACCTCACGTGCGGCTCATGACACGTCACCCGTACGTAGTCCTGTTTCCTCCACTTCGCGATTCGAGAGTTGCATCCAGTTTTCGCTGCCGACACTGATTTTAGTTTTAAAAATTAAAGGTCCATTCATGCGCATATGCCTCAGTCTCAGTGATTTACAGAATCAAAAACAAATTATTAAAAATATTTCTCCTTTCCTTATTTACAAAAATGATTTTTTTTCTCTCAAATCTAAGAAAATTGATGCCCATAATGGTATAGATATAGAGAAAGATTAGAGAGAGATTGCTGGATCGAGGTTGGGCACAATCCAAACCTAACCTATATTTGAATCAGATCAGAAAAAGCTGTACCCTAATCTAATTCAAACGTCTTTAGATTTGGATCAAGTAGGATTTAGTCTTAATTTTATCAATTCAATAGAATTCTGGGCCAAATTAGATCGAATAAAATCAAATAGGAATCATAATAAACATGTATAACACTTTTAAACCCGGGAACCTTCAAGTTTGTTTATTTTCTCACTCCATTCTACCATCCATAGCTCGTACTTTTAGATCTTTTTTGTTCTACCAAAGCTTAATCGGACTTAAGTATCGGAGGATCCCTAGCCAGATCAAGTCAGATAGCTTTCGGTGTTTCTATTTTTTGTTCACACATTTTCTCACTTCGAGCAGACCATCCAAGCAGATCAAACGCCATTCGCCATCCGTCAGACTTTAGTCGCAGCAGGATCTATATCCAATACATATCTAAAATGGATCATATTTTTGAATTCAAACCTCATCCAAATAACTTTACTTCAAGATGGACCGGATTATTTTTCAATTGACTACGAAATACAGATATATATTTTTATTTGGCACATTAGGCTCTATGATGCCACATCAGCTTCTAAGTTGCTATAATAGCTCGTGTTCTGCCACATTGGGCTCTATGATGTCGCATCAGCTCTTGATTTACCACCACGTCAACTTCTAAGCTGCTATTCAGCTCTTGGTCTATCACGTCAGTTTCCGAGTTACTATTTTAGCTCTCAATTTAGGACGTCAGTTTTTCAATACATTTGTGATCTAATTTACAAACTTAAGTTGGCACTTATAGTATCTTTTTGAGTTTGAAAGGGGATGTTAGTATAATTTTATGAATCATAAAACAAATATGTATGAGCCCATATTATTATTTTTTTGTTAGTTGAATCCCATATTAGCTAGTATTATTTTTCTTTATTAGCATGATCTTATATCAGTCAGTATTATTGTTCTTTATTAGTATGATCTTTTTAGAGTGATTTTAGGGATCACATAACAACTTGTATCAGTGAGCATTATTTTTCTTTATTAGCATGATCTTATATCAATCTATATTATTTTTCTTGTATAAAGTTTGTACACAAGTATATATAACTTTTGAGATGTAACGAATATGATAAAACAGAAAAATAAAATTATTTTTTTTTTCTCTTCTTCTGTAAATATTTTAATAAATAGATCTATAACTATGGGAGAACAACGTTTCGGTTTGTGTACGGACAGAGTTGTTGGTGGCTGATTTGATGCATCTCACTAAAAGGATTCCTTATTGCGATAAACTCACAAAAAGATGTTGGAAAGCCCTCTCCCAGCAACCATTCAACCATAAAGTAACCAAATTCAGAATAAAAACTGCCTTTTTTAAAATAAATTCAATGTTCTTAAAGTCATTTATTTATAGTAAAGAAGGTAGATAAGTAAGGAGAAGAAGGCAGCTGAGTAAATACTGAGATTTTATCAGTTTGACGTAGATAGGTTCTCACAGGAGAGAAAGAAACATCATTTTACCAGACAGGTAAGTATTTTTGCATCTATCTGTTTTCCCCACAGTTAGATAGAGATGCCTAGCTTCTACGTGTAACATCTCTGCACCAAAGTCTAGTCTGATAGCTTATAAGCCTCATAAGCCACTATAGTTGTGGAGTCAACAGCCAACCGAGCATCAGAAGTTTTAACTTCAGTGAGCAGTCATCACCTCGTAGTAGAGCCAATTCTGATACTTCTTAAGTTGACCAAATATATTATTAAAAGAGATGTTCTGTTCTCTCTAATAAGATACAGGGAAGTGCCTCACTTCCTCCACAATTCATCAAAAACAAAAAAAAAAAAACAGAGAGATGTTCCACATTCTCTTTAAGAAATGGGATGATTCAGACAGCTTACCATCTTTAATTCTTATGGGAGGGTTCATCATTTGATGGTCATCAACTATTTTATTGCAAGTTGGCACTCAGGGCATCTAGTTGGCAGCTGCTTCCTCTCTTTTTAAAATCGGTCATGCCAAATGAATACCATATAGATTTATAGAGTAGTTCATTAACAATAATGTGATCAGTAAATCATATATTATGACAAAAATGTTATCGGCAGATCAGCTGGAGATCATTAACTTAATGAGACAAGCAACAACTTTGCTTTAGTTAGGAAGATTACCTATATTAAACAAACACAACCGCATGAAGTCAGCTCTACTTCAATTCCATATCAACTATATTTCGAAGAACAGAAATGCTAAATCAGATGGGTATGATGTTATTTACCAATTTAGAAAATCAAAGTCATGACATCCTGGAACAGGGGCAGGCCCCAGTGGCTTGGCTTAAAATCTAAATGAAACAGTGGCAAGTTCTAGAGGAGTTAGATAAAAATAATAATAGTAATAAACACACTTAGGCATTACCATATCCGTAATTTCCTTAGCTAAAAAGACAAAGGGCTTCAGGCGAAGTTCAATAAACACATAATTTAATCAAAATGAGTAGAGAAGTCAGCTTTTATTCACATAAGGTCTGATCATGTACAAAGGAACTAAGGGCAACTGTATGGCATTTGATATTGGCTCGATCATTCAGTATCCGTTCATGTAGAAAAGTATTCATTGATCAGAAACCAACAAGCCTCGTACAATTTCTTTGGAGTAATCATCATGTCTCATTGTTCCTCAATCAATTCGTATTCAAGGAAATCTTCGCTGTAAAGAACTCTTCCAAATCACTTTTCCCTGTTTCATTAAGTTCTTGATCTTTTAACCCTTCTGCACTTTTTTGACATACGGGTTTTGTTGCACATGATGTGATCAAGTATAGCAATATGAGGAACATAAAATGGAGAACCACCGTGTTTATGTTGATCATTGTAGTTTGTCATGAATGTTGTGAGTGATTTTGTTGATTTCTCAGCAATTATGACAAGTAACAGAAATCTTATTGCAAGAATAGAAATTCTATCAAACAGGTAACTAGATATTAGTTCTTACAATCCTTTACCAGAGGTGTCAAACAGACTCCAAAATCTTCTTCAAAATCCCCCTTTATCATATTCCAAGTATTCTATTGCTTGTGCAATTAACTATTGCCACAAGATTCCATTTATATCAGTCCAATGTAACTGATTACAATTATACTCTTTTTATTTAAAATACCAGTAAAATTAATTTAAAATGATTTATTAAAATATGACAATACTTCATTCAATAGCTCTTTGTATGCTTCTTTTCCTCTTATTTTCTAGAAACGCTGCCTTATATGCTTCTGCACCTGACTCTGTCTTCTATCTGACTATAAACCCTAAATCATAAAAACCACCAAAATAGCAGCACATAATATCTCTGTAAGGAAGGTGCAGCTCACCATGATTCTTCCTTGGAAGAGCTATTTAGCCACAAAAACATTCTCTGAATATATTTTGACAGGTCACATTTTTTTCAATACCACAGAAATGTAGTATAGCCTAGACCGATCTGCATGACCACCAAGAATTTTGAAATTGCACCTTCGGCACGTAAAAAGTTGGACCCAATATAGACAACATATTTTTTGCTTTTAGTTGGTTACTTGTTCTGATTTCTGTGTATTAAGGACTTCATAGTCACAACATCTGGAAGTATATAGAAATTCCAGATTTCTGGTTTAAACATATGAATGTTAGGAGACATCGACATGAAAGAAGCAAAACTATTTCTTGATTGTTTAAGAAATAGGGAGTTGCATAAAATGCATTGGACTGTGGGGTATTCATCTGAGTTACCATATTACCAGAAAGAACTAATATGACAAAAAATGTATCAACTTTCTGCCTTTTAATACCAATTTGATTTCATTTTGCTCATCCAGAAGCAGAACTCTTCGATAATAAATTGGACATTCTGCATGGCAGAATCATGCAGAAATAATTAAAAAGCTTCACTAAGGCTAAGTAGGTCCAGCAAAATGAATCTTGATCTTTTAAATCATTCTTACACATTCCCTTTCATATTCTAAATAGAAAGTAGCATGAATCTTGAAACAAATTATTCTTTATTAATTTCTGCTTACATCCCTGCATTTTTTGCCGCAGCTACTCCTGATGGTGCATCTCCAAACAGCATTTCTCTTACAATATACCATAGTTAGCAAATGAAAATATCTCGTTTCTGATCACCAACAGTTACACTTTTAGCTCTATTTTTGTTTCCAGTTGGTATTAACCTGTTGATTCAAAGCATAATATAAATTATAATCAGAGGCGAAGCCATTGTTCTTCAGGGATAGGCAATCTAACACTTGCATCATTGAATTCTATCCTGTTAGTAGCAACCACATTAAATCTGTTCTCAATTTGACCCAAATCAGAATGACTCCAATGACAAAGTTCCCTACGTACCTTGTAAAGCTTTTGCCCAAAGGATCCCATCGGGGATCCACTCACTTGAGGGTATTCAAACCAAAAAGCTGGTTTCAGGTACGTGATAAAAAGGATCAGTATTAATCAGAAGTGATATGTTCCAAATTGTGAACCTCTCTATGAGGAAAAGGATAAAGGCAGGCAGATTGCAAAAGGCCTGATCAAGCCAGACCCACACCCAATTCATAGCCTCCTGATTAGAGAAACCCAAAGCAAGCAAAGCAGATCCACAAACTGCCTAAATTGCCCAATTTTAGTAGTTAAACGAAAAACGCCAACCCCCATTTTCATCATTCGCATGCAAAATACGCTTAAAATAACCCATAATAAGCGAACGTAAGTTGAGTGTTAATACCTTAGCAAGTTTTTTCCACAAGGCTCTGTATCCAACAACATGTACACTAGCATACACCCCTGACAAAAACCAGAGGCCAACCAGGTGAGTTGATGATACCATGAGCCACCTGATTCCACATTGCCTGTACATTTACCATAGCTATCTATTTTTTTCCATAAGAATATGTTGCGATGGGCAGGGAGGATAATGAAACAAGAAGAAAAAGAGAAAAAGAGAAAAGAGAAGAATAAGAACATACAATTTTTATGTAGTTCGGTCTATTGACCTACATCAACGGGCAAAGACGATGCAAAAGCTTCACTATAAAAAAATGGAGATTACAGAGAACAAAATTACCTCACAAACTCTAGCCTCGGATACATCCGATCTCTAAGACACTTAATTGTTATTCTCTCTTGGGGTTACAAAAAATTTATAATTAAGTCGACTTAGACTCAAACTGGTGTTCCTACAATAATCAGATTAGAGCAATATAAAACTAGTGTCTTAAGCCAATTTGGACTTGAATTGATGTCCAAAGTTGATTTGGACTTGATCTTCTAGAACTTGTAAACTCAAGATATAGTCAACAGAATAGAAGATGAAGCACTTTGAGCTGGAATGGCAAAATGAGACCACTGCTTGCCAAACAAATAAGCAACATAGCTAGCATGATGTCCATTTAGATGAGTTTCCAACAAAATAATCAGAGAAGGATTATGTTCTTTGATAATAGTGATCACACGATTACATGCATCTTTTTTTGATGCATCCCTACAGTTCTATGATTACAACTCGCATGAGAAAGTATCAAAAATTAAGTAGTAGGGGTATTCCCCAATATTTCACTTTTTTTAGATCTGACACCTAAGTTGGACATCGGAGTCGGATAGAGTGATGCAAATGAGCCGAGTAGCTTGCAAGCTGTTCGAGCTTGACTCGAGTTCGAGCTCAACTTAACTCTTATCGATCTTGAGTAGCAAAAATACTCGCCTTGAAGACTCGTGAACCTAGTCAAGTATATATATATTTTAATGATATTACATTTTATTGACAATATATTATTAATTTAATACTTTTAAATATGATATTATATCATATTTTATTTTAACCATATTTTTTAATTGTGATTAAGCCTCAAATTCAAATTCGAACTCGAGATCAGGTATGGCTCGGTTGATATTCAAGTTGAGTCGAGTTGATCTTGAGTATTACTTTTTTTTTTTAAAAAAAAACCAAGTCAAAATTAATTTTGATTCGAGTCTCGAGCTCAAGTATTTTAAATCGAGTCAAGATCGAGTCTCTAGCTATTCAACTCCTTGGCTCAATTCCACCCATAGTCGGATATTTAACATGTTAGGCCATAGCTGTTTGACTGTTGGGACCCAAACCCCCATACTCCACCCTAGTCAGCCTATTCGAGGAATGGCTCTCCCTTTAACCCCACCCACGCTTGAATATAAAAACCAATTCCATACTCGAATCCCTCTACCTTGGGGACTTCCACCGAGGGGACCAAATCCTGAACTAGAGAATGCGGATCTAAGACTCCATTCCGGAGGACTCTCTCATGATATGGTGAAGCAACCGCAGCCTCAGGGCTCTTGGAAAGCTAATTCGGGAACTCCCAATAACAATGACCACATCAATAGCAGATGGAGAAAATTCTTTCATTCTCGATTTGTTGCTAGAAATATTTTTGATACCCCAGGACCTCAAGCTTTCTTTCAATTGGAGCCGAGCACAAGTTTGACTTCCTTAAATGGACAACTTTCAACCCAACACAGCATATGGGCTTGATCCGACCCAACCACGAATTCGATTGCGTGCATCCCAGATTACATGGCCCTAACCTCTATTTAGGCTGCAGACCTGTGTCTTCAAAGCGCGGCCCCTAAATTATTTCGATTTTACCGCCAGGTCCGTTGCTTTTCCTGCAACCCGGGGTATTTCTTCGATCCGCCAACTCGCAAACCAACCAATGAAATGCGAGATCTCCTGATCGGACGGATAAGAACAACAACTTATAGGCCTCGCGGATCGCAGTCCCATCCAACGGCTGACGCGATTCGTAGCCCTCTATATAAAGGACCCGTTGTCGTCGTGTGTTCCAGGCCATCGGCGCTGGGAGCTTTGAATTCCCCTCCAAATCGAGAGCGAGAGAGAAGAATCGGAGATGTCGGGGCGAGGCAAGGGAGGCAAGGGATTGGGGAAGGGCGGGGCGAAGAGGCATCGCAAGGTCCTCCGCGATAACATTCAGGGCATTACGAAGCCCGCCATTCGCCGCCTGGCCCGCCGCGGCGGCGTCAAGCGCATCAGCGGCCTCATCTACGAGGAGACGCGCGGCGTCCTCAAGGTCTTTCTCGAGAACGTCATCCGCGACGCTGTCACCTATACCGAGCACGCCCGCCGGAAGACGGTCACCGCCATGGACGTCGTCTACGCCCTCAAGCGCCAGGGCCGAACCCTCTACGGCTTCGGCGGTTAAAGGAAGAAAGAAGAATTCGCATCAGCGATTCACTAATTTTCTAGGGTTAGGGTGAGGGTTTTCTCGCCTGCTGTTGTTTCCTCTTTTTTTGATGTAAAAAAGAGTATTGTTGCATCAGCGATTCTCATGAATGTTGTCGCTATTTCATCTGAATGTAAGTATAGGGTATTAGATTAAGTACTGGAAATGGTTACAATTTACTCAGTTTTTTTACTTCACTTTTCCTCATCAGATGTTTTTATCCATGCGATAATGTCCCTTGGGATGCGCTATTTGGATCTGCTCATTTTTTGAAGTTCTGTGGATCTGTTTCACTCCTGCACCTAAGGCTAAAGTCTCGTTGTCAGATAATTTTGTTGGAATCCCCAATTAGACCTGCAAGCTTGGAGCACTTGGCCTTTATTCTTTGGTTTAGTCATCCAGTTCTATACCGTCCGGGTGTTGGCTGGGAGCAAGCACTGATCTCCATGGATTCAATATTCTCCTGCTTTCATGCTAAGCAAGGTTAGTGAGAGCCATCCATGCAGGAATTCCAGGATGCTAAGTTCAGTTTCTTGGCCCATCATGGAAGATTTTTCCACCCTAATTATTACAGCGACACGTATTTGTTATTGTCACAGATTGTTCTGGTCTTGTTTGTATTGTTATTTCATTTCAGGTCCTTTTCTCTCCATGAGGTTTCCTGGATAAGGAATGCTACCGTCCTGATCAAGTAACGTAGGGGATAAAATGGGCCAGGTAGGAATTCCTTATTGCTTGATCTGGATCAAAGGTTGGTTTTCGGGGTCATGTACGAGTTCCTTTTGGATTTCATTATATAGATTTATAGGTTGGATCGAGGGATGTATCCAATCCTATTTTTGCTGCTCTTGTTAATGAATCCCCAACTTTTTGGTTTTCCTCGTCTGTTGCTTGGCAACAAGGCTGTCCTTTATTGCCAAAGAATACTCAAATTCCAGCAGGCAGCTCGTATCGAATCCAAATTCCATTTGGCAGAGTTGCTCCTGCCAAGTATCATTTCTCTTGGTCTTTGAGAGAATTCAATTTTCAGTAGAACAGTTCACATATTTCGAAGGCTATTGGTGCTTCATCAGAAATAGTTAACTTGGCAATGGGCACCAAATCAAGGTGTTGAATGATCCTTGGATCAATGCTATTTCCTTGAATAAATCCCCAGTTCCTTCAAATGCCTCTATGCTCTAGAGAACATTACTTTTTCTTAATTTTTCAATGACAATGGTGGATGAAATATTCCTTTGTTGAATGAAACTCTACCGGAAGATTTGGCTAATCGGGTTATCACAACACTTATTCCTGAAGCACTAGCGAGGACCAAATGGTTCGGAGTAAGTTGAGGGTCAATGATGTGTAGACCTCCATAGCTAATCATAATTTTAACTGGATTTGAAAGTAATCAGTAATTCCTAGAGTAGACTCAAAACTCTTTTGGTTGAAAGTTGAATGGGATTAAGTCTGACATTATCTCACAAAGGCCTTCTTAATTAATTACATATCAGCTCAACTTACCTACTTTTGCCTCTCAAGAGTCAATATTGAAGCTCATTTCAAACCCTCAAATACCTGAATTATCCCGTTCCTTGGTCTTTAATGCTGCTGGTTCGTTATTATGAAGCACAAGAAACCAGTGTTTCAGGATTCTCCTGAGATGCAGTATTTTGGTGATCTTGCTAATTGGTTGACATTGGAATTCTTTGAGCTGCAGTATTTATGGCCCCGGGGCATTGGCAGGTCCATAAGCTCATAAAACAACGGTCCAACCTATGTTTCTTGGGTACCCCCTCCCGGGACATGCTGAAGGTGAATTTGACAGCACGATCAAATGGGTCCATGCCAATGCAGGTTTCATCATCTTAAATGCTCAAAGCCAAGGTCACCTATGCTTGTCCGTGCTGGCTCTGTCCCAACAATTGAGCTGCGGACAGCATGGGAAGGGTCCATGGTGGCTGTTCGTGACATCAAATGCTCTAATATCTCTGCTATGGTCATTCATTGGATTGGATGAACGATGCCACATCAACATTGAAAGGTCAATCCCCTACTACAGGGTATCTACCTAGAAGCATCATCACGTCAATTTTTAAGAGCAGGTCATGTTTTCCATGAAGCTAACGGTAACGATGAGAACTTACTGTTCCAAATTCAACCTTCCTCCAGAGCTACAATTCCATTCCTCATACTAATGTTTCCACTATGGCCTTCTTTAAGATTGTAATTGTGTTCTATTTCTCTTTTCTTTTGTTCAGGTCCTAGACTTCTCAATATATCAAAAAAAAGGGCTATTTATTAGCAAAACCGTGGATTCCTTCTTGCCAAGGTGAATTAACATGCACCGCAGTATTTTCTTAAGATGAGAAAAAAAAAGAAGGAATGATGCTGCTGTTGTTGATCAGAGAAGTCGCAGAACAAGGATCACATTCTGGGACCTACTTGATGTAGGGGTAGTGGGTCATACAACGAACGATACAACAATTTTTCTGGCTTGGGAAAAAGTAGCCTCTAAATGTTTCCATGAACTAAATTTCAGTTCAAAGGTCATATGGTGATATTAGTAAAGGTATTACAAAGATTTCTTCAGGAGCCAATACTCCAACTGAATCTAACTCCCTCTACTTTGCCAAGATATTTATTTGAAAGAACTACTGAAAAAGCTAAAAAGTGTATGAAGTTATAGAGCTATAGTTTTCTAAATTAGCAGTCAGTAACTCGGATAAGAAGAATAAATAGCTATTCTAGACCGCAAAAATAGCTCCGTACTGATCGCCAAACACATTCTTTCTATTACAATGTGCACTTTGTATCCTGAGACCAGCATATTTCAAGTTACCCAAGTATATGGCATGGCTACACATCTTCAGGAACAAGCTGTGGAATGTTTTTATAGATAACTAGCTCTATAAGCACCATTTATGCAATAAACATAATTTTAGACGAAGACATAATCACCTATGCCCTAATAGACTTCAAAATGCAGACAGGGCAGGTTATCCAATCATTAGCACTTTATCCAAAGAGCTAGCCAAAATATGTTATTTATATTTTTAGATTTATATAAGTATCCAAAATCTCTCTAGTACATAAGCATGCAAGACCGGACTAACCACGCTTGCACAGAACCTCACACACTTTCCTACTCGAGTCAGTCCTTGTTAAGCTAAGGATTCAAATTCAATTAAAATCCAATCACAAACACCATGACCAACCCATGGTCAATTCTAAAATAGTTCGTATAGTATTTCCTAGTTCATATGGACCATGGATCGGGTCTGTTCTAATATCATTTATCATGACCTAAAATCTCACATTAGAAGCCTAGTTAGAAGGTGTTATTTGGGTTCCCATTATAAAGTACTCATGACCTTCATATCGTATAACCAATATGGGATTAAACACACGCCTGCATTGGCTCTCACAATTTCTTAACCCAAGCTCCATCTGCAATGTAGATAGCCAAATGACTTGTTTTGGATGTGGCAAGAGATTGCAAAGATGAGACTTCATCTGCAGTTGTTGCATATTTAAAACTAGCATATAATCATGGTACCTTGAATTTAATAAGAAATTACAGAAGCATGGAAAGGTAGGAAATAATGAAAAAATAAAAAGCTCTAAAATACAAACAAAATTATAATAGTCTATAAATAAATAGTAAACAACATTTTTATTCAAGGCAAAGAACAAGATAGAACCAAATACAGAGAACATAAGGCTAATATTTGAAAAAAGGGCAAGAAATATAACAATAAATTCAATGCAAATAATAATATTTTAAATACCAAAATTATTCCCACATCAAAATTTGAAAAATCAAACAAACGGATATCATATAGATGAAATGCAAAAAAGAAAAAAAGAAAATGAACAGATTAAAAAGAAGAAGAACTCAAGGCTAAATTGATATTCACAGTAAATCACCTTGATGAAAAGAGATCATATCTTGACAAAGAGAGGTAAAACAGGAAGTTAGGTACTGAAAGAAGGGTGGATACCATGGTCCAACAAAAGGAACTTGCAGTTGGCAATGCAAAGGATGCTAGATTTAGAAAGCAAAACCTGAGAGCAATATAAAAAATGCTCTTCAAGGGAGCTTCAAATCCGCAATAAGCTCAAAACTAGGACACAGCACAAGGAATGCCAATATTGAATTAATCTAGTTTAAACAAAAAAACTGATACTCTTCAAGGGATTTATCAAAACTTTGTACATACATAGTGTGTTTCAGACCTTTCACACATGTCGCATAAGAATTCATTTCCTTCCTGCAATATGCACAGAAATGAAACAATTGAGCATCTAAAAGGAACATAAATTGGGGCTTAACTTTGAGAGATTCTTCAATTTAGAAATGCATTGGGCACAGATTTTGCATCAAGAGAGAGTGCTGGAAGATGATTCAAAATCTGAATACTTTGTGGCAACATGAATTTTAGCGGTGATGCTGCCCCTTTAAGTCCTTTTCCCCACACCTCAAACTATGAGTAGGCTTTTCAGCAAAAAAAAAAAAAAAAAAAAAAAAAAAAAAACTTTAAGTAGGATGGGAAACAACATGAATTTTGTACCATGCTTTTTCAAAAAAAGGGCACACCAAAAAAATTATGAAATACTCAAAAAGCAACAGAATTTTACATGAAAGCATGGTGTCCTAGGCACTAGCAAACATTTAAAATGCAGTAAAGGCAGACTAACCAATAATTTAAATTATAACATATTCCTGATTGTCCCGTTGGGCTCCCACATGAATTTCAGGTCGAACTCCTTAACACAAGCTTCATCTGCATATAAATAACCAGATCAGTTGTAAGCTATTGGCTTCTGCATGTAGTAGGACGCTACAGAGATGAGACTTTACCTAGAGGTACAGTTAGGCATTTGACCGCTACGTTTTATCTGCAATGCAACCATGCTATTTAGAGTTCAATATGAAAAACAGACCTATTAAAGAACGGGAAACAACCAATGGAGTATATGTTCTTAAATCATTATAATGATGAACAATCAAAGCCATCACCAACAACTCTTTCTAGGGCAACATAAAGTGAGGAAATAAAAATCTCTAAAACATAAATAAAAGTATAGCCCATAAACAAATAGCAAGCCAATATTTTCGTTCAAGGCAAAGAGCAAGATCGAACATGATCCACAAGCATTACCATTGAGCTCTATAGTAGCATGCCTTGATAGCATGGCAAATATTAAACATGAGAGAGCAATGACGAGTAGAGAAAGGCATTTAGGGCATATTTAGGGAGAGTTGAACTTTAGAATAGGAATTGAAATGAGTGACTTCTATTCCAACTGTTTGGTTGGGGGGAGCCCCATTCCCGTTCCAATTCCAAGGAGAATTGAAATATATCCCAATCCCCCAAAACTCAATCTCTATTCTCTCAGTATTCAAATCCCATTCTTATTCGATTCCGATCATGAACCAAATGCGTTGGGGGTATATAGCTATTCTGATTCCCATTTCAATCAATTCTGATTCCGATTCCAGTCGTGAATTAAATGCACTCTTAAATATTTTGTAATTAGGCATTGATAGTTTAACAACAGATTGGATGGCCCTGAAGTGTTGGGGAAAATGATGATGATGATGTGCATTTTTATTGGTGGAAATGATGACGGGCGTTTTTAAGTCATCATAAATACGATCTGTGGATATGATTTTGCATATTTCGCAGATACGATGAAGTGAATCAAAGTACGAAGTGTATGAAAACAAATTAATTGAACTTCACCTTGTTTTCAGATCAACATAAAGAACTCCACAAGAATAATTACCGACCTTATGATCAAATCAAAGGAAGAAAACATAGCTAATCTTTGAACAGGCCACCGAGAACAGATCATCTCGTCAAAAATCGATAAATATAAGAATGAAATCAAGAGAGGATAACGTTAACAACGTACCAGATCTCCAGATCTCTTCAAGGTATCATTTGGAGAGAAAGAATCTAGGGTTTCAATCCCCCCTAGAATAGGAATGATGTGATCTATGGCTCCAGCACCACCACGATGCCCCCATCTCTCTTTGTTCTTGGATCCTTCGAAGCAGAGTACTGAGAACATGTAACAAATTAACCAAGCTTTGTCTTGTTTTTAGATCCAACGGCTTGAAATCACATTTCAAGAAGTTCACCTCACTTCGATAAAGCGATTGCTTCGGACAACAATAAAACTAGGATCGAATTCAACGCATCAATAAGATCTTGTTTTTACCGAACCTAAGATCACTCGAGTTGGTCCAATCAAAGGACGAAAAAACGAATAGATCATGTGAACGGAAAACCTATTCAAGAATCAATATATGTGAGAGCGAGATAAAGAAAAAAGTCACTTTTAACGACGTCCCGACCAGAAGGATCTCCTCAAAGTATCACTGGCGAGAATGTAGGGTTTGAGTCCACCACGATTCCCATTCTCCGGCAACGTCCTCTTCTTTCTTTAAAGAGGGACCTCGGAATTCTTGAAGGAGATTATGGTTTCCAGAAGAGCGAGATCCTCTTCTTTCCCTGAGAAACAAAAAAAGAGGGACCTCAAAGAGATTAGGGTTAAGTGTTCTGGACGAGACAAAGATAAAGGGAGAGGAAGAGTGAAGTTCGAGGAGGAGGAGGAGAGATGAGAGAGAGGAGGAGGAGGTGATGAGATGCCGCATGACTTAGGAGAAGACGGAAGGAGGGTGGTGTTGGGTACCGGGGACTTGCGGTCCCGATCCCCGGCCCAATCGCCCAAATGTTGAACTGATTCGGTTGGCTTGTACCTTAGGACCGACTTATAGGTAATGCAGCTTTTTTTTGTTGCCTTTGGTCCTTACTTAAGCTAGTCCACACAAGAGATTCGGCAAGGAAAATTAATCAATGATGTGGGGAAAAATTGAGATTCAATTCCAAGAGGACAACGAAATTACAAGGAATAGTTGGCCAAGGGACAGAAAGTGTCCTTGCCTATCCTAAGAACAATTTAAGGAGAATGATGTTCTCCACCTTAGCCCAAGCCTTTCAGCCGAATGACCCCTAAGGGACCAAAGGGATAACCCTTTACAATGACTCAAAATATGATAGATGATAAGATAGATCCTTCGCTCGGCCCTAATGGCCTCTT
>JAOXJJ010000001.1:5096216-5110319 GCA_025769935.1 Phoenix roebelenii
CGGATGGCGGGCTTCGTGATGCCCTGAATGTTATCGCGGAGGACCTTGCGGTGCCGCTTCGCCCCGCCCTTCCCCAATCCCTTGCCTCCCTTGCCTCGCCCCGACATCTTCGACTTTCCACGCTCTCCTCGGTCTCGGGCGCTTTCGATGAGGAAGAAATTCCGAAGTCGCCGCCCCAGTCACGATGGAAAGGTAATCAAAAGAAAGCGTCTTATATAGAGAGCTACAAATCGCGTCGCCCGTTGGATGAAACTGCGATCCGCGAGGCGAGTACATGTTTATTTTGGTCCGTCCGATAGCGAGCTCTCGCATTTCATTGGTTGGAAGGGGAGTTGGCGGATCGAAGAAATGCTCGCGTGCGAGGAAAAGAAATGGCACGGGCGGCAAAATCGAAATAAAATATATACCGCGCTCAGGCGGTGGTAATCCGAATGCACCACCAGCAAAGTCGTGGTTGGATCGGATCGGGCCCACGCGCAATGTTAGGTTGAAAATTATCAATTTAACGAATTCAAGTTTTGCTATGCTTCGATTGAAAACTCGAGGTCCTGGAGCAACCCAATTCGACCAGTGCTTGTTCAACAAAGACAAGTACCCCAAGTTGTATGCCCAGGCAAGTGCAAAACTTTTTAGACTTATTCAGATATTTGGGCTGAAAATTTTATTAGATTTATGAATTAGGTCAGTGGAACCAGCACAATCATACTGATTAGCCCTATATTAATAAGTACCTAGAAATAGCGTGGAGTGGGCTAGCTTGAATCTCTAGAAAGAAAAAAAGTGCTATGCTAGTCTTGAGTATTTATGAATGTAGATTTAAGCCCAATCTATAATTCTATGATTTTGCTAATTGCATTAGTTGCTGGAAACTGGACCCGAAGATGACCGCGGACCAAGGAGGAGGAGCTTTGGCAAGAGACGCGGCGGCGGGCTGCACTCTCCGGGGGATCTGCAAGAAGCCGATGGCCAGGGGTTCCAGTGCCGGCCCTCCGATGCTTAAGTCAGAGGATTTTTTTGTGGAGAAAAGAGAGAATGCGTGAGAGAAAAATTCCTCCTCTCCCAAAAGGAAGAGTCCCCTCTTATAAGAGGGGTGCAAGTGTTACTTGTGACTGGACGTGACTGTGCGAATTAAAAAGTTACCGTTATGATTGGCCGTAATCGTGTGAATTAATGAGTTGTCGTGAATGGCTCGAGATTTTGGGCTGGCTGGAGGCTCGTTGAGATCATGCGCATTTAATCGTTGACAGTCGCTAGGGTGGAGATCGCGGGATTGGATTTCGAATGAGGAGAAGGACTTGATTTCTGGTGGAGTGGAGGGGTCTGCCTCGTCCTTTAACTGGGTCTCTTTTGGGGCTTGAGGTCGATCAGGCTCAGCATAATTTGAGACTAAGGCTGCAAGGCTGCGAGCTCTGAGGTCTGGCGTCTCGAGGTCGGGCGCCTTGAGGTCGGAGGCCCTGAGGTCGAGTGCCTGAAGGTCGGACACCTTGAGGTTGGGTGCCCTGAGATCGGGCGCCTTGAAGGTTGCCGTTGTTGTGCTCGTTATCACATGCCGGCGATATATCCACGTCTTTTGGGCAATCCATTTTTCCACCAACACTACCCCCGATTTCCGAGTTTGAGCCGTTTGCGAGCTCGGGTGAAGGAAGTAATTATCTTCGTCACGCCGATGGCATCAGACAGCTTTGAATCGTTTCGCCGTTTCGCGTGCTTCAGGGGCATCTTTAATGAACACACGAGGCGACGTTTTTTTGCTTTTCGAGGTAGTCTCGGGCTGCAGGTTCATGATGGGGCTCCAGTATCCGATGAGACGCCATTTTGATTCTGCTTTTAAAGCGTCAATCCGAATTGATACGCTACTTCGATTTCTGAGGCAGACATGTGGCGCCATCTAGACGGGAAGCGTGGTTTGGCCTTGCCAATCTGAGCCGTTGGGAGGATCTATATAAACCTCGGTCTGGCCCTAAAAGCTCCCATTTGGCCGCCGCAACTTTTGTCTTCTTCTTCCACCTTCTTCTTCCTTTCTTTTCTTCTGTTGCTCAATTCCCTCCGGCGGCGCTCCGAGGCGTTTTCTGGTGATCACCTTAATCCCTCGCTTTCGGCCGTCGGCGTTCTCAGTGAAATCCACAGTAGGTCTCCTACCCACATTTGCTCGAAGGGCTGCCATTTTCCTTTTCTTTCTTCCTCTTCCTTTTTCTTTATTTTCTTCTATTTGGTGAGTACGGTAATGTCTGGCGGTGTTTCATCTTTCGATGGGGATCTTTCTCATAGGAGGGAGGTCGCACCGGAGATAAGTCGTGGCCCAGATAGAGTCGGGTCAAATTTGGCCGAGGAGGAGTTGGACTTGATCCGGGTCCGGTTCTTCCCACAGCACGGGTTCCGCCTGGAGCCTACGAGGTCGGAAGATCGGATGACTAGACCTCCTTCGGGCCGGATTGGGGTATATGTAGAGACACTCTAGGCCGGCCTACGGTTTCCTCTGCACAGGTTCGGGAACGAGCTCCTAGCGACATACCAGCTCATCCCAGCGCAACTCGCTCCAAACTCGTGGAGGACCATTGTTGGCTTCTTTTCCCTTTGCCTCGCACACGGGATACCGGCCTCGGTAAACGTCTTCCATTGGTATTTCATGCTGAAATCCAACCCTGCGGACGGAGAGTGGCTTTACCTTGCCCTTCGGGGTGGTAAGCCATTCTTGCAAGGTGTTCCTTCCTCCATTCGTAGGTGAAAGGAGAAATTTTCTTCCTTTCCTCCAAGCGCACGTGGGAGTTCGACCCATCGTGGGGGCAGCCTCGGCTCAGGACCATCAACACACCCCCCAAATTTTTGGTGAGCGAGCAAAGGATTCTCGATGCTCTTCGCAGCCTCGGGGGAGATATTCTTCTGAACGACCTCCTGAGCGAAGAAGCCCTGGTGAACGTTGGCCTAAGCTCGACGCGCTCCGAGGGTAAGGACGGCTGCACTGCTCCTCCCTTATTTCACCGTCCTTTGTCTTGCTTGTTTTCTTTTTTACTAACATTTTTTGTGTTAATTTGACACTTGAACTCTTTCTCCTCTTCAGACGTTGCAGAGATGGTGACCAGTAATGCGGCCCTCCTCGCCAGATACAAGAAGAGGGTAGCTGAGGCCGGCGGGGTTCAACCTGTGCCCAGGAAGAAGGCTAGGCTGGCCTCAACTCCTGCCCCCGCCGAGGGGGGGGACCCTGAGGTCAGGACTTCCGAGTTCATTCGGAAGGAAGCTTCCCCCATCGAGCGCGCGAGCTCTTCCAGGGGTGCGAGGGATCCTGCGGCCCCAGCTTGCCCGACACCCATTTCTCAGCGACCTCGCCAGGTCGTCCGCCTGCGGCGCTCGGGTCCTGAGCTGGGTAGTGGTCTTGGGGTCCCGAGCTCTTCTCTACCGAGCTCAGCAAGGCCCAGCCTCCCGAGATCTTCAAGGGCTGACATCCCGAGCTCGTCGAGGGTCGGAGACCGTCCCGAAAGAAGGCCCTTCTGCCCGAAATGGTTGGTCTACGAGGGAGATTCGGCCCTCCATGACAGCAACATCGCTCGTGAAGTAGTCCGCTACGCGTTGCTTCCTCCCGACCGAGCCAAGTTCGAGGCTTGTCAATTAGACCTACTACTTCGCCATCCGAGTAAGTCATCTTCCTGCTTTAATTTTTATATCTTTTTGAATTCTAACTTATGCTCACCTCCACTTTCTTTCTTTACAGCACCTTCATGAAATCGACATGCTAGTAGTTGTGGCGTCCGAATGTCAAAACAAGGCTCAGAGGAGCCAAAGGGGGCAAGAGAAGGCCGAGAGGAA
This sequence comes from Phoenix roebelenii, assembly GCA_025769935.1. Lineage (NCBI taxonomy): Eukaryota > Viridiplantae > Streptophyta > Magnoliopsida > Arecales > Arecaceae > Phoenix > Phoenix roebelenii. The sequence goes on from JAOXJJ010000001.1 coordinate 5,100,018, forward strand.
GCTCGGTGAAGCCGAGGCTGCACGGAGGGAGGCCACCGCAAGGATAGAGGCTGCTAAGGCCAAGTTACGATCTGTGGTCGAGCACCTCGATGAAGAGAAGGCCTCGCATGCTCTGGCTAGGTCAGAACTCTGCGCCTCTGAGGCGCGTTTGGTCGACGCCCACTCCGAGATCGTCGGCCACAAGTACGAGGTGGGGGTCCTTCGATTGAAAATCGACCAACTCGAAGCTTGAGAAAGAAGGGCGTTGGAGCAAGCCCAGAATGCGGTGCAGATCTTTCGCAAGTCGGACGAGTTTCGCGAGCTGATGGAGGAAGAGGCGGTTGACGGGCTTATCCGTGGCTTTAAGGATATTCGGAGGTAGATGTTGAGGATTTGTCCCAAGTTCGACCTCCATGAAATTCAGCCTCATTTGAGGGTCATTGAAGACGATAACGAGCCCGAAAGTCCTGAAGACGATAGCGCACTCGACGGTGTGCCTGAGAGTCCTGAGGCCGAATGGGGGGCCGTCGAGGCCTAGACCGAGGTGGCCGAGCAGACTTTTCGGGAAGCTCCCCCTAGAGAAGTTGCCGAAGGTGCTCCTGAAGGGGCTTCTGAAGCTACTCCCGAGGCCACTAGTGAAACCCCAGCCGAGGCCACTATAGATGCCCGCGGAGACGGATCAGTAGAGGACCCCAAGAGGGCTCCTGTTGAGAATCTCGGTGTGATTGATGTGGATATCCTCAAGATCGACGCCGAGGCTGCCGCTGTTTCAGAAATACCTTAGGACTTAGCTTTTTTTCTCTTTCCTTTTATAAACGAGGTCGGCTATTGTAGCCATTGTACGACTAGCTTGGTCGGCCTCAGGATCGAATTTTGTACTCAGCCTTGGGGCTCCCCATCAATAAAATGCATACTTTTTCAAGTCTCCTTATGTCTTCATGTTTGTTTTCACTTGCGCATTTAATGAACTCTTATCGTTGATCGCTTGAATTGAACTCTGTGCATCATTTGTTTTCACAGGTGATTCTGGTATTCTTTGATGAAGAATTCCGCCAAGTCTTTGGGCTCGGCTTCCGAACTTGGTCGGGCATCTATTTGGCGAGACTTGAGGTCGAGGAAGATCGAGCTTAAAGTTGGCATAGCGGAGCATCCCGATCTTGGTCGGGGTATCCCGATCTTGGTCGGGGTATCTCGAACTTGGTCGAGGTATCCGAACTTGGTCGGGCATCACGCACGAGGTCGATGAAGCTTGAGCTTGCGGTCGACTCTGCGATGCTTTTCGAGGCCGAGGGAGACTTGGCTCGCGGTCGACTCTGCGATGCTTTCTGAGGCCGAGGGAGACTTGGCTCGCGGTCGACTCAGCGGGGCATCCCGAGCTTGATCGGGCGATCATGCGTGAGATCGAGGGAGCCTGAGCTTGCGGTCGAATCTATGATGCTTTCCGAGGCCGAGGGAGACTTGGCTCGCCGTCGACTCAGCGGAGCATCCCGAGCTTGGTCGGGGGATCATGCACGAGGTCGAGGAAACCTGAGCTCGTGGTCGAGTCTGTGGTGCTTCCTGAGGCTGAGGGAGACTTGGCTCATGGTCGACTCAGTGGGGCATCCTGAGCTTGGTCGAGGTCTTATTGTTGAGGGAGACCGAACTCAAGGCTGGCATTGCAGAGCATCCCGAACTTGGTTGGGGCACCCTGGAGTTCACAAGTAGATTAATCATTAGAAGAAGCATTGAATAATTAAAAGAAAAACTTGAGAAACACTCTATTGGTCATGCTCTCAAACATTGGAGACCTATAGGGGGTGCTCTACTGATAATACATTCGGAGGTTTTTGGAGTGCTAGCTTCGGGGAATGGGGGTCCCTTCAAGAGACTCTAACTTGTACGCTCTGGGCGCTGGACTCGAGCGACTCGATATGGTCCTTCCTAGTTTGGGGCGAACTTTCCTTGCTTGGTGGGTTGAGAAGCTTCGGCTTTCCTTAGGACGAGATCTCCCACCTTGAAGAGCTTGACCTTTTCCCTGGAGTTGTAGTACTGCGCCACTTTCTGTTGATATCTTGCCATGCGGACTCGAGCGACTCGATATGGTCCTTCCTAGTTTGGGGCGAACTTTCCTTGCTTGGTGGGTTGAGAAGCTTCGGCTTTCCTTAGGACGAGATCTCCCACCTTGAAGAGCTTGACCTTTTCCCTGGAGTTGTAGTACTGCACCACTTTCTGTTGATATCTTGCCATGTGGACTCGAGCAGTCTTCCTTGTTTCCTCGAGGAGATCCAAGTCATTTCTAGACTGGGATGAGTTGGAAGCTGCATCATAGTTCTCCACCCTTAGTGACGGAAGCCCGATTTCCAAGAGGATGATCGCCTCTGTTCCGTAAGCTAGATTGAAGGGAGTTTCGCCAGTGGAGACTTTGAATGTAGTTCTATAGGCCCAAAGGACATTATAGAGATCTTCGACCCATTGTTCTTTGGATCGGTCGAGTCTGGCTTTGAGTCCCTGAAGATGGTGCGATTTGTCATCTCGGTTTCTCCGTTTGTCTACGGATGAGCGACGGAGGTGAAACAATAGTCGATGCCGAGCTTGGAGCAGAACTTTCTGAAGCAGGCGTTATCGAACTGGCAGCCATTATCAGATATGAGAACACGGAGGAGCCCGAACCTATAGATTATTGATTTCCAGACAAAATCTTGCATTTTTGCCTCGGATATTTGGGCCACCGGTTCAGCCTCAACCCACTTAGTGAGGTAGTCGATGGAGACAATAAGGAACTCTCTTTGTCCCGTGGTCTGGAAAAATGGACCCAAGATGTCGATCCCCAATTGGGCAAATAGTCAAGGAGTGCTGATCGAGGTTAGTGGGACTGAGGGTCGGTGCTGAATATTGGCGTTTCGCTGACATCAATCATACTTTTGGACGAAGTCCACAGCATCTTTTTGGAGTGTGGGCTTGGTGTAAAATCTTGTGGGCTAGGGCCCGACCCCCTAGGTGGTTTCCGCAGATCCCTTCATTAACCTCTTGCCTAGCATAATCCGCCTCTGAAGGATGGAGGCATCTGAGTAGGGGAGAGATGAATGACCTACGAAGGCCTTCGTACAAGAGGTATCGAAAAGCCTGACGCTTGATCCGGCGGGCTTCGAGCTCATCATCAGGGAGGGCTTCACTCTACAGGTACTTGACGAATGAGTCCATCCAGCTTGGTTCAGTCTCGACGCAGAGAACTGGTTCAGGCTCCTCGATGCTGGGTGCTTGGATATACTCGAGCGTTGTGGTCTTTGGGAGCTCACTCATGCGGAAAGTTGCCAATTTTGATAGCTGGTCCGCCCTTGTCTGTGATAAAGGTTGCCTTCTCCTCATCCTCGGGCGCCATTCGGATCTAATTGTACCCCGAGAAGGCATCCATGAAGGTGAGCTACTGGTGTTCTGAGGTGGAGTCAACAAGCTGGTCGATCATGGGAAGGAAAAAATTGTCATTTGGACATGCCTTGTTTAGATCGGTGTAGTTCACGCACATGCATCATTTTTCATTAGCTTTCTTCACGAGGACTATGTTGGCGAGCCAATCCTGGTAGGAGACTTCTCGAATGAAGCCAGCCTCGAGGAGCTTGTCAATCTCCTCGGCTGCTGCTCGCTGTCGCTTCGGTGCGGAACTTCGTTTCTTCTGCCTTACGGGTTTGTAGGTTGGTCTTATCCGGAGTCGGTGAACCATGACATTGGGATCTATTCCCGGCATATTCGTGGGCAACTAGGCAAAAATGTTCATGTTGGACTGGAGGAACACAATCAGGCGATCCCACTCGCGATGGCTCAGGACGGAGCCAATCTGTACGGTTAGCTCTGGGCAGTCTCTTCTTAAGGGAATCTGAATGAGGTGCTCACCAGGTTCTTCCCGTTCCCTCCAAGGCTCGTCCCGTACTTCTAGGGTTTCAATGGGCAGCGTCTGGTCCAAAGTTTGGGCTGACGCCTCAACTGATTGTTCTGCCCGGCTCGATATTTTGGCCGGTTGCTTTGCTTTGAGGGTTGCCATGTAGCATTGTTTGGCTGTCGCCTGGTCCCCATGAACCTCACCCACTCCTTGTTCGGTAGGAAACTGCACGAGCAGATGGCATGTCGAGACTATGGCTCGGAGAGCATTGAGTCCTGGTTGCCTAAGGATGGCATTGTAGACCAAGGGCAAGCGGACTACAAGAAAGTTTGTTCTTATAGTGCTCTCCCGAGGGGGAATCCCGACCGTGATAAGTAGGCTGATCACACCTTCAACCAGGACTGAATCCTCGGTGAACCCGACTAGCGGAGTATTCATTCTCCGAAGCTGGCCTTTTGTCATTCCCATTCTTTGGAAGGCATCATAATACAAAATGTTTGTCGAGCTTCCATTATCAACCAAAATACGTTTTACATCAAATTTATTCATGACCATGGAGATGACCACAACGTCATCATGAGGAGTTTTAACTTCTTTTAGGTCCTCGTCCGAGAACGAGATAGCTTCAGAGATGCGTTGATGCTTTGAAGGGACTCTTCTCCTGGTCAGTTCGTCAGTTGAGCTCTCTTCAGTCGGGCCTCTTCCTATGGTGTTGATGGTACCAGCGATGGATCTATTGTCATTTTGGTCTTGGGGCGCGCAACATTCTCTACCAGCCTCCTTTCATCATGCCGGTTCTGCACGAACTGGTTGAGCATCCCACGGCGAATGAGTGTCTCGATCTCGTTTCGGAGTCGGAAGCACTCTTCTGTATCGTGGTCGTAGTCTTGGTATAAGCGGCAATACTTCTTGGAGTGCCGTTAGGTTTCTGACTCTCGCATCGGGGGTGGAGGTCGGAAATAGTCTCGGCCTTCTATCTCCATGAGGATCTCTGCCCGGGGTGCATTGAGAGAAGTGTAGTTTTCGTACCTTTCCGAGGGCATTCATGGTCGAGGCGGGGATCTCGGTCGAGACTGCGCCCGCTGTCGAGGTGGACTCCTCAAACGGGGTAGATTCTTCTCTTGATGGGGAGACCGACTTCTCGGGCGGTTGTGCTCCTTGCGGCGCATTTTCTACCCTTTTAAGGCTTGCTTGGTCGTGCCCCGCCTGAAGGTGATAGCCTTTTCGACCTTTGCATATTTTCGAGCTCGGGCCAGCATCTCGGTGAAGTCGATGGAAAAATTTTTCTCGATGGAGAAGAGGAACCTGTAGGACCGAGCTCTTGTCTTCAGCGCAGACATGGCGATCAACTGATCGAGCTCACAGACCTCCTAGGTTGTAGTGGTGAAACGGTCGATGTAGTCTTTAAGGGACTCTCCTTTTTGCTTCATGTCGAGGAGAGAATCTGGCGTTCGTTGTTGGCATCGGCTGGCAGCGAAGTTGGCAGCGAACTGTCTGCCGAGCTGCTCGAAGGAGAACACAGTGCTTTGCTTCAGACCGGAGAACCAAAGCCGAGCCGTTCCTCGAAGGGTTGTAAGGAAGGCCTTACAGAGCACGGCCTCCGAGGACCCTTGCAGTGCCATAAGGGCTCGGTAGCTCTCCAAGTGGTTAAGGGGGTCCTTAGTTCTATTGTAGGGCTCTACTTGGGGCATTTTGAACCTCAGTGGGACCGGTTCATCCTTGATATGGCAAGAGAAAGGTGACTTGGTAGTGAACTCGAAGTCACCCTTATGCCTTGCCTTCTAGTTGTAGAGCGCATCGATCTGCCGCTCAAGTTTCTCGATCTTCTTGTCGAGTTTCCTGCCTTAAGGGATTGCCACGGTGGTCTGTTCCGGTACTGATTGACCCGGGGCCGATTCGGCCTTCGAAAGTTGTGGTCTTTTGTCCTGGTTCTTCCATAGCGGCTCTCTCTAGAGAGACGCTCGGGTTGAACCCTGGTAACAACGCCGTTCTCCATTGTTGACCCTCGAGGAGTCATGGGAATCCCGGCCTTGGGGCATCGGTCCATCTGGAGGGAGCGCCGATTGGACTTGACCTGTGGAAGCGGCATAGGAGGGGTTTCCACACGTTGCGGGCCTTGGACTGCTGCTGCCAGGGCTTGAACTTGCTGCACCAGTGTGTTAAATTGTTCTGGCTGGACCTGGAGGACTTGATCTGCCGGAGGCCTTGGTGGTAGGTTTTGGACTGAATGTCCAGGACTTGGTGCGCGATGCCGGAAGGCGTTAGAGGTTCCTTTACTCCTTAGCCTCATGGTCACGACTCGAGCCCTTCATCTAGCGCCAATTGTTGCTGAAAACTCGACCCGGGGGTGACAGCGGACCAAGGAGGAGGAGCTCCGACAGGGGATGCGGCGGCGGGCTGCACTCTTCGGAGGACTTACAAGAAGCCGGTGGTCGGGAGTTCCGGCGTCGGCCCTCCAATGCTTAAGTCAGAGAGATTTGTTGTGGAGAAAAGAAAGAATGCGTGAGAGAAAAAATCCTCCTCTCCCAGAAGGAAGATCCCCCTTTTATAAGAGGGGTGCAAGTGTTACCTGTGACTGGACTACCGTCATGATTGGATGTAATCATGTGAATTAATGAGTTGCCGTGAATGGCCCGAGATTTTGGGTTGGCTGGAGGTCCGTTGAGATCATGCGCATTTAATCGTTAACAGTCGCTGGGGCGAAGATTGCGGGATTGGATTCCAGATGAGGAGAAGGACTTGATTTCTGGCGGAGTGGAGGGGTTTGCCTCGTCCTTTGACTGGGTCTCTTTTGGGGCTTGAGGTCGATCGAGCTCAACTTAATTTGAGACTAAGGCTGCAAGGTTGCGAGCTTTGAGGTCGGGTGTCTCGAGGTCGGGTGCCCTAAGGTCGGGCACTTTGAGGTCGGACGCCTTGAGGGTTGCCGTCGTTACGTTCGTCATCACGTGCCGGCAATATGTCCACGTGTTTTGGGCAATCCATTTTTCCCCCAACATCACTGACCCAATCTACAAATCAAATAAAATTTTTAGTCTAATTATCCAAACAGACATTTAGCAAATTTTATCTCAAGGCATGACTTAAAGCCAACTAATCCTCATGATACATTGTTGAAAGATGTGCCTCAGCGAGAGCGACATGCAAAAAAATATACAGCCATATGAATTTGAATCATTTGCATTCGAAACAATCCTAATACTAGGGATGTGTGTATGTAGGAATTAATGCTATTGTTTAGACAATAATGTAGCAACTTGATCATAGATTTTGCATCAACGAAAATGAATCCTTAACTAGATCTGTGCTTCAAGATAAAATAGGTTTGTAAATTAACAATATTTTCTGTTTAGGGCCACCTGCAATATTATTCCAAGCTTTGTATCCGTCTTCATTACTTTCATCCTCGTTCTATTATGGTTTCTTTTTTTTATTACCACTTTTAGAAACAAAGCATCTCCCCTTATTGGAGTTTTGGCAAGCCTTTTTCTTTTTTACATTTGCATGTTATTTCAATTGATGCTTCATTTTTAATCCATAGAACTTCTGCAACTTCTTTAATATATTTATTTTTTATTTTTTTATTTTTTGCTTTAGTATATATTCATCTTAACATTCCTATTTTTGCTATATTTAACCTATTTTTATTTACTTTCCTTATGCACAATAAATTAAATGTCATGAGTTCTTGTTCTGAACTTTGCTGATCTTTGTTGCCATGGAGTCAAATATCAACATTTATGCACAACAATGCCTCTCTATCATTGTTAAACAACGAGGCAGTTTTTAGATTTTAATATCGATATTATACTTGTTTTTGATAATGCCCGAGTTTTTTTTTGTTTTTGCAAACAATACCTAAGTGTGTTAGAGTGCATGCTCCAAGTAAATCCAAAAATTGTTTTAGCATCCATAGAGGCCTAGTTTGAAAAAATAATAACAAACGTTGTGAACCAAATTATTAGTAACATTAATCATACCTGGTTCATGGATAATGCGGCTAATTAACTTCCACTCAAATACATGTGCAATCGGGACATTGAGGGTGTTGATCATCAATGTCAATTCTAAGCTTGAAATAAGCTTGAATTTCAAAACTCAAACCTTAGACAATCTTGGACCAAACCAAAGTCTAAGCCAAATTAGGGTATTTTTTAGGGGTTGGACTTAGCTCAAACCAGGTCATCTCTTATTTCTACCAAAATTTTGCCCTAGATCATTAACAAGGCTAAGTGAGAATTCGAGCTGAAAGATCTATTCCAAGCCCGATTTTTGTCTAGATTGTTTCTTTAGATTGCTCACGCTAACAAGCTACGTAAATAGAAGTAACTATTGATGCCAAATTCCCATCTAAGGAAGGTGGAGGCTTGGAGAACATTGATGAACATGCACACATGAAGAAAGAAGAACAACAAATCTTGCCATATTGGCCCTAGCTAGATTCTTTGATGCCTAAGTTAAAAAGGGCTTTAGAATAACAGTAGAAAAGAGAAATTTGTATGCTTGGTGCTCTAAGCTCATTTTTATAGAGGAGTCGCCAAATCAGCTCATTAGGCCAGCTCCTCCTCTCGCTATAGGTTAGCCTAGACATCTCGGCTTGAATAGCTTGACCTGGTTAGGTCAAACCCGCTCTGGTCGATCTAGTTTTTGGCCAGCCTTTCGATCAGCCTTTGGGTCGGTTTTTGTTAGTTGGCCTTCTATGGTCGGCCTTTGCTGGTTGGCTCATCGACTTGATATAGGTTATCTCATTGACCTACAAGAAATAAGAGCAAAATGATAATGAGTTAGACGAGCTATGAGATCTTGTTTTTTTGAGATCCCTTAGCTCTGTCTATATATAGGAGGGGGCAAGGTTATGTTACGACTGGAGACAAAAATCAAGAGATAAACTATAACCATCATTCCTTTTCTGGATTTTCTTAACTACAAAGTTGTAACCCCCAAAATTCAAATCTACTTAAAATTGGTCTTTCTGCATGCCACGTGTTGACCCATGATAGATAAGTTGATTTTAGGCTATATCGGTAATTGTTCTCTCTAGTAATACAAATGCTCAATTTCAAGGGTGAAAGTGGACTAGATAACATTCGTCTAGACTATAGAACCATTTTCATATCCAAATCTATCCGAATATACATATAATTTTGAGCATCCGGACTAATATCCATATGCGTATCTATATCTATAAAAGAAAAATGGATATTCTATTTAATTTTATATTGTAATCAAAAACAATATTCGATCTACATCCAAATATTTGATTCTATATGTTATTCTATTTAATTTTATGTTGTAATCAAAAACTTCTAAAAGAAATAAATAATTATATTAATATGCTATTAACTTGATTTATCTTTCACTCAGTATTTTCTTTAATTATGTGGTTATAAAGTTTAATTATCCAACTTATATTTACATTTATATCTACACTTTCAGTAGCCAATTTGTGTCAGTGTTTATTTAAAATAAATATGGATATGATAATTTGCAGTTGACCAATATCCATGTTTATATATATTTATCAAGTAAATAAATATGGATATAAGTGTACCGATATTCGATCTATATTCGGTATTCGATCTATATTGGGTATTCGATCCGATTTCAGCCATATAATTTATTTTAAAAGAGAAAAAATCAAAAAATAGAATCCATGACGTAATGATTTTTCAAGTCGCTTGAGTATCACTCTCATCTTAAACAGATAACACTCATCCGTAGCCAATGCGGAAGTAGTAGTTATAATAGTCGTGTCCTCAATACGTGATTGTTTTGGCTCAAACCGTAATCAAACATACATGGATTACACTACTTTTTAATTTGAGCAATTCTATTGCAAAAAATAAAGCAAGGAGGTCGCTCGACTCTCTTCGCCAATCGCACTTTTATGCGGCCCAACTTATGATTCCAACTCAAAGGCGGCAAAATACAACGAACAAGTCGAGTGGCTTAACTTGTTGCTGGAAATTGGACCCGGGGGCAACTGGTCTACTGAGAAGGAGGAGCTCCGGCAAAAACTGGCAGACGGCGTCCTCCGTGGGACCTGCAAAAAGTCGGTGGCCGGGGTTTCCGGCGCCGGCCCTCCGATGCCCAAGTCAAAAGGGGCAAGTGTATAGGCGGAGAGATAATATGGAGAAAACAATGTCCAAAGTTCCAGAGTCCAGCCAGCCCCCTCTTAAAATGGTGGGGTTTCCCTTTTATAGAGGGGTACTGGATTACCTGTAATGTGATGGGACGAAGTTACCGTATGTTGGAGCATGTCGAATGAATTAGTGCACGATCGTGTGAATTAATGCCTTACCGTAGGAGATCATGCTGGAGTTAGGAAGTTGTTACGGCTGATCGGACGCAGCCGAGCTGATTTGCCATGGAGGACTTGAGATCCGTAGATAATAGAAGTGTGGAGTGATTGATAATATCCCAATTGGATTTTGATGAGACCAAAGCATTTGAATATATTTTATGTCATACTA
>JAOXJJ010000001.1:5133448-5150292 GCA_025769935.1 Phoenix roebelenii
GGGTAGCTGAGCCGGGCCCATGGGTGGGGAAGGCATGAGTAAAACCGGTCGGGGTGCCCAACACACGGCCATTTCTGCCCGCATCCAACATTCTCCTGGCGGGGCGGAGGCTCAGTGGGGGCTGCTACGCGGGGGTAGGCTTGTCCCTTCCTCCTCCCTACCCCTTTTTTTTCAGCAAAAAAAAAAAAAAAAGCCCAGATCAGGTGTTATGGAGCCTGACTGAAGCCCAAGGCCAGTCAAAAAAAGGCGCCTATTCTACGCTGAATAGGCCAGCCCAACCCATTAGCATTCCTGTCCAACGGTTGAAGTAAACTTTGACCACGGAGTGGCGTGGAGGAAAAATAAATTAGGCCCAAACGCATTCATTGTTGTCAAAGAAAGATGTGCACTAATTTTTGTCAGACAATCAATTTGATCCCCGGTTGTCAATTGGATTCGTTAGTCGTTTTGTCTTCGCCCTAGTCCGCTCACGAAGCAGACGAAGAAATAGTAGGTATACCAAACGCATATTTTATTAACTATGCCTGTCATTTTCCTTTGCAGAACATAAAATGTGGTCTTCAAAATTCAAAGGCATAAAAGAAAAAAATATTCTTATTTAAATTTTGTATTTAAATGTTGTTGCCGCCAAAATCCAATTTAACAAGGTGTTGAAATTCGACCCGACAGAAATGGATAAATTGATTAAAATGATGAATAGTGGTTGATCGGCTTATAGCCTGTTCGGAGTAGAAAGTTGACTCGGAGTAAAAAATTTGACCTACGTACGAACATAAAGAAGAAATACCAAATATTGCCGGTCTTGATCCGGTAAAAGATCCTATAATATCTAAGTCAGGCGGAGCTTTGATAGAACAATGAAAATTTGAGAGTTCGAGTAGAAAGAGAAGTAAGCATACTTGGAAAACCTTCGAGTTCTGTTTACATAGAAGTGAGGGTATGGAGCTATTGCTCGAAAAGACTGTCTGACGTGCAGTAACTATCATGCGATATGCTTCATAAGTGCTCGGGGCTACAGCCACCCTTTTTAATAAATTTTAATTTTCTTTAATACGCTTTGATTCAGAGATATATTGAAGACTATTATTGATTGGTTGGTCCAGTCGGTGACAATCATACGCTACAAGTTCAGACCACATCAGATGACCAAATATAACGTTGCTTAGGAATCTAAAAATGTAGCTTGCTATGCGTTGTAACTACTGTTTCCAGAAATACAATAGTTGACTTGGTGAACTGAAGCATCCGCTTCACTAATCTCTACACTAACATGCACCATTTGTATTAGTTTTTCTTTGGGAAGAGTGCACGGGCTGGTCGATTTCAATGGTGTCGGGTGGGGCGGACCATCAATTGTCACCAAATCAACCTCCCAGACGAGTCGGTGCCGAGGGCACCGCGTCACCCTACCGATTTGGCGCAAGATTTGGCACGTTCGGCGATGCCAACGGGTAGAAACCGGTAAACCAGGGGCAGATCGGAGCTCATGCGTCACTTTTATGTATACTTACGTCAAATAATATAATTATCCAAGTGAGTCTAACGAAGATCTCACTGATTGATACACAATTTATAGCGGCTTGGACTATATAACTAGCCGCCCACTGGTTAGCACTTAGCAGCAACAAACCCGCGAGTCAAGTCAGCGTATTTAAAGTACTCTATATTTAATAGGCCCAGTTGGCTCCACGAGGATGTCCAATATTAACGCTGGTCCAAAGGACGTCCGCTCAGATCTGGCCTTACATGTCGCGTAATAACTCCCCTTTCCTTGCACAAACTTCGCCATGCACACCGCCCCGCCTCACATGCCGCGTTAACTCCCGCCGATAACTTGGGATTTCCAAGAGACAGGACAGCTTGTCGATTTTTTTTTTTTTTTAAAGAACACTGAATGCAACCAACAAAATTTAAAAATAAAATATTACACAAAAATAGTAATACAATCTTATAGTTTATCTGGATAAAATCTCTAAAGTGGTGAGCCACGAAGAAAATAACCCAATTTGTAGCATCATTCATTTTCCGATATAAATGCATGGCCTGATAGAAGTCGTACTTTTTCAATGCTCTACAAATGTCGTAGAGCAGCGGCTGATTTTCGATTGAGCATATCCGACGTCGGATTCACTCAATCATCATGGTCGAATTTTTCTCAAAGAGAAGACAACCTGCGCCCACTATCCATCTTGTGTAAGAGACATCCTTCCAAGCAGCTCTAAGCTCAGCATACATTACTGACGAGTCGAGGATTCACCGCCCTCCTGCCTTCACTAGTCCAGCATTATAGCAAGCAGCCCAATTTTCGGATTCCGATAAACTCTTGGCCATTTTTGTACCCACTGGGCTCTAAGGAACCAACCTTTCCATCATCCGCCCCGAGTCATCTTAAGTCCGGCCCGTCCCGTTGAATATTAAAACCCGGTGTATTTCACCTATCATAATATATTTGGCCGATAAGGTATATAACATCCAACCAGTTTTTCATGTAACACGGGAAATATTTAATGTATCGGCGTGGAAAGGTGAGTTGTTGCTTTGCACCGAATCACTACTGATTCGCCGCCCTATCTCGCGGTGCAGTCGCACCTAACTTTGTTCCGAAGAAGGAGTCGGCCAGGCCATCTCTATTTGACCCTTCTTGAAGGCCCACTTGTTAATTCCTTGAAGCCTATACCCACAGCGAAGCCATGAAGCCTCCCTCCTTCAGACCATCTCGTTCCGCCACCACCCTCATCCTCGTCCCTCTGGCCCTGCTAGCTTCCATCTACCTCTTCCTCTATCCTCGAGAGTTCGAGCTCCAATCTCTTGTGACCACCTGCGGTCGCTCCACCTTGGCCAATTTCACCGGGCCTGTCACCGTGAAGCCCGACTTCCGCCTCCTCATGGGCATCCTCACTCGCGCAGACCTCTACGAGCGCCGCCACCTCCTCCGCCTCGTCTACTCCCTCCAGACCAACCTCACCGCCCACATCGACATCCGCTTCGTCTTCTGCAACCTCACCAAGGAGGACCAGCGAGTCCTCATCCCCCTCGAGATCATGCGCTACGACGACATCATCATCCTCAACTGCACCGAGAACATGAACAGTGGCAAGACCTACACCTACCTCTCTAGCCTCCCGGAGCTATTCAACGGGACCAATGGCGATGGCCGGCCCTACGACTACGTCCTCAAGGCCGACGACGATATCTATTTTAGACTCCCAAGTTTAATCGAGTCATTGAAGAAGATGCCGAGAGAGGATCTCTACTATGGATTTGTGATCCCTTGTGGCAGCATGGATCCATTCCACGACTACATGTCGGGGATGGGGTACATACTGTCGTGGGACTTGGTTGAGTGGATCTCAACGTCCGAGATGGTGAGGAACGAGTCGTCCGGCGTTGAGGACTTTCTGACGGGGAAGTGGCTGAGGGATGGAAAACGAGGGAAGAATAGATTCAACACAAAGCCGGCCATGTACGACTATCCGATACCGGTGCCCATCGACACTTGCTCGCATGCGTTTGTGCCGGATACCATCGCAGTGCACCGGCTGAAGGATCACTTGAAGTGGGCTAGAACCCTCAAGTACTTCAATGTCACCGATGGGTTGAAGCCTTCTAAGTTCTACCATATTGATTAGATCGATGTTCTCGCCACTCCTTGTAATATCTATATCTTGATTTTTTTTCCCCCCTTATTGATATGTTAACTTGGTGGAGAGACAAAAATCCGGCGAACCAGTTGAAAAGATAGCGTTCCATGGTTTATATTCACGAATTTTTTAATTTGTAATTCAATTAAAATTTTAATGGCTTAGTTAAGTGTATTGGACTACAGTTTTCTCTCAAAGTTGTAGATTAATAAAATAGACACAGCTTAGGCTTCCTCTAATTTTGATGGAGTCTGACCTAGCGAACCTCCAATAGTGGAGTTTGGCCAGGAGTTTGGCAAAGATAGGCCACACTTTGGTATCACTTTCCACTTACAATATTAAAAAGATAGCGTGTTGAATCAACCAGCCGATGAGGTTCCCAATGAATGAAATCCGTGATTTCTATTAGCCAGATTCAAACAAACAAATAAAGATTTAGGCTCGACCTGAGCCATTGACATGTCCATTTCCATGTGATGGATGGGAACAGGTACAACTGGTGCTGTCGGTTCTTCTCGCCCCGCTTTGCGAGTCTGTCCCTTCGACTCCGTCACCCGATTGCATCCTCATCCATCTCTCTAGATATCCAAAAGGGCATAACATATAACTCTTGTCCATTTTCCCCCATAATTAATGTGAGATGCGGGCATATATTAAGTCCTATATGGATTATTCGACAAAAAGATCTTGGATACTTATACTAAACCCAAGAAATATTTTCTAGTTATTTTTTTGGGGTGCAGTTCTGGGTTGCTAAAGTGGTATTAGAGCATAAGTCTAAGATTACTGAAGATTGTGATACATGAAATGGTATCGGAGTAGACTCAGCCCATAGCCCATGTAGACTAGAGGACATTGCAGCACAAGCTCATTGAAGTTGACCACGGGCTGATCATGGTACTTGTTATTAGATTTTAATGGTGTTGATTTCCACCTTCCTATTCTTGCTTGGACTGCAGAGTTCCCTAATGATTCACCGAGCGATCTTTAGCTTTGGGAGAGATCATCTTATTTCCATTGTTTTTAGGTTATTTTTGGTTAAGAAGAGTTGAGCTTGGGAATGGAATGGAATGAAAATAGAACTCTCTCCAAAGAGCTAGAGCAGGAGTCCCTTGTTCCCATTCTTAATCCTGGAGAGAATATGAATGCCCTCCAATCCTCCAAAACCTAATCTCAGCTCTCCCTCTGGTATTCAAATATGTTTGTGCGAAGTTTACTTAAAAAATTAATTTTCCAAAAATACAACTTTTTTAATTGATTTTCCAAAAATACCTCAAGCAACCATTTCGATTCGGATTTTGATTCTAGTCACGAACTGCATCGAAAAATATGGCCATTCCAATTTTCATTCTAATCTATTTTGATTCCTATTTTGATTGTGAACTAAACATACTCTTAGAGTAGTTGACAACTTCTTCCACCTACATCAAGGAAGAAAATGAAAAAGACAAAATATAAAGTTCGTGGATGCCCCCCGGTATCTATTTGGCAATTAGAACGAACTTAGAATAATCAACAACCATGGTGCGAGTGGACCGGATCTAGCTTTTCTAATCTAATGTTAGTATGAACCTTGTTGGAATATTTTAAAATTCTAAGTCTGGCCTTCTTTGTCTTTTGCCTTTTGTATGGTGTACTTTCTTTAGTCCCACATTGGAAAGGGATAAAACTCAAAAGATCTTTATATAGTATTCAACCTTTAAACTTGGTGAAACAAAGAAAGTAAGTAACCCCCACGCGCACGAGCCTAATGGAGGTCCAAGCCAAAATTGGTGAATCCGATCTGAAAACATTTAACTGGGCGCGTCACGCTCGATCGTCGCGCGCAGGGGTCTTTTAAAAACGCCTCTTTCTTTCTTTTTAAACCCTATCAGATCCGAGGATGAAGATAAGAAAAATCTTATCCTCTCGCTGATTTTCCGAGAGTCTCTCTCTGTTTTCTATGTTTCCAAGTCTTTCCTCTGTTCTGCCTTCCTGAGCGGTTCTGGGCTATTCGACATAATCACTGCATCTGCGAGTGTACGCTTGGAGTGATCCAGTTGTTGTATTCTGGAGGATAGGCCGCCATTACCTGCTACACCGAGATTCATTCTCCGAGGGGCGCGATCTATTCTTAAAGACAGTGATATCACGCCTCAATTGATAAGTTTTTCCTTCTTTTCATCTATTATTTTTTCAACAAACCTCACTTCGCAACAGACTTGCCATCGATCAAATCAAAGCAATCCATTTCATTCACGCCATACTCATGAGTAGTCGATGCAACCTAAAAAGTACAAACACTTTTTCTTTCTTCTCTTGTGTTTGTGTGTTGACGCGCATGCGTTTGCTGGTCCCAATCTTGAGTTTTGGAGGCTCAAACGAGGAGAAAGATGACGTGGAGGCTGAAATCTGGGTCAGGTTTGATTCGATGGGAGTGCAACTCTTTTTCCCCTTTTTTTAAAGCAAAATTGGAGCATGTATTATTAGTTTATCACAATCTAGTTCTAAATTACGATGCATTAGTGTGTACTTTTAAAATCCATCCACTTTGATACTAATTCCGTATCAGTCTGTCCAATCTAATTAGCAGGAAATCTTTCACAAATCTACAACTCGCAAACATGCTTTCGGTCCCTTCTTCCAAATAATGTTGCATGCCTTTTGGTTCTTGATAGGCCTAAGAAGTATTTGGATAGGTTTTTATTTCGATTTCAAACTTATTTTCTTTGTAGATAGTTTTTAGGTTAGAGTATGCACTGCAAAGAAGCAGCAGCAGCAGCTATACCAACTCATATAACACATGTTCTAGAATGTTCAATATGATGGATTTGGTGGCATAATATTTTGGACAGATATCTTATACTTCCACATCATATGGAGAGATGCAGTTTGAAACCAGTCTTGGGTGATTGAATTTGACATGCCTTGATCTAGAAAAAACTTGATCTCCGGAAGAATATCTTTGATAATGCAAGCATGGTGCGTTCAATTGGTTGAGTTTATTTATTTGTTGCAAATATTAATAACTATAATAAATATCCATAAATAAGGGAAAAGTTGGAAATATGTTTGAGTCTAGTATCATTAATCAATCATGGTGATTGGTTAACTCAAACTTTTTATTAGGTACTACTTTTTCAATGTCCACAACTTTTTCATTGTCCACAAAATAGAAATTTATGTTTCTAAAATGGAAACATTGATTCAACATTTTCAAGATTAAAAAGGGCTAATCCTTGTCATGCCCCAAATTTAGGACATAATATGGCCATGCTACCCAGGGGTACAACCCACGATATCATGAAACCAACCATTTCGTCTAGCTTCTCTATATCCATATCAAACAAAAAATAGAAATCCATATTCATTATCTTATTCAAATAACAAAGTCAACATCGGTTCAAAGCATCTACATTTAAACATAAATACTAAACCCCATAATCTTTAATATTTAAAAATTACTAAGCTACAAACTCATAATCAAGTAAGGAACTAAAAATTCAGCTATAAGTCGTCAAGCTTGCTAGCACGAACTCCCAAGCATGGACCATCCTACTTCCCTACTGGCCCTATTTGTCTAGAGAGAAAAATAAAAAATAGAGATATGTGAGTGACACAGTTCAATAAGTAAAACCTACACTATTATATTGGATTGAGCATACATTTTTTTTTATGTTAA
Organism: Phoenix roebelenii; assembly: GCA_025769935.1. Taxonomy (NCBI): domain Eukaryota; kingdom Viridiplantae; phylum Streptophyta; class Magnoliopsida; order Arecales; family Arecaceae; genus Phoenix; species Phoenix roebelenii. Next base: position 5,140,751 of record JAOXJJ010000001.1, read on the forward strand.
TGCATCATTTAATAAAAATAATAGTTATTACCAAATCATCCATATTTCATAAATATGGTTTCAAGTTTATTTTGTAAATAAATTCATAAATCATTGTCCTGCCATTTAGTTACATTATTGTTCAAAATATTACTCACAGATATTTGTGCTACAGTCAACTTATACCCATGATAGAGCATGTGTTCGTAATCAACATAGATTCTTCTTTCGTATGCCAACTTTATACCCATTGGTAGAGCCTATGTTTGTATGGATGCTAGCTTTGGGTGTCGATCTTTCAAATTCTAGGTTTATATATAGTTATCCGAGATACTTTCAAATACGCATATCTTTTTCTTAATATATATATATAATTAGATAAAAAATACTAAATGATATGATTAGATTCATATTTTATAACAAACCTATTTATATTAAAATATTCATAAAACTATTTTTCATAATAAAGCATAATTTTCATAACACATATGCTAATCCATAATTTTATGCAGAAAAATATGATAATTTAAAAAATAATAAGGTGTGTAAGATCTATTTACTTCTCTGCCTTAGACCGTAAAATTTTGCTAGGTGAATCTACTAAACCTATTTAAAATATTAAAAAATTAATTTTTATCAATGATTTTAATAAAATTAAAAATAAATAGAGAAGACTTGACCGGACATATAGTGGTTCCAGGTGGGTTAGGTTTAAGCGATTCGACCAATGAATCAAAGCGATACGAACTCGATCAGGGCCAAGGTCATTAGAGGTACTTAACAGAGCTAAGGTGATCGGTCCAGTAGGCTGCCCAAGCACTGAGAAGGTTCAGAGTCACTTTGCAGGAGTCAACTCGAGTAGATAGGATAGAAAAATAGGACTTGGTACTTGGATCTATGAGTCTCTATAGAGAGAGAAAGAGGGAGAAGAAAGACAAGAAAGAGAGAGAAGAAGATGAGGCATAAAGAAAGGGAGGGTCCTCTCTTTTTTCTCTTTCTCCTTTCTTGTTTTTTGTAATAGAGTAGGGGAAGGAGAAGAGGAAGAGGAGAAAGGAAGTGATTAGTGGTCCGGCAAAGTGCGGCTAGAGGTCTGCCAGGGTGACAGCATGTGGCAGAGGTGGGCAGCGGCGAGTTACCGACGATGGTGACCGGTGCAAAAGAGAGAAAAGGGATTGAGTGAGGGGTCATTGATCCGATCAAATCCAGGCTCCAGTAGGCTTGTTGGCGGCTGGAACTCCAATATATGATAGGGGCCAACACAGAAAAAAGAGGCGAAGGCCTCAGTAACGAACGCCAGCAGCGGAGATGGCTGGAAAAAAAAGAAAAGTGAAAAAGGGGGTCAAAATAGGGGAGGGGTTTTCAACAAAATATGATGATCTTTCGAGAAAATTTCCAGCCGACAATGACTCGACAACAAAGGGAAAAAATAGAGGAAGAAATTAGGGAGATATTGAGGGCTTCATACCTCACCTCCAGTAAGTTTTCATGGCCAACACAGTGAGAGATTCTGACGGCAAAATCTATGGAAATTTGACGATGAAATCCGCAGAGAACTAGCGGTGATCGGCCGTGAGAGTGAGAGGGAGGTGGGATCTCTTAAATAGATGTGGAGGCTAGGGTTCTTTCTAGCCTTTGCCATCTTTCCACCATGGAAGTTGTTGAGGTAAAAGATTTCCACCATCGGGAGTTTTTTTTTAAAAAAAAAATTGCCTAGGGGTTTTGAGCCTGTCTCAAAAATGGTTGGTTCAGTGGACCTAGGCATCACAATCCCTACTTTTAATTTTATGCTACCCCAACCTTTGAGGGTTAATTCTTCTAAAATCAAACCTCCCTCCCCTTGCCCAAGTAGCAAGAGATGGCACCATTTGAGCAAGCACATTGTGATTATTTATTTAATAACTTGAAAATAATTATGGGAGTCAAGTAATGCTACAAGGCTCCCATTATGTGTGCACAAATAGTTCTTTCATCATATGGCACAAGGAGATTGGTGCAACTCATTACTTTGTTGCTATATATGGCAGGCCGATTGCAAAGTCAGCATTTGTAGGTGTGAGGAGCTTTTCGTCTGCGCATAATTAATTAGCAACCCATGCATTTTTTAAGTATCATATTATTTAAATATATTTTCTAATCATAAATCGCTCTTGCAGTAATCAAACATGATAACTAATCATTTATATAAAAAATAATACTTCACGAATAAAAAAAAAAATGCAGAAGCAACCTGCACAACTCGAGATTATCGGATACAATTTCTACATATACCAACTCTTTTTACGGTGTCTAGAGTAACTCGATGCACTTAAGTTTTACATAAAAAAACTTGATCAATTGAAGGAAAGATTAGGAATATCTAATTGCTAAAAGATTGTGTAATTTCTACTAGAGAGATCGTTTATGGGATACTGGATAAGGTAAGAAAACTAATTAGGAGCTAAACTTTTAATAGAATGAAAAGTAGCGAACTAATAAGCTCGAGCATTTCGGTTACAGCCTGCATGACCGTCGAACTGTCAGCTGCAGGAGCAGAGCTGGGGCAGCGTGAAAGAGTTTTTTTTGCGAGCCGGAGACTAAGAGTGGAGCACATCATCCTGAAAAGCTCGACTATGATGATAAATTGGATACGAGAAAAGAGGTGGAGGGGGGATGCGAGCCCTCTACTCCACGATCTCTGGCAAATGATGGGAGGATGTAGCGCCTTTCATATAGTACATGTCTATCGAAAGGTGAACCGAACCGCTGATTGGGTTGCTATCTATGTGGCTCAGCATTCCGAAGAGGTTCTTTGGACTCATCAGGGGCTCCTTCTGCACTGCTGTGCCAGGTTTTTGCTCTTGATTCGGTTAGCTGCACCTATATTAGAGTAGGATGAGCAGCTATTGTATTAATATATATATATATATAAATAAATAAATAATTAAATGGAGAGGCCCAAAGGATGTATACTTTGTAAAATGGGACGGGTTATTTATCAAATCCTTTCTCTTATATAAAGCCCTTCGTCCGTTCGGCCCCGAGAAGGACTAGTGCGCCCATGGCGGTCTCTCTGAGGCGCTTCTACTCCTTCCATCTCTTCTTCGAGGGTTCTTGGCGTCCTTTCTCCCCACAAATTACTCCAACATTCCCTCCCCTTCCGCGATCTAGCTCGTCCGCCGACGCCGAGATGTCCCACGGAGACGCCGCAGCCCTCCACCACTCCTCCCAGCCGGACTTCGACGATATCGCGAACCTCATCAACGCCAGCGTCCAGTCCAGCCCAGCCACCGTACTCCCTGCTCGGTCCCCCAGCCCTCCCCGCGCCTCCATCCCCGTCTTCTCCTTCCCCTTCGTCCCCTCCGGTCTCCCACCGCTGCCCTTCTCCAACAAAAAGCCGTTGCCAGCTCACCCGCCGCCTTCCAGGGCCTGTCCTTCTCTTCCGGATTCTCTCGCTAGGGCATCGCCGCCGATGGATTCGGACCGCCACCCAGCACGCTGGCGGGGCCCGTCTGGGACGCCGTCAAGAGGGATCTGACCCGGATCGTGACCAATCTGAAGCCGGTGGTGCTCCCGAACCCTAACCGGAAGGATCCGGGGAAGGCTTCAGGGATTGGGACCTGTGGGGGCCCTTCTTCTTCATCGTATTTCTTGGGCTCATTCTATCTTGGTCGGCCTCGGTGAGAAAGGTACCAAGAAGCGCAGATTATTATATGTTTTCTTTCCTGATTGTTTCCATCTATTACATATTTGTTATTAGGATCTTGGAAGAACACAAGGACCCTCGTCGAATGTAGCCATATGTTAAAAGAGAAATGGAGTATTAATCAATGTTTGCAAATTGGGCTCTTAGTTCGTTCCAGTCATCGCATATGTCTCCTAGATCTTGGATGAATACAGCGCTGCTTTCATATGATATTACCACTCATAAAAATAAAGTTTCCAAGCTAGAGTCTTGATGGAATAGTATGTCTTGAACAATGATTAAGCGACAAGGTTGGTAAAGGAAGAATTATATTAGGATACCGAAACTGTCAAATGAAGGTTTATGTGCAAAACTGGCGATTCTTGGATGTGAATTTAGTTCTGATAGGGTTGGCTTTTTCATGGAACGGATGTTCTCCGACATGGTAGGTTGAAAGTTCTATTTTCTATTATAGGAGGTAAAGAAACTAAGGAAGAGTGATAATGAAATGGTTTCTTTGAGGGTTAACTTTGATCATTTGATGAGACTTGATATGCCTACTGATCATTTTTTTCTTCTTTTTAATTTCTTGGTACAGAATCGAGGCCGTCAACTTTTCTAGCTTGGATGCATGTGGTTGATGCATCCTGAGTTAGAGAGTTGGATTAAGGGTGTGCTTACACAAAGGAGATGGAATCTACCAAAATATCATCTTAGAGCGTTTTTTAGATTGTGGAAAGGAAGTCTGAAAATTTGAAGAAAAGAAGCGTTTGAGAGCTTGATTAAAATTTAAGCGAATCAAATGTAAGAACAAATATGCGCCTCTGATGGAGAGAGGAGATGGGAATCTGATAGCAATTAAGGAAATTTGAAGTGTGTTATAAGTATGAGAAGAAAGGGTGAAGAATTGGTTTGGAGATTTTATATAATAATGGTTTGGTTGAGGGGCAGGGATCAATATGCCAACTTATTTTACAAAACGGCAAATGAGAGGAGAAGAATTAATTTTATATAAGATAGGAGAAAGCAATGTTATAGAAGATAATAAATTACTATAGGTGGTTGAGTGTCTTGAATGTTTTGATAGAGGGGTTGCACATTATTGTAATTGATAGTCAAACAGGAGCTTGAGAAGCGCTAGATGAAGAGAAAATAGGTAATGGTGTCCATCATGTAAGAATTAAAGTTTTGTTAGTCTGATATTCATTACAAAGACACCAAGGATTGCCCACCAAACCCAAAATTTCAGACCATAAAATTTTGCCTTTTTAGTTGATGCTTAGAAACACGAAGATCATTCTTAGCCCAACTTTGGTTTTGCCTGATTAATTACATGAGCTTGCCTGCATATGTTTGGAACAACCTTCGGAAGGCATCCCACAATGGGAAAAATTTGTATTATGAAGAGATCAAAGTTAGCGTTGTGTAATTTAGCTTTAGGAGGACAAAACATTTTCAGGTTACATCTTTGTGACTTTGCAAGGAAGGTTTCATGTTACGTTTGAATAGGGGTGAAGTTTGTTCAGGTATGGCATAATTTTGTAAATAGGCGAACCCAACTTAACCCATTTATTAAATGGGTTAGGTTTAGGTTTAGTGTCCTAACCCGTATGACTTGTTTTGACTCATTTAATAATTAGGTCAGGTGGATATAGTTATGACCCGCCATTTAAAACTTGTTCAACCCTTTTAAAATCCATTTAACTTGGATATGTTTGTTAAACAGGTTATGCGGGTTGGCTTGAATTTGGATTTGCCTGCTTAATAAATAGATCATATTTGAGTTGACCATTGTCTAACCTGACCCATACCCGACTAGTTTTGAAGTTTCTTAATTGTTCTTTTGGCAAGGTGAAGGATTGGTTGTTACTTGTTAGTGTGGAACAGGTGGTGAGAGGGTTAAAGAAGTTAAAAAGGTTTAGCATTTCGCCTTCTTGCTCAACAAATAATATAAAAAAGGGTTTTTTGCATGAATAGAGAGGAGAGATTCAGAAGATGGATCGAGTCCACGATCGAATTCGGAAGAGGAGAGATTTGGAAGTAGCGAGGATTTTTTTTTTTACCGTTTGTTTTGGGGGATCATGAAAACAAGGCATTGCAGGGGGAAGAAGGCGATCGCGATCGTGAGCAGGATTGTGATTCCTAGCGGGAACAGAAAAGTAATTTCAAAATCCTATTTTATTTTTAATTAAAATAATATTGTTTTCATTAATGGTGTTAGAAGAACCGTTATATTACGACATTTGTACAAAAGCAGTGTTTTATGAGGGTATAGATATAATTATAAATTTTAAGAGGGTATTCGTGCAAATTTGAATTTTTAGAAGGGTATTTATACAAAAAACCCTATAAAAAAATGGATGTTTCAGAAAAACAAGTGTTGATATTTCCAGGATATTTGAAGATGCATTATGTGGTTTGCTGTACATCAAAGCAATGAGGATGTCATTCTCCTTAGGTCTGAATTATATGGACATTAGCTGTTCCTGTGTTCTCTTTCTTTTGCTCCGTAGTTTATATCTTGCTTTTCCATTATACCTTGCTAAGGAAATTGCGGCTTCTTGCACTTTCTCCTTGATTGCTTAATTTTTTATATGATATTAAATCCCCTCTTTTTAGGTTTGACTCATATGGACGTTAGCTATTCTTGTTTTTCTCTCTTTTGCTCTGTAATTTATATCTTTCTTTTCCATTCTACCTTGTTAAGGAAATTTCAGGCATCTTGCTCTTTCTCCTTGATTGCTTCATTTTTTATTTATTTAGTATGATGTTAATTCCCCATTGTTATTAGCATCGTGTTTGATTCCTGATCTTTTGAACTCTACATGAGAAGAGTTTGGTTTTCATATACGCTCTTAGAAAGCTAAATCTGGTTTTTGGCGACTTTCATTTAAGTAGCCAGACCTTTTGGTACCCTTTCCTAGGTTTAGTTCTTAAAAGATTTGTCTTGTACAAGTTAACTTGCTTCCTCACTGAGGTCCTCCTTGTTATAATGTGTAGGCCATTTCAATAGCATCAGTTGCTTAAGTGATTGATAATCTTGAGCAACAGCCCAAGGATCAAAAGAAGATGTATGTTTCCCTTTGGGTGCGCTCTTAGTTCTTTTATACACTGACAGTCGATGGCAAGGGGAGCAAGAATCACAAGTTGATAGTTTAATGCCTTCTTTGAAATGAGTTGACCATCTAACATGTCATAGTTTGCTTAGGTGCTTTTCAAACCTTGAGGAAGGGTTTAAAGAAGATGAATGATGCCGTTTTTGGTGCGAGATTAATGCTTTGCTTTAAGAAGTCTTTTCGAATTAGTTCCGCTTTTAGGGTCTGGATTATAAGTTTATTTTCTTGCAGAATATCTTATTTTATTTGATTTTCTTGTTATACTTTTCCTTAATTATTAGGTTGTATATCTTGAGGACTCACTTTCAGAACTTGAACACATGTTAGCAGGAAATTTTTTTTCTACTAGCAGGTTTCCTTTACTAGTTTTGTTAAATCTGAACCCTTGGGTTTGATTTGGAGCTTTGTGAAGATGAACTTGAGAGGTAACCACATCATGGGGATTGACCTTAAGGAAAAGGAGTTGGGCCCTTTGCTGGTGTAGGTTATTTTCTTGATAGTGTGTAAGTTAATTGGAAGGGTGAAAAATTTCATAGAATAATTTTGAGTTTTGCCTTGGAGTATTGTATGCACCTTGGAGTGTTCTATTTTTCTACATTTTTTTTGGCTTGAATTATTGAACTCTATGTAAAGTTTCAGTAAGTTGTTAATCATCAGAGATAAGGCAATGGTACCAGTGTTGTCAAAGGTGCTCTAGGCACTTTGCTGTGCACTCGGACAAGGTGAGAAAATCCCTGAATGCCTCAATGAAACCCCAGCTAAGGCAGGTTTACTAACACGACGCCAAGGCAAGTGCTTGGGATAGAGCAAGAGGCATTTGGGCAAGTGCCTCTCCAATGTCTAACCCTGTTCTTCCTGTCTTGCTTCACCCATTCTGTCAAAAGCTTTTTAGCTTGATTCTGATACTAAGTTTGGTCTATTTGAGCCCTTGTAAATAAAGGACTATTCTAGGATGTTCAATGGGTTAGTGATTTGTGGTATGTGTTTCTTCGAACTGTGAAAGATATTTTCGGAAGTGGTATTTTGCTGTTATGTTTGAACTTTAAAGCTATTTAAAGAGCTCTAGTGGTTTAGTTTTGCTGACTTTTGTTTAAAATACATTGTGGCAAGTGGTGCTTTGATGCTGTGTTGAAAGATATGAAACATGATATAAAATGTTCAAAATTATCACGATTTATGATGTTGAAACCTGAATAAGTAATCTTATAATGTTTGCATTATTTCCAAATACAAACAATATTTATTTCTAGTGCAATTGTTAAACTTTTTATGGATTAGCATGTTGCTCTCTTTAGGCGAATGCCTTTATGGCGTCTAGTGTCTCGGGCAATATGAGGGTCTTATTGTTTTGAGGATGCCTTTTGCTTTTGTCAATGATGGGGATATCAAAGCCTTTCATTCAGATGATCTAGAGCCCCCGGATTGAGTCAGATTCGGATTGGGTCCATTTGAGTCCGAGTCATTTTCTTTTATTGCATTATTTGCTTTTGTCTTAGTCAAGTCAATTTGGTCAGTTGTTTTGTTATTAGACTAGTTAATTGGGTTTATGTAATTGAGTCAATTTAAATTTAGTCATTGTCAATTGATTGATTTGGTCAATTGATTACTTAACTTAGTCAAGATGTAAGGTCTATATAAAGACCACCCCTCTCATGTATGAGGCAATGGATGATTGAATGAAAAAATCCTAGCCTCCCTTTTGTTCTTCTTCCTCATCTTTTCTTCTTCTTCCTGCGTCTCTATAACCTCTTCTTCCTTCTCTCTCCCTTGTTCTTCCTCCTCTTCTCCTGCAGTGTCCGTCATCAGTTTGGTATCAGAACCTCGGTTTTGCCTCTGTTGCCAAAGCCCCGGGATCATGTTTTTGGACGGACCACCCCAATTTGTTCTCCATGTTCGTTGCTGCTGCCACTTGAAACCACCGCCGCCCCCGCTGTGCAGCCTCCCCTTCCACCATCCACCTCCCTTCCCCTCTTGGTTCTCATTGGAAAAAAAAAGAAAACCCTTGCGTCTGCTCCTCTCCTTCCACCCGTCACCACGCACGAGGCCACCACCACCCCGCTCGCCTCCGCCATGCAGTACCCCTCATCGTGCTCCACCTCCTCTGTCTCACCACCGGCCGCTGCTTCTTCCACCGAGCAACCCGCTTCCCTTTCCATTGAGCACCACCAGGATCTGCCCGTCCCCCATTAGCAACTTCGCCAAGGGTTCCAACCGCGTGGTCCACAGTTGGCTGAAGAAGACCCCTCGTGCCATCGGCCGCCGCTCGTCTTTATGGACCACGGAGCCGTAGCCGAGATCACCGCCCTCCGCCACGACCATTGGAGCCCCGCCCCATAGCCGCCGCCGCGAGGGTCGGAGAGCCCTTCCGAACCGTTGGAAGGTTGAAAGTTGCTTAACGGGTAAGCTTCACACCCATTAGCCCACAACCCGATAATCTGGGTCGGAAAAAAAACCCCGTGCACGTGAACTGCACGTGCTGACGGTAATGGGTATCGGAGCTGGTTGCGCCCGAAAACCCGAACCCGAAAAGGTTCCCAAAAAAAAGAAAAGAAAAAAAGAAAAAAAAGAAAAAAATAAAAGAAAGAAGAAAAAGAGAGAAAGGATATCTTTTCATCTTTCCCGATCGTCTACCCGCCGCTACCGTCGTCGCGGCTCCTCCACCGATGGTGGCGGAGCCGCTGAATCGCCGAGGTGCCTCCCCTCCCTCACGGTTAGAGATGGGCATCGGGCCGTGCCGGGCCCGGCCCGGCCCAGGCCCATCGGGCCCCAGATTAAACGGGCCGTGC
>JAOXJJ010000001.1:5151821-5163664 GCA_025769935.1 Phoenix roebelenii
GCCGCCCGCCGACGGATCGCCGTCCACCGACTCGCACCGGAGCTCCTCCCCCTCGGCCGAGTGGTCACCCCCGGGTCTAATTTCCAGCAACACTACCCATTCCCATTGTTTCTTCTAGTGATTCAGAAGAATATTGTTTAGGTGTCTAGTTGCACTTTTCATCTAATTTTTATCAATTTCTCTTCGTATGCAATTCATGAAGTGATATCTATATCAGCTTTAAAGTTCAAGTTATTTTTTATGGGATTCTTTTGATATGCAACTTATGTTGATGGTGAACATGTGTTTCTGGTTAGAAAAATAATAGAAAAATGTTGTATACAAGTCATAATTGCTACGAGGGGAAATGGATGCAGGAAACAACATGGTTTTAAGTCACGTGGGACGAGGGTGTCCTAGTTTCTCCATAGAATGGGACGCCCCACTATCCCGCCTCGTCTCGATGGCAGTCTCAATCAAGTCCCATAGGCACTCTCCGCCCCTCTCCCCTTCTTTCCTTTTCTTTCTTTTTCTTTCTTTCTTTCTTTCTTTTTCTTCTTTCTTTACTTTCTTCCTTCTTTCCTCTTTTTTCCTTACCTTCCTCTCTTTCCTTTTTCTTCTTCTTTCTTTTCCTTATCCTTATCCTTTCCTTTGCTTCCTTCTTTCTCTTTCCTTTCTTCCTTCTTTCCTTTTTCTTCTTCTTTCTTTTCCTTATCCTTATCCTTTCCTTTGCTTCCTTCTTTCTTTCTCTTTCCTTTCTTCCTTCTCTCCTTCATTTCATTCATTTTCTTCTCCCTTCCTCTCTTTCTTTCCTTTTTCTTCTTTTTTCCTTTCACCTTTTCTTTTCTTCTTGTTTTCTTTCTTTCATTCATTTTTTTCTTCTTCTTTTCCCCATGTGGGTCAGTTTTGCAGTTCTGACTCCATTCCAATCCCATTTTCTTACAAGAATTGGACGGAACGGCTGGGACGCTCCCTGTCCCACCGGAACATAGAACCTTGGGAAATGATATTAAGATGGGAAGCAGGAAAAAATGCTTAAAAAATTGCAGTGCGGGAAACAAGTAGTTATACATTCATATATATCTTTATGTGTGTATATAACAAATATGTTAAAGAGAAAGACTAGAGAAATTAGTAATAATGGAAGAAAATACACAATTAATATGTAATTTCTTGATGTTGCCAAAGCAGATTTAGTGCCAAGGAGCATTGCTGAAATTGTGTATCAAGTAGGTAACTTTTTAGGATCTAGATTCTTTCCGGTCCCGACTTGGCATGGAAAGGGCTTGTCTTCCAATCGTGGCCATCCATTATTGGCATGATGACTATGATTGAGTGGGGTCCATAAGCATGCTACCTCATGTTCTGCTATGGACTCCATCCAATCACGGCCGTCGTGCCAATCATGGATGGCTTAGTCGGAAGACACGGCCTCTTCCATCCAAGTCGAGTTTGGAGAGGATCCCGTCCAACTTTTTATAAAGAAGCTTTCTTTTTTGCCTTGTATGTTAGGATTCCCTTGTTTGCCTACCTTCATCCCCTATTTAATTAGAAAATTTACATCTTGGTATTTCTAGAAGTAGAAACGGAGAAGAGCATGAATTTTCTTTTTTGAGAGGAAGAGAGGACTGCAAAATTGGACTGGCTACATTCATGAACAAGGTTTGTTTGCCCCAAGTTTCCCACATGATCTCATCTGATTACATGTCTTGTGATAACTATAAAACACTGTTCAATTCGATCCCAATTCATTTCCCAAGTGATCTCAACCATTCATCCATATGTGACATGATGGGAAAAACTACGGTCTGGGAAACACGTTTCCTGGCTTCTGCATATGAATTGCATAATTACTTACAGTTTTTAAAAAGGTCAGATGAAGAGCAGCAAGTACTGGTCTGCCATTGGGGCAAAAGCATTTGCAAGAAATGGGGCAAAAGTACTGGTCTGCTATTGGGGCAAAAGCATTTGCAAGAACATACCAACTTTCTATTTGTTTATTCTGCATGTTGATGTTAGCTGCATTAGTCCCTTCATTCTAGTCTCATGATCATCCTCATGCTCATATATCATCTTTGCACCTCCTTTCCAAATTCTATTTCTTTCCTTTACGATCTATTCATTCAATATTTCCCTTTTTTGGAGGACAAATTCTCGCATTTAAATTATGTGTCAGATATACTAATACCTTATCCCCCCCAACCCCCTTGGGAAGAGTGGTTACAAGTTTGAAAAAGAAAGTCCTCGTTTCGTTTGGCTTGGAAAGCCTCACTTCACTTGTTTTTTGAAGCGTGGATTTCCTTTCCCTTCTGTCTGCATGCCTACACCGGTATTCCCTTTGGTCTTGGATCTGATTCTTTTTTTGTTTGCCACCTTTGATCATTCTCTTGATATCCATTTTCTATCTGTTTCCCTTCAAGAAGGAAATTCTGGCCAAATACTTGAATGCGATGAGGTTGGTAGTTTGGAGTATTAAGGGCTGTGTTGGAGCAGGTAACAGGGTTGCAGATAGGGTAGTGATGATGGTGCTGGAAGTGAAGCAGGTGGTAGGGGCAGGGCATGCCTTTAGCTGTCTGCAGGTAGGGCTTAACACCCTACAACATTTTATGCTATTGATCTAGGGGAGCGGATTTTAAGAGAATTCTCAGTAATTATTTTTTATTTGCAGTATTTGTTTTTCCTAAGAGTAGCTGCCAGTCCGAGGTGTTTGGTGTCGCATTTGCAGTGTTGCAGCTGGCTCCATAATTCTGATATTGAATTTTTGCTGCTGGTAAGCATCTCTTTTATTATTAAATTCTGTTTATCTGCAGACATCTAATTACCTCACTAGTGTTTTATTACAGGTTGGGCACATCATCTTCTTTAGAGTATCAGTCTTCTGCAATATTGCCTGTTTCCTGTGGACGTTGGAGCTCTAATCTGTTTGCTGGGAATCAATGTCATCATCAAGATGTTGGTGGTGTTGGTAATATGGTCATGGAGTTCCTGGGCTGCATATCCTTTCATGATCAGTTTTTATTTTGTACATCTCTGTCGGCTTTCTGATCAGTGCCATTGATTGGGGCAACAAGGAGCTGACCGCTGCAGTGCCAAGGAGCTGGGCTGCACGCACTTTGTGCTCCTTGGTGTCTTAACTTCGATCAAAATTTAGAGTCACGTACATGGTAACAACCATGTCAATTGCTTCTTTTTTTTTTTGGATCATATTTATTTTTTTTGTCAGATTAGAGGAAAAAAATATGCTCTCTTTGGCTTAAAATTGTGAAGTATTTGGTATCTGTTTGTGACTTCTGCAAATCCATTTTTTGTACGGTCCAGGAAGCTTCCACATATTAGTTATTACAATGAAGCAGCAAAGAAAAGCCATTTGAAGGTTTGTAAACTAGCATTTTGCAAAATTTCTTGCACGACACGAGGTTGTAATCTTACATTCTAGTTTGCTTTTTAGTTTTTTCTTGTTTGTTGTTGCTGCCAAACAAGTAAAGCTTGGCTAAGTTTGTCTATGCATTGCCGATGTTACGCACTAACGCCAAACTAGTATCCGTTTTGCTGTCTATAACACCTACGGAGTTAATGCTTGATAGACTGGTGTGCCGTTCGTAATGATTACGAGAAGTCAGTCTAGGCGCAGAGATTGTGTATCGAAATAGAGTGTTGTTATAGGGAGGTTTTGGGATAAAAGCTACACAAGTATTGCTGTATGTTTTACTTGGTCCTCAGTCGGTGAATACTTTAATGCGTGCATCTGAACCTTGGATTAGAGGAGCGCTGGCTGATATATTGTGATTCGTGCATAGCTGGATTATTCTCTGATTTACTTCCGGTGAGCTATTTGGGTACTTGCATGGAAAAGTGAGAACCATATGTGTGGCCCTTAAATAATAAGTTAGATCGAAGAATTGAATCCTAAAAAACCTATATGTGCGTTTGGACCGGCGCCGATGGATCCAGGTGGCTTTTTTGTCCTTGTGCAACATTACAGGGTGGAAAAGGAATCGCAACTAATAATGAAGGAGTGGAAGGTAGGATATGTGCCTTTCATTTCAGGAACTTGAGGCCAACACGTGAGGTTTCGGAGCCTTTCAACCTTCGCATTCTACTGCCTTCGGCTTACGGCCCTTTTCACTCTTCCTCAGTAGATTCGATTCTCTTCAAAAAGAAACAATAAGGTATCGGCTCGGAATACGTGCCCGCCGTGAGGAAGTGCGACGTAAAATATAAAGAGAGCGGGCTTTGTCCGGAGAGATGTTCTTTCGTCTTTCATTATGAGCGGGTAATTTTTATGGGCAACTTTCTAGAGAAAAGGACATCGTTCAAGCAAACCTAATGCCTATTTGGGATATTATATAACGCGTTGGTGAGCAATTAATTATATGATCCAATGGATCCCAAGGCAATAAACATTAAAGGGAAGGGGATAGGGATTTTATATCAACTATCATCAACAGGGCTATCACAGGGTTATCAGTCCTTTCCTATTCCTTCTGTTGTGTCTTCCTATCTGTAAGCCTCAAGGATATTGGGAACCGGGTCAAGGCAGGTTCTGAGCTGAAATTAATGGTTGTGGAGGTATTTTCAACGCTTTCAGCTTTTCTTCTTTATGCCACTGATCTTATGGTTGCGGAGCATACAATCTCTTGCTTCCTCAATGCCCGAGCCTATTTACCACAAAGAAAAATTCTGGGGCTAACCATAGGACTTATTTAATGGACTTGTCAAAATTTTCACCTACTCCCTCAAAGAACCCCCCCCCCTGTATGGGGAGAAAGGAGCGGTTCCTTGCGGTCCAAGGCTTGCTTGCCCATACACTTGCATGGGGGTTTTACTTGCATGGGGACAATGATGAGAGAAGCCTGGGAAAGAACCCCCAAAAGATACTGGTGATGGAGAGGAAGGGGGCATTGGTTAGAGAGCTCTTGAGAGAGAATGCAGGGGAGGAAGAAGAGCGGATGATGATGATATCATCATCTCTGGTTGATGTGAAAGGCCGTATTGGTAACAGCTAAGACGCATCTAACCTTAAGAATTCCCCTTAAATCTATTAAATAATTAGGAGTCAAACTAAGCGATTAGAAGTTGGAATCCAAAAAGACCTATTTTAACTTGGTTGCGTACTATAAACAGTCCAAGTCCTAGCTGCTTTTCCTATTGGGTCAGGCGACATGATCGAAACGATTCATTTGTCTGAATCAATCACATAAACCAATAGGCCTTTTGGTCAGGCGACATGGTCGAAACGATTCATTTGTCTGAATCAATCACATAACCAATAGGCCTTTTGGTCAGGCAGGCGACGCGGTTGAAACGGTTCATTTGTCTGAATCAATCACATAAACCAATAGGTCTAGGCTATGCATTCATAAGAAAAATTTCCCCTCGCGATGGTGATTATTGACTAATCCTTGGCAGGGCCATCCTTCAAGGTTAAAGAGAAACCTCGAAAGGTGGCCTAATGGAGGCAATTAAAATATAAAACAGGGGCATGTTACCGGGGACGGACAAAACAGGGACTCGGACGTTGTTACCTCGCTTACACCTCCTCGAAGCCGATACGAGAATGCTGCTGCATGCAGTGACCACCAACCAGAACAATCTCGCCTGGCACCTGCAAAAGGAACAGATAGCCCCTAAATGCCCAAGTTTTCTGCATTAATAGCGCAGGGTAGCAGGAAACGAGAGGGAAAGACGGGCTTGATGAGCGCATAAGGTCGTTTTCTTGTATTTCATTTAAGGAGTACTAAAAAAAAACAGGGACGGAAAGGTTTTATTACATCCTAAGCAAATCTCTACATATCACGCGTTTCATTAACACTCGCCATTTTCTCTGGCGCCAAAAACAGGAAGTAAGACCCGGGGGTGGGGTAGGGGAAGACAAACAGAGCGAGAGAGAGAGAGAGAGAGAGAGAGAGAGAGAGAGAGAGATGGATGGATAGATAAATAGGGAGATAGGTGGCGGACAAAGAAGCTTGAACAGGTGAAGGGGAAGGGAGAAGAAGATTGCAAAGGCCACAGGAGCTAGAGAGAGACCTTGGCCGCAGAGTACGGTGCATGCTTGTATTCCCTGCCTTCCACCGTCAGTAATATTTCTTTTACCTTTTCTCTGCAAGCCCACATGCATCCATCTCTATCAATTTCTACAACTTAGAGCCCACTTTTTCTATGAAAGAGATCTTTTAATTTTTCTGAATATTGCTACATGTTACCAGGTATGGCCTACTAAATCTCCCTGCCATTCACCGTCTTTTTTTCCTCCAGATCCTGAAATCATTCAAAATCTCTTGAAAAGGAGAGGCTCCCTATAAATTCCTCTCCCCTGAGGTTCTCCTCTCCAACACACTATTATCTTTCTCTGTTGTATTATTTGTTCTCTTCCTCTGCTATCCTCTGGCCTACGTCCACCATTTGCCTTCCCTTTCTCTTCTCTCCTCAGAAAGAGCAACATTTTAAGGAAAAGAAGGAAAGGTCGGAACTAGAAGGAGAATCCCTCCATTTCAGCCAACGATGGATTTATAGCTTTTTCCTATCGCATAGTATAAGCCCTTCCTTTCTTATCCAATAAGAAAAGTTTCTTTTTATTTTATTTTATTTTTTTTTGAGAAGAAAAAGCAGAACCCAGAGAGGAGATGAAGGAGTTCTGGACATCTCTGGCCTCGCTGATGGGGGTGTTCGCCTTCTGCCAGAGCCTCCTCCACGCCGTCTTCCCTCCGGAGCTCCGCTTCGCGACGGCGAAGCTCTTCAACCGCCTGTTCAACTGCTTCTCCTCCTACTGCTACTTCGACATCACCGAGATCGACGGCGTCAACACCAACGAGCTCTACAACGCCGTCCAGGTCTATCTCAGCTCCTCGGCGTCGGTCGCCGGCAGCCGCCTCTCCCTCACCCGCGCCCTCAACTCCTCTGCTTTCACCTTCGGTCTCGCCAACAACGACCGCCTCGTCGACACCTTCCGCGGCGCCACCGCCACCTGGGAGCACGTCGTCACCCAGCGCCAGGCCCAGACCTTCTCCTGGCGGCCCCTCCCCGATGAGAAGCGGGGCTTCACGCTCCGCATCGAGAAGAAGGACAAGCCCCTCATCCTCCAAGCCTACCTCGACCACATTATGGACACCGCCAACGACATCCGCCGCCGGAACCAGGACCGCCTCCTCTACACCAATTCGCGGGGCGGCGCCATGGACTCCCGCGGCCACCCCTGGGAGTCGGTGCCCTTCAAGCACCCCAGCACCTTCGACACCCTCGCCATGGATCCTTCCAAGAAGGAAGAGATCATGGCCGACCTCAGGGACTTCGCCGAGGGGAATGCATTCTATCAGAAAACAGGGCGGGCCTGGAAGAGAGGCTACTTGCTCTACGGCCCGCCCGGTACCGGCAAGTCGAGCATGATCGCCGCCATGGCCAATTTCCTCGGCTACGATATCTACGACCTCGAGCTCACCGAGGTGCACACCAACTCCGAGCTCAGGAAGCTCCTTATGAAGACCACCTCCAAGTCGATCATAGTCATCGAAGACATCGACTGCTCGATCAATCTGACCAACCGTAGCTCGAAGAAGCCGCCGAATGAGCCTCCATCCGAGTTCAGGGCCGGGCCCGGGGCCAGGACCGGGCCGGACGACGCGACGGCCAACTCGATCACCTTGTCCGGCTTGTTGAATTTTACTGATGGATTGTGGTCGTGCTGCGGGAGCGAGAGAATTTTCGTGTTCACGACGAACTGCATCGAGAAGCTCGACCCGGCGCTCCTGAGGTCGGGGAGGATGGACATGCACATCTTCATGAGCTACTGCTCCTTCCCGGCATTGAAGATTCTGATGAAGAATTACTTGGGATTCGACGACGGCGAATTGGATGGTGAAGAGGAGGATGGGTTGCTGAAGCAGTTGGAGGAGGTGATCGATGAGGCGGAGATCACTCCGGCGGATGTTAGCGAGATTCTGATAAAGAACCGGCGAAGGGAGAAGCGCGAGGCCATAAAAGAGCTCTTGGAAGTGCTGAAGAGCCGCCGCGTGGAGAAGAAGAAAGCGGGAAGCCGTTCCGCAGCGGCGAGGAAGAAGCGTTTGAACGAGGAGTTGGAGGAGGAGGAGGAGGAGGAGGAGGAGCAAGAGAAGAGGGCATTGGAAAGCCCGAAGGATGGAGGCGAAGCCATGGATATGTGCAACGGTAAAGAGGGGGGAGAGAAAGGGGATGAGAATTGAGAATTTGAGATCATTTGAAGGGTTTTTTTGTTTTCCTTTTTCTTTTTAACCAAAAAAAAAAAAAAACTAGCTGATGCGGGAAGGGTAAAAAGGCTGCAGCCTCTTCAAAAGTTGGGCAGGAGTTTTCAAATCCTTGTTTGGTGGGCTTCTGGGAATGTGAAGACAGAACCTTCTCTCTTCTTGCTAGTTTCCTCTGTCCTCTTTCTCCCCTCTTAGAGACTGAACAAATATATAATCTTTTATTTGGCATGTGGGTCCTTGTTGTTTTCTTTGCGTTCTTTCTTTTAATCCTCTGAGCAATCTGTTAGCTATCTGCATGATTTAAAGGGAATTAAATGCTGCACGCCCTTTTCAGACAGTCCATGGCCATGGCATGAACTTTTTCGTTTACAGAGTGCTCCGATATTTGTTGATCCGGGAGATAATGAATGACACTATCATTTTGCATACACGATGGGCTATCTTTATATTAAGGTTGCCCCCGAGACGTGTGGAAGGAGTGGGACAGGGCTCTCTCTTCTCATTGAACAAAAAAAAAAAAAAAAAAGCTTGGCTGGCTTGAGTGCCTCAGTCTTTTCCTTCAACTCTGTTTCCTCCTGAACTAGGAACTATTTAGTATAGAGAAACTTATTTGTAAAGATTTTTTAAGATTGGAATTGTTGGATAGCCTCGCAAATAGAATGAAATCCACTATGAGTGATAGGGGTGGCTAGTGTGTTGAGCAGCATAGAAATGCAATAGAATATAAGAATTCGTATCTACTTAGATCCCTCCTCCTACTTTATTCTATTTCTCCCCCTCACGATTTTTGTTAATTCGGAGCCCCTCGATTGGCTTCATGCTCTTGATGAACAGAGATTGGTTTCCCATTTTTCATACGAAAAAACAAAGAAAAATTGAATCGGAGAGCTGTATCCAACAAAGATACAAAGAGATCGGGGTGCACTAATGCAGGTTGCTGAGAAATTTCTACGAGGAGAGAAATATTGTTATTAGCTATCCCTAAGAAGCTTTGATATGACGCATCCTTGGGACCATTTCTACGCATATCCTCATATAGGATGCGTGTATATCAAGTAACATGCTGATAAATCTTCCTGAGGCACTTGATGACAAACGTTGTATCTTGACATCTCCAGGTACCGACCAGTACAATCTCTTGGCCCCAGCACATCAGAAAATCTAAATCTTTTTAAATTTCTCCATACATTGACACTATTTTTTCTGCTCATATATAAAAGAAAGGTGTGTGACAGTGTATGTAGATGCAAATCTCTCGTGTGGTTGCTTATGGGACAAAATTTTTAATGCGGGACCCGTGTTGAAATTTCTATTTGGACAAGTCTAAGTCCACCATCCATGATGTCTCCTTGTGTTACTAGGTCGTTGGCATCCAAGACCTATACAAAGTGCAGTCCATTTGGTGGTGCCTAAAATTAAAGACCTCTGCCTACCAATAAATGAGGTTGGATGCTAATTCCCCCCTAGTAGTTTGTCAGGATATTATTTATTATTGAGCTCCTCGGATGCCCTGCCATCCTGACTGTGGAGCTGCCTCTGACCGCCGGGGGAAACTTGCTCGGCTTAGAAAGAGGAAAAAAAAAGGGGGAAGATATTGGGAAAAGGTGGTGCCTGTGGGTGCTCCCGGGATCACGATAGGACTCAGATTTTCGGTAATTTCAGCAGCCCAAAATTCTCGTGAGTTTTGATCATTCTGCCACATCCACCTTTCCCACCATGCAAAATACATGGCAGATATCATTTTAATACTCGGATGCTTCTTCTTTTTTTTTTGCATTCACAAAACTACGACAGCCAGAAGCATATATGTAGTCCATGTAAGTACCTAAAGTACAAGTACGAATACGTATACATCCTGGCATTTACATACACACATATGCACGTTATTTATTTGTATTCTCCATGCAAGAAAATAATTTTATCAGATTTTTTTTTGTATTCAAATGTTAAACGCTGTATAGCTGATGTCTTTTATAGCGGTAGCATTTACTTTCACCGTTGGGCATGTCATATTTTGAAGTAGCTTCCACCCAATATTTAGCATCATGTACAGAAGAAGACAAGAAAATTAGCGAATATGTTAACTTTGAATTAAGGTGGTCTGCATCAAATTGAGTTGGCATTCTTGTAAGCATATCTACTTTTTGATTCATGAATGGGACGTGCAAATGTGTCCACATGGACCAGAATACGAGAGCTGGTTTCGAGTATGCGTCCATGAACGCACTCCATGCTCGATGGCCCTTTCTTTCGAAGGGGACCAGCATTCCACGGCACCAAGATTTTCTTTTAAGCGGACAGGTTCCGTGGGATGAAAGCAAGAGCAAACCACCGCTTCTTTTATCGCTTTCCCGTGGAAAATGACCAGGCCGGCCGTCGAGAGTCGTCCATTGCTTCACCGCCTAATTCTTGGGGAATCCCATCCTGGCTCAAGTTGGCGAAAGCGTCCTTCGCATCCTCGCCAAAAGAAGCATGGCTGCTCATGGTTAGGATATTCCTTTCTACGGCTCGGGCTAATAATTCAACCGGTCAAGGTGGAATTTTGCAACTCTTGAGGCTCCCATTTCATGCACTCTTCTTTTATTGAAAGAAGAATGATGCCTTCGTTTGCTCTAACTTAGCTATCAGGAAAAGTAGACATGTTTTCATGCTCGAGAAAGAATTTCGTGTCGATACGAATGGCTTTTTTCAATGGCTTGCACATATGCTCGACAATGACCGAGTTTCTCGTCGCATCAAGCATTAAAAAAAAGTATTAATTAGGCCGTATGTAATATTCAAGCAGCAGTCGCATGGCGGAGAACATCCAAAATTTCTCTTTCAGAGGAAATGGGAGTCCACATGATCACAAATCAGCTTCATTTTCGGACACAGGAGACTAATTTTTTGAATGGAGCAAACTCATACCTTGTAAATATTCTATTTATTTCTTTTATTTGGTTCCCAAGATCACCTACTAATGAGGAATCCTTCATATGATTGCAAACATTGGGTACCGGTGCTCGCTTTGATACAGAAAATTAGCAAGCAAATCAACAATGCCCCATCAATCAAGGAACTTATATATATGGAGAATGATCCCCTAGATTTTGTGAAGAACTAGAACAAAGATAAGAATGCCTTTTATTTAGATCTGTGGCCAAAGGATATATGTTGCACTCAAATGCTTCAATTATTTTAACCCCGCCTATAAATGCATTGAAATTTGACAAGCTTCGACTGCCCTTAATATATTAGGGGAAGTCGCTATTGGATTAATTTCCCCATATTGGCTATAGTCCACATGATTGGAAACTTGGGTTAGATGACAAATCTTAGACCATGTTGTGACAATGATATAATGATGGCTGGAAATAGATAGCTCAATTATGGTAACTTCTTATTCCCATTAAACCATATGTTGTTGAATTTGATAAAGATGGATTTGTGATTGGGGACCGATCCATGCACTTGCCGGAGGACATGCAGCTCTCTTTTGAAGCTGGGTTAGTAGAACAAATTAATAAAGAAGCTTGGCTTCAACAATTGGGTCACCCACAACTTAGAATTTTTATATTTCACGTAAAAAAGATGTGAGGACCCGTGCGGGCGTGTGTTTAGTCCCATATCGGTTATTCGCTGGGTAGATCTTGGGTACTTATACAGGAT
>JAOXJJ010000001.1:5188835-5208257 GCA_025769935.1 Phoenix roebelenii
CAGGCTCTGGCTATACCAAATGCTCCTTTCAGTGGTCTCTCTGAGATTGGTCTTGAGACCATGTATCGCTTGAACATTTGGAGTGCCCCAAAGGCCTAAAATGGTGCATTAAGGGGAGATATGATGGTGAGATTTGGTAGCTGTGCAAAGTGATTAGAAGGGTTTTGGAAGCCTTCAATTTCTGAGGTTTAAAAGGAGGAACCAAGCTAATCTCTTTCCATCCATTTTCTGAAATTGATACTTTTCTCTTTCTCTTTCTTTGAACAAAAAAAATAAAAAAACAGAGAGGAAGATCTATCTGCATTCTAATTACCCAGATTACTATGTAAAGGATTGCGACTTCTAGAGCAAGTCCCGGTCACATTTTTTTTAAGTTATCATTTCTATTCTGCAATGCATTGCATAGAATATAGCTGCATATATATATATATATATATATATAATTATTTGTTGTTGAATGAAATGAGCATGCCTTCTATATATTGACTAAATCAAACTATACCACTAGGTTGAGTCTGGTAAAGTTGCTGCTGCATTTGAAGAACACGCACAATTGACAAATAATCGTCTTCTTGTGGCCAGTTTTCCTACTCCAAATCACTTCTACGCATAGTATTGTTGACATTATGGTGACTATCTTGTAGCATAATGATGATAACTCATCATAGCCCGTTGCTATCTTTGTTGCCACTTTGGTAAAATCTAATAATAAAATGACAGTTGATTAACCTGCTGAAGTTTTGCTCTTGAACTTCCTTTGGGCTTTCAGGTCAACAACAATAATGGTGATGTTATCCTTGCTGCCCTTTTGGAGAACAAGTTTTGCAAGGTACTCGGCAGCTGAAGCAGCTTATTTATTATTTAACTAATATTGCTTCATTTTGTGCATACTAGGTAACAACATACCGCGAGGAAAACGATTCAGAGATGTTGAGTTTCAGCACACATCCGTGGGATCTTCTTCTGATCAGTTCGTGCGGTCCCAACAGCCCGACGAGCCCCAGCAGCACGAGTTTCATTCTCAGTACGAGTCTCAGTCTGAGCACGTGCCACCTGCTGATTGTTCAGACATGGATGACATGCACATCCAGGGTATTTGATTTACATTTTATATATTAAATTTTCTTACAATCCATGGATATTTTATTTTATTTTTATAGATGGACTGGGGAGAGTGAGGAGGACACGAGGATCCACTCGAGTACGGAACGTGTGGAGCCTACATGAGGATGAAAAGATCGTCGTCCAATGCAATGAACTGGGGCAGCCTATCAAGAGGGTTGCAAGCATTTTATCGACTTTTCTAGAATCGGTTGCGCAGAAGGGTCAGTTGTGTCCGTTTAACTATACGAAATGGAATGAAATGCTTCCTTCGTATAAGGTTGAGCTTCTTAAAGTTATTGAGGTAAAGAATTGAATTTGCTTACTATCATAATTTTATTTTTTGATTTAACATTGTTATAACATTCTTTAATTACTTTGGTGTAGAAAAAATTTTTGCTCCGTAAAAAGAGCCATGATTGGGTGCTGAAGTCCGTCAACCGCAAGTGGAAAGAATATAAGGCCAAGTTAAAGGCGGACTGGAAGCACGATGGTATGACAGAAGAGGAGGTTGCCTATGTTTGTCTGCCTGATGTAATTCCTCATCAGTGGAGGGAGCTTGTCCATTACTAGTGTTCCGAGAAAGTTCAGGTTGTGTATATTTTTTCAATACCTTAGATTGTATTTACTAATAATATAGATTACAAATTATACATTAAATATATTATATTGTTTATTCTTTTTTTGAGAAGATATATTCCAACATTGGTAGAGCTGCACGAGCCTCTCAGACTGTTCCTCATACTTCAGGTTCGATGAGTTATGCTAGGCGTAAAGCTGAATTCGTAAGTTTTTTTGAAACTCTTTAAAACTATTTTTAACTATTCTATCATATTGCATGTATCATGATAACTAGCTTGCCAATATATTTTTTCTTGTAGATGGATGATAATGGGAGAGAGCCTGGTAAGGTGGAGTTTTATAAGATGATTCACACCCACCGAGATGGCAGTTTTGTTCGGGAGGAGTCAAGAGATATAGTTGTATGTATTCATCTTTGAATCTTTCAACGATATTATTATTAGTTCTATTATTTTCATACATTAATATGACTTTTTCTTTTGAGAGATATAGGACATGGCAACAACTCTTATTTCAGAGCGTGTCGGGGAGTCATCATCATCCGATGCGATCAGTCATGTCGAAGCTCAGGTGCTCGCCGAATTATTGGGCCCAGAGCGTTATGGTCGAGTGAGGGGTTATGGCGTTGGAGTTACCCCCACTCAGTTGTCTGCAGTGGGCATGTATATAAGAAATGCTGGAGAAGGTAGTAGCAATGCAGAAGTTAGTAGACTTTGGGCAACAATTGAAGAGATGAAGGATCACCATCAGGCAGAGTTGGCGGAGCTGAAGCAGAACCAACAAACTTTGCAGTCTCAATTTGCGCATATTTCATCTATGTTACAGCGATTTCTCCCTCCTCAGGTAAATAACTAGATGTATTTGATGACTTTACATAATTATCACTTATTTTCATGAGTTAATGATTTTCATATTCCTAACTTCGAAAGTTTCTCATTTTTTTTTCTTTTGTAGATTCCTGATACTTCAACAGCTCGTAGAGATGATGATGATGCTGAATCCGGTCCCTGATATTTTTTAGACTATTATATAACTAAGGAGTTTTATATATATCTTTCTTATATTTTTCAAAATACATTGTAATTCTAAATTTATTATGTAAATTTCATCATATATGACAATATGAATGTTTTGAATGATCTGAATGTTTGTCTTGATGTAAATGTAATGCATGTTCATATTGCTATAATATGTTTCTTAATATGCATTAGCTTTTCTAATTTTTTTTTTAAAAAAATTTCCATTCCCGATGCTTTAAAATGTTGTTAAAACCTCCTTTGGCACGGGCTGGCACGGTTTCGCTGACGCTTAAAAGCGTCGGTGAAAGCCTTAATTTCAGGCGACGCTTTTCAAGCGTCGGTAAAGAGGCATTTCTCCGACGCATATAAGCGTCGGACAAAATCCCGCCACTATCTGCCACGCCGAAGTTGTAGTTTACTCCAACGCGTTCTTGGGTCGGCAAAATTACATATGCCGGGAAAAACTATTTTTTTTGTAGTGCAAGCATAAAGAAATCCAAATTCTGAAACATTATTAGGCCAATGAAATGATGCACATGAGGCTGTTCCAACTCAAGATAAATGGCTTTATACGAAAAATAATTTCGGCATAGGTGGTGTAAAGTAGTTGTTCACAACATTCTAAACTTCAGAGTGTCCTTATATTTCATTCATAAAGAGTTGGATATGAAAGGATGCACCCGAGGGTTTCTTTCAGAGGGAGGACTCGTTCATGGTGCAGTTAACAGTTTGGGGGAATGCAATCAAAGGGGTGACTTCTGTAACCCAGATGGAAGTCTACATCTGCACTAACGACTTCACGCATTAATACTAGTAGCTACAAAGTTCCCTCAAAACACTAGTAAGAGCAGTAGTTCTAACGGAAGTTTTAACTATCATCTAGAATATATTTATTTCTATGACAAACATCTGGATTAAAGTTTGTAATCATGGTTTCGGATTCTATGCTGATACCTCAGTATCGATGCTCAATATTGGAGGAATCCTGAGATTAGATACTTGATGGATAGAGTTCATAATGTTACACCCGTATTGGATGGTTCAATCTGAACTAACTGACCTTTCCTGGACTGCAAATGCTTATTCAATCCCAGCCAGTCATTGCTCGTTATGTTTCTGCCAGCCACCTGCCTCGCCAAACAGAGGCTGTGCAATATTATTAACGCATTGTACGTTGCGACAGAAAAGAGGCAGAAGAGTCTTAAAAGAGAGAGAGAGGTTTCTCATGAGAGCTGACGAATTGATGATCCTATTCAATTTCCGTTCGCTTTCGAATTCAAGGGAAGAGCGTGATGGTGGAGAAACAGAGTCTTTCCTGATAGTAACTGGCTACGTCACTGGTCCAAAGATTGAGGCCACACAACCACCACTCTATTTTGTATGAGAAACCACACTCCAACCTTTTTTATTTTTTTTCCCCCATAAGCAACAAGTCAAACAGGAGACTAAAGTGCAGCTGGACTTGCTAAAAGATGTTATGTTAATAAAATGAATTCAGCCATGGATGAAAGAAACATGGCTAAAATCCCACTTGATTTGTTGGAATTTCTTTGAGTTTGTATTGAATATATATAGGATATACAAGAATGATTATAGGAAAAAAATTAGGAGAAAATTACCGCAGCAATTCAAATTCAAAATTTGAATTTGAATTTGAATATAGAGAAAATAGGAAAGAAATAATAAGAAGATTGCAACAATAATTTGAATTCAAAAATTGAATTTGAATGGAGAAAATTTAAGGTATGTTATTATCCTCCATGAAGCTGAGCATTCGGTTGAATGTGAAGCTTGGACTGTAAAAACTGAACACGGTTGGAGTAAAGACTTTTAGTGAAGATGTTGGCAACTTGGTCTACAGAAGAGATGAATTTGACATCCAAAAACTTACAACCTACCAATTGTCGGACACAGTGATAGTCGATCTTGATGTGTTTAGTTCTTACATGGAAAACTGGATTGAACGTGAGAGAGGTGGCAGAAATGTTGTCACACCATATTAAAGGAACAGAGTGGAGAGGAATATGCAATTTATAATGAGAAAATATAACCATTGTAGTTCAGCAACAGTTTGGGCAAGGTGTCGATACTTCGCTTTAGTAGATGATCGAGCAACTGTTGTTTGCTTTTTAGTACTCCAAGAAATAGGGTTAGGTCCGAGAAAAATATAAAAACCACTTGTAGAGCGTCTATCAATATGGCTGCTAGCCCAATCTGCATCCGAGTAAGCAATGAAATTTAATAAGCCTGGTTATAGTTAAATCCCCAAAGTGATGGTGCCTTTGAGAAATCGAAGTATGCATTTGACTGCTACCATATGAGCCTCTGTTGGATGTTGTAAAAACTGACAAACCTTGATTGATTGAGAAAGTAATATCTGGTCATGTTAAGGTTACATATTGAAGGGCTCTAACAATACTTCGATAAAATGAAGAACCATCAAGAGGAGGGCTATCCATATTGTAACAACTTAGGACCTCACCCAAAATGACTAGCCAGAAGATATTATTTGTATTTCTTGATCCTGTATAAGTATCCAAGATCTACCCAGCGAATAACCGATGTGAGACTAAACACATGCCCGCACGGATCCTCGCATACTCCTCTCATTCAAGTTCTGATGTCCTCGTCAGACTAAGGGTTCAAATCTATTCAAATCTAATCACAAACACTACGATCGGTCTGTGGTCAGCTCCAATGGATCCGTGCTGCAGTATCTCCTAGTCCACATAGATTATGGACCGGGTTCGCTCTAATACCATTTGTAACAACCCAGTACCTCATCCAAAAAGGTGAGTCGGAAGATATTATTTGGGTCCCTTGATCCTGTATATGTACCCAAGATCTATCCAGCGAATAATCGATATGAGACTAAATACACGCCCGCACGGGTCCTCACACATGTAGCCCAGCTTTTCAATAGAGCAAGGACTTGAACATGGTTTGCATTCAAGAATATTGGTGTGTTGTAACAAGTCTAAGATGTATTTGGATTGATGTAGAAAAATTTCATCAGTTGAATGATCCACTTGAATGCCAAGAAAGTATGATAATGAGCCCATATCCTTCATCTCAAATGAATTAGTAAGTTCAATAATGAGCTTGCGAAGAGAAATGTTATTATTGTCAGTGAGAATGATATCATCAATATAAAGGAGAAGATATAATGTAATGCTACCATGATGATATATAAATATTGAAGAATTTGATTGTGAAATAACAAATTCCAACTCCACAAATTTTGAGCCAAAATTTTCATACCAAGCATGAGGAGCTTGCCGAAGTCCATAAATTGATTTGCATATATGACAAACATGAGTGGATTTTGATGAATCAATATAACTAGGAGGTTGAGACATAAATACCATATCTTGAAGGTTTCCATGTAAAAAGGCACATTCTATGTCCAGTTGATGGAGTGGCCAATTATGAGTCAAAGCTATTGTGAGAATAATTCTAATTGTAGCATGCTTAACAATGGGACTAAATGTCTCAAAAAAAATCAACTCCAGGTTGTTGGTGAAAGCCTTTGGCAACCAAGTAAGCTTTGTATTTGTTAATGGATCTAGTTGGGTTGTGTTTAATTTGAATCACCTACTTGCAACCAACAACGTTCATGTTAAGCCGAAAAGGAAGAAGAGTCCAAGTTTGATGATTCTAAAGAGATGTAAATTTGGGATCCATATCACATCTCTACTTTGGACTTTTTAAGGCTTGTGTATAATATGTTGATTCAATAGAATAGAATAGAATATAGTAAGAGCAGTTAGGAGAGGGTGGCGAGTATAGTATAGTATTTTGCACTTGGATATACCTGATTAAGATTGAGTGGTCATGGGATGGGTGCGTTGTAGTGGGTTGAGTGGTTGGTTGGTATGGGAGAAAAGTTTGGTGATGGGGGCTGGTGGTAGTGGTAGTGGTGGAGATTCGGAGGAGGGAAGGTGAGAGGTGATCTTATGTTGAGGTGGTAGAAAGGGTTCAATTGGGATGCCTGTGTTGTCATGTGGTGTAGTGGTTGAATTGAATGTTGTTGCCATGAAAGAATCCTAAGATTGACATACTGTACCTATAAAAAAATTTGAGAATGTATAGTTATGAATAGTCCAAATAGTGTTGGTAGGAGTAGGAAGCTGAGGTAACCACATTGAAAGAGAGTCTAGAGCAGAAGTAGGATTATGAGAGGCTGATTGAGATGGTGAATTGGTGATATGATTGAAATAGAGAAAGATATGTTCATCAAAGGTGACAAAACATGATATATATATTTTTCTATACCCTTTGTGAACAATGCTATTTTCTAAGAAACAACACTTAGTGGATCGATATTTTAGTTTATTGGACTTGTATGGTCGAAGACAAAAAAAATATAAGCAACTGAATATGTTTGAAAAAGTTTTTCATATGGTGAAATTTTGTATGGGAATAGTCTGGATATGCCTGAAAAAGTTTTTCATATGGTGAAATTTTGTGATGAGAAACGATAGGCATTCAATTTATTAAATATAATGTAGTAGAAAATCCTTCTAACCAAACTTTTGGAGGAAGAGATGCATGAGCAAGAAGTATAAGTCTGGTTTTAACAATGTGACAATGTTTTCTTTTGATAACACAATTTTGTTCTGGAGTATGGGGGCAAAAAAATTGGTGCATTATGCCATAGAGAGACAAAAAATATTTAAGAGTATTGCTTTTGAATTCACTATCCCCACCGAAATGAAAATTTTTAATTTTAGTATTAAACAAGTTTTCAGCTTGTGATTTAAATGAGACAAAAATATCAGAAAAAACTAATTTGTAACGGCAAGTTTATTTGAAATTGAAAGAGAGGACAAAACATAGGATGAATATCATGAGATGGATAGCCAAGATGACGATGGCAGAGATCAGTGGAGATGTGATGGCTCACATAAGCTGCTGGTGAGTGATCATGTGCATCTTTTGCTAGGAAATGGAAAGGATAAAGTCCATTCTCAGTCATCCTGCAGTACAATGTCACTCCTGTATCCTTGTTCTTGACAACAAAGCTAGATTCATCAAACAAGAAATAACAGTCATTATCCTGAGAAAAATGGTTTACAGTAAGAGATTTGTTGAGGCTTTTAGACAATGAAGAATATTAGACAAGTAAAATTTAGTTTTATAGCTAGTGATAGAAGATGAACCAATATGAGAGATAGACAAAACTTGTCCGTTGCCAACTTGGACACTGTCAGAACTACCATATTTTGATGAGATATAGAACTTGTCGAGGTCGACAATGATTTGGTGAGTAGCACTAGTGTCAGAATACCAAGTATTATCGTTAGTGAACAAGCGAGCGATCACCATAGCTGCAAGATTCTTTGAAGGATGACGACCTTGATATGCATAGTTTATACGATGATAGCAATTGATGACAATATGCCCAACCTTATTGCAGATTTGATAGGTTGGGAGAGTAGATTGTGAAGAACAACTATGTGAGCAAAAAAAATGAGAAGGCTCATTAGGAGAGGGGAGGATGCCATCACTTGAAGAATGATTAGGACATTGGCCATTGTTATGATGCCGATTATTCCCATGGTGAGTAGAACCATGACCTGGATTGAATGTTTTGGTAGGTCTTGAGGAAATAAATACAGCAGCATGGAGACCTCTTCTACAAGATTAATTTCCTCACAAATTAATAAGGTTTGGAATTCTTCAAGAGAAAGAGGATAGATGCGAGCATAAACTCGAATTGAAGAAGAGAATGTGCGATAAGAAGGAGGAAGTCCATCTAGGATGTAGATCATGAGCAAATCATCATCACTTACTGATGATCCACTTGCAGCTAACTTATCGAAAAGAACTTTGAATTGTCGGGGATAATCTTGCATAGAGAATGATCCCTTTTTAATGTGATGAAGATGTTGTTTCATAGTCATGATATGAGAAGGACCAAAGGAGGCAAAGCGACGAGAGAAAGCATCCCAAGCTTGCTTAGCTGAGGTGACGCCAACTATCACTACAAGAAAAAGGGGCATTAGCAACGCTTTTTAAGGTCTTTATCGACGCTTATAAGCATCAGTAAAAAGCTTTCCGACGCTTTCTCAAGCATCGGCAAAGCGTCGCCATGTAAGAGTGAAAAAAATAATTTTTGATGCTTTTAAAAAGCATCGAAAATTAGCGATGCTTTTAAGCATCGAAAATTAGCGATGCTTTTAAGCATCGAAAATTAGCGATGCTTTTAAGCATCGAAAATTAGCGACACTTTTAAGCATCAAAAATTAGCGACGCTTTTAAGCATCGAAAATTAGCGACGAACATTAGTGTCGGCAATTAGCGATGCTTTATCGCGTCGCCAATTAGCGACGACGTAGCGATGCTTTAAAGCCTCACTAATTGTGGCGATTTAGCGACAGCTTAAAGCGTCATTAATTACAGTGTAGCAATGCTTTAAAACGTCGCTAATTGGACCGTAATCATGATTTTAACGATGCTTTAAAGCATTGTTAGGGGTATTTTTTTTGTAAAACAAGTTTATTTTTTTAAAAACTTTTGTATACAAATCCAAACACATACACAACAAAAGCGATATACACATGTCACAATCAAACATATTTTTTAAAATATTCATATTATCAAATTACATTCATATTGTCAATTTACGTTTGCAATGTACTTCAAAAAATATAAAAAATATACATATAAAACTCCTAAATAAAAGCTATCAGGGGTCGATGGCATCATCATCTCTACGCACAGATGAAGTATCAGGAATCTATAAAAAAAACTTTAGAAATTAAGAATATGAAAATCATTAAGCTCATTAAAAAAATGATACTTATATAAAATGTTTAAGTAGATGTAGTTATTTACTTGAGAAGGGACAAACTGATGCAACAAAGATATAATTTGGTCAAGCTGAGCCCTCAAAGATTGTATCTCTGTTTGATGGTTCTTCTTTTCTCTGGTATCTCAGCTTTCAGAATATTAACCTATGCAGTGCTACTACTCTGTTTGGCATCTTAAGTATATCTACCAACTGCAGACAATTGAGTGAGGATAACTCCAACGCCATAACCCTTTACTCGACCATAATGCTCCAAGCCCATCAATTCAATAAACACCTGAGCTTCGATACAACTGGTGTTGCCGATTGAAGATGACTCTCCGATACGCTCTAAAATAAGAGATGTAGCCCTGTCCTATATCTCTCAAAAAAGTCACATTAATTTTTGAAAAATTGAAACTAATAAAAAATCATTCCATAAATCATTAATGAATACATACAACTATATCTCTCAACTTCTTCCGGACAAAGTTGTCATCTTGGTGCGTGTGAGTCATCTTATAGAACTCCACCTCACCAGGTTCCTTCCCATGCTCTTCTATCTACAACAAAAAGTATAGTGGCAAGCTATATATCATGATACATACTATATGATACAAGAGTTTCAAAGAAACTTACGAATTCAGCTCTACGCCTCGCATAACTCTTCGAGCCTGAAGTGTGAGGAACTGTTTGAGATGCTCGTATAGCTCGACCAATGTCGGAATATGTCTATAAAAAAAATATGTAATATATTAAATGTATTAAATATTATATAAGGTATTGAGAGAGTATAAACAACCTATCCTCTCTCGAAAAATCAGTAGTAAACAAGCTCTCTCCACTGATGAGGGTATATATCAGGAGGACAAACATGAGCAACCTCCTCCTCTATCATACCCTCGTGCTTCCAGTCGGCCTTCAACTTCGACTTATATTCTTTTCATTTGCGGTTGAGGAACTTTAGCACCCAATTATGGCTCTCTGAAGGGAGCACAAACTTTTTGTACACCAAAGTAAAGAATGCTATAATAATGTTAAATCAAAAAAATAAAATTATGATAGTAAGCAAATTAACATACAATAGGTATCAAATTAGCAATATTAAATTTAATTCTTTACTTGTACAACATTAAGAAGCTCAACTTTATATGAAGGAAGCATATCATTCTACTTCGAATAGTTGAGAGGACACAACTGACTCCTATGTGCAACCGATTTTAAAAAACTTGATAAAAGGCTTCCAGCTTTCTTGATGGGCTGCCCTAGTTCATTGTATCGGATGACGATCTTCTCATCCTCACGAAGCTGCCACACATCCCTTTCTCGAGATTGTGTCGTCCTCACTCTCCCCTGTCCATTTGATAAAAATATAATAAAATATCCATTAAAGCATTAGAGATAAATTAATTAAAATAATTAGATTGTAACAGAACTTAATATATGAACTTTAAATCAAATTACCCTAAATCTGCAAGTCATCCATAATCTCCTTGTCTGGGTAATCAGCAGGAGGCTCGTGCTGAGATTGGAACTCGCACTGAGACTCAGACTCGTGTTGCTGGGGCTATTGGGACCGCAGGGACTGAGTAGAAGAAAATCCCACGTGAGACTGGTGGAACTCCACATCTTTGAATCGCTTTCCTCGGGGCATTTTGTTACCTAAAGGTGTCTTCTATATATGAGGGTTGGTTATATGGAGACGACAATATGAACTCTCCATGAAATACCTATTCAGTATAACCTCTTGTAAAACTATTCCACGCCAAATATTCTTCAACAGTTTTTGGAGTATGAGAAGAAGAATTTACACATATTCGACATGGACATAAAATCCTCCCATTCATATTAAATTTTTCAAAAGCAAATTTAATGAAATTCTGAATTAAATTTAAATATTCGGCACTGGATCTCGGCTTATTTATCCAACTTTTGTCTATTCTATTAAAATACTGCTTGAACTGCAACTTATCTAAAAAAGATAAACAAAGTTAGGATATGAAGATGGATGGCATAAAAGGGATTACACAGGATATCTTAGGGCTTAAACATTAGAATATATTATTACTATCTAAATATTAAAGTGTCAACTACAAATGGTCCAAGAAGGTGTTTTTGAAGTTATGCTTGTCTGAAGAACAGCGTTTCATTTTTTAAATCCAAGGTTGGTGGTCATCTTAAACTACTAAGTTCCTTACGCAAGTACGAATTATTTTTCTTATTCCTTATCGAATGGCACCTGCATCTCACAATACGTGAGATTGACCCAAAAGAAACCAATAGTACCTGGAATATTTTACATGCAAGAAATTGGCTATTTTGTATATTGATCCTCAAGCCATCATGCAGGAGACAACGTTCATTTTTTTTATTTTGTTCCACAACTGTTCATATTATACGAAGACATATATTCATGAGAAGGAGACATGATGTATAGGCGAAACGTACTTGAAGATTATATTAAACTTATAAGTAATTAGCATCTGTTCAAAGAAGGGAGAAAATGGCCTTGACCATTGACAAACAAAATGGCTGCCAGCACACACTCTACGATTTCAGGTACTTTAATCAAAAATATAAAAATGGTAATCCGGCATGACCAATTGAACAACAGTGAAAATGCTGGCTCTAATGTTTAAATAAAGAGAAAAATAACAACATAAATGTGCATAACATGAAAAAGTTACAAACTGTCGACAAGCTTAAAGCAATTCCAACCCAAACTGCATTCAAAGCCTAACGAAAACTAGATTAACATGGGGAAAAAAGAAATCCAAGACACCAGATTTCCTTCAGACACACCAGCACTGATGCCCCTTAAATTGGACATGTGGTATAGACCTGTCACAGTGGACCATGCGAGGTCCTCAGCATTTATGATTAGGGGTGTTGATGAAGAAAGGAGTTCTGGTAATGTGAGCACACGGTAGTACTAATGATTTTACTTCAAAAAAAAGATTATTTAGACCTATGAGATCTTCATTTTTTAATAAATCCTGGGTGATCTTTGATCTCCTGTTTGATTAAATAAATAAATAAATCATGAGATGCATGTCAGTTTGCTTCGTCCATCTGGAGCCTAAATGTACTAAAAATCAAATGTCTTCTCTGATTATGTTGGAAGAAGAAATTAAACACCAGGAACATTCTTGAAAAGAAGATTCAAAAGACTGCTGGAGGTTGTGTTTTATGTCATCATGCTTAGGAATCAATAGATCATTTATTTTCTACTTACCCATTTTTCTCTACCATTTGGAAAAGGATTTGTTGTTCCCTTGGAGTGCTTCACCCCTAAACATCCTTTGAATACATATATATGGATTGGAGATTCAGAAACTTCCCTAAAGCTTTCCAGCTTATTATTCCTATGCTGTTTTTGGCCATGATTTGGGCTTGTTGGAAGGAGAGAAATGCATGGATCTTTCTCAACAAACAATACCAATTAACAATACTCGACGATTTCATCGATAAAACTCATATTTCTATTACTAAAATAATAATCATATCAGTGCTTTATGAAGGGCAGAGTTCCGATTGCGTATGAGTGAAAACAAACAACATTTGATTGCATAATCGGATAAAAATTAACGATAAAAATGAATTTAAAGATCTGATTAGAAAATCGTGAAACAAAAGAATTAGAACAAAATTCCTAAACAATCCGATTATAAAATTAAAAGAAAATCCAAAAAAATTTAGAATTTAAAGATCGAAGCAAGAAAAGAAGATCCCAAACCTGGCCTTATCTTTGTCCTTGCTAGCTTCAAAATTCAAACACTATGTGAGTGCAGAGTAAGAAGTTTAGGAGGAGGAGGAGGAGAATAGGAGGAGGAAGTTGGCTAAGGAGAGAAGGCCAATGGAGAGAGGGAGGAGGAGAAAGAGATGTGGCAGAGGAGAGCGATTTAGGGTCGGTCGGTGGAGAAAAAGGGCTAAGATCGGTGAAAGGGACTGAGGAGGGGGTCGGTCGGCGTGGGTTAGAAATTTGGGGCTGATGGAGGGGTCGGATTTTGTTTGGGGGGAGGAATGGAGTCCGACAACACTTGTAAGCATCATCGGATTTTAGCTTCTACCGATGCTTATAAGCATCGGTCATTAACCCTTCCGACGCTTATAAGTGTCGGTAATGGGTGGTTTACGGTGACGCTAAGCAAAGTGTCAGTGGAAACTATTTTTTTTGACGCTTTTAAAAAGCATCGGCATTCTTTGTCGCAAAAAAAAAAAATTGCCGACACTTCTATCTAGCATCGGCGATATAGAGTCGGCAATTATAATTTTTGTTGTAGTGAATCCTAAATCTAGTACTATACTAGCTTCTAATTAGAGTTGGTTTTTTGGTGAAGGTTGACTAACTTTTTGCCTTCAGCCACTGAAGATATTTTTTTAGTAAATTTTTGTTTATATTGTACCAATCTAGTATAAGTATATCCATGAAAATTAGAGAATAAAATATGCAAAAAAATCAAAAAGAATATTTGTCACAACAATCTGTAATATAATCCTTATATGATTGGCCATATATGTTGCCATCCATTTTGCAGCAATATTAGTTTCTCTATACACGTATTATCTTGTACGAATGTAGGAAATTTGTCATTCTCCAGCAATTATATATCAGGAGATTGGAACTAGTGACTGTACTTATGAATTTCATAGCCACCTAACCATTATCAAGGAATCCCTCTTAAGAATAATACCAGATGCCCTCAGCTATTTTGTAGCATATGCCAGCCCTTCTTATGTAGCTCGCAACTCTGTTATTGGAACTATGGTATCAAATAGTTTGACACCACAAGCTACCACCGGTGCACCAATATCGCTTTTAGTAGCAAAACTAGCTCCATCAAACTTCCTTTTTATTTTGAACATTGCAATCAAAGTTGATTTTGAAGATTTTTTACTTCTCTTGTTTGCTGCTGAATTTTTTTTTCCACTTGGCTAGTTTGTACAGCTGGCAATATTCATCTGGTCTAATAACGATTTGACCGGCTTTGGAGCTGGTCGGAGTCTTGGAGATGGCAGTCTAATTTAGACAGGATAAGGTACAACGGAGCATCTCAGATGCGGGAGCCAAATGCCACAAGCCGAAACGCTTAGAAGAGGTCGAGGCCACATATTCGATTGCACTAGTGCTTGGCCAGGGGTTGCCGCAGTAGAAATTTTTAATTCTGTCGATGTGTTAAAATCACCGCTTGCCCCAAGAGTTTAAGCTGATAGGATGAGGTAGATTTATTTCTATATTTTAGCCCAACATGTGAAATTTTTTAATAATGAGATTAAAAAGTGATACAATGTTAAATCATGATTTGTCTCAGAAGCTTAAGCTAATAAGATGAGGTAGATTTATTTATATATTTTATATTTTTTAACAGGATATGCATTGATTAGGCAAATTAAAACCAGAATTAGATTGATCTGAAGTTACACCAACCTTTCTGGGCCATCTCTTGACAAACAGCTTTAAAAACCAGAAGGCCCATCCTTTTTGGGCCACCGATTGAGTGGTTCTAATTTGGATAAACAACTTTAAAGATTCGAAGGTAAACCCTAGCATTTGATTGTACAAGATAAAACAATCATGCCACCTCCAATCTAAGATAATTTTTCTCGCCCTTTTAATCAGCAAAATTATGAGTAGATGCATCAACCTTCATTTTATCGAGTAAATAAAATAAGTAGAGAGGTCCGACCCATCAATTTACTATCGATGTTTTTTTGCATAAGGAGAAACGTGATCTTCCATTTGCACCAAAAAGAAACATGATCTTCAATTGCGAGTGACGCCAAACAAAAAGATGCCTTGTGGCGTGATACATGAATTGGGCAATCTATAGTTTAAGAGAGTTGAACCTACTTATACCCAACAGCTTCTTTTTTATTGTTTTAGATAGTTTAATACCACAAGGTAGTTGTCTACACTCTCCTAAAACAGGCCAGAATCAAGCTCCAAGTATGCGCACCGGAACTGATCCAATAGGACAAGATTGACAACCATTAGGAGCCATCCCAAATTCAGTGATTCAACCCCAACCGAGCCTGCTAAACTAAGCTGTTTGAGATTCCGGGACAAGCTACATGTTCTTCCCGTGAGAAGCTTTGTATTTGGTGATCTACGAAATTATGTAGATCCATTTCTTTTATAAAAAAACAAGAGAATTGGGAACGTTTCTGCATTCTTATTTTTGGTCCGTAACCATTCATTGATAGCCAACACTGGCGTCTTACTCAGGCTAGCTGGATTGAGCTGTTTCCTCCTTGTGCTGACGTGAAGTAATATAAGAAATCCAAAGACAATTGTGACAACGCCTCGAATGCGGGTTAGAACGAGCAGCCCGGCAAAATAAATTTGTTTTGGTTTGTCCCGGTTGGTGGGATATTTTTGGCTCGCCCATCCTTTTGTATGCCCATTTAGGTTTGGCGACCCTACTTCCCCCCGGTCTGGTAAGCCGTCAAAATCCTACAGCTGACGCTAACCAAACAAAACAAGGTATTGTGCCCCGTGGGTCAGGTCTCTTTATATCTTGAGTGCCAGTATTTTATGAGTTCAAAAAGCTGGGGAAGGGCCTGGTGTGGACATGGCATGGATAAATGAATTGATCCCATCACTGCATGCCCAGATAGATGGGCCTCATGATGTACATTGGGGAGAGAATCTCCGCAATGCTACCTACCACGGCCGTTTATTTTTTTAGGCTTTATTTATGTGGTTGGCTGCACGATCGTAGGTTTTTTTTTTTTGGTATATCGGTTACTCACACTGCTCTCGCATGAGCACAGCCAGCTATATCACTATCAAGAAAACTACATAAATCAGAAGAAATAGAGGACTGTTGGGTCTACAGAAAATCTCTAGAATGATGAACAACAAATGAGATGATCTAATTTACAACTTGGTTTCATAGCACCGTAAGGATGGGACAGGAATCTCGAGGCCACTCTAGTGCCAAAATAAAATGCACCACGTCGTAATGCCAGTAATTTGAAGTCCAACCTCGTGACACCTTTTTTTTTTAGCGGAAGGCATGGCTGAGTTGCATTAAAAATAGGAAAGCGGCCAAAGAAGAATATGGTCATTAAACCATGACTTTGGATTACGATGTGAATGAAATCCTTATATTCATATTACAAAGATGCGGTATTATTTTTCACGTGGCTTTTGGGTTATCTACCATAACATGTTCACGACAGTTGTGATCGTGGATGGCACTCATGCATATCAAATTAGCGTGAGAAACTCGTGGTATGTTTGGTTGAAGAAAGTTGGACTCTAAAATAAAAATTAATGAGCAACTTTTATTTCAACCATTTGGTTGGAGATAGTTTCATTCTCATTCTGATTCCATAAGTGAATGAGAATATTCTAATTCTCCAAAATCCAATCTCGACTCTCCCCTAATATTCAAATTTCATTTTGATATTGATCTGATTGTAATCACAAGCCAAATGCACCAAGTTATATGGCCATTCCATTTCATTCCGATTGCGATTCCAATCACTAACCAAATGAGTACTCAATGTCCATGGAACACATCTTGCTGCTTATAATATGTAACCCATTAACTTCTTGAATAAGTCACGGATAACATTTAAATGAGTAAATAATCCTAGAACATATTTGGTTAGAGGGAAATAGACTTGCAATAGGAATAAGAATGTGTGACTCTCATTTTAGCCATTTGGTTGGAGGGAGTCTTATTTCCATTTCAATTTCAATGAGTCTCATCCCCATAGTCAAACACATCAGAGAATATAGTCATTTCGATGCCTATTTCAGCCTATTCTAATTTCGATCGCGAACCTAGTACACCTCTAATTTAATTCAATTATAAGGTAAATCAGAGAGTCACTCAAGGGCAGCTTAAACATTATTGTTCAATAATCCTAAGAATATTGTTGGTGGGATGGTGAAGATAAAAAAATACGGAATTTTTATTTAATTATTATGGTCGATAATAGCAGACAATTTTCTACCTAAGCTCACTTGTCTCCGTTAATGAAAACTCTTTCAATATATCATGGTTTCTTATAAAATAATATTTCGAGACCTCTACTAAACTGATTGAGCATGCAAGATTTGAAATGAATGGAAACAAGTTAGCCTGCAGGTTAGGTTTAATATTATTCAACTTGATCATACAATCAGCTTTATTAAAATTTGTTTGAATATTCTTAGTTTAAACTTTTTAGTTCATCTTCATCCCTAACTCAGGCTGTCACTCCAAAGCTATGAACACAGTTTTCAAACTAATCTTGGCGATCCCGAACTTGACCCATTGATGAATGGGTAGAGTATGAATCTAGAATCCGAATCATTGAAAATTTTAGGTCAAGACTGGATTTCAGTCGTTTAAACTTGACCCAACATAGTTCCTCTCACAACCATCCAGGTCATTTATATTACGACATAAAATATGTTCATATTTTTCAATTTCTAATTCGTTGGCCTACAACTTTATTCTATAACTTAATGGGATAGAAAGCATAACACCTGTAAGGACATATTTGAATACTTATACTTGATTTTAAATTAAGCATGTATTTTTAATTTTTCATCAATTATTGTTATATAGTTGATCGTCGAGTGTTCGTTGGTTGTTGTTTTGATTTTTGGAACATATAATAGATATTTCGTAAATATTTCTTCTGAAGTATGTTATTTTTAGTTTGATCAATTGTTCAAAATATATAATTTGGTGTTCGATAGAGCCTAAATATAATGTACTCGAATCCAATCTAGAGACTTGCTGGGTTTTACGAATTCTTTATTAGCAAAATGTAGACTTGATCTTATGCTTCAGCGGACTGGATATGGAACAATATTTAGACCTGAAGTTCCAATGGTTCTGGGTCTAGATCTACTAAAACTTGGACCTTAACCAACATGGTAGCACCCTAACCTATAACTACGAGCAATGTGAAAATAGGATGAGAAAACCCTAGTTTGCTAAAATCGCTCACGGAAGTCTAGTTGCTGATAGTTGAGAGTCATGGCTACTATCTTTTATTTGTAATGGAATCCCGTAGAGTTGGTCATGCAATGCTAATTGCAATAGGGAAAGTTGGAATCATAAACTAGACAATCATGATGGAAAGAAGAAAAGAAAGAAAAAAAAAAACTTGCCCACATTATTATGAGAAGTCCTACATACTTGGATTCCCTTCTCCAGAATACAAGTTTAATCAAATTGGCATGTGCTCGAACATGGGTAGTAGATAACAAGAGTTGACCAAATGCAAGCTCTACTCGAACCACCATGAGCTGGAGAATTCATGATTTGCTACTTCCCATGGTTTGACCATGGATCAAAAATTAGTAAAGGTGATTTCTAAGTCATCTCTGCCACTTTGTCTAGTTCCTATGACTTTCTCTTCGTGTAATGCTCGAATTGGAACCCATGTATCAAATTTTGTGCAGTTCTGTTCCACGTTCGACGTGCGAGCTCTAAAATATACGAGTAATCAAATCATGGCGCTCATGCCTTGGACTCCAAATGGTCTCGTGGGAGCTAGCAAGTTGCCCATTTCGCTGAGCATTGACAATTAGAAATTCATTAGTGAAAATTTTGAATAAAACCCACCTAGAAGAGTACAAATCCAGGAGGGGAAAAAACCCCACAAGAGTAGGACACGGAATTCAAACCAATCCAGATATACCGCGAAACCCATGAGCAAATTGCAGAAGCGTCCAAAATGTTGGAATTAGCAAGCTGGAACAGCAGCATCAGCAGCAGTGCTTTTCAAATTTAATTTGGTACAGGAACAACGACTCGATGCTATTCCAACCAAACAGCATCATAGAGAGCTATAAGGAAGCAATAAAGCTCAATTAACCTGCTTATCCAGAATAACTATTTCAAAGGGTTAGAGCAGTGTTATTCATAGAATAACATACATATTTTAATGAACAAAAGTGCCATCAGCCATAACGTT
>JAOXJJ010000001.1:5208290-5233688 GCA_025769935.1 Phoenix roebelenii
AGAATAGAAAAGAGATTAACCATATAAGAGGGTTAAATATCTTTCAGCTTTTTCTTTTTCTTATTTTCTTTTTATTGTGTAACTAAGAATTGAAAATTAGATACGAGATTGCTTTAAGCATAAGATTGCACAATTCCTAAAGACAAGATACATGCAACCTGCATATTTTTCTTCATTTTCCTTCAACCGCGTAGTTGTCTCCATTTTTATACAAGAATAGAGTACGAATAGCTAGTTGCTTGAAATGGCCAAGTGGAAGAATCCAAGACCAAAACCTTAGAGAGAGAGAGAGAGAGAGAGTGGCGGTCTCCTCGGGGCATTGCGGATGGGCCCCATCTCAGAGAGAGTGGCGGTCTCCTCGAGGCATTGCGGATGGGCCCCATCTCACTCATTATTTCCCCCCATTTAATCCGTTTTCCGCGCTTTTCGCTCAACGTTTGTTCTCGCGGATCTGGCAGCCAGCTCCGCAAGGGCCTCCGTCGGTTGGTAGGTGAGATGGCCCAAACTATTTTGTCCATCCGATCACGCAAGCCGCACGATCCAGAAAACCAACTCAGTTCACGGCTCAGATCCCCCCATCAATCACCAAACACCACGCCGAGAATCCACCAGGACCCCCTTGGTCTGATGGATCCCGGTCCAAACTCCCGGCTCGTCGTAGGTGGGACTCGCCCGCGCCCATTTCCAACCCGGTTCCTTGCCGCCTACCGCGTCAAAGCTACCATCGACCATCCTCATCGACTACCGACGACGGAATCAACGGCTAGGATCTCATTTCCGCATAAAACGTTTTATGCGTCCGAATGGAAGAAAGGACCAGCATCCCCTTGCCATCGTTTGCGGGTGCGGCAGGTGGTGGAGTCTTCGTGGCCGCAAGTCGCGGGTCCACTGCAGTCCCTAGTCAATCCATGCTACCAACCCTCGCCAAACGCTATTTTATACTTGCATCAATTTAATAAACCCCATTCCAGATCCCCACCACCTTCCCCTCGTCCTTCCCTCCCCTCCCATCACTATATTTGCCGCCCCCCCTCTTCTCAGCGCAGTAGAAACGAGAACCGAACCAAATCTTTTCCTTCTCTCTGGACCCTTAATTGAAATGGGCCCCAATCTGCCGTCGGACGCGACCATCTTCCGGTCGAAGCTCCCCGACATCGAGATCCCTGACCACCTCCCCCTCCACGCCTACTGCTTCCAACACCTCGCCGCCCACCGCGACCGTCCCTGCCTCATCGACTCCGCCACCGGCACCACTTTGACATACGCCGACGTCGACCTCCTTTCCCGCCGCGCCGCTGCAGGCCTACACAGCCTCGGCCTCCGCCCCGGCGGAGTCCTCATGCTCCTCCTCCCCAACTGCCAAGCCTTCGCCCTCGCCTTCCTCGCCGCCTCCCGCCTCGGCGCCATCGTCACCACCGCCAACCCCTTTCACACCCCGGCCGAGGTCGCCAAGCAGGCGGCCGCCTCCGCCGCCCGCGTCGTCCTCACCGAGTGCTGCCACGTCCCCAAGGTCGCCGATCTCAATATTCCCATCATCTGCGTCGATGGACCCCTCCCCGACGGCTGCATCCCCTTCTCCGACGTTCTCTCCGCCGACGAGGCGGCGGCGCCGGAGGTGGAGATCGACCCAGACGCCGTGGTGGCTCTCCCCTACTCCTCCGGCACCACCGGGCTCCCCAAAGGAGTCATGCTCACGCACCGAGGGCTGGTGACCAGCGTGGCCCAGCAGGTGGACGGCGACAACCCCAACCTCTACTTCCATCAAGAAGACGTCATTCTCTGCGTGCTGCCGCTCTTCCACATATACTCTTTAAACTCCGTACTGCTGTGCGGGCTGAGGGTGGGGGCGGCCCTACTGATAATGAGGAAGTTCGACGTGGCGGTGCTGATGGAGCTGGTGGAGAGGTACAAGGTGACGATAGCGCCGTTCGTGCCTCCGATAGTGGTGGAGATGGTGAAGAGCCCGGCGGTGGACCGCTACGACCTGTCCTCAATTCGGACGGTGATGTCTGGGGCGGCGCCCATGGGGAAGGAGCTGCAGGACAAGCTCATGGCCAAGATACCGAATGCCAAGCTCGGCCAGGTATGTAATGGATGGGGCATTTTTCTTGGCGTTGCTGTCCGTCTCCATTAAATTTACAATTGATGATTTAGTTTGCGATGGGTTAATTTTATCTTGTGTTTAATTAAACAATTGGTGATTTCTAACTTTTTTGAAAAATAATTGTTGGGTGCTTGATAGATCGCGAGCTTAGATCAAATCGTTCTTTTCCCGAGAAGTTTGAGCTTAGACTAAATCATATCAACACTAGGGACATTAGATAGAAATTTAATTATGTCATATAAATCGTGAGATTACTGATTATGTTCCCAGCTAATTTTTTGTCTAGTTAAATCACGCAGTACTTTGGTGGGTCCCACCAATCAATGATCGGTTGCCCGAACACGGTGGGACCTAGCTGTGCAGCACATGATCTATCATATCATGCTAGCGACCAATATTAGTGGGATCAACTATAATTTGTGGTTGAGTCTAATCCCCCGCCAAACTAATCGATAAATGGAATGATCAAATAACACAAATATATATATATTATTTTTTGCTATTTGTATTTTTATATGTTGCTTTGTAATTGAACTGATCCACTAACTAATTGGTGTGATGGGTTTGATTCAACTAATAATTACTTCATATGGCAAAAAAAAAATTAAAAATCTAAGAGTATACCTATATTTCAAATTTTGAAAGATTTTATCTTAGCATAATAGTAAAGTACTTTTTTATAATTTGATTGTCACTATTCAATATAGGTACGGTCTTTTAAAACTGTAGTAGATTCTAAATTTGATGTCTTTTCCTGAGGGGAGTGCCGGGTGGGGGTCCTGCGGTTTGTAAACTTCGATCTATCAATCTTTAAATGCTCGAACTAGGCCAAAGATCGATATGGTATATCTTTTATAGTAAAATTTAGTTTAAAACACTCGCTCTCTCAGTTCACATTCCAGACTTAGCTCGAATTCTGATTCATCTCTGCTAGTGTCCGTTGCTTTCATATGCCCCTGCAGTCATTCAGTTGTCTTCTGACAAATTTGTCGCGGAAAGCTACGGGAAAGAGCAGCTAATTATGCCGTACATTTAATGCGAAAATGGCTGGCAACTAAACTTAGGGTATTTGGCTGAAAAATCTCACAGGGCTATGGAATGACCGAAGCTGGGCCGGTTCTCTCCATGTGTCTAGCATTTGCGAAGGAGCCGTTTGATTTCAAATCAGGATCATGTGGCACCGTTGTGAGGAACGCTGAGCTCAAGATATTAGATCCTGAGACTGGACTATCCCTGCCTCGGAACCAGCCTGGTGAGATCTGCATCAGGGGAAAGCAAATTATGAAAGGTAACTCTTGGATCCTTTGTCATCTTTTTGCTTGCTCATTGGTTAAAGGAGCTTTGTGGTTACTTATAGGAATTAAAGTAACTTGTTGACAAATGCCAAGTTAATCATATCTATAACTTTGTTTTCAGAAAAGCTTTTCTTTTCAATGACAACGAAAATAACCTATTAATGATACAAAGAGACGCTACAAGCGATTCTTTGGTCATACGTTTCAACAAAATATATATTTCTACCCCCGCGCCAAAAAAACACCATTATTTGATACCATGGTCCAACTGCATTAACGAGAACCTACTTTTGCAATGCTGATATGAGAAGGTTGGTGCTTTCTATCAGTCACTTTTAATGGATCGCATCAATCTATAGCCATGTGACATGCCAACGGTGCTGGTAAATGAATTGGACCTGCCTTGTAGCACTCTAATAAAAGCTACGTACAAATCACAGACATTGATTGGCC
This sequence comes from Phoenix roebelenii, assembly GCA_025769935.1. NCBI lineage: Eukaryota > Viridiplantae > Streptophyta > Magnoliopsida > Arecales > Arecaceae > Phoenix > Phoenix roebelenii. The sequence goes on from JAOXJJ010000001.1 coordinate 5,212,143, forward strand.
CCTCTAGCAAAAGGAAATTCTATATAATTTTTAGATTTTTTTTTTTTTTTTGCATGCATACACTTCTAAATATCAAAATTTGCATGAATATCATTTCAAAATTGATATTTGCATGTATACCTCCGTAAAATACTTCTTTTGCTATTCTGCCCTTTTTTGTCCGTGTTTTTGCATGCGTATCCATGCCATCTAATACCGTTAAAAAATTAACGGCTTCTAAATTAAAATGATTAAAATATTTTTAATGAATAAATGTGCAAAAAGAAAATATTTATAAGATGATTATGGTGGAGGATAAAAAAATAATTTTAAAATTTTATTTTATTTTTAATTAAAATAAATGTGGTTTTTATTAATGGTGTTAGAAGACTCGTTTTATTAAGAATATTTGTATAAAAATAATATTTATGAAGATAAAAAAATAAATATAAATTTTAAAAAAATATTCACGTAAATTTGATTTTTGAGAAGTGTATTAATGTAAAAAGCCCTAAGTTTTAATAGCCATCTTGAATAGCTTTCCACATGCCTATGCCATATCATATGCAGTGTATATTAGTTGGTGGCTGACCATCTCTTTTGATAGTCGCCATGGAAAGCTGTCCAGCATTATGTGTGTGGTGAGAATCCTAGTTGGCCACAACATAGATGTAATTAAAAGATATGTAATACATCCACGTCACCATTCCATGTCTCAAAACGCGGAACTACCAAAAAAAAAAAAAAAAAAATCAAACAGTGGGACCGCATTCTCCCGGCCGACACTCATCATTCAGCGCTACCGGACAACATTGTTTAGCAAAAAGAGCCAGGGGATAATATTGTAAAGCAAATTAAATCTCTCTGGTTACAGCTTGCTTGCTCTCCAAAAAATTCGATCCTTATTTGCTTGGAAGTTTTTCCTATGAAATTTCTCGGAAAGTACGTACGCGATCACAAGCCCTGTATTATCTGGCTCGTTTGCAGCCTTATCATTATCAAAGATTCTCTGTTTTGATCTCGCTGCAATCAGACCTTTGAGCAGCCTAGCTCGAGGTGGAATCATCTATCCTATGCTATGATGATTAATGTCAAAGAAGCTTGATGGGCTTGGCCATGGGTTTTCTTTTAAAAAAGAAGAAGAAAGGGGTCATACTAACTTTATCTTGTTGTAATTATTTAGGTTATCTGAATGATCCGGAGGCAACGGAACGGACCATAGACAAAGAAGGTTGGCTACATACTGGGGATATTGGGTACGTGGATGATGACGAGGAGATCTTCATAGTGGACAGGCTAAAAGAGCTCATCAAATACAAAGGGTTCCAAGTGGCCCCTGCTGAGCTCGAAGCCATGCTCATCGCCCACCCCAACATAGCCGATTCTGCCGTAGTCTCGTAAGTGGTGCACCTTAATCACGGTCCGATTTTGCTCATAGCGTCTTATTTTTTCCAGCCACCAATTCGCTTATGTATCACTACAATTTCATTTTGATGATTTCCAGAATGAAGGATGATCTCTGTGGGGAGCTCCCGGTGGCATTTGTCGTGCGATCAGGTGGCTCGGAAATCACGGAAGACGAGATCAAACGATACATCTCCAAACAGGTGAGATGCCCAACTAATTACACAATTTAAAAGCTCAGCTATAATGACCTGGCATATAATACATCCAACGTAACCTAACGGGTCCCTTATAAAAGCAAATGGGCCGGCCCACGGAATAAATTTGGAGGGAATAATAAAAAGTATACCGAAAGCGATTGGCTTTTTCAACGGAATTAGCTGTCCTTTGGCATCATTTGATTGGCGACACCAAGTGGGAGGGGACAAGGAAAGGAAATAGAGTTCGACCTACTTTGGAATTCTTGATGATATATATATATTTTTAATCACAAAGGTAAAATTACCCTTCTAATTTTTGTGCACTTAAGAGTTAAGAGTAGATAGGATTTTTTTTTTTTTTTTTTTTTTTTTGGAGAGATCAGGTTTTGGTATATGATGGGGGGCAGGAATAAGCCTATTTCATCTCTCTCCACAGATGAGCTTATTCCTCAAGAGAGGGATATCCCCTCATGCAATATAGGGAGAGAATTAGGCTCCGTTTGATAGAGCTGTTGGTAGTAGAGATTTTTGAAGTAGAACTTTTATAAAATGTTATTCGGTAAACAAACTAAGAAAATACTTTTGGTTTGACAAAATGACTATAAAGAATATTGCATAATATTATACAATAGAGTATAATAAATTATAATATGTATTAATACATAAATATATAATATAGTATACTATTACTGTAATATAATATAATATTATTATAATATAATAATATAATATTGTATATTACAACATAATAATATAACATAATTTGATATAATATACTATAATATATCACTGTATTATGATATAATGCAATTTAATATAATATTTATAGTATAATACAATAATTAAGGTATAAAATATTATAATCATTATCATTATATTATTATTATTATTATTATTTTGTAATTATTATATTTTATTATTGGTATTTTGGTCCAAAAGGAAAAAAAATTTATAACTCAAAATAATTTTCTCACTGAGCCTAAAAGTGTTTTTTTGGAGAAACTCTAAAATGGACATTTTCCCAAAAAGTTATTTTAGCTTTCTGGCAAAGCTAAAACAGTTTTTCGAATTTTTTAGCAAATACCCCTATTCTATTTTTGGCCCTCTAAAAGCTCTACCAAACGGGGCTTTAGACTATTTCATCGATAAAAAAGACCATTTGGCAGGATAAAGGAAGGAATAGAGAGTCGGCACACATTCCCCCATCCGAAAGCAGCTTGGGCGGGTCCTGTTGAATTAAGAGCCTTGACAGAATACAGATTTAGTTTAGAATTGCTTCAGTTAAGAGCGTTTTAATAAAATTCGAGTAGGATCAGACTGTGCCATCCTTCGGACCTATTCTGGCCTACTAAAAGAATGCCAATAGTTTCCTGCCCAATGGAGGCCATATTTTATCCAATTATTATGGATTCTTTTAGATCAAAGCTACAAGATTACCAGGCCCATGCCAGCCCATATAAGACCATATATATTTGCATGCCAATGGGCCTGTATTCAGCTCTTACATCATTCGAATAGATCCGGCCCAATTAGTCGGTCCAAGACGATAGGAAAACAAATGAGGCCTTATTGCAGCAGATGCTCTTTTTTCTTTTTAGATAGATGGCAGCGAAAACTGTTCATCACTCGGTATATAATAATCTGGACCAATCAATACATCGTCCAAATGCTAATGTTTCACTTCAAGTGTGAAGCTGCTACTGTTTTAGAGCCTTTTAACAAAAAGTTCGCCTTATCGTCTGTCTCAGGTGGTGTTCTACAAGAGGATACACAGGGTGTTCTTCGTCGAGGCCATTCCCAAGGCGGCATCTGGCAAGATATTGAGGAAGGACCTCCGAGCGAAGCTAGCGGCTGGGTGTCCCCTTCCATGATCCCTCTCCTTCCGTGCGCACGTATGCTATTACTCTAGCGAGCCCCACCGTGAATGCTTATCCACCCATACATGGTATGACTTGCCTGCGTAGTGTTGTTTCGCAGCTGTTCATAGACCATTTCTTTGTGCCTGGAGTTCATAATTTGATGTAACAGTGCAATGATTTGTGAAACGGACATCATTATTTTTTTTATTAAAGATGAGAAATAAATATGTCACAAGATTATTTATTTTTGGTGGGAAGGAGGAATCGGGGGCCAAAATACAGCTACGTATAGCATCATCTCACCAGCCAAACACTTTCTCTTTCATTATCTCACCACGTATAGGAGCACTTCTCCTAAATTGGATCCTGTTTGAGCGACATCGTCGTGCATGATCGTCTTGCAGACAGTAGACGTGGACCTTGTATCCATCAATGACTTGAAGGCTGACGCCTCGATACCTCTCAAACTCCAATAGCTGGTCGTTTGTGGGGCTTCATAGAGAAAAAGTGGTATAGGCTTGCTGGACGTGGTCGGCTGAGGACCTGTAGTGGATCCTTAGAGCGCAAAAGAAGAATATAATAGCAACTTCGAGGGAGCTAGGCCTTCTTAGATTGCAATAATACAAAGAAAAATACTTTTGTGATATTTATTTATTATGCAAGAAGATTATATAATCTCTAATTTAAGCAAATCATAACTAATTAGGAACAATTCTCTTATTTAAGAAGCTGCAAATATAGATAGAATCTAATTAGCCAATTATTGGCAATCTTGCCTAACCAGTCAATTCTTGCCTCTCAATTAGATCTTCTAAAATAGTCAAGGCCAGCACATAACATCCCTCCCCCCCTAGTTTTCACCCTAGTCCTTAAGGGTGATATTTGGAAACTGCATTTGAATCTAGTCCTCGTCTTCCCATGTAGCTTCTGCAGGTGAGAGACCCTGCCATAAGATGAGAATTAATTTGTTGCTTCTTGTTGTGGACTCTTCGATTCAATATAGCTCAAGGGGTAGGAGCGATAGTGTCGTTATCCTTCTCAGTAGATGATAGCTGATATTGGATTGAAACTCCTCCAACTTTTTTCTTCAACAAGCTTATGTGAAACACAGGATGGATCTTCGAATCCTCAGGCAGCTTTAACTTGTAAGCAACTGGATTTATTTTTTTAATAATTTGAAAAGTGTCGTAGAACCTTGTTTTCAATTTGACATTTCTTCATAAAGCAATAGAGGACTACCGATAGGGATGTAGATGCAAATAGACCCAATCTCCTTCCTCAAACTCCCGCTCGTTGTGCTTTCCATCATACACCCTTTACATCATTTCGTGAGCCATCCTCATGTTCTCATTAATTATCTTGAGAATCTCACCTTTTTTTTTTTTTTTGCTAATGAAAAAGGGGAAGAGGGGGGGAGGGACAAGCCCACCCCCGCGTAGCAGCCCCTACTGGGCCCCCACCCCGCCGGGAGAATGTTCGATGCGGGTAGAAATGACCGTGTGTTGGGCACCCCAGCCGGTTTTACTCATACCTTCCCCATCCGTAGGCCGGCTTGGTTACCCAACCCGACCCTCCGTATGAGTACGTCATACCTGGCACCACCTAGGCTACCAGCGGACCAGTAGCGCTTTCAGACCCCGTGTCCAGGTTAGGGGCATCCGATCTTCAAATTTAATCGACGCCCGTGCGTTTCGAACCTGAAACCACTTGGAAGCAAACACCCCGTTCCAACTGGGCTACCACCTTGATGGCAATCTCACCCCTTTTAACTAAGTCCAATTCCACAGCTTCAACTCTAGCTGTTCCAGGAACATAGGAAAGAAGGGTGGGAGGTTATCTTCCATACACAACTTCAAATGGAGTCTTCTTAATGGTGGAATGCCAACTTGTGTTATAACTATACTCAACCCACTTCAACCACCTACTCCACTCTTCTGGTTGATTACTGGTAAAACAATGTAGATACATCTCTAAAGTCTTGTTTGCTACTTCAGATTGGCCATTCGTTTGAGAATGATAAGTTGAGCTGAAATTAAAGCTAGTACCTTGCGGTCAAAATAATTCAGTCCAGTAGGAGTTTATGAAAGTAACATCACGATCACAAACAATAGTTCTAGGCATTCCATGTAATCTAAAAATCTGATCAAAAAAGACCGCAACCACACTTATAATAGTATATGGATGGCTAAGCGCAAAAAAATGAGCATACTTAGACAATCGATCAACTACATTGAAAATTACCGTCTTTCCTCTTAAATTCAGCAATCCTTCAATGAAATCCATAGAGATTTTCTCCCAAATTTGCTTTGGCATTAGAAGGGCCTGCAAAAGTCCTATAGGTGACAAGTTTTCAGTCTTGTGTTTCTGGCAAACATCGCACTCTTGGATAATTTTTTTGAGGTCTCTCCTCATGCGCATAAAAATCCACCGCGGCCAAAGAGGGAAGAAGGAAGAAGAGAGAACATAAAAATCGAAACTTTTCTCGAAACAAAGAGAGAAAAGGAAAGGGGCACACCGAATCCTTGAGCTCGATCCCGCCCTTGATGACTTTTCTGCCGCTGCGAGAGACAACGGTCACCTTCATCGCGCCCGAGGGTTCGAAGCCAAATCCACCGTGGCCAAAGAGGGAAGAAGGAAGAAGAGAGAACGCGGCGTGGGGCAGATGTGGATCAGAGACACAGAATAGGGGCGGCTAGGGCATCGATCGAGAGAGTATAAGGAGAGGGGGGCGAGCGATTGTGAAGGGCTTTCGTTGACGCTTAAAAAGCATCATCGATTGCATAGATTTACCGACGCTTTTTAAAAACATCGATAAAGCTTCGCGCTCAACGAAAATCTCCCGATGCTTGCCCCTAGAGTCGGAAAAAAGTGTCGGAAAAGCACATATTTTCTATAGTGTGCCCCTCTAATAGAAACTAGCTCTCACATGATCCTTTGAGAGTGTTTAGCTGCAGGGCATTTATTCACATTCCTAAAGATGAGAGATCGAAGTTTGATAGCAAGTTTAAACCGTGTATCTTTTAGGGTTATGCATATGAAGAGTTTGGTTACAGATTATAGAATCTAGTTGATAAAAAGTTATCACAAGCAGATACGTTGTGTTTCTAGAAGACTAGACAATTGAAATTTGTAAAAAGGTTGAGAAACTAATGTCTGTCGTCTAGTGCTTCCAACCATAATGAATGATAATAATAGAGAAGATTCTCCAGAACCACCAGTTGTGCCTCAGTTGAGAAGATCTACTAGAGAGCACCGACCTTTCCAAAGATATTCTCCTCATGAGTATGTGATGATCACTGACGAGAGAGAACTAGAATGCTACCAAGAGGCTATAAATCATGAGCAAAAGACAGAGTAATTAAAAGCTATGGAGGAGAAAATAAAATTCTTGCATGAGAATTACGTATTTGAGTTGATGAAACTACCTAAAGATAGAAAAGTACTCAAAAATAAGTGGATGTTCAAGTTGAAGACTGAAGAAAAGAGTTCACAGCCAAGGTACAAGGCACGATTGATTGTGAAAGGTTTTGATCAGAAAAAGAGTATTGACTTTGAAGAAATTTTCTCACTTGTGGTTAAGATATCTTCAATCTAAGTTATTCTTGGTTTATCTACAAGCATGAATTTGAAGATTGAACAATTTGATTTGAAAACTGTCTTTCTCCATGATGACTTAAAGGAGAAAATTTATATGGAGTAGCCAGAAGGGTTCATAGTTAAAGGCAAAGAACATATCGTGCGTAGATTAAAGAAAAGTTTGTATGGACTTAAGCAGGCATGTCAGCAGTGGTATAAAAAGTTTGATTCATTTATGAAGGACCATGGGTATGGTAAAACCGCTTCTAATCATTGTGTGTTTATTAATAGATTTTTTGATGAAGATTTTATCATTCTCTTGCTCTATGTAGATGACATATTGATTGTTGGCCATGATGCTAAGAAAATTAAAAGTTTGAAAAGAGAGTTAAGCAAGTTCTTTGCCAGGAAGAACATGGGACCGGTTAAACAAATCCTTGGCATGAGAATTACTCGTGACAGAAAGAAGAAAAAACTTTGGTTATCTCAAGAGAGATATATCAAAAAAGTGTTAAAAAGGTTCAACATGAGCAATTCCAAACTAGTTTGCTCTCCACTTATAGATCACTTCAAGTTAAGTTCCAAGTAATATCCTAAAAGTCAGAAAGAAGAAGAAATGAAGAAGATTTCTTATACATCCACATTTGGCAGTTTGATGTGCACCATAGTTTGCACAAGGCCGGATATTGCTCATGCAGTTGGTATTATAAGTCAGTTTTTTTTATAACCCTAGTAAAAAACATTGGACAATTGTTAAATGGATTTTCAGGTATTTCAGAGGCACTTTTAGAGTCTGTTTATGTTTTGGTAATGGTAAACCTGTGTGGGATGCGAGCATAATGCAGATATGGCTGATGATATATATTCTAGAAAGTCCACATCGGGTTATTTGATATAGATTCTAGAAAATCTATTATGGAGGCTGAATATATTGCAGTTACAGATACTTGTAAAGATTTTTTGTGTCTGAAAATTTTTTTATAATAGTTGGGCCAAGAACAAGAGAAATATATACTTTATTGTGACAATCAAAGTGTCATCCATCTCTCAAAGGATCCAACATTTCATTCGAAATCCAAGCATATTGATGTGAGATATCATTGGGTTCGGGATGCTTTGGAGATGAAGTTACTGTATCTTTAAAAAATCCATACTGATGATAATAGGTCAGACATGATGACTAAAACCTTGCCTATAGAAAAATTATTGCTTGTAGAGTGAAAATAAGTTTGGTGGAATCCCCTACATGAGTCAGAAGGGAGAGATTTGTTGGTGTGGTCCTTTCTCACATGGTACCCACCTTATTTGATTTTTAGAAAAAAGAGGATAAGGATGAAACCACCGGCTTGGGTGACAGGATCACAAAAAGAAAAAGAGATTGTAGACTCTTGGACTCTATACACAGCGGAAGAGAAAAAAGAAAAAAAATAGAGAAGAAGAAAAAAGAAAAAAAATAGAGAAGAAGAAAAGAAAGAAAAAGTGCTGCTTGATCAGATGATTAGATGGTTGGTTGTATCCATATTTGGTTGAAATTTCAATTATTTTTTTCGGTATTGAGGGCTACAGATTGAACGGTTTGGATTTTTGAAAAACCTTCTCTATTGATTATTTCAAGCATCAATACTTGGTGGGATCTATCTTCTATTTTATTGTTTATAATTGAAATCTGTCTTATTGATGATGAATGTTCTTATTGTGGAAGCCAAGATTAAATTTTATTGATATTTGTGCAGCTTCTAGTTGATCTAGAGAGGATCTATTGTAATTCTATTATTCTAAATAGTGAAAGCTTTTGGCAATACTAGGTCCCACGATTTTTTTCTTTCACACAGAAGGGTTTTCCACGTTAAAAATTGTGTTGTTTCTTGTTTTTAAATTACTTGATTATTTTGGATGTTAATTGCTTGAGTTGTTTGTAGAGATTATTGTTACTTGGTGAGTGATATCCTATTTAATTATATAGAGAGGAAAAAGAAGTTAGTTGCATCATTGTTTCTTGATTGCATTTTTTTCCAAATATTACAGACCACTTGCTATTGATCACCACTCATTTATCCAGATATGAAGAAGCAGGTGATTAGTTGAACAAATAATAAAAATGCTAGAGACCACTTGCTATTGATCACCACTCAATTTATCTAGATATATAGAAGCATAGGATTAGTTGAACTAACAATAAAAATGCTAGAGATCACTTACTATTGATCACCACTCAATTTATCCAAATATGTAGATGCAGGTGATTAGTTGAACAATATATAGGGCTCAACAGATATCATGAATTCTCGTATGTTCCACACCAATCTCTAATTGCCGTATGCAGCATGGAGAGTTAATGTTTTCGGATGATCCAATGGTAAATATATCTTAAAGTAAGCGGATAAAATATAATTCTTTTGAATTTTTATCTTTTGCTAATAAAAAATATACACATATATATATATATATTATATACATTTTTAAAAAAAATAAAATTGTAATTATCAAATATAGTTGTATTGTTAGAAATTCTTTTAAAATAATACAAACAAAATTTGTTTTGATATTTTTTAGAAAAATGACAGCGAGGCCATATTATACTAAAATATCCACTCCCCTGCAACTGTCGAAAGGACGGTGCCTGTATTCCTGCGATCTCCATCAGTGGTCAACTTGCATGGATGGTTGGGCCAAGGTGTTCCCCACGTGTTGAAATAAAAGCGGGGCCTACGTGGTGGTCCGGCCTCCAAGTTGGTTCGTCCGGGGCTCGCAGTTTGTCCAAAGCGAGGGAGAAAAGAAAGCGACCTCACGGTGGAATTGGCGGCCCGTCCAACAGCAACGGTGCGGTCCCCCGCGGATAATTTGGGGCAAATCGAGGCACCGTGTCGGTCCCCTCTTCAAACTTGCCGCTCCCAGCTCCTTAATCCATTCCGCGGTCACAATTACCGAATATTTCTACGAATTACGGCATTGTGTCACTTTAGAAGTTACAGAATATCATATTAAAAGTTTGTAACATACTGTGTTCTAAAGATTTATAACATGCATGAAATCATGAAATTGCAATTTTTAATATTAATCTCTCAAATTCATGATCCTCTCCTCATAAAAATAAAAGAAATTTTGCATGAACATCTTGCTTTAGTTTTCTTTCCATTATTTTTGCATGCATAGCTCAATTATGAAATTTTCGAATACTTTTATTTTGATCTCAATAGATATAATTGAACATTATATTCTAATAATTAATTGTTGGATTGTCGCCATGAAGCTACCGGCAAGAGGTATTTGAAAACCACATAAAGCGGAAATAAGCGATACTTCTTGATGTACGTTTTTTAAAATAAACATTGGGCTGGATTTAGCTTGAGAGTTGGTTTGATTCGTGATCCGCAAGATAAACTCCAGAAATATCTCCATGCTTGGCTCGAGCCTAGAAAAGAGAGCCATACCTATGACATCCTTTCAGACCCAACCCCAGGGGCATTGGCTACCATTTTAGCGTTCAAGCCACGCAGCTAGTTGGAAGACCATGTTCAGTCACGAGCAAGCCAAACAGTACGTCAGGGTTCAGATTGGTTATTTGATTGCTGTCTCTCATGGTATGCGAGACGTTGACTTCTCAACAACCCCCGCAGCAAAGAGATAATGTCAAGGAGGGAAGGATACGGATAAGATTTGGGGATCGTAATGCAAATGTCCAATTTCACAACATTAATTTATTTTTTTATTACTATTGCGTTTTTGAGAATAAGATTGGACAGAGATTTATTATCTCCGATCTGACAATGCAAAACTCTAGTTTTGAGCTACGCTACTCTATTGCGATCTCCTTGCTTGCTCATCCATTATTCCCCAAAATAAACATGCACCGCAACTCATCAAACTTGCTCTCTTTTCTGAAAACAAAAGCCTTTGTTTTAGCTCCCTGAAGGATATAAAGGACAAGTCTTTAAGCACTTAAAAAATTCCTATATTATAATATAAAAAAACAACTTTTTACCAAGCAACAAAGTGGTTCAACTGTTCCAAGAGTTCTATTCTTTGATTTTGTATGCGGGATAAATGTTCCCAGAGTTTTGTTTAGTGGATTCCTTAGTTCATGACTTTGGGTGAATGCATAAAGAAGATAGCTTTATTTTAATTCCAAGAAACATTAATGTTGGATTCCTTAGTTCATGACTTTGGCTGAATGCATAAAAAAGATAGCTTTATTTTAATTCCGAGAGAGATTAATGGTGGATTCTTAGTTCATGACTTTGCGTGAATGCATAAAAAAGATAGCTTTATTTTAAACGACCATCAACACATCCAAGGGACAGATCGATCACAGTATGCTACCGCGAGAGATGCTCCACCGTACTTCACACACACACACACACACACACACACACACACACACAGAAAGAGAGAGAGAGAGAGAGAGAGAGAGAGAGATTTTATGCCACCGTATGCGAGCGTCTAATGTTGTCGTCACCAGCGGCAGCTCCTGTATGTGATAGGACACGATCAATCGGAGTATGCTGCGAGAGATGAGGTCCCATATCTCTTAGGAGAGTCTAGTTTCTTTCAAATAGCTACAACGCACGATCTGTTTGGGCACCTACATTTGTTTACAAGGCGAATCTAAGACTACGGATCTTACCGTCAGCAACGACCAGCTCTTATACGTGATAGGTAAGACAGACGTAGCAATAAAAACTAGCTGCATGAGCAATACCACCCCAAATGCTATCGTTTGAAACGATTACAAGACATCCACTTTGCTGGGTTAGAAAAGAGTGGCTGCAATTAATATACATAGCCAGCAGATGGAGGCAAAAGCGTTCGGCAGCGTCCTCGACCACTGCTAGGTGAGGAAAAATTTAAATGTAATTAATGTGCGAATAATGTTTGAATCATCTTTAATCCTGGGTGTAGGAATATGTTTTAGGCAGGGTGGCCAAAACAGATCAGCATGATCCTGCACGGCTTTTGCAGGAGGAAAGTATCAGAATGGCTGAATCCTCTACGACCGTGGCTTTGGGAACATGAGTATAATTTAGACTCTAGGGGGGATGTTTATTTGATGGGTCCTCAGTTTAATTCTACTTGTCATCGGCTGCAATTGGAGACAGATGATTTTAACCGAATGAAGTTCCTTCAGTGCATCAAAGCATATCAGAAGGAAAAAAAATATAGATTTTATTTACAGTATATTGTGACTACATTATGTTGCTCCGCGGTTGATGGGGGGCTTTGGTTGAACTCCCACGCCCTCCATGAATCGCACCACTCCACTAGTGTGATTCGGAAAGAGTGCAATATATTGCAATCCAACCTGTTTATATACAAAAGAGAGTATTACTTTCCTGCTAGCATAAGCTATTCTCTTGCCAGAACAAGCCATGTATTTGCCAACGAGGCTTAAGTCAACTGATCGGCACCATTTTTACTAAGCTTTTAAAGAGTCCAGGAGACCCTCATCCAACCTTTTTTTTTTTTGAGGGGAATAAGGAGGAAGTGAATCACTTCCCCCAGTTTATTAAATCGGAGAAAGTATGTACAAGATGAGGAAAGTAGTGAAAGCAAGAAGGGAAGGAAGAATATACACTGGTGCTTCCTCAACGAAAAAACTACAAGCCAGCTTAGAGTCAATGGGAAAAGACCGCTCCAAATTTGCCAGTGTCCTTTGATCACTTTTTCTGATCCATGGTGTTCCCACAGACGAAAGGCATGCATTGTTTTTTTGAAGAACATAATATATGGAACATTGCCTTGGAGGGAAGATGCTTCCATTTCTTTCAATGCCAAAACAATACCATCAGAAGTTGATCCCATGCCCTTCTAATAGATGGCTGAAATTTCCTTCTTCTCTAAAAGGTCCACAGTGCATGCATTTTTGCTGGCCATCCCCTGACGTTAAGACAAGTTTTAAGAGCGATCGAAATGCTTTTGGCAAACGGGCATCTGAGAAGAGGTGCGACACTGATTCCACGTTACAACCACATAGTGCGCAGCCCACACTCACCGACCTCCCTTTTCTTGTTAGTACCTCCTCTGTATGTAGCCAAATAACACTACAAAAGAAATAATATTTTTCGACACTTTTTAGAATCTTTACCGACGCTTATAAGGGTCGGTAATTTTTGTGCCGACACTTCCAATAGCGTCGCAAAAGCATCGGGCAGGTAAGGGTGGATTTTTTTTTCCGAAACTCTTTAAAAGTGTCGGCATAAACGGACTCTATGCCGACGCTTTTCAGCATTGCCCGTTTTGGAGTCCGCCGACGCTTATATTCGAAACCGAAGATAGGCCGATGCTTCTTAGCATCGGCTCGCTTGGGCTCCGCCGACACTAATTAGCGTCAGCCCATTTTGGACTCTATCGATGTTTATTAGCATTGGCGGAGTCCAAAGCGTGTTGGGCTTTCGCCGACGCTTAAAAGCGGCGGCCAAAGCTAAGGTCATTTATCTCTACGTCTCGCATAACTCTTTGAGCCTAAAGTATGAGGAACTGCCTGAGATGCTCGTGCAGCTCTACTAATATTGAAATATGTCTGCCAAAAAAAAGTAAACAATATAATATATTCAATGTATATGTTTACAATCCATATTAATAATAAAGAAAATATAAGATATTGAAATAATATACACAACCTGTCCTCTTTCAGAATACCAGTAGTGAACAAGCTTCCTCCATTGCTGAGGGTATATATCAGGAGGACAAATATAAGCAACCTCCTCCTCTGTCATATCCTCACGCTTGAAGTCCATCTTCAATTTCGCCTTATGTTCTTTTCATTTGTGGTAGAGGGACTTTAGCACCCAGTCATGGCTTTCTAGAGAGAGTACAAACTTACCCTACACCAACATACAGAATGTATAATAATATTAAATCAAAAATTAAATTTATGATAGTAAGCAAATTAACATACAGGAGGTATCTAATTAACAAGAACAAATTCAATTCATTGTCTGTATAAGTGTAAGAAGCTCAACCTTATATGAAGGAAGCATTTCATTCCACTTCGTATAGTTGAACGGACACAGCTGACCCTTGCATGCAACCGATTCTAATAAACTTGATAAAAGACTTCCAACCTTCTTGATGGGTCGTCCCAATTTGTTGCATCGGATGACGATCTTGTCACCCTCATAAAGCTACCACACATTTTTTGCTCGAGTGGGTCCCCATCTCATCCTTACCATCCCTTGTCCATCTATTAAAATTAAATAAAATATGCATTAAAACATTGAAGACAAATAAATTAAAATAATTAGATTATTATAGAACTTAAAATATAAACTTTAAATCAAATTATCCTAGATCTACAAGTCATCCATAACAACCTCCTCCCTCCAGTAATTAGCAGGAGGCTCGTGCTGAGATTGAAACTCATGCTGCTGGTGCTCATAGGGTTGCTGGGACTGTAGGGACCGATCAGAAGAAGATCCCACCTAGGACTACTGGAACTCCACATCTCTGAATCGTTTTTCTCGGTGCATGCTGTTACCTGGTATGTACAACAAAGAATCAATATAAGTTAAATAATAATTCAATGTTAAATGAATTGCTAATAAAGAGAATACAATAATTCATTCAATATATACATCGTAAATTTTACTTACCATTAAGAAATTACATTCTCATTCAACATTCGTCCTAACCAAACTCGTTGGCGCATTTATTTCATCAGTTGGCACAACATTATAATGCACAATATTATAATTCTTCTTGGTATTTCCATAATACGATGTTTTAGAGCAATTGATAAAATACTCGAATAAAAAGCCTATAGATGACTCACTAGTGCCGGTCTTCGATAATTCAATTTGATAGTCTCCTCTGTTGCATCATAATTCAATTGTGGGCCATTAACTTATTTTTGATTTAAATAGTGAATCAAAAATAAGTTCTAATGTACACTTAATAGGAACTAAGACATAACATCAGTCACTCAAATAAAAGTTTAATTTGCATATAAAGCCCTAAAACACTACAATCATCTCTTAACAAAATAATTGAGTCACAAATTCCAGCCCACCACCCCCAGCACTCAATGCACGATGTTTAACAATATTTACGTAAACTATACCAACTAAGAAGCGACAGCTTTGATAGATAGGAATTAACTTGAAAAAAGGATCACCTTAGTTTAATTATCATCTTACTTGACTATAGAATGATTTGTCAACCCATGAGACAAATGGTGTAGCTGTAGGTATTCTATTGCGTAGAATTGTATCAGCACTGTCTTACATTTAAAACCAATCCAAAAGAAAATGAGATGCAACCATGAGAATAACTTCATACTAGCAACTCATGAATAGAGATTCTAATAAGGCAATACACACCATTCATGTCCTTCTATCTGACCAAGAAACTTTATGATGAATGTTAAGTCCATTGGCCAGAATCAACTATTCAAAAAATCAGCATCTCAACCAATGTTAACAGCATTTATTTGCTAGAAAGTTGATCTACTCAGCATCACTGAATCAAATTTGATCTATGAATCTAAGAATAGTGAGAATTCTTGATCTCTCTGAGTATCTCTCTCAATTTGAAGATCCAGGATTTGAAGTGCTATCCTTTTATTGATTCATCCTAAAGATTTTATTTCAATTAGAATTTGGTTATTCAGGATGTACGATGATCCTAGTTAGGTATCCATGGGTGAATGGTTCAAGCCCCCTACTCATAATTGGTAAATTTGAAGGTTTTCAACTACTGCTGGATGCACAACAATCGGAACATTCATTAAGTCTATTAAAATAGGAACTAACTAATCACTGTAGTTGAGAATTATGCATGCATTAAAGTACTGAAGTTGAGAATAAAGCAACAAGTAGGAACTGAAAACTTCCAACACAAAAGCACAGATGAAAACTTCCAACAGGGGCATGACACGCAGCAGTTTCATCCGAACACAAGCTACCTCCAAGGAAAGCGGAACCGAGCATTAAAGATCAACAGATAGCAGAAACTAGTACAAGTATACAGAGATCGCATCGGTGAGGCGAGAGAGACAGAAAGGGAGGGGGCGTACCTCAAATCGATGCTTCCAAAGAACAAAGAATTCAAGAACTCAAGCAGCCTGAGATCCTGAGAGAGACGATAGGGACTAAGACCTCGATCGATCGGGGCTTGGGGCCGGTCGGTCGACGCCAAAGAGGAGAAAGGAGGAGAAGATCCTCGGGTGGAGGCAAAGCTCGATTAAGGCTTGAGGGCCAGTCGGTCGGAGTTGGAGAGGAGGGATGAGGAGAAGATCCTCAAGCAGAGGCGAAACTCGCTTAAGGCTTGAAGGCCGGTCAGTCGACGCCAGATAGGAGGGAGGAGGAGAATACACCTCGGGCGGAGGCGGAGCTCGCATTGGAGAGGAGGGAGGAGGAGATCGATTGGGGCTTCGAGTCGGGGTGCTGGAGAGGAGAAAAAGGAGGGCTAGGGCTTGGAAATAAAGTCTTCAGGTCGATCGAGCTGGGAGAGGTTGAAAAGGAGGGCAAGGACAGGAACTGAAGTCTTCAGGTCGATCAAGCTGGGTATTTAGGAGAGGCGGCCTCCGACGATGCTTATAAGCATCGTCGTAGGTCTAGGCCTCCAACAACACTCATAGGCATTGTTTTAGGCCAGGCCGACATGTGTGCGATGGTCTCCGACGACGCTTATAAGCGTTATCTGAGGTCTAGGCCTCTGATGACACTTATAAGCGTCGTCAGAGGCCAGGTTGACTACGACGATGCACTTTAGTGTCGTCTACTTTTCGTACCTGGAAGCGTCGGCAAAATTTGGCGCCTGAGCCAAAATTGCCGACGCTTCTACTTAGCGTTGTAGCAAAAAGTCGAAAAAACCTTCTTTTCCTGCAGTGTAAAGACTTTGATCTTCTCGGGGATAGCTGCTTTCCACACCATCTTGTAGTATGGGCAAAGAAGGCTACTGTTGTTAATTAAAGAGGAATTATGGGTGTACTCAATACTTCTAAATGAAAGAGGAATTGATCCGTGGTCGATTCTATAATAGATAAATAGAAATTGCTAGTTATACCTCATGAAAAAAAAAACTTTTTCATGGAGTTAGCCATTCTATTTCTTTTGTAGAATTTACAATGTCTGATCCATTGCTGATGAGTTTCCAAACAGGAGTGTCGGCAATTCTTCTTGGTCTAAAGGGGGAGAGGAGAACATTCAAACTTTGTAGCTGATCCATTTGATCTTGAGAAAATGGACCATGCAATCTAATCTTCTAACAAAGATTCCTCCAGTTCCATTGGAATGCCATAGAAATAGTTTCTTTAATTGTAGAAGAGTATAAGTCATTAAATAAAAGGGCGATAGGGGGCAAACCCAACTACAAGTATTTCCGATAGGAAGGACCTCACACGCTCTCTCGAATAAGTTAGGGAACAAGTCTGTAGGGTGTCCTTTTATTAGAGGAAATATCAGAGTTAGTTACGGACTCTAAAATAGATATTATTGCCACTACAGTTATATAGAATTTAACTTTATTGCAACCACCATATAATATATCCCATTACCATATCAGAGGTTTATCTTCAATCAGAGTCCCAATCAAATTAAAAAGACTAAAACAAAACCACGATGTGCATAAAAAGGAATAAACTGAAGTTTATTATAAAACCAGATGTGGTCACTTTATTGTATAGTCTCCAATACATATCATTCATAAAATAAGCTAATGAGTCCCTTATAAGCCACATGATTTCTGAAAATTCCACGAGTGAGTCCTTTAGTTACTGGATCAACAATCATCAGCTCCGTATTAATATACTCCACAGACCCTACATTTTGCTTTAATTCTCCCACAAAGAGCAAAATATTTAATCTAGTATACTTGCAAGCATTTATACTCTTTGTACCGTTGGAGAACAGAGTCAAAAACTCTAGGTCCTGTGATAAAATTTGGCAACCAGATGGCATGTGAAAAAGTCTCATAAGAGGCTACGTACTCTACTTCCATAGTGGAAGTAGTGACAAGGTTTTATTTTGCACTCATCCATGACATAGCACCTCTTGTAAGTAGAAAGATATATTCGGTGGTAGACTTCCTACTATTGGTGCATTCAACAAAGACCGAATCCGAATAGCCAATAAGTTCAAGATGATTTGGCAGTTTGTATATGAGCATGTAGTCATTTGTTCCTTATAGGTAACATATGACTTTCTTTGCAGCTTTCCAATGCTCTATTCCTGGATCATGTTGATAACGCCTGAACATTGATACAACAAAAGCAATGTCTAAATGCAAACAAATCTAGGCATAGTTCAAACTTCTAACAGTAGATGCGTAGGATATGGACCTTATGTCCTCTCTCTCTATCTCAATTCTTGGATACTATAATTTATTAAGTTTATCACCCTTTACAATAGGAGCAACACTAGGGGAATATTTTTCCATCCCTAATTTTTCTAATACTCTTAGGATGTAAGCCCCTTGAGATAGTTCAAGTATCCCTAAAGATCTTTCTCTGTGAATCTCAATACTGATAATATAAGCGGTTTCACCCATATTTTATAGCTCAACATTTGATTATAGAAATTGTTTGATTTCCTTAAGTAGACCAAGATCACTACTAGCAAGAAAAATATTAGCCATATATAATATCAAAATTATGAACTTGCTTCCACTGACCTTTAGGTATATACATTGATCAATAATATTTTTTTCAAACCCAAAGGAAGTGGCTATCCTATTAAATTTAAGATACCACTATCTAGAAGCCTATTGAATCTATAGATGGATTTGTTTAATTTGCAAATCTTGTGCTCTTGTCCACTGATCACAAAAGACTCTCAGGTTGTTTTATATAAACCTCTTCCTCTAGATCACTGTTGATGAAGGTTATTCTCACATCCATGTAATCCACTTCTAAATCAAAATGAGCTACTAAGGCCATGACAATCCTCAAAGAGTCCCTTGATGAAATTGAAGAATATGTCTCTTTAAAGTCAGTGCCTTCTTTTTGTATGAACCCCTTTACAACCAAATCTAGCTTTTTATCATTCAACCTTACCATAAGAGTTTCTTTTGATATTATAGATCCATCTACAACCACCTGGATGCACCCCTTTAGATAGGTAAGCTAAATCTCAGACATAGTTGCCATCCATATAGCTTAGCTCTTTTTGTATGGTATCCAACCATTGCAAAGAAGCTACTACAGCCGAGAGATATTTTCTGTGTTATTTCTACTTGTAAATTTTAATTTATAATTTGTAAATATACTTCCTGTGTTATTTCTATTGTAAAAGAAAGATCATATAAATTGGGCATATGTTGTAATATGCTTTCTATTATAATTTGTCAAAAAAAAAACATCAATCAATGGAGCATTTGTTGTTCTTCTTACATTGTTTCTTTTCTAATTTTATTTCTTTTTTTTTTGTTATCTATCTTGTTCTATTAGAAGAAGCAGAATTAGAATGAACCAATAATAGAGAACAAAAATTGGATTTTTTTTAATTAAGTTTGTTAATCTCTCTGTAACAACGCTTATAAAGTCTTGTGCTATCCTAATTTACAAATATTTTTTTTAAAAAAAATAACTCTAACAATACTTTAAAATGTCGACAGACTCCAAAATAGGCCGATGCTTATAAGCGTCGGTATAGCTTTCGTTTTTGCCGATGTTTTCACAAAACATCAGTAAAAAAAATTTCCACTCTTACCTACCTGACACTTTGTGATGCTTTTGAAAGCGTTGACACCAAAATTACCAATGCTTATAAGCATTGGTACATTCTCTAAAAGTGTCAGAAAAGGCTATTTTTTTGTTAGTGTCATCTTTCATGTTTTGTAAGAATGTCATAGGATCATCATCATTTTTACCTATATCACTCTATAATACACCATATAATCTAGAGGTATAGTAGATTTCCTTATTCTAGTAGATCTCTAGAGAGTTGTCCCTTGATCCGTTTGTAGAGGTAGTTGGGCAATTGCTTCTTCGGTAGTAGGAACCTATTGGGGTAAAACTTGATTAAGTGGTGGTTTCTCCTGAATGTTATCTCAAGGAAGAACAATAGGAATCATCACTTCAGTTTGCTTTTTAGGTGCAAAGATTGTTTCTTGTATTTCCTCAAAGATGTTATCTCGAGGTTCTCCATTCCCACTAAAAATGCTATCTTTATTAGTTTCTACTATTTATGGTGCACGAGATTGATAGTAGAATCTATACCCTTTTAACATCTCTAGATAGACATTGAAAAAACCATTAGTCAGTATGATGTCAAAAGCCTTTTCTTGTGGGTGGTAAACCTTGGCTTTAGTTGAACATTCCTATATATGCATATATCCTAAACTAGGTTTTCTACCAATCCACAACTAAACATTCTTACACCATTTTGATCTAGTTTGCCTAGCATTGTGTATTGTAGTACAATGCCATGTTTCTTTAGAAATTTCGCTAATGGTCCTGGCCTTTGTCCCATCTCCGTCTACTTACTGTAGTATTCGCCATCTTTGTCTGATTTAACTAATTTTAATCATTTTTTCTAATTTATCTCTCCACCTCTATTTTGAATTTCTTAAAGACATCAAAAATATCAGCTTTATCAAACAAAAGGTACAAATAAATATACCATAAATAGTCATCAAAGAACACGTTGAAATACTTTTCACCTGTTTGATATAAGGAAAAAGGTTTGCATACATCAGTGTGAATGGTTTCCAAAATTCTTTCACTCCTCTTAGCAGCTTTCTTTGATTTGTACAACTGCTTTGCCTTTACTCAGTCAACATAGGCAACAAAATCTATAAACTTTAATGACCCTAACACCCCATCCTTCATTAATCGTTTGACGCTTTCTTTGGCAATGAAACTTATATGAAGACAAAGCCGTTGATACATTGATCTTCAAAACTCGCTCGACTGCAATCACGACAAGAAGATCCGAATGTATTTCTAGCCGCTCACGAGCAGCACCTTAATTTTCCAAGCCCAACTCTGAGTATTTCTGATGGTGAGAAATATATCACATCATTGTATCAAAGGCTTATCTTAAATCAAAGTCCAGATTAAATTAAAACAACTAAAATAGACTCCTGATGTGTGTTAGTGTGGGACCCATGCAAATGGGCCGGCTTAATTGAATAAATTCCAGTATGCCCAGTTTCTGGTGAGAACTAGGTCCTTACCAGTAGTTTGAAAGGTAAGTTTGTTCCAACCACCATTGCCTCGTATCAGTCGGTCTCATTTCTCCGACCACAAGGCTGTCAGAACACAATCAGGCGGCTTGCTTGCACGAACGAATCTTTTGAAGAAGGACTGAAAGAAGGTCAACCATCCCGTCCTATATGAATGGTAATCAGGACTGCTGCTTGTGATTGTTTTTCCTATTGGAACTGCTACTGTTCGGGTTTGGAACTAGTGCTGCTCAACCTGCAACTTTTCTTTCAGCTTCATTAAGAAGGCTTAGGAGTTACATGCTTCTCTCTCCTTCAAAAAGAAGCATGAACAATAACGTTGATAGGCGAGCTAAGAAATTCCTATTGTTGAGTCGGCCTCTGTTCTTCCAGCAGTGCTTTCCAATGGGAGCTTTAGCTCTTTCTTT